>CM053744.1:89470289-89557117 GCA_028658305.1 Pachyuromys duprasi
TTTTTTTCCTTTAGTTTTTTAAAATTTCATTCTTTAAGTGTTCATCCATACGCACACACATATATACATTGTGTTTTGAGTTTGACTCCCCCAGCCCCAAACCCTCCTACCCTCCCTTTTCCTGCCCCACTTTTTCCCCAATGCCTCCGTTTTTTCTTTTGTCAGTTTCTTCTTTCATTTGGGCGGGGGGTGTTTGTTTTAACTGTAGCTTAATACTATTGGAAAAATATAAGCAAAAGCATTTGTTTATAAGCTGGTATGTGTTGTGGAAACATGATGGGAAAAATAGAAGTTGGTAGTATTTGGTCATCCTTGTAAACAGTGAAAAAGGTCACACACTGATGTGTTTCTTTGGTGTTATCAGGAGAGTGAGGTGAGACGTTTCCTCACACAGATTTGGCAGGGGGGACTTCCGGTTGTGATTATGTTTAGAGGTTCATTGCGGCACTGTGGAATTGTGACAGGCTTTTGGAAATTCCGGGAAAGTCCATACCTAGTGCCCTTGAGAAGTCAGTCCTTGACATCAGAAGAAGTTCCATTACTTCAGAGGCTGAGGCAGGGGGATCACTCTTTGAGTTTGAGACCACCGTAGGCTCTATAGCAAGCCCCTATCTTAAAAGAAAAGGAAGAAAATCTGGAGCTTCCATGGTCCCCAGTTACCCTTGCAAAAGGGAAGTCAGAGCCTGGTGTTTCGGATGTTTGTCACTCAGCTTGAGCCTGAGGAACTGGTGATTTTCCTCTTGTCCCTAGCGGCCACTCTCAGGCCGTCCAGCTGTGGCCCCAGTGGATAGTAACGGGGCTCGCTGCATTGTTGATAGTACAGCATAAAGACAGTGAATTTCTTCTTGTTTTGCAGTGTTGGACACTTTTCCACCATGCTGACGTTTTAAATATCTGTCAACTTCCTAAAATTTTAACTGAAGGAAACCCCTGATACTTGGTACCCGAGGACTAAAGTGCAGCCATTACCAGGTCAGTGTCACTTCCACGCCACCCACAGGAACGCTGCTGCCGTGCCAAATCAGAATGCGCTTTGAACGTCTCTGTAATTCAGATAAGATGTTACTGTAAGAAGTATTACAATGTGCATTGAGAGTAGATTCAAATGTATGGAAGAGCAGAGCACTGCTAAGTTTTACCATTTATGCAGAAGGGTTACCAGGATATGTTGGTCTTGAGTTACACAGCTCTGGCTTTCCCCTGCTATTGCCTACTGTTTGTTTGCATTCCAAACAAAAGGCCAAATGAGTTATTATTAATAAAATTTCTGTGTAGAAGTGATTTATAGACACAAGTAAGAAGTGTATGTGTGTGTGTGTGGTGAATACATGCCCCTGTGCATGCATGTATAGAGGCCAGATGATGTCTTCCTCTATTGCCCTTCATCTTATTTTCTGAGAGCCACCTAGTGCTCCCTGGTTGCTGACGAGGGGGCTGTAGGGATCTTTCTGCCCGTCTCTGCCATCTCCGGTATGACTGGTGTTTCAGGTGCATGCTGCTATGGGTGCTGGGGATCTAAACTCAGGCCTGTAGGCTTGTATAGTAAACAGTTTACCCAATGAGCTACCTTTCCAGCCCCAAGACTGTTTTTTTCATGTCTCGGATAAAGAACGGATTTTTTTTTCTTGTGTAGGCTAGACTGCTTTATGATTTAAGTGACTGAAGATGACAGCAAATCTATTCTTTCATGGAGGTGTCTATTTTTCACAGTATGTCAGAGACTTGGATTTGGGTACAATTAAATTTGGGTAGTAGGGTTAAAACCCAGGACCTGCTAGGCTAACAGTCTACCACAGGGCTTCCCCTCAGTCCTAACGCTTCTTTAGAGTGGAACTAAATTCTTTGGAAAGCACCTAGGTTTTTCTGTTTATGTGTTAAGCAAAGGGCCAAAGAGACTAAGTATGTGTTCCTCAGGGCGATCTAGTTGTCCTGTCCAAGCCAGGACTGGCGTTTTGCACTGCTCAGTGGCCCTCTGTGTTTTACTGGAATGGCACTGCTGCTCTAACCAAAAATGTTTTAAAACTTAAAAAATACTGAAGAAAAGAGAGTAATATGAACAGTCATTTTTAGCATTGTTTCTGCCTTCTTGACTTGGTTCTTATATGGCCAGTTGATTTACTCTGCTCCGTTGGTATTTGTGGATTGCCTTTCCGATATTCTCATTATTCCGCTTAGCATCTCGGAAAGAGAGAAGAGCATGATAGGATAGCCCCTCTACCTATGATCTTGGTGAGGGAAATAAAAGCATAAACCTATGGTAAGAAGATAGCATGAGTCACCCGATATTTAAGTCCTCCCTGTGTTTCACTCCTGGTGTTATGGCTTCTGGGTGTGGTCATAACTGCAGAGTGGCAGCTTTTCTAATGCTTTCCATGGAATTATTTTAGAAAACGAAAGAGCAGTAGTTATTACTAAAGCAGGGAGCTGGAAGATAGTTCTGTGATTAAGAGTGCTTGTTGCGTGGCCTGGGGTGGTGACGCACTCGCCTTTAGTCGAGACACTCAGGAGGCAGAGACAGGTAGATCTCTGTGAGTTCAAGGTTAGCCAGAACTACAGAGAGAGACCCTGTCTCAAAGGAAAAGAACCCCGGCAGTGGTAGCACTGGAGAGGCAGAAGCAGGTGGATCTCTGTGAGTTCGAGGCCAGCCTGAGCTACAGAGCTAGTCCAGGACAGTCAGGGCTACACGGAGAAACCTTGTCTTGAAAAATAAAAAAACCAAAACCAAAAAAGAAAAAAAAAAAAAAAGGAGAATACATGTTGCTCTCTCAGAGAATCTGAGTTTGGTTCCCGGCATCCACGGAGGGTGGCTCAGAACTAACTGCAGCTGCAGCTTCACTCTTCTGGCCTTTGTGGGCACCTGCCCTCGTGTGCACATCCGCATTCACAGATGTACATACACACATAAAGAAATCATAAATATAATCATAATAAATCAGGACCAGTGAGATGGCTCATTGGATGAAATTACTTGCCGCCCAAGCCTGATGACTGAAGTTCAATCCCTGGAACGCAAGCTAAGGGAAAGAACTGACTTGTGAAAGTTGTCATCTGACCTCCGTAGCAATAGCATGGCACATACATTGCCCTCCTCACATCCACACCCGCACAAAATTAGAAGTAGATGAGTGAAATTGTTTTTAAAGTTGTTGAGCCAGGCGTAATGGCTTTACTTATAACCTCAGCACACGAGGATTGGCTAGTTAAGGCTAGTTTAGCCTGGACTACAGAGTAAGACCCTATCTCAAAAACAAAACAAAACAAGAGGAAGTAAGTCAGTCCTTGACACAGCTTTGGATGGCTAAGATGGCTAGAGCCGTCTTCCTGAAATTCATCTGTAAGAGGAAGTCTCCCTGTCACTCAGAAAGCTGGACCTGGCTGCTAAGGCTTGTGCTTCTTGTGCCCTATACAGCTGGCGGCAGGCGTGACTATCAGCTGTATTGCATTTACTGGGGAGTTTCTAATTGGGATTGTTTTCTTTGTTGTTTATTTTCACAATAACTTATGGCACATTATCTTTAATCTCACTGTGAGACGTACGAGAGACTGGAATTTACTAACTGGAAAGTCAGCAGTTGGAGCTGAGGGTGCGTTAAAGGCATTTTACTGTGTGATAAATTTTCAGGTTACATGCCAGAACATGCTTTGATGACACATGGAAGTACACATCTTTGCACATTCTCCTTCGCTTCAGTACAGCAGCCCTGAAGGAGTCGGTGGCTTCTCTGAGTGCCCCTCAGACATAATTTGAAGAAGGAGGAATTGCTGCAGAGTGTATGAATTCGTCATGTTGCCTTCACTCTGCAGAAAAGCTCTGACAGTTCCAGTTTGGGAATAAAAAGTACAAGGAATGTAGTTTTTGTTTTGTTTTGTTTTGTTTTGTTTACTCCCTTGGAAGCTACAAAATCCTGTACTGTGTTGCTGGTCAGAGACCCTCAGCTGGTCTGCCTGCATGTGTTCCGAGACAGTAGGTTGAGTTGGTGCCGCACTGTTTAACAAATCCTTGTAGAAATGTGGATTTGTTACACAGATTGACTAAAAACACCTCTCGGAGCTGGTAAATACTGTGAGCAAAGTAGTAGAATACAAAATCAACATAGAAAACTCAGTGCCTTTCGTGTATGCCAGTAACAAACGCCATGAGAAGGGACTCAGCAAAGCAGTCCTAGTCACAGTACAAACTAAAATGCCTAGGAGTAAACCTAACCAGGAAGTAAAAGGTTTCTACAGTGGAAACTTGAGAGCACAGAGGAATAATTGAAGAAGACTCTGGAGGATGGAAAGATCTTCTGTATTCATGGGTCAGCAGAATTAATACCATGAAAATAATTTTATTATTAAAAGCAACGTACAGAGTCATTGCAATCCCCATCCAAATTCCAGTAACATTCCTCACTGTATAAATAGGAAAAGCAGTCCTAAAACCTACATGGCCCTGGAACAGCCAAGCAACCCTGAGTGAAGCGTGATGTGGGAGCTGTCACAGTGCCTCACAGTGCCTCCAGTTAGAGTAGCACTGACCCTGTACACCTGTACCACAGGCCTCAGGCCACAGTCATGAAAATGCCATGCTGCTAGCTCAGAAACATGTGGCTCAAGGAAGAGAATAGAGAGCCTGGGTACAAAACCACACAGCTGTGGCCACTTTAATCCCAAAGACAGACATTGCAGAAAAGACATCCTCAACAGATGGTGCTAGGCGAACTAGATGCCCTGTGCAGAGTCCTTTGAATAGGGTGCATCAAAGACCTCAAGTGCAAGACCTGAAACCAGTAGAGGAAGCATTGCAAGCTACAGGCATTTCTGAGAAGGACTCTGGTTAGCTCAGGAAGTAAACCAGCAACTCACAAATGGGATGGCGTGAAATTAGAAAGTGTGCTCAGTAAAGGAGGCAACTGAAAGAGACAGCTACAGCGGGAGAGAGCTTCAGCTGCACACGACTGAAGAGTAAGGTTTAAATACAAGAACCTGGGCTGGCAAGAGAGCGCAGAGGGTGAAAAGGAGCATCCTTCCAAGCCCAGCAGCCTGAGCTGGATCGCTGCAACCCATATGGTGGAATGAGACCCAACCCTCACAGGCTGTTTCTCTGACCTCCATCCACATGCCATGGCACATGAGTGTGCACACATACGCACACAACCCACAGAAATAAACACACGTGAAATAAAGATAACCAAAACCAAAACAACCTCATCAATAAGTGAGGCAATGAAACAGACACCTTTCAAAAGAAGTGCCAGTAAACATGTAAGGGGGGTTGCTATCCTCAGCTGGCAGATGAATGCACTGAGATTTCATCTCATCTGCCAGAGCCAATATCAAGATAATAGGGCCAAGTGTGGTGGTGGCATATCCCTGCAGTTCTAGGACTTGGGAAGTAGAAGCAGGAAGATTGTGCAAATTCAAGGCCAGCCATAACTGTATGGAGACACCGAAGGAAAAGAGTGAGCAGAAAGAAAGGAGACAACGCTTACAAAGCTGACCTGACAGAGGAGGGAAACAAGTGCTGGTCAGGTGCAGCGAGGCACTAAGTTATGCCCTGCAGGTGGTCCAGTGATTCTTTAGTGAAACAGTGCCCAGTGGAACTCAATTCTACCTCAGGTTCTAGCAGACAAAATTAGCTCCTGATCCTTTCTGGGAACCAGGTTGCAAATCAGCCTGGAAAAGATGAATGAATAATTGATCTTGGTAATGGAATCAATAATTTACAGTGGATTTTAATTTTCCCTTCCTGCTCAGTTTATGAGTAACATTAGAAAACTTTAGTGTTGATTTGAATGCAGCTCTTAGGGTATCATACTGTACATTTTGCTCTTGGGTCTCATCGTCTTTTGCCTTTGCTATGATCAAGTTCCTCTTCTGGAGACTGATTGTTGCCTTTGTTTAGGATTTTCAGGATGAATCTGGAAAAGCTCAGCAAGCCTGAACTTTTGACACTGTTCAGTATTCTTGAAGGAGAACTTGAAGCAAGGGACCTTGTTATAGAAGCGTTAAAGGTATGTATAGAGATTGACTGGTTTTTGACTGATTGGCTATCCTATGTTGCGACTCATTTCTCTATTTTAAGAGGGTGTTGGTGTAACTATTGAAGTTGCAGTGGGACATATTGACAGTTCCTTTAGTCAAGAATTTTAATTCCAGTGCTTGGGAGGCAGAGGCAGGTGGATCTCACTGAGTTTGAGTCCATGTTGGTCTACATAGCAATTTATAGGTCAGTCAAGACTACATAGATCCTGTCTCAAGAAACAAACCAAGAGGGGAGAAATGGTGACGACACTTTTCTGCCCTCAGAATAGCTCCTTTAGTCTCTACAAGGTTTCTAAACCTTGAACCTTGTATTTTTACTGTGTTTTGGCTGTGTTTTTAAATGCTGACCTTTTTGAAAACTTGCTGAGATCTACTTCGTAAGAAATATATATATGTGTGTGTTTGTGAATATATGTGTGTGTGTATTCATATACCAAAGTTCAGGGTTTAATGTCCAGGATATTAAGATTTACATAAACTATCCATTCCACCAACACAAGTACAAATTCAGTTGTTCAGCCAGGCGTGGCCTTTAACGCCAGAACAGGGGAGGCAGAGGCAGGCAGATCTCTGAGTTCCAGGCCAGCCTGGTCTCCAGAATGAGTTCCAGGACAGCTAGGGTTACACAGAGAAACCCTGTCTCAAAAATAACAACAAAATTCTTTTGTTACTTAATTTGTTATCTGTTAAAAGGATGGGAGAGGTGTGTTAGTGGGGACAAGTGGTTGATTGGAGACACTCCAGAGCCTTTAAAAAGTCCAAGCAGATTCGTCTCCTCGAAGTTAGAGCTCTTCACACTTCACAGGGATTTTTCCCTTTCTGTCTGAGTATATTTAGATAGGAGGAGAAAAGACTTTCCAGAGTATCTGAATATCACCTGTCTAGACAGGTGATGTTCTCAAAAGGCAAAGGACAATAACCAAAAAAAAAAAAAAAAAAGGTGAAATTTGAGCCTGCTAAAACAGATTAATCCCTACAACAAAGTGCAGTTAAGTAAAACAAAACATCCAAACCCATTGTTACGTTTAGAGTGATGCTTATTTATTTCTTTCAATGCTGGCTGAAAAGACCTGACTTTACTAGTTAGATTCGCCTCAAGACATCTTGCCATTTCTAGTCCTTATCTGACAATGATAAGAACAGAGAAAGTACCAAGGACAGTTTGAGCCTATTCCTAACCCTCATGGTACCTGTTGGTGCTGCGCTCTTCCAGCCCCTCGGAACGGGTGGGGGAGGGGACACCTGTAATGGAAAGAACCCGTGTGCCCTGAGAGCATGCCTTTTTCGAGGTCACAGCACAGCACCTGCTGCACGCCACACTTCGCTCTTCCCCCCCCCCCCCCGAAGCCCGACAGCCTGATGTAGCTACTCAGCAAATACTGTTGTAGTAATTTCTGTTGTTGAAGATTAACTCAGGCCTGTGGCCATGCTGAATACATGTTTAATCACTGAGCCACATCCCTAGCACCAAATATTTGTTGAACAAATAAAAGCCGCTGTGATGCGTCGCCTTAAAGACTGCCACAGTACTTGAAGACAAGTGTCTGGAGTTAGTAAAGACGGTTCTCTGTACTCTGCCCCAGGCTGCCTTGGCTGCTGTTGTACGGGTCTCGTAGCGTTTTTTTCTGCATGCGTCTAGTTCTGTTTATCATAGGAGTCGTCTGAGAAGTTGAAAGGAACCAGAGAAGCAGTAGCTCTCTCAGGGAGCTGTGTTGATGGCCTGTGGCATTCAGAATCTGGCCAAGTGTTGGACTGAGCCTGTTTGTGGCCTGTAGGTGATGAGCTCAGCCCCCCCAGCCCCCCACCCCCAGTTTAGTCCTGCCACAGACACGCATCTTTAAACATCTGCTGGCACAGAGTGGCTCACAGTTGGGGTTAGAGTCTTCTCAGACCTCACGAGGATTCTTGTTGTTGCTCTTTTGGATTTATTTTTACTGATGTGTTTGGGTGTTTTGCCTTCATGTATGTATGTATGTATACTTGTGTGTACTTGGGTCCTGGGAGGCCAGAGGAGGGACCCAGGTTCCCTTCTGGAACCTGGAGTTCTGTGTAACTGGAGTTACAGACAGTTGTGAGCCACCACGCTCTGAGCCACTGAGCCGTCTCTCCAGCCAGATCCTTTACATTAAAAAGAAATCTCATTTAATTTGTGTGTATGTGTGTGTTTTGGGTTCTGTAACAATATGAAGATGTTACTGCCTTACAGTCTTTGCTTAGCAACAAATACCTGTTGGACTTTTGGACTAACGATGTTTTTCTTTTTATTATTAGTTCCTAATTCATACTCAGTGAGTTGAAAGGCTTTGGTCTTTGTTGTGGTTGTTTTAAGATCTGTTTTATTCTTAAGTATGTGCATGTGTGCATAAGCACATACAAATGAGTGGCGGTTCTCTGGGAGGCCAGAGGCACTGGATCCCTTCCAGCTGGCGCTGCAGGTCATTGTGAGCTGCCTGAAATGGATGCTGGGAACCAAACGTGGGTCCTCTGCAAGGGCAGTGTGCCCAGCTAACCACTGAGCCATCTCTTACCTCTCCAGGCCATTCCCTCCCACCCCTACATTTTGACACAGAGCGTCCGTCCTGGACCTCGTGCCTCAAAGAGATCTTTCTGCCTCTGCCTCCCAAGTGCTGGGAGTAAAGTTGTGCTCCAGATATGTCGAGCTTGGTCTTTGTCTTAAACAGCTTTGAATGGTCTGTGCTCTTTGCTTTCAAAGAGGAAGGAAAGTCTTTTTCTATTTACTGTATTAAGTTTTTGTTTTCTGAACATAAACCATATGTCTGCCTGTTGCTTCTCAATGAGTATCAGGTCACATCGGCAAGTTTTGTTTCTTCAGGGAAAGATTATAAACTTCCTACAGTTCGTAAAGTGGATCCAACTATGGAGCTGGGATTATAAAAGAGCTTTGTTTATTCTCCAGAATTGGTGCCACCGGCCAGATTGCACTGCACCATCTCGAGTTTCCAGGTGGGCTTCTCCGCCCACGGAAAAGCCACCCTGCCCTTGTCTGTTGCAGCCAAAGTATGTTTGTAGTAAGACCATGAAAGGTGGTGTTTCTATGATGTAGTGTCCAGTTTTCCTGTATGTGAGCTTTAGTTGTTAATGAGACCATTTGGCCCTAATTGAACCTGTTTTTCTACTCTAGAGGCATGTGTCAGGGAAAAACCATCTTCATGGAAGTCACATAAACTTTTGTTTTGATTGGGAACACTATAGGAACCCCCTCAAGGGTAAAAGGAAACTTACATTGGTCAGAAGTGGGGGTAGAGCTACACAATCCAGCCAGAAAGCCCAATTTGGTAATGCCATGCAGATCTAAGAGTGGCTGGCTGAGTGGTCTGAGCCTGCCGCAGAGGACGACAGGGGACTGAACTCAGTAGCCATCTAAAAATCTGGAGACAGCTAGGCATAGTGGCCTACACCTCTAGTCACAGCACTCGGGAGGAAGAAGCAAGCAGATCTTTGTGAGTCCGGGAGCAGCCTGGTCTACAAAGTGAGTCCAGGACAGCCGGGACTGTTACACAGAGAAACAGAATTGACTACCAAGCAACTTTAGAGCCCATGCTTTGCTTTTACTCTTCCACGCTGGGCGCGTTCTTCATTCCACCCACGTCTTCCTCTGATGCAGAGCCACCCTTAGCTATATCCACATATACTCTATCTCAGAACAAGATGGAAGATAATCAAGGAAGACATCTGCCGTCCGTCTTTAGCGCACATGTATGTACACAAGCACATATGTACACAAACACAGATGTTGTGGCTCTTCTCCGCATGAAAAATGAGAGAGAGATACTAGACAGGTGTTTACTGAGTTACCCGTAGTTACTATCATTACAATCTAAGCTGCAAAGTTCATTGGTTTGGGACAGGACTGTGTTCACAAAGCTAACAGGCTGATGGAATGCTGTCTTCTGCGAGGGAGGGATCTTTTACTTTTCGGTGGCATTCGCTGTCATTACCTAGTGCTTGTTTGGAATTGCTCCATCCCCGCCCTGATAGCCAGATTCTGTCTTTTGAAGCAGCTGACAGACATTAGGGTTGATGTTGTGGCTTGGGACAAATGGGCGGTTATAGTCCCCCACCCAAGCCCCTCCACATTTTCACTTTTGAGACAGTCTTGCCTTTCAGCCCACGCTGGCCTTGAGCTTCAGATCCATCAGTCAGAGTGCTGGGGTCACAAGTGTGCTCTGGACCGTTTTGATGTATGTACCCCATGAGGCCATTTCCACAGTCACAGGGACAGGTGTCCGTCACCCCTGAGATCTGTGTACCCTTTTAATCCACCCGCCTAACCTTCCCAGCCCTGCTCCTGAGTCCCCGGTCTGCTTTCTGTCCCCAGACATGTTACACTGTGGTTTTACAGAATCAAACTGAAATACTCTTTGTGGGAGAGTAGACTTCTTCAACTACATCATTATTTTTTAACTGTTTGAGGGTTTTATATATGCGTTTACATGTAAGTGACTTATTTTGATCAAATCCCCCTGGTTCTCTCCCCTCCAGTTCCCCTATTGTCTGCCCTCTACCACTTTTTTCCTCTCAGGTTCCTGTGCTTTGTTTTAAAGCCCACGTAGCGCACGTAGTACTGGCTGTGTGTGTGTGGCCACAGGACCACCTGCTTGGAGCCTAGGCCACACTCCCAGAAAGCCCCTACCCGCTATCAGCCACCAGTTGTCAACATCTCCGCTGGGGTGGGCTTCGTGAGCCCCTCACGCATCCACACTTGGACTTGGACTGGCTTAGTCTTGTGTGGGTCTTAAGCATGCAGACCCTGGTCCTGTGAGTTCACGTGTGTAACAGGTGTTCTGTCGTGTTCAGCAGCTACAGTTTCTCTGTTCACCTCCATTACTCTGTCTCTTAAAGACTTTCCAGCCCCTTTTCAAGTGCTTTCTGAGCCTTGGGGGAAGGGAGTGTACCACAGATGTCCCATTTAGTTGAGCATGCCACAGTCTCCCTTGGTCTCTGCATGTTGACTAGAGTTGGTCTTTGTATTAACTGCCATGCACTGCAAGAGAAAAAGCTTCTCTGATGGTGGCTGAGAGGTACCCTAACCCATACATATAAAGATGAGAGAACTTAGGGGCAGCCTGTTACTATGCATGTGATGGTTTATTGTATGTGTTGATGGTTGATGTCTTGTATGACTGGATGGTGTCCCACTGTCTGCATACAGCACAGTGTGTTGTACCATTCATGTTAGTATCTGAACTACTTCTAGCTGTGTTAAAGCCACTGTGAACATTTACCTGTACAGGGCTTTGTATGGACACCTGCTTTTAGTTCTTGTGGTTAGATTCCTAGGGATGCAATGACCACTTTAAATGATAGGTGTACATTAATGAGAGAGAGAACATTGTAAATGCTGGGATTACATTAGCCACCGTGCCAGATATGTTTAGTTTTTGAAGAAATTTGTCAAAGTTCTTTTCCAGTGTGATAAACCATTTTATGTTCCCCAGCATGTTGAGTCTTCATAACTTCACGGCTTTACCAGCATTTGGTATAGTCTCCTTTTTTATTTTAGCCATTCTAACAGGTGTGTCATAACTCACTTCAATTTCATCATTATTGTTTGAGACCGTGTAACCCAGGCTAGCTTGGAACTCGGGGGAGTCCTGCTTCAGCTACAGGGCCAGCCCCAACACCAGGCTTCTCCTTTCTTTTTTGTTTCTCTCTCTCACTCTCTCTCTCTCTCTCACTCTCTCTCTCTTTTATACAGGGTCTCACTGTGTAGCCCTTGCTGTCCTGGAACTCACAACTTTCTAAGCCAGGCTGGCCGGCCTCGAACTTGGAGATCTGCCTGCTTCTGCCTCCCAGGTGCTGGGATGCAAGTTGTGTGCCGCCGCCGC
This sequence comes from Pachyuromys duprasi, assembly GCA_028658305.1. Classification (NCBI taxonomy): domain Eukaryota; kingdom Metazoa; phylum Chordata; class Mammalia; order Rodentia; family Muridae; genus Pachyuromys; species Pachyuromys duprasi. The sequence goes on from CM053744.1 coordinate 89,482,163, forward strand.
CGCCGCCGCCACGTTTCTTGTTTCAACTTTAATTTTCATTGATTATTAGATATAATCAGTGTTTACTTCCTTAGTTTTTGAAATAGTCTCACTGTGTAGCCCAAATTTGCCTGAAGTTTACCCTCCTCCCACTTCAACCTCCTAAGTTGCAAGAAAAGCTGTTCCTAGCAGCAGGATTCATAGCAACAGAAGTGCTAGAAAAAGCCTAGCATCTCCTAGTGGGGTCTGGTCAAGAAAATTATGATGTAATCATAGAGTGGAGTACCTCCAAACTAGTAAGGAAATGATCTTTGAGTGTCATAGGGAACACCGTCCACGCTTTGGTATGTGGAAACACAGCCCTAGCAGAAAAAATACAGAGCTGGCGCCGGTGAAACCTCCCAAAGCCTCTCCGTTCTCCCCCTCGGCTTATTCCTGTAGGAACTCCTCACACCGTCCACCCGAGGAGGGATGAGTTAGTGAGAGGGAAGTACCAGTGGGATGCCCTGGCAGAAAAAGAGCCACAAGAAGGGGAAAGGCCGTTCGTTTGTGTAGGTGATCGTTCATAAGCTGGGTGTTTAGAAAACAAGAAGCCTGGGTTCTTCAGTGGTAAAACATCTGAATTTCATTCCTGAAGACATTGAGCCTGCTCTGTATCAGATAGCTCTTAAAATAATTACATGGTGTCGGCTGCTCGCTAGACAGCTTTCTGTGACATGCCGTTCCTGCTGTGAATTGTGTGAAGGGTAATTACAGGTGCCGCTGAGTTTCTCATCTGGCTGACATCGCCTGTGGACTCTGGGATCTCTGTGTGTGTAAGGGGGGGTGGGGAGGCATGGCGTGGAGGAAGGGAGGGGGTCTGCTTGTGTGGTCGCTCCTTTCCTTCCAGAACAGTCAGTTGGAGAGCTCACAGCGTGCTCCACGCTTTCATTGCAGCCACTCAACCTGAAACTAAGACAGATAAAAAAAAAAGGAAGCAGCTTATTCCTGTTATTTTGACTTCCTGTCATTGTGTCTCCTTGCATGTGTTGGCCTCGTGATTTAGGTCTTATCAGAGGTTATTTGTAGCTGTTGCTGTAGAGGGAAGCAAGGGAAACTATGAAAGTTTTACCTTAAAGTAAAGCCTGCGTTCTGTCAAGCAGTATATTGATTCAGCCAGTTGTAGAAATTAGTACAAGAGGAAGCCATCTTGCCCGCTTGCCGACAGTCTGTGTGGAAAAGAGACACTTAGAGAATGCATTGGGAGCTTTACTAATTGGAAAAGACAGGGCCACTGAGGATGATGGCTCTCAGCAGGTAAAGGTGCTTGCTGCCCAGTGATGCAAGTCTGCTGACCTGAGCTCCGTTCTCAGATCACATGTCAAAGAAGAAGGAATAAACCAGCTCACAAAGTTGTCCTGACCTCCACACCCACAGCATGATATGGTCATGCTCACACATACACACACACACACACTAATAATAAATATTCTTAAAAGGAAAAGCTAGACCCTTCTCCTAGGGAACTAGAGAGACAGGTCAGCGGTTCAGAATACCTAGTGCTCCTCAGTGGACCTGAGATCAGTTCCCAGCACTCACAGTAAGTAGCTCACAACCACTTGTCACTCCAGCTCCAGAGATCCAACACCCTCTTCTGGACGCCCCAGGCACGCTTATAGGAGTGGCATGTATTTATGCAGATACACACATGAGTGTATGAATGGAAACATTAACCTTTTTTAAAAGAAGGAAGGAGGAAATAGCTCTTCTACAAAACTGGTCTTTCATTTACACCTGAAGATGTTCATAGCACCCTTATTTAACACAGCCTGTCGGGAAAGTAAAGCCGCAGAACCTGGGCTACCTCACTGTGGAACCATCCTGGCTGTAGGCTTTTCACTGCGCATGCCATGCTGGCCTTCATCCCCTCTGGTAAACTCGCCGTTTCAGCGTCCTTCATACTTCACCTCCCGGCCCCTGCATTTCTCACTTAACTTTTTACATCACGCTTCTTAAATTCCGCCTGCTGAAAGCACGCATAGTTTCTGACGCCCCCACCCCCATATTGTGGGCTGGACCCAGAACCTAGACAATACATAAGCAAACATTCTACCAGCCCCTAATGAGCTCTTCTAATTAGATTACCTGGGTACCTTACTTTTGTTGCACAGGGGGTGCGGTGGGGGGGGGGGTGACAGGTGTTGCTGTGTAGCTGACAGGCATCAAACAGACCTCCAGGTCACACTCCCAAATGCTGGGACTGTAGGCCATGTTACTTTGTGTGTGTGTGTGTGTGTGGTGTTTTGCCAGCACATATGCTTGCCACTTGCAAGCATTTCTACTACAGTGTAGGCCAGAAGAGCGCATTAGAGTCTCTGAAGTACAGTTGTGAGCCATCATGTGGATATTAGGAATTGAACCTGGGTCCTTTGGAAGAGCAGCCATTGCTCTTAACCACTGAGCCATCGCTCCAGCCCCTCACCTTAGTTTTTAAACTTCTCTTTTCTTGGTGTCATTGACACTCTTGTCTTAATCCTGCTTCAGGCCCACATCATATTTTCTTTCTTCCACATGCCTCTTAAATGAAATGCCCTCTAGCTGTTTAAAATGAAATTTTCTATGATTCCCAAGGTATGTGTTCACAATCTGTTTAACATGTTTCCATGACCATATTGTAATGGTCTTGTGTCTTGCCCTCTAGACTGTGGGGTTGGTTTTGTTTTCTTTTGTTGGTTGCTTGCATTCGGGGGAATTTTTGTTTGTTTTATAAAATTACATTTATTTACTTATTGTGTCCGTTTATATTGGAACTGGAGCTGCGAGTGAGTTCCCTGGTGTGCATGCTGGGAACCAGCAGGGAGCAGGCTTAGCCATTGAGCACCCAACATATTTTTTAAAAAACCTGAATGCACTTAAGGTGATTTCTCGTTTCTGGTTGTCCTCACTGGGTATTAATGCGCAACTCTGTTAATTCTGGTAAGCATGTATATTACAAGGATCTTTCTATTTTGTGTGTAACCCCCTCCCACCCACCCCCACCTCCTTTAAGTGTTAGTTCTGTGGGGAGCCGGTACTTAATCTTCTCTAACTCTGCAAGCCCCATACCCAGTATCAATCTTTGGAAGTTCTCAGAAGTATTTGACACATGAAGAGTGAGTTCAGGCCTTTTAAGTCTGACTTAAATATTTCCAGTTCTCAAGAATTGATACCATTTATTAATGTTTTTAGAAGAGAGGCATAGCTCTAATGAAGTCGTTTCATAACTTCCACTGTTGATAATTCCCATCCACTCACATTATTTACATCTCTGGGAACAGCTTGTTCTTCAGACAGGAAGTCATGGCTTTGTGTTTCCGTTCATATTTGTGTAAAGGATACCAGATGACTGGCCGTGCACCTTTGTCCACTGGCTGTATTCATAAAATGAAACAGGTTTTCATATTTTAATTTTTTATTTAAAATCATTTTTATTGTATGTGTATGGGTGTTTCACGTACATATGTGTCTGTGGACCACATGTGTGCAGTGCTGTGGAGGCCAGAAAGTGTCAGATCCCCTGGAACGGGAGTTACAGGAGGTTGTAAGCTGCCATGTGGGTGCTGGGAGAGGAACTCAGGTCCTCCGAAAGAGCGGCCTGAGCCTTCTTTCCAGCCCGACCCCATGTTAGTTTTTAGTGAACACTTTGTCTTGGTATCCATTCTTTTTTTTTTTAAATTTTTTTTTATTTATTGCACTTTATTCACTTTGTATCCCCCCTATAGCTCCCTCCTCCCCTCCCAACCCCTCCCTTTCTTCCCCTCCCGAAGTCCACTGATAGGGGAGGTCTTCTTTTCCTTTCTTCTGATCCTAGTCTATCAGGTCTCATCAGGAGTGGTTGCATTGTCTTCCTCTGTGGCCTGGTCAGGCTGCTCCCCCTTCAGGGGGAGGTGATCAAAGGGCCAGCCACTGAGTTCATGTCAGAGACAGTCCCTGTTCCCATTACTATGGAACCCACTTGGACACTGAACTGCCATGGGCTACATCTGTACAGGGGTCCTAGGTTATCTCCATACATGGTACTTGGTTGGAGCATCAGTCTAAGGAAAGACCCCTGTGCTCAGATTTTTTTGGTTGTGTTGCTCTCCTTGTAGAGTTCCTGTCCTCTCCAGGTCTTACTATTTCCCACTTCTTTCATAAGATTCTCTGCATTCTGCCCAAAGGTTGACCATAAGTCTTAGCATCTGCTTTGATAGTCTGCAGGGCAGAGCCTTTCAGAGGCCCTCTGAGACAGGCTCCTGACTTGTTCCCTATTTTCTCCTTCTTCTGATGTCCATCCTCTTTGCTTTTCTGGATGGGGATTGAGCATTTTAGCCAGAGTCCTCCCTCTTGATTAGTTTCTTTAGGTGTACAGATTTTAGTAGGTTTATCCTATTTCATATGTCTATATGAGTGAGTATGTACCCTGTGTGTCTCTCTGCTTCTGGGATAGCTCACTCAGGAGGTATCCATTCTTATTAGGGTAAGCTGTAATCATCTGCATTCCCCCACTGGGTAATAGTGAGAGCTTTGCCTCAGGAAAAATAAAAATAAAAACCTGTAGTTCTTCCCCCTTTTCCACCATGGTGAGATCAAACCCAGGACTTGACCAGTGTTAGGCAAAGCCCTCTCCCACTCCAGCCTTAAGCTTCGGTATTAAACAGTGCAGTGTTGTTTGTCCCTACCGTCTAGGCACTTATAGAAAACATATTTCCCAGATGTGCAGCTGAGGGCTTTTATGAGCATCTGTCTGATACTCTACTCTCTTTTAGAATGCATTTACCTACCCTGTTTCTCCTGTAGGTTTTGTTTTTATTGGGAACTTGTTTTTCTTTTCTTTCTTTTTTCTTCTTGGTGGGTGAGGAATGGTTTGAGACAGGCTCTCACTTTGTGGCTCTTTGTGTCCTGGAACTCAGTTTGTAGACCAAGTCCACATAGAGCCTTCTGCCTCCCCAGGGCCGGGATTAAAGGTGTGGGCCACCATGCCCAACTGGGGATTTGTTTTTCAAGGTTTTGGGTTTGTTTGTTTGTTTTTGTGGCTGGCTTTTAAAAATGCTCATCATCTTCCTTTTCTCTGTTTTCCAAACTAATACTACTTTAATTTTTTTACTAAATTTATTTTTAACTTATGTGTGCACACATACATGCAAATGAATCTAAAACAAAAGTTAATACAAACTACCTTCGGGCTGGAGAGACAGGTCAGCAGTTAGTGCACATAATGCTCTTCCGGAGGACTCGAGTTCAATTCCCAACACCCACAACTCTCGTCCACTCACAACTGCCTGTAGCCCCAGCTCTGTGGGTTCCTCCTGGAGGACACATACACACAATAAACATTAAAATATTATTTTTTCAAGCCAGAGCTCACACGGAGAGGTAGCTCAGTGGTGGAGTGTGCTTGGCACACTTAGTCAGCAGCACTGAAGAAGCTCACTGAGCGCGACTGAGGGGAAGCCCTCTTGTAGTTGGGTGACTGAGGAAGGGACAATTGAAACTGTGCAGCTGTGAGTTGGGTCTTGGCTGCAATCTTATTTAATTATTTATTTATTTGTGTATTTGTCTCTCTGTTTATTTATTTTGAGGCAGGGTCTCACTATGTCGGGTTGGCTGGCCTGGAACTCAGAAAGCCACCTGGTCTCAAGTGCTGGGATTAAAGGTGTATGCCACCACACCTGACCCCAACCACAATCTGTCTGAACTAGGACTCATAAATCATGCACACACACTCACACAGCTTGGCTAGTACAGGTGGGAATTGGTCAGAGGACCACTTTTGGGAGTCAGTTCTTTTCCTCCACTGTGTAGACCCTAGGGATCAAACCCTGGTTGTCAGTGTCAGGCCTGGCTGCAAGTGCCTATACTCCCTGAGACCTGCCTTTTCAGTAAAAGAGCCTGAGTACGTTTCTCATAGGAAGGTTTTCAGGCTCGTAGGATTAACTTCTGGTGTCACACGGAGTCTGTGGGTTAGTCCCACCGTGTATCACCCCAGAAGGAGTTTGGGGTCATGTGCCTCATCACCACCAGCTTACCGTATTTCCTGTGATTCATTAAGTTACTGATTGTACCATTCATCTGCCAGAACCGCCCACTTCCAGGGCTGGCCTTTTCCTTCCTATTCCTGAGTTTAAAGTCTGTGTTTTAGAAGATTCCAATCAAATAAACCCTTGGCGTTCCTCTAAACATGAGTGATGCTGTTTAGAAAATGTTAAAACAAGCAGAGGCTGCCTGCCCCTTGCTGATGTTGAGTCTGTCATATTCCTAAAAATAAAATAAAATAAAAAAGTAGCAGATTCTTATCTCCAGACTGTGTCTCACGTAGTCAAATCTGTCTTCCTCCATCACCACCCACATCACAGCATATGCACTGCCCAGCAGACATGAAATAATCAGTAAATGTAAGCGACTTTTTTGTTTTTTTTTCTTTTGTATATTGTATATAGTATTTATAGCCAAATCTTCTAATTTGTAGACTTTTGTAACACTTTATATTTGTTTAAAATAAAAATAGTAATGTTGTAGCTTTTTACATTAAAATGTATATATTTCTTTTAGCTTATATTCTTGAAAAGCAGAGTCAGAAGTCAGACTTCTCAGAGGAATCATTCTCTTCCAGTGTCACTTACAGTTGAGACATAGTAGCAAGTAGATCTTGCATTGTGACATGGGGACACACACACTTGTAGTGTAGCACAGGAGGAATGTGCTTGAAATAACCCTCTGCTCTCAGTGCTCCACAGCGGTTTCCCTTCTGGATTTTAGGCAGGGAAGAGGGGCCGAGAAGAACCCAGCGGCTGCTCTCTGCTATGCAACCTTTCAGCTGTCCTTATTCGCCAGGAGGGCCTAATCGGAAGAAGCTCGTTCCTGCCAAGTTCTGAGAGCGGCAGCTTACCACCTGACATGGCCAGTGCCACCTCTTCTTCTTACCATGAGTTAGCTTCGCGACTTTGAGAAAGTTGCATGCTGCTATTTAATATCTTCTTCTAGAAGAAATGGAGACAGTAGTGATGTCTAATTGAAGAGGAATGTTGTGCTGGGCGTGGTCGGTGGTGCACACCTGTAGTCTCAGCACTTGAGAGGCCAAGGCGGGAGGATCTCACCTCTAGACCAGCCTGAGCCACATAGCCAGACCTGTCTCAAGCAAAAAAAAAAAAAAAAGAGAGAGAGAGAGATTGTTAGGATTCAGTTGGTAATATGAATACTCAGCACTCTGCTTTCAGGTAATAAGCATTTGGATGTTGGCATCCCTGTTGATTCTGTTGCCATTGTTAAAATTACTTTGGGGACCCAGGAAAATGGCTCAGTGAATAAAGGAGCTTGCCATTAGTCCTGATGACCTCAGCCCACTCTTGGACGCACGTGGAAAAAAAAAAAGAGAGAAAACTGATTACTGCAGGTTGTCCTCTGACCTCCACACATGCTCTTCGTGGCATATGAATGAGCACTCACACGTGTGCATGTGTGCACACTCTTTCTCATATACACTTAACAAAAGGGGGCGGGGTGCTAAATCCTATAGCTGCCAGTCAGGACAATGAGATCCTACTGTAGCTGCCGCTGAAACATGGCCTGACTGTAGCAGATGCTAGAAGGATGAGACCAAAACACTTCCATGGTGCTGACAACGGAGATAATGTGGTAGACCACACTGGAAACTGATCAGGAAATTCTCATCGTTAGACAGATAACTATCAATACTTAAAAAAGAAGCAAAGCATCATCTGCAAACAGCTCTTACTCATAGAAGAACCCAACTTGATAGATTCAGACGTCAGTCAAGAGAATAAATAAATGCAGTACATTCACACAGTAGCATACAGTACGGCCACAAGAAAAGGACAGATTACAGACGTGGCACTGATGAATGTGAGCTTCATTATACTGAGACCAGAAAATTCCAGATACGAGAGAATTGTATGTGCGCAAGTGTTTAGATGAAGCTGTGGGACAGACTAACTTGCTGAAAACAAAGGAATTCAGAACAGGGGTTGTCCCTGGAAGAGGGAGAGTTCTGGCCGAAAAGGAATAACTTTCTGCTGAGATTCAGAACCTTCTGTGCTTTAACTGAGATGTGGGCAACACAGTGTGTATGTTTGTGTGGTGTCTGCACACATTCGGGAACAGGGCAGTGAGTGGGCGGCATGCCCTGCCACTCTCCACCTTATTCCCCAGGACAGGATCACTCCCTGAACCTACGGTTAGCTGGCAGTCAGCAAGCTTCAGAGACCCCTGTCTCCACCCCTTGGCACCCCCGGTGCCAGGGACTACAGGCCCATGGGAAGCCGCTTCCAGCTCTTTTGCATGGGTGTTGGGGATTTGGACCCGGGTCTTCACCCTTGAGCTGTCTCCCCAGCCCTGAACTGAGCCCCAAAATGTGCTTCCTTAGCCATTTGGATTTTCTTTCAGTCTGAGGTCAGTGTCTGGAGTCTTTTGGGTCTGGCTTGGGTTTTGGTGTTTGTTGTTGGTTGGTTGATTGGTTTTGGTTTTTTGAGACATGGTTTCTCTGTGTGGCCCTGACTGTCCTGGAACTCGTTCTGTAGAGCAGGCTGGCCCTGAACTCAGAGCTCCACCTGCCTCTGCCCCCCCAGTGCTGGGCTTACATGTGTGTGCAGCCGCTCCGCCAGCACCCAGCTTCAGTGTCTGTTTCTAATGTGCGCTATTAAGCAGTCATTGACTTTCATTGTGTCTTGAGGGATGTGTGATCACCTGGCAGGAAGGTGAAGAACTGGAGTTGTAGCCTAGCTGCTTGCCTAGGAGGACCTGGGTGCCATGGCCCATTCTGATGAGAGGGTGGTGGTCAGGAGCCAGAGAGCCTTGGGCATGTGTCAGCAGGAATACACGTGAAATCTCACGTTTTGTTGTCAACCTAAAACTGCTGGGAAAGGTACAGTTGGTTTTTGTTTGTTTGTTTTTAATGTACCTTGAAGTCCTTAATTTATGTTCAGAAGTATTTGCCCTTTATCTGTTCTTTCTTTTCTGTTGAATTCCCATACACACTTTCTTCTCTGCATCAAAAAGGTGAACATGTGGATCCAGGCCAGAAGGCACACATACCTGCACCAGGGAAGGGATCTGATAACAGGACAGACTCCATTTCCTTTGGTTTCATCAAAACCTTTGCAGACTTTGGAATTTGGGTGTTGACGCCACTCCTTGTAGCCACACTTAGAACTACTTGGATTAAATCCACCCTCAGTCCTGAATAGAATTTAGAACACTTTAGTCAAATAATAATAAATAACAGTCTATCCTTATGTAAATAATTGTTTTTATAAATATCTGTGCCTGAAGATTACTTTGACGGAATGTTTGAAGTTCATCCTACTTCAAAGGCAGGTAAAATACTTTTTTTTTAAACTTGGGGGTGGGGGACATGCCACAGCACTTTTGTAGAGGTCAGAGGAGAACTTACAGGAGTTGGCTCTTCTACCATATAGATCCCGACGATCAACTTGAGGTCAGTAACCTTGGCAACAAGTACCTTTACCGTGAAGCCATCTTACCTGCCAAGTGGTTAGTTTGTGCTGCATTGCTTTGAGACAGAGCCTCATGTAGTACAGCTGGCCCCAAACTTGATATTTAGCTGGAAATGACCTTGAGCTTCTGATCCACCACCTTCACCTCCCTAGTTCTGGGACTGCAGACATGCACCACAACAACAAATTTTATGCTGTGCTGGGGGTAGAACCTGGGGACTCATGCTTGCTAGGTAAGCACTCTGTCAACTGAGCTATCCTAGACTAAGTCTTTAGCTTTAGATTTGGAACCGGTTCTTATCCAAAGAATATAGTGGCTGACAAAACCCACACTCCTGTATCACTGCACATATTACACTAGGAAGGTGGAAAAGAAAACGACTTTTGTGGGGCTGTGTTGGGTGACTACTCGAAACAAAGACTTCCTATGTGGCTTGGGCTGGCTTGAAACTCTCAGCTCTCGTGCTTAGTCTGGCTCCTTCCCTTTGAAGTCAGTGATAACACAGCTGGGACTTGGGAGGCTAAGTATGGCCGGCTGCAAGGTCATTCTGTGATGTTATTTTAAGCTTTCTCTAGTGGTGTGTTTCCTCTAGCCTGTGAGGCTAAAATAAATGAGTAATAGGTAGCTGGTGTGTTCTGTCTGTTGATAACACCTCTGTCGTCGAGTCTGTCCAGCAAGCCAATTATTTTCCTTTTCTCTGAAATTAAAGACCAACATGTTCTCTGACAGTGTAAGAGTTTCTGCTCAGCTAAAGTTCATATTGTCACTGAAGCAAAAATCCTGAAATAGGAAATTGATTTTATCTTTATTACTAAATTTCTTCAAAGCTCAAACCCAAGATCACGCCCGGCCCCTCATGTACATATTTTTTCTAGCTGCTAAAATCACTAAAATATTATGGCTGGTTGTTGACAGGTTTGGCCTTCAAATTTTACCCTGAAATGTCATGTTAGTGGCAGCATCTCTCGGCCCTTGTCTGTGGGCAGCCTCTGAGGGATCGCCAGCAAGCACTGCCTGCTGATACTCAGGCCCTGTATGGTCCCATCTAAGGTTTAGCTGCACACCTGAGGCGTTGGGCTTGATCGCCTGCATGGTGTGCCATGGCAAGCTGGCGCTTAAGCTGTGGCTTCAGGCAGTCTAGAACTGCCCAGCTAGCCCCTCCCCCGAGATTCCTGACCATCAGATGCCACCTGAGATAAAAATTAGCATTATCTAAGCTGCTGTTGTGGGGAGCTGCTTGTTATGCATCACACACACACCCGTAAAAGTCAACTTCCATATTTAAATTTTAGCGTTGGTTTTGCTTGTTACTGTTATTTACAGTTAAATGTGTAGCCCATAAATTGGTTGAAAAATCTATTTCTCCCATCGTCCAGGTGTTTAGTATCATAAATACAGCCTTCCAGCTGACCTTTTCTGTGTCTGGCTCTGTGATAGAATTGCTGTGTGACTAGAGCCTTTGAGGAGTCAATCCACAGCTCCTCATTTTCAGGTGAAGCCGTCTGTTGGTGTGGGTTGTAATTACTGTGCAGGTGACTATGCAATCATTCTGAAGTCCTTACAGCCAGCAGCTGGACAGCTTAACAACTGTGCTCAAGCTGAGGCCTCAGCCAAGAAGCTCCTACTCTGGTGCTTACCAGTCACACAGGATAATCACCATGTGGGTTTGTAAGTCGCGTTTTTAGGGTTGGCTGACTGTCTGCTCAGACCTGACAGGCAGCTCCCCAGCAGAGCTGAGCACCGTCGCCAGTTGACCATGGCCACAGTCAAAGTCCCAGCTGCCGCTCTCCCATCCTATTTCTCCATGATGCTTTGAAAAGGAAAGGTATTAAAATAAAATTGGGAAGACTCCAACTTACTCTGCTTCTTTTGTGCTACAAAACCAGTCTCTTACAAGAAGTACAAGGAGGGCGGGAGCTATGGGAGACTCCAGGAAAGAAATGAAAAGAGTCGGGAGGACTTTACCGTTAGGCCAGGTGTGATGGCGGCTCATGCCTATAAAGCCAGCCAAAAATCAAGGCCAACATGTCCCCCCCCCCTCCCAGGGACCTGCATACACCAGTGCACACAGGGATTTTTAAAAAGAAAGAATATTTGCAATTTAAATCAATTTGTTTCTAGGGTGTGAATGTCATCGAACTACTCTAGTCCTGTGTTGACACTATAGTCAAACCAGAGGTAAAACAGAAGCTTGTTTGTTTTGAGACAGGGTCTCAAACTGACCTCAAGTTCAGGTCTCCCCATCTTAGCGTCCCAGATGCAGGGGTTGTGGGCTTGTGCTACCATGTCCAGCGTCAGCGTTTGTTTTCTTAATAGCTTGGTTATCCTTGCTCTTGTTTGTTAGTTGTTTTTGAGGCAGGGTTTCAGGCTGGCTCAGCCTGGCCTCGAGCTCAGAGAGACCCGCCTTTGCCTCCTGAGTACTGGGGTTAAAACCATGTGCCACCATGCCCAGCCCATGTAGAAACTGCTAATGCCATTCTGTTTGCCTACATAGAGTGCTTGTTGCTCATCCCATGTAATTCCTAAAGGTCTCCCGAGCAGATATAAGACAAGAAGGAAGCTTTGAAGTATTTTTCCAAACGTTTGTTGATCCTTGAATGTCTGGTTGCCAAGGGGATTTGAAAAAGACTAAAGAAGGTAGAGGCTGATTGGAGATTTGAAAAGGAGGTAGAAGCTGGGCAGTGTGGTGCACACCTTTAATGATAGCACTTGGGAGGAGAGGCAGGCAAATCTCTGTGAGTTCAAGGCCAACCTGTTCTACAGAGCAAGTTCCAGGACAGCCAGGGCTACACAGAGAAACTCTGTCTTAAAAGGAAAGAAAGAAAGAAAGAAAGAAAGAAAGAAAGAAAGAAAGAAAGAAAGAAAGAAAGAAAGAAAGAAAGAAAGAAAGAAAGAAAGAAAGAAAGAAAGAAAGAAAGAAAGAAAGAAAGAAGAAAGAAAGAAACAGGGTTAGAATTTGTCAGCAGGTAGAAGGGCCATGGTTGTGTGTGTCTCCCCCTCTTGACCATCAGCAGTGGAGTCAAATTCTCTTCTGAGATCACAAGGAGTCCTGGATTCTCCTCTGCCCATACTTGCATCGTTCACATACCTGCTGGCACCTTGTTTGTCTCTAAGTATATAAACTGATAAAGTCATCATGCTTAACACTTTAGAAATGCAAATGCCTTAACAGAAGGAAGATAAGATAAACCTGAAAGCAACACAGGCAGACATATGCGGAGGCAGTGAGCCTGCAGCTTCAAGACAGGGACTTTGGAGCCAGGTTAGCTGGGTTTGAGTCCCAGTTCTGACAGTGGGCTAGCTGAGTAACTAGCCCATTTTCAGTGGTTTCTTCATCTGCACTACTTTATGGCACTATAAAAGTACATAAGTTAATGTTGCTATACATGGTTTGGATAATGTCTAAAGCCGGGTCGGCTCCCTGTAAGCCTTTGCTTGTTTGCATTATCACACTGTTGCACTTTCTGTTGTTGTCTGTCTCTGCCTGATTAGTCAGCTTCTCGCTACGGCTACCACTTTTGGTGTGTAACTACTGTTGTACCGCTTTCCTCACTTTAATGATTCTGTTCTGTTCCTTTGCTGTTTTCTTGTTCTCAGGCTCAACACAGAGATACTTTCATCGAAGAACGCTATGGGAAGTACAACATCAGTGACCCTCTGATGGCTCTTCAGAGAGACTTTGAAACACTAAAGGAGAAGAATGACAGCGAGAAGCAGCCAGTGTGCACAAACCCCCTCTCCATCCTTAAGGTGGTGATGAAGCAGTGCAAGAACATGCAGGAGCGCATGCTGTCCCAGCTGGCAGCTGCCGAGAGCAGGCACCGCAAGGTAGGCTTGCCCATGGCAACTGTGTGCTAATGAAGCGCTCCGAGGGCTCCATAAAGAATGCTTCCTGTCCTGTCAGCCACCAGTGTTCTGGGGAATCTGAGGGGACGGGTGAGCTCGTGGATATGGAAAGGCCCTTCAGTTACCCAGAAGTCAGGAGAACATAAAGGGAATACAGATTATTGCCCAGGTTCAGTTTAGGGATCAGGCCAGACATTGCTGAAGAAGACATTCCTTCTTGGTACGTCACTCAGAACACTTGGCGCATTTCTTTTTTTTTTTTTTTTTTTTCCAGATCTCAAGTCTTACAAACTTTGGCAACAAGCTGGAATCTAAGCATGCCTGTAGCTGAACAGAGTGTTCTCTGTTTGCTTTTTTAAGTGACAAATAAAAAGATTAACAGGTATTTAGGGAAAAGAGAGAGTATAAATTCACCTGATTGTGACCATGCAAGCATAGAGATTGTTTTCATTCATTCTAGTTTGGCATTTCATTACGTGCTCGTGAGGCTATAAACATCATCCTGGGATGCCTTGTTTTTAAGTGTTTCTGTACCGCATTGGGGTCAGGGGCAGCCACTCTGGTTCTGTCTGATAGCTCCTGAGTAGGAAGGACCAGCCTGTGCTCCAGTGTGTACATACACACACACACACACACACACCCCGGCTTGCCATCTCCACTCAGTTCTGGCCTGCATTCTGTGTTTGGCAAGAGTCTGCATTTTTTTTTAAACTATCAGTTTAGGTTTGGACCTACCAGATAGGCATCAACAGTGGTTTGTAGGAGACGTTTTAATCAGAAAAGTGAGCTCAGCAAACTTAGTAGACACTGGTCTGTTCTCAAGGTTATCTCCAGTGAGCTGGGCCTTCTTGCCTGTCAGTCTTTGTTTCTCTTCACTGAGTCCAGAGGAGGGATCCTTAGCCATGGGGAGGTCACAGATGTCCCACAAGGCCCCTGAAATATAAAAAATAGCACACATTTTTATGAAAAGTGTATTTTTTTCCTACTAGGTGTCATGCCTTAGGTGTCATGGAAAGTGTAGTATTGATTACAGATCTAGGTGACTGGAGAGAGGAGAAAGTTAAAAATAATTGAAAATCCCTTAATATACTCTTGTTTCTATGTAAAATGTTTTAAGTAGCATTAAATTTCTGAAACCAAGTAATTCACCTGTTTTGCTTGGTTGGTTTTTGCAACAGGGTCTCCTGTAGCCCAGGCTGGCCCTGGGCTCTCACTATGTCACAAGGATGACCTTTGCTATGTGGGAAGGTCATGTGGGAAGATGTGTACTACCATGCCCAACAAAGTACCTGTCTGCTCTTGGGTCTGTTACCCAAGCAGGGCACTAAATTTGCAAGTAATCAGTTAGTACTTAGAGGTCTGTAATTAGAGTAAGCTTATATATTGCCAGAATTTGCTGAAGATTCCCAGTGTCTGCCCTTCACTGTGGTATGGCTATTGACCGTAACCCATTTCACCTCTCAGAAGGATTAGGATCTGAAGAGCAGATTCGGTCACACTGCTTGCAATGGAAGGAGGGTTTTTTCAGTCCCATTCTTTCCCTTGCCCATGCCCCCAGGACTCACAGGTAGCTTTATCTTTGTTGTTTTGAAACATGGATTCTTGTGGTCCCACCTAGGCTTGAACTTACTATGTAGCTGAAGGTGACCCTTTGACTCGCCCTCCTAAGCACTGGAATTGCGGATATGTGCTTCCCTTACCCAGCTTAAGGAAGCGTCTTTATGTAACCTGAAAACAAAGACTCTGACCGAGTCTCCCTGAAGCACCTGCCACTTCCAGGTTCTAGCTCTTCGGGAGCCTGCAGGGTGAGATGGCCCTAGTGCTGTCCCTCCTCATGCTCTTCTCCCGCTTCCAGGTGCTCTGACACTTCCTGGGGCCGGAAAGGCACCTGAGGAGTGAAGAGCACCAGTTGCTGACACACCCACATCTAGCAGCTCACAACCACCCAAGACTGCAGCTGCACAGAATCCAGTGCCTCCTGCCTCCGTGTGCAACTACACTCATGTTTACACATTCACACACAGTCACACACATAGAGAGAAAACAAATCTTTTTAAAAACTTTCTCCCCTACTAAAGTCTCTGATCTCTGAGAGTTAATAGTCTTTTCATTCCTTTCTGTACTTTTACAGACTCTCAAAGGAGAAGATAGGCAAAACATGGCCGCCATGTGTAACCAAAAGCAGTTCTATTATATTCAAACTAGATTGTTTAAGCTCAAAAGGAAGCACACTCGTACAGCTTCATTTTCTTGGGGCTTTGTTTTGTTCTGTTTTGTTTTTGGTGTTTGTTTGTTTTTGAGGCTGGATCTCCCTGTGTAGCTTGGAACTCACTGTGTAGACCAGGCTGAGTTCACAGAGGCTTATCCTGCCTCTGCCTTCTGAATGCTGAGATTATAGGCGTGTGTCACCATGCTTGGTTTTTTCATTTTAAATTTTAAAGTAGGGTTCCATGTCAAAATTTTCTCTTCGTTCCTAAAAATTTTTATGAAACAAAACCATGAGAAGTGGCCATGAAGGCAGCTGACAGTGCCTTGCCCTGGAGGTCTGAGCTGAGCCACCTCTGAAGCAGAAGCTACTTGAGTAATAAATTCTCATGTAGAATATTGTCTGGCGTGGGCAGAATTACATGGGAAATGTCCATTTATGCTTGTGCTTTCCTTGAAACTGGTTTGGATCCTTGAGTACCAGGATAAATGGGCAAGTCGTTCAGAGTCTTGTAAAAAATCACCACTTAGGATCTCAATAACTGAGGCTTTTGCACATAGGATAAAATAGGAGTCTTTCTCATCTTATCAAATGTACAACAATATGGATTATTAGTTAAGCAGGGCACAGGATGCCTCATTTGATTTTGATGTTTAATTTCAAGCTGCCATTTTGAGCCTTCAGTGACAGCATTCCAAGGGGCACATCAGCCATGTGTGGTGGCAGGCCCGTCCCCCACCCCCACCCCACCCCGACTCCCAGTCCTGTAGTCATACCAAACTACATGCGATTTCCCAGATTGCAGCTCGCTCTCAAACCTTCTCAACCCCCACCACTAATTAGTTTCTCTCTTGTCTCTGTTTGCATTCCTCTGCACATACTTCAGAAAAGTAAATATCTTGTTTTCCAGCACATAACTTAGATGTCTTTCACCCTGCTAGACAGCATGCTCCTTGATGACCCTGGCTGGATTTCATTTGTTTGTTTATTTAATCTGGAGCTCTCAAGTGTTGAGTGGTATAAGTGTGATTACTTGATATTTGGAAGTAAATGCTTTAAAATCCTTTACAGGTGATCCTTGACCTTGAAGAAGAAAGACAGAGGCATGCGCAGGACACCGCTGAAGGAGATGATGTCACCTACATGCTAGAGAAGGAGAGGGAAAGACTGACACAACAGGTAACTCGGGAAGAAGGCTCGTGATGGCATTTCAGTGGAGTAACACTTCTTAGGTTCGCTTTCAGTGCGCAGAAGTACATTATAAGTCTTTAAAAAGAAGCTAGAGTGGTCTGTGCTTATCATGTCTATTGCCTGTTCTTTTCTTAAACACAGAATGCTTGGGGTTGGAGAAGTGGTCCAGTGGTTAAGGGCATGCACTGACTTTGCAGAGGAGCCACATTTGGTTCCCGCGTCCGCGTCAGGTGGCTCATACCTGCCTGTAACTCAAACTCAGGAGGACCTGATGCTCTCCTCTTGTCTATAGTAACACCTGCACTCACGTACACCTACCCACCACAAGTACATGTAATTAAAAAAATGAAACAAACATAGATCACTCAGTGGAACTGGCATTCATAGCACATACTTCAGAGGTCTCTGATCTTCAGGCTGTTTTGTTGTTGCGTGACCTACAGTAACAACATGGCCTGTCATAATCCAATATGCCTGAAGCAAAGATGACAGGACATGAAACGCTTTACTCCTATAGTATGAATTTATGTTTTCAGTCTCACTGTGTAGATCAGGCTAGCCTTGAACCCTTTAAAATATATTTTTTAATATGATTATGGTTCACCGAGTTTGTTTTTTCCATCTAGTAATGCATCTCATTTTGGAAATTCCTGAGTAGAAGGGTTCACTCATCCTGGTCCCTCTCATTCAGAGTCTATGTGATGATGCTGGACAGTCAAACATCTACATTTGTGTGGCTTCGAGGATGGAGGCGCATGCCCCTCCTCCCAGCAGTTAGAAGGAAGAGTTCAAGTTCAAATCGAGCCTCGGAGTAAGATCTTGTCTAATGCAAACAACAGAAGTGGGATTTAAGTGCAACTATTTATACGTGTTCATTATTTTTTTAAGATCAGAGAAAGTGATTGCTGGAACTTTTAAGCCTGGTTTTCAGTAGCATCCTTGCCCAGATCCAGCTTACGTAGTGTTCTGGTTCTTGGTTTTGGCTGATTCTACTTCCTCACACACCTAAAACACAGTGGTGCATTATATCCCCACTGTCCATCCCGAGGCAGTGAGGAGCTCAAATGCCTCCCAAATCATCACGAAAAGATTAAATCGTAGTGTGTGGGGTGTTCTGGTACTTCAAAAGTACTAATTAACCCAAGCACCCTGAAATACATGCTAATACCATGCCCCAGAGAGCATTCTGCATGGGCACTCTACATGATCATCATTTTTGTCTTCCTACTCTAATCAGGATGCGTGGTGGCATTTTTTTTTTCTCCTAGTTGGAATTTGAGAAGTCACAAGTGAAAAAGTTTGAAAAAGAACAAAAGAAGCTGTGTAGTCAGTTGGAAGAGGAGCGCTCCCGCCACAAGCAGCTCTCATCCATGCTGGTGCTTGAGTGCAAGAAGGCCACCAGCAAGGCGGCCGAGGAAGGGCAGAAGGCAGGAGAGCTGAGCCTGAAACTGGAGAAGGAGAAGAGCCGGGCGAGCAGGCTGGAGGAAGAGCTGGCGGCCGAGAGGAAGCGAGGTCTGCAGACGGAGGCCCAGGTGGAGAAGCAGTTGTCTGAGTTTGATATAGAGAGGGAGCAGCTGAGAGCCAAACTGAACCGAGAGGAGAACCGGACCAGAGCCCTGAAGGAGGAGATGGAAAGCTTGAAGAAGCTGGTGAGAGACCTCGAGGCGGCACAGCGGCGCAGCAGCCCCGGTGAGCAGTGCAAGGAGCCAGTGAGCATGTCCAGGGGCACAGCCACAGAGCCCCCCGTGCGAGTGTCTGTGTTCTGCCAGACAGAGGGCGTTCAGATAGAAAGAAGCCAGGGGAGCGTCATCGCCAAGCTGACAGACACTGGGCTTCCGGGTCCCACCACTCCTACTTACTCATATGCAAGAGCAAATGGCCACTGTGACCCGGAAATACAAACCACCAGGGACTTGACCTCAGGCAGCAGCACAGAAACCCAAGGGCCTCCACGAGAGAAATCTGTGCTGTCGTCCCAGGAGAAGCCAGTGGAGAATGGTGGGTGTCCTGTAGGGACTGAGACTCCAGTCACAATGACCAGTCACCTCCCTTCCAGTGGCAGCTCACTGTCTCCCAGCAGCACTGCCTCTTCCTCTCTGACGTCATCTCCCTGCTCTTCACCAGTCCTAACCAAGCGTCTCTTGGGGTCGTCAGTCAGCAGCCCCGGCTACCAGTCTTCCTACCAAGTAGGGATCAACCAGCGGTTCCACGCAGCTCGGCACAAATTTCAGTCCCAAGCTGATCAAGATCAGCAAGCTAGTGGTCTCCAGAGCCCTCCGTCCAGGGACCTGTCCCCTACTCTGTTAGACAACTCTGCTGCCAAGCAGCTGGCCCGAAACACGGTCACTCAGGTGCTCTCCAGATTCACTAACCAAGGGCCAATCAAGCCAGTCTCTCCCAACAGCTCCCCCTTCGGGACAGACTACCGAAATCTGGCCAGTACTGCCAACCCAAGAGGTGACACCAGCCATTCACCAACGCCAGGGAAAGTGTCCAGCCCTCTGAGCCCCCTCTCTCCGGGAATCAAGTCCCCAACCATCCCCAGAGCCGAGAGAGGAAACCCACCACCGATCCCACCCAAAAAGCCTGGCCTCACCCCTTCCCAGTCTGCTGCCACTCCAGTGACCAAGTCTCATTCCCAGGCGTCCTCCTTGAGCACCTCGGAAGACCTCGCCAGCAGCTGCTCCCCGACCGCTGCAGTGGCTAATGGCAAGGATGTTGAGATACTTTTGCCCACCAGCAGCTAGTCCCTAAGAACGGGTCTCCACGTTTGACATTCCACCAGATTCCGTCCAAGAGCTCAGAGTTAAACCTTGGAGCCAGATCATGTTATTTATTTTGATAGTAGCTACAGCCATCTGTATGATACATTCAGTGTATTTACCTTTTTGTATTTTTTTTTTTAAGTAGAAACTGAGTACTTTGGATTTTTAAGACTCGCCTCTTTGTACTAAACTAGAAGGGGACCTCACAGACATACATCAAAAGCCCAGCAGTCGCCGAGTGTTGTGATAGAGAAAGCTAGCTAAGAGCCAGGTGGTGGTCTGCTGTCAATTTGGGGGCCGGAATTACTCAGTACCCATTTCAAAGTATGGAGAAGCAGTTCATGTAGATTTTTATTCCAGATGAACATGTTTTCAAAGTGCCTGAAATCAGACCGCCACGTGAATGTGATTCTGTGGCAGAGACAAAAGACAGAGCATTTATTGCAGAAAATGAGATCCTCTGTGAATCTGAATGTCAAAAACCAACACTGCTTTTAATCCTCTCTGACTGTGTTTAATACCAGCTTTGTGTTCTGAACTGAGGTTTGCATAAGTAGAGTGGAAATCCTTCTAAAGGGACACGAACTCTGTCAGGCTGAGCTCTAGAAAGCCCTTGAGATGCCCTTCCGAGCACTAAACAGTTGGGTGCTGATTTTCTTGTACTTTTGAAAAATTAAGTCATTCTTAGTTTCCTACATCAGGTCTTGAACAGTGAAATCACATCTCCATTCAAAACCATCTTCAAGCATCAGCCGTGGGAACTTCCGATTCTGGTTGCTTTTACTTGAATAGGAAATGGCATAATGAGCTCTTTATGTTGTAATCAAAAAGCAATAACTTAAAAGTCACTCTTTGTGATACTGTAAGTCAGAATTATACAGATTTTACCAAATTGTTACATTTATTGTCCATGCTGCCAGCACTTGTATCTGTGGAACCAAATTAACTTCTGCCCAGATGGAAGTATTCCTATATCTGTATAGATCCATGCCCCTTTACATATTCAGCATTCACACACTTAAGCACATAAATATTCGTGTGATTGTATCTTTGGAGTTTGCAAATAGAATCGCATGTTAGGTTACCCACCAAAGTAACTAGAGGTGGCTTGGAGCCAGTCAGTCAACAGAGAGGAACCCGTGTCACCAGCAAGTGGCCAATCCCAAATGAAGCCCAGATCGTCAGCTCCGCAGCCAGGCACCACTAAACTAGTCCTAGTGACACAACTCAGCAGGCCACACAAGTGAGAGAGACAACACACTCCCTCCAATGCCTCCTACTAGTTTGGAGTAGAGGGAGCTGTAGCAGACCATAATGTCCCAGCCTGTGCAACAGGGCCCGCCGCTGACACGCAGAACTTCCAGACCAAAGTGACAAGCTCTCATGCAATTCAGATTCCCACAAGATAATTCTCCTTCAAAAATCTTTCCATTGTTTAAATACCAGGAACTGACTGAAAATGTTTTTAAACACTACTGATTAGACAAACATGGCTGCAGCCGCCTTCAGCTTGCAGGCCACTCAGCTGCACCCTCATCCACCCTCGGATTTCCGCTGTTCCCCTCCCAGAGAGTTTGTATAGACAGAAGCTTCCAGGCTTCTCTGCTGTGACAGCTACATCTGACCAAGTCCACAGGCCAGGACAGGCTCCCTCTTGCTAAGCAGAACTTCAGACAGACTAGCTCTTGCCGCTTTCAGTTTTGTATCCAGAGTTGGAGAGAGGAAGGCCTTGGTGTCTTTACATGCGTTGTTCTGGCCAGGCTGTCTCCAGAAGCCACTGGCGGGCTGAACCGTTTGATCGGGAAGGGGAATGAGTGATGCGGTGAACACTTGATGGTGTTCACCAAAGGAGTCAGTGAACCCATCCAGGTTTGATAACTCACAAGGAATTAGACATTCGTTTTCTTTAGAACCGTAGAGCTGGGGGGAAAAAAGTCTTCCCGATAATTTAGTTGTTAGTAACTTTTTAATTATATTTTATTAACCCATTGAGTCAGTGGCTAAGAGGCAGGTAATAAAAATCTTGGTGGGCAAGTCAGCAGCATAGTACACTGTTGACTCTACAGCTTGTAGTTTGAGTGATTAAACGTATGACCTGGACGTGTGGCTGATGTCCTAGGTTATCTACCAAAATGGTGGAGGCATGTGAAACTGCCCAAAGCGATCCTGCATTGAATTTATTCCTGTTGTGGAACCAAAACAGAACAGTGATGGTCAAAAGCTGAACCTTCTAATCAGGAGAGACTCCAGTGCCAGAGTGTACTTACCACACTCTTGCTTTAAATGGTAATCTTAAAAGTTGCATTGTGCTCTTCCTCTGTTTGGAGATAGAGATATATATATCTATAAAGAGAGAAATACTATAAGGAAGTTTATTTCTTAGGTGCACTGAACAATATTTCTTTTACAGTGTAATATGGTGGGGGGGGATATGCAAAAGAAATGGGTATTTTTGCTAGTTGCCTATCTTCTGAGATAATAAGCACAATCCTGAAATGGATCCAAGAATTCAGCTAGATATTATAGATTAGTATTTAAGTTTGCAATAGCTTGTGAGTGTGTGTGCTAAGTAAAAGTTCCAGGATTCACAATTTGCGTTATTTAACCCATGTCAGAAAATCTGTTCTTGGTCAGCAGAATCTAAAGATGTGCAAAGTGTAACACAAGCATTAACAAGTCATTAACATTTGTAAGGCCAAATGTGCCATGCAGAAGTCTTCGTTTTTATAGCAGACTACATTAAAACCAAGTTGAATCACACTGTCTGGGGGAAAAAAAAAAGTCTTGTCTTCAAAATGGAGAATGTTGTACAATCCGGACTTGTTTTATTAGGGAGGGGGCGGGTGATAGAAGGAATGCTTGGTTGTGTGTTTGAAAACCCAAAGGATGCAATGAAGGCATCCAGGTTAGAACTCGAAAAAATTGGACACTGGCTTCCTTGTGAAGCAGTGAGCTGGGGGGAGGTCCCAATAATCTAGTCTTTCATTACTTGTAATATATTTTTATTCCTTCAGAATCTCATACATGCATGTAATATATTTTCATTATATTTACCCCACTCATCACCGCAACTACTGGATCCACTCCTACCCCGGCCTTTTCTTTTCTCTTTAATATCCCACTGGTTCTGGTTTATGCTGCCCGAATTAGGGCCATGCACTGGGGCACAGTCCACACTCCGGGGGAAGACGGTCACTCCCTCTCTAGTACCCTAGAACTTGAGAGCCCCTCCGGGAATGTTGAGCGGCTTGATCTGGTGCAAACAGCCACAGCTACTGTCTGCTGTAGGAGTGTTTACGCGTGCGCTGGCCCAGAAGATGACAGTTCTTCCCCGCCCTCCCTATTCTCTGGCTCCTAGAACTTTCCTCCTCTTCTATGATGTCCCTTGAGCTTTGGGAGAAGGTGTGAGACATATGTCCCACTTCACAGCTGAACACTCTGCTTGGATTGATTCTTTGTACCAGTTGTGAGTTTTCTGTGATAAACCACTGACCCCATGCAAAGAAGCGCCTCTGATAAGGGCTGCGAGCTGCTGCACTAATCTCTGTGTGCAAGGATGCTTGTTTAGAAAGCAGGTTGATATTATGTCCTCTTAGCAAAGCTGTATTTTGTATTCCCAGGAAAATAGATAAGTCTATATGCAAAATTTGGTTAGTGGCTTCCTGGAAGCAGACCAGAAGCCACCAGTGACTCATGTGTTCCAGCCTTGCCTTGCCCTCTCATTTCACAAATGACTAATGCTTCCCCTCCAGTTTACTAGTCTATGCCTTTGCTGTGGATCCATGTTTGCAATTGTCAGTTGTAGGCAGACGAAAGTACTCCAAAAGCCTTTGATGTGCAAAAGATGTTCAGACAGTGTGGATGTTTACGTATCTTAAGTAAGCTCATTAATGATCCATTCAACAAACGCTAGCTATATTCAGTTTCCCATGACAGCCTCTGTCAATTGCTGCCTCCCCCTTCCTCTCTGTGTGTGTGAGAGAGAGTGTGTGTGAAAGAGGGAGGGAGAGAAATTAGAGTGTTTCTAATGGGTAGGTCGTCTTTGAAACGAGTTCCAGTGTCTTGAGATTCGGTTTTGGAACGGGGGATGAGGGCTGAGGGTGGCCCTGGTGACATGCTTGCCTAGCACATATTAAGCCCTGGGTACCATCCACAGCTTTGGGGTGTGTTGAGACACTTTTTTTTTTAATGAGCCAAAATGTTTATTCATTTCTTGCATTTGAAGTACTCCCGCTGACATCCTTGGCCTGAGATCCTTTGCCGTGGTCCTTTAGCGGTACATAGCCGCAACCAACCACTCTCCATGGCTTCCCCTCTCCGTTGGTTTTACAGCGGCCTACCCATTGCCCTGGTTTCTTGTGTGGTCAGCCTTATTCCGGTTGATCTGGTGCTTAGCACAGTACACCTCCACCAGCTTGACGTACATGGGCTCATCACAGTTGGATGCAAGCACACAAAGATGGCACTTGTCTGAGGCTTTGGTAGCATCCCATACGCCACGTGCTGGGCCTTGGTACATGAGGGTGGGCTTTAGCACCTTTGTAGGGCGCTGTTGACATCCGTTGCACCTCTGGCAGCAATGCCTTCCTCAGCCATTGTATGAGGCCGAATCTTGAAGGCAGCTGGGCCTCCACCTGTGAGCAGCAGGGGAAAAGCAGGACACATCTTCAACATGGTGAGTCACAGGCAGGCAGTGAGCAGTGTTCTGGGGGAGTAGTTTTTAAATTTTAACTAATCGTAAACTAGCTGAGAAAGTTTTCAGAGTCCATCTGTCTGTTTGCCTATCAGTGGACAGATCATCAGTAAAGGGAGGAAACAGACCGGGATGGGCTCCTCAAGCTTACTATGCTTGGGTATAACCTGGGAAGCCTGCTAAAAATGATTGTTGGTGCGGACTGAGGACCACATTCTGGTAAGTAGCACTTCATATCCCTCCCTTGTTCTTTTGAAACTTAACTTGCTCATTATGTAAGGAGATGTCTTAGCCTCAGGAAATCTTGTCAGAATGTAAGTGACGTTGTGAGTCAGGAATGCCTGTTTGGGTACCAAAGCCCCATGGTGATGCTTTGACATGCATACCACTCTCCTGGTCCTCCTGTGAGTCTTTGATCTCTAGTGAGCTGTGAGGTGGCTGAGGACAAGAGATCTGTACAAAGACTCCTGGTTAGGTGACCAACACAGACTTGGCTGACCTGGCGCTCACTGTGTAGAGTAGGCTGGCCTCAAAGTCTTTCTGTCTTTGAAGATATGTTAAAGTCTTGTGGCTCACCACCGGGTGATGGGACCCTGTTGTACATAGACTTTTGGAACTATTAAGTACAACCAGTCCAGAACCAACAGTTTCATCTACCAACTGCCTTCCTACAAAGTGTGCCCTCTCATCAGATAGCCAGTGCAGGTTCCATGGAAACACTGTTCATAAGCCCACTCTAGCTATGCAAGTTTGCACACACTTGCAGTCAGTCCCAGCACTTCGGAAGAAGTAGAAGGATCCAAAGTTCCAGGTCACCTCAGCTACTTAAGGAGTTTGAGGCTAGCCTTGGCTTTTTTGAGAATCTGTCTGGGGAAGAATGCTTGCTGCTCCTACAGAGGTCCAGGTCTTCCTGTAACCTTAACTCTGAGGGACCAGTGAGGCCTCTGAGGACATTCATACACACTTGCATGTGCACACACACACAGACATGAGAAGAAACCGAAAACCCACCAAGCAATAACGAACAAGAATACTCTGAAAATGCCCTCAGCCCTGGGTCTGGGGACCACTTTCTTCCTGCTCCCTAGCGCTGCTGCTGCTGGTGGGGGAACTTGTCCCTGATATTTTCCGGCCAGCATCTGTAATGGCTCAGTAAACTTGAATATTGTAGAGCTTGCTCAATCCCAGGAGTTTGAGTTTAACCCGTTAAAAGGCTGGCTGGGTCCACATAGTGAGTTCCAGGTCAACCACAGCTACACAGCGGGACTCTTGTCTCTAAAAGGAGGGAGGGAGACCCTCGGAGAAATGGCTCAGCAGTTAAGAGCACTTACTGCTGCTCTTCCAGAGGACCTGGGTTCTGTTTCCAGCACCCACATTGCAGCTCACAGCCATCTGTAACCTCAGTTCTAGGGGATCCAACACCCTTATGCAGATTTACATGCAAGAAAAATACCAACACACACACATACATTTTTTTAAAAAGCTGGGGGATGTAGCTCATGGTTAGCAGGCAAGAGCTCTTAGATCCAACTCCCCACACCATGCCCCGCCAAAACTTCAAATCAAAATTATAACAACTTAAAGATCTTCATTGGCCCTATTTGTGGTTGTAGAATCAAGCATAAAGTAAATGAAGTTGTTGGAGTGCACGGAGCAAAGACTGTGGGGTTTAGTTACGAAGCTGAAAGGAACAGGAAGTAGTTTGGTCATTTCAAAGTAACTTTACTTGTAAGGTGGGCACTAAGGCAAAACAAAATCAAATCAGCCTAAAGGGGCCCGGTGGTAGATTCTGACACACTGTGGCTGATATGGTTAAGATGCAGGATACAGTTAACTTGGTGCCAGAGCTTCTGTGTAAGTGGTTTTGATTGTTAATCTGATCTTTTGGGACCTGGTTTTGGAACCTAGTCCAAAAGAGCCACTTGTAATCTTTATAAAAATGTTTTTCTCTTAAAGCACCTGTGTTCCCCAAATGAGGTTGTGCTGGCATGTTATCCTAGCTGAGACAGGACTGCCGCAAACTCCAAGTCTGCATGGACTGCATAGCAGATACTGTCTCAGAAAAACAAAGCCGCCACCATCCCCACAGAGGGAACCTACAGGTTCCCAGGTGCTCGCTGCTGGTTCAGTCTGCCAAGATGGGCCTCTAGCTGAGTGATGAAGATGGAACGCAGTCTGAAAACCACTCAAGTGCCTTATCAGACCTAACCAGAGCCTGGAGACTTACAGATAAAGGAAACAAAAACAAACGGCCCTAATTAATTCCCCTCAAACAACAGGTTTCTTAAGGATCCAAGGAGAGCCAGAAACCAAAGTAGCTATTAAAGACACAAGTTTAAACCTGTTACCTGCCCTCAGGGTACTCAGTTTAGCTGGGGGAGGGGAGGAGAGAGACCTACACACTCACACACATACAGAGAGGAGAGAAAGCTACTTGATTCTAGGAGAATCTTTAGTTCTAGGCCAGTTTGGGCCACATGAAGATCATCCAATTAAAAAAAAAAATGATAAAGGCGTCTAGTTACTGAGTGCTGTGGAGTGCTTCCCTAGAGCACAGTCCTCAGGCTCCAGAAGTTCTGCCAATCTTCAGAAGTCCCATGACGGAGAGGGGGGCTTTACTAGGAGCCAGTAAAGTTGCCTGTCTCCAGAGCAGTTGGCTGGGGTTCTGCCTCATCTTCCCACATTTGACTTAGGTTTCAGCCTGCCTTGATTCAACTATTAGGGCAGATGGTGCCATAAGGTCCCAAGAGCCCGGTCTTGCTTGAGGAAGACTCCTGTGTGTAAGTTTTACAAGGGTTGGGGACCGGTTTAAGAGACTCAAATCCACAGCACTGCCCTGTGGCTTGTAAGGATTATGCAGAAGGCAGGGCAAGACAGAAAAGGCTGTGTTCTGCAAAATACATTACCCATCCTTACCCTCTAAATGTCTAAGCAGAAGAGAGCAATGAAAAGTAGACTTTGTAAAGACTCAGATGAGCTCTCCTGGGACCTTGCAAGTGGCTCAGAGGATGGACGTCTGCCCTTCAGTGCTACTGTCTGTGTTGCTGAGACAGAGGAGGCAGGAAAGACTGTCTTCTCTACATCCCTGTGGAGTGTCTGACACCAAGAAGCTGCTGGGTTGTTTTGTTTTGTTTTTCAAGATAGGGTTTTTGTTTTTGTTTTTTTAATAGCCCTGGCTGTCCTGGAACTCACTCTGTACACCATGCTGGCCTGGATCTCAGAGATATCAATCTGCCTCTGCCTCCTGAGTACTGGAATTAAAGGCATGCCACCACCACCATCAAGTGGAATTTTTCAAATTTATTTATTTATTATGTATGCAATGTTCTGTCTGCATGTACACCTACACACCAGAAGAGGCATCAGATCTCATTATAGATGGTTGTGAGCCACCATGTGGAATTGAACTCAGGACTTCTGGAAGAGCAAGCCAGCGCTCTTAACCTCTAAGCCATCTCTCCAGCCCCATCAAGCAAAATTTTAAAATATTTTCATTTGACACGTGTGTCCCAACTGTAGGGCTGCCCATAGAGGGAGATGGCTCCCCTGGGCCTGGAGGTACAGATAATTGTGAACCACCTGGTGTGAGTGCCGAACTCAGGTCCTCTGAAAGACCAGCAAGATGTTACTGCTGAGCCCTCTCTGCAGCCCCCTGAAATCTTAAGACAGGCCTTCACCTGGGAGCCACCCACCCTGACAGGCTGGCTTAGCGCTCAGTGGGAGAGAAAGCAGAGGATGCACATGTGAGGCACCGCCTCTACTCCAGCATGACGAAGTAGTCCTCCACTCCCTCAGTGTGATCGAACAACTAGAATGTCCTCCTCCTCTAGGTCCAGAGAGTGTTGGCTTGGCTGCGCAACCACATGGGAGCTGCATTTACTAGGGAGGGAAAAAACCAAAACTTGTCCAAGGTCATTTCTCCTACATTCAGCTCATACCAGGGACTTGTTGGGAGTGACTGAGGGGTGTGTGTGTGTGTGTACTCTTATGTACATGTGTACTCTACGTACATGCATACTCTGGTCTTAAACTAGCAATCTCCGTGCTTCAGCCTCCCGAGTGCTGGGACCCCATCCGTGCTGACTCAAGTTTACTGTTTGTCTCCTTGCCCCAGATAGGGAGAACTCTGAAGGGTCATCCCAGCTTCCAAACCACGGGAGGGCTGTGGGTACAGCTCAGTGGTAAAGTGCTCTAAAGGAGGGAATATGGTTTAGAGGATGTTTGTCAAGAAGCCAACACTTGTTACTTCCTTTATTCTACGTAGCTACTGAATGTGATCATCCTACCTAAGAGATACAGTGACTAAGAAACAATAAATTAATTGCCCAAGGGTCCTACAGCGGAGCCAGGCTGAGTTGTAAAGTCACAGCTGCAAGCCCAGGGCTTGGGGGTGGGGTGGACCACTCTGTTGAGAAATGCTGCTAGCCGTTGCTTGATTGGTATTATGTTGTATTTGGATGCTGCTAGGGTCCACCGCTGAGCTCCATCTGCATCCCTGCACCTGGGGTTCAAATCCATTGGTTTTCCAGGCTACATTCCCTCCACTGGCCATTCCACCATTTCTGAACAGGCCAAAGGGCTGCAGCTCACAGACGGAGCACACTAAGTGGGGATTGCCTGTGATGGCTCTGATCTCTGAGTTGGAAGCTGGCCTGATCTACATATCCAGTTCCAGGATAACCAGTGCCACACAGAAAAACCCAGTCTTAAAAAGACAAAAAAAAATAAAAAGTCTTGGGATATTAAATCCCAAGAACAAGCAAACCCAGCAATACATATGGGGAGCTAGGACATTAGCTGATTGTCATTCCTATTCCGAAGTCAGGGTCCACTGCTTATTTTCCCTTTGAGCTCTTCAGCTGAGAACAGGCCACAGGAAAAACTGGGTTTTAATGAGAAAGACAACGCAAGGACAATTTGTGTACTCCCATGGAATCAAATGAGAGAAACTTAGGAATGCTCTGTTGCAGGTCTCTTGAATCCCAAATGAGAATGAGTCCTAGAACGGTCAGGTGACTAGCCAAGTTCCCACAGCCTGTCCACGGCAGAGCCCACGCAGTCAACTCTGTAGGCCCCACCCCACCCACCACTTCTGCCTCAGCTTCCCCTGAGCCGACCTGGGACCTGCAATTCCCAGCCTGGCCCTGGCTACTCCCTCATGTCCTCTTCCCACCCCATGCTTCTCCACAATGCTTAGCTTCGGTCTTGCCTACCTGGGCTGCCTCAGCCCCATTCTGCCCACCACCCTGATTGCCACAAGAATCCTGTCCTGAACAGGCTTGACAGCCAGGTGAGGGTAGGAACGAGAAGCTTTCGCTCCCGGGCTGGGCCTCTCTGTCTGGCCTCAGCCCTGGCAAGCACTTCCTCACAGGCTAGCTTGCTCCTCTGGTAGAGCCAGGAAGCCACAGAAGCTGTAAGCTTCTGTCCCCTCCCTGTCAGTCTCTGAATTGCCACACCTGCCTGTGAGGAAGGGATGCCAAATGCTTAAGGAGAGATGCCCTTTCTTCACAGCAACTTAAACCCTGAAGCTCTCCCCGGAGCAGCCTTTCGCATTCTCCAAACTTCCCATCTCTTATCACTGCTGTGTGCTCCCTCCTACTCCATCCCCCCCCCCCCCCCCAGCCTGTCCCAACTAAATCACAGCCTTCCAGGACTCTTTGTACCTCAGGGCAGATGGTGTCCTCAGGAAGCCCCTGACCAAAGCAGCAGGGTGGTTTGGAGGTGGTGGCAGGGCACACACAGGCCCCTTCTTCATCGCTAGCGTGTTTTCGCTGTTCTCAGCCTGGTGAGTCAGCACCACAGGGCCACACACAAGGCTCCCATTCAGGGCTCAGCTTCCTTCTGCTATAACTCAGATCTTGGCATCTCTCCCTCCCTCATTCTCTATGTGAGCCTTATTCTCCCCATGGGAAAACTCTGCTCCCTGCCCCTGGCCGCCTCACGTTCCCCACACTCCCCTGCACCCACACCAGTCCACATTCCTCATTCTTTCTTTCTGGGAGTCAATAATCCCAGCTGTCTGTTGATATGTAGGACACAGAACAAAACAGAAATGATACATTAGGGAATCCTCATTTGCATATCCAATAGGGATATATTGGTGTGCTGGCATATGTCTATGATCCCGAGTTGAAGGCCAGCCTGGGCTACATAGCAAGAGACTGTCTAAAAAGTAAATAAACGCAGATGAAAACCAGGTGTTTGTTTTTGCTGGCTCTTACATAACCCTGAGGCGGATCTAAACACACACACACACCACTCTGTCTGCCCCTCATCTATTCAGTTTATGGTTATTAAGTGCTAAAAGCTGCAGTTTACACCTTGGTGGTAGGATGAGCCTCACAGAAGTGACACCTCCCAGTAACGCCAGGACAAGACACAGGTGGGCTGGGGGCAGGGTCTGTCCAAGAGCCTAAGAGGGGCTTAGAGACCCAAGAAAAGGCAAACAGTTTGCACAGACAGAAATGAGAGGGGCCGTGGGGGCCGGGCGCACTCAGGGAGGCAGAGGCAGGCGGATCTCTGTAAGTATGAGGCCAGCCTAGTCTACAAAGCCAGTCCAGGACAGCCAGGGCTATACAGAGAAAACCTGTTGTTTGGGGGGAGAGGGGAATCGAAAAAAGGGGGAGGGTCTTGGTTTGCATGATATACAGCAAGAGAGCACAAAAGGCATTTGAACCACAAGAGACATTTGGACCATAGGAGACATTGTCCTACACTGGTAAGTGACCACCTAGGCTAGTTTATCTTGGAGTAAGGATAGCTTGCACTCTTAAATGGCTTTGCTCGCTAGCACACAGCAGCTACTCTGTAGGTTATCTGCCCTTGTCCATCGGAGTTGCAGGGCAGGGAGGACAAGCTTGCTTGTCTGGATTAGAGGAGGCTGGTCCTGACGTCACTCTTGGGCGCAAATGCCCAGCGGGCTCCTCCGGGCTGGCAGCCTCACCCTGCTCCCGAAAGCTGCGCTGCTCGCGCCCCCTGGTGTTTCGGACACAGACAACCTCGACGGGACGAGAAGCGACTGCGCATGAACCTCAGCGACACAGAGCGACGCGCCCAGAAGCCAGGAGGGGGCGCTGCCTCTGAGCCGACGTGAGCAGTGCCTGAGCCCTGTGCTTGTGAGCAAGGTCTTTGGGAACCAGCCTTCTGCTAGGGAGCAGTTCCAAGAGGGAGGGGAAAAGGGAGGGACAGAAAAAGCGAAAAAGGAAAAAAGGCGAAAATTATAACACCATCTCGCAGGATTACTGTGGTTTTGTTGTTTGTTTTTGCTGTCCTGGGGGTTAAACCTAGGCCTCACATCCACTGGGTAAGTGCAAACGCTGGACCAATGAGCTGCTTCCTGGCCCTTTTACATACTTTCTAATTTGAGACGGGTTTGCACTATGTTGTGAAGACTGGCCTTGAACTTGTGATCCTCCTGCCGAAGCATTCCAGCCAACTGGGATTACAGACCTGCCTAAAGCACGAGTCTTGGCTTGCTGTGGGTCTTAACAAAGCACGTTTAAGAATGAAACTAGTTCCTGGCAAGAGGGAGCCCTCGCCAAGTGCTGGGATAGTGCCCAACACCTTAGAGGCTCAGTTACTGCTAGAGGGGTCGGGGTGATGATCAGCATTTATTATTCATCTGTACACTGCGTGGTGTCTCAAAGATGCTCTGTCGACACTCCACACACAGAATTCTTAATGAAGTGAGGAGTGCTTCTGACCGAACCACCACCCGGCGCCCTAAACTGAGCTAAATCCACGACTCTGTTTTATTGTTTGTGTTTGTTTGGGGGACTGGGCCTCACTCTGTAGCCCAAGCTGGACTCAAACTCAGAGCAGTCCTCCTGCTGCAGCCTCCCAGATGTGGGATTGCAGGCACGTGACATCATGCCTAGTTTGTTTCTGGTGCTAGCCGCTAAAGGAAAAAAAAGAGGGGGGGGGGCACATGCCTTTAATCCTGGTACTTGGGAGGCAGAGGCAGGCAGATCTCTGTGAGTTCAAGGCCAGCCTGGTCTACAGAGTGAGTCCAGGACAGCCAGAGCTACACAGAGAAACCCTGTCTCAAAAGAACAAAACAAAACAAAGGAAAAAGAAAACAACAACAACAACAACACAGAAAAAGCTGTGGCTGCATTTATTCAGCCAGTCAAATTAGCAAAGATCTCGAAGAGGAAATGGTGCTTGTCCTGGTGTTGAACGAGATGTGAACAAGGAGTAAAGGGCCAGTAAGGGCAGCAGAACCAGGTGAAGCTCTGAGTGCAATCCCAGCACCAAAACAGAAGACTTAAGCACCACACCAAGAGACTACTAGTAAGCATGGTGCAGCCTGGGAGGGTGGCATGGACTTGGAGAATTGAGCGGGAATAGTGAAGGGCATGCTCTGCCCAGGGGAAGAGTCTGGATTTGTGGGCCACTGAGGGCTTTTGCTGAGGAGACACCCACTGCAAGCGCACTTCTGATAAAGCTAAATGAAGCTTCAAGGTCCATCCCTAGCATAGTTCCTTCCAAACCCTAAAGCGTGCAAACCACGTGGTCAACACATCCTTATACAATGCAAAAGCCAGCTCAACAATGCATTTTCACTGCTTCCTTTTTGCTCCTTTTCCGGTGTTAATACTCTTCCCCACGATGGCTGGCCTTGGGGTGATGATGGGCACATGCATTTTTGGAACTGACATAAAGTTAAATTGAATAAAAAAAACTACACTTGCTATGTTTTTCAGTTGTTTGTTTGTGTCTGTTTGTCTGTTTTAGACAGGTCTCATTATGTAGCCCCGGCTGGACTGGAACTCACTAGGCAAACCATGTTGATCTCTAGCTCATAGAAATCTCCCTGCCTGAGCCTTTAAAGTGCTGGGATTAAAGGTGTGCAAGCATCACCGTCCCTGTCCCCAGACAGATTTTTTTTTTAAATAATTTCTTTACAGGGGCTGGGGAGATGGCTCAGCGGTTTGGAACACCCAGGTTTGATTCACAGCATGCACATGGTGACTCACAACCACCCCTAACTCCAGTTCCTGGGCATCCAACACCCTCTCCTGGCCTCTGAGGGCACCAGGCACACATGTGATGCAGTACATACATGCAGGCAAAACACTTACTTAAATAAATAATTAATTAAATGTTTTTTTTTTTAATCTTTAGAGAGAAGTAAAATTGTATAGCTCCAAAATTCCCATCTCCACCAAGAAAGGAAGAGCATCATAAAAGGACTCAGGAAAAAGCTTTTTAAAAAACTCTTGATTGATTAGCAGACAAAAGTTAAATTCCAAATAGTAATTGCAACAATGTACTCAATTGTGTATGTTCATATGCATTCGTATGGTTATGTGTATGATAAATGAATTGCGTGTTGTTTTTATTAGTGTAAGTTTCTAAGATATTCACACTACTAATGAAGCAGTATTTACTAAAAAAAAAAAAAAAACAACAAAAAAAGGAGTAGAACCCTAATTGTATAGGATGTTCCATTTGTTTTCATTTTGAGACAGGGTCACATGTATCCCAGGCTAACCTTGAACTTACTCTGTAGCCAAGGATGACCTTGAATTTCTCCTCCCTTGGTAGGTCTCTGCCACATCAGATCCCACCCGTTCTTCCTGATGTCAAAGAATCTCTTCTAGGAAATGTTCCTGGACCAACAGTGCTTTGCTTTTCATGACTGCCTGCTGGACTATGAAGCCACAGGAGTCTGCTCCTGGTTATAGCCTGAACATCCATTAGCTCCCCTGAGTTCTCATCTGGCTGTAAAAACAGCTCACATTTCAAATAATAGCTATCAAGGGCGACGAGGCTGCTTGGGGGTAAAGGCGCTTGTTGCCAAGCCAAACAGCCTGAGTAAGTCCCCAGAATCTGCACAGTTGAAGGGGAAAACCAACTCTGACATTTCATATGTGTACCATGGCACCCAAGCACATGTGCCCATGCCATAAACACATACATAACATACATAAAAAAATGATGCTAGAGGTATCATCATCTTATTTCAACTTATAATTCAAAGCCACGGTGATTTAAAAAAAAGTGATGCTGACACCAAAATAGACATATAGATCAATGGAATAGAATAAAGCCCAGATATTCCCCACACAGCTATGGCCACCTGGTTTTTGACAAATACACACTAAAGAGAAACGCTATCTTTAACAGGTGGTGCTGGGGAAATGGATATTTACATGTGCAAGGGCCAAACTAGATCCTTACCTTTCACTTTGCCCAATGAAATGACTCCAAATGGATCAAAGACATTCACACAAGACCTGAAATTCAGAAACTGAGGGAAAAGTAGAGAAAACACTCATAGATATAGACATAGGTGGTGACTCTCTGAAGGGGACCCACCAGCCACTCTCGAAATATGACTAACAGCCAACAAATAAGACCCCATGAAATTAAAAAGCTCCACACAGCAAGCAAAATAATTAGCGGGTATAAAGACATAGGCTGGAGAATCGGGGGAAATCTTTGCCAGCTATCCATCTGTCAAAGGATTGTTATATAGAACATGTAAGGAACTAAGGCAAAACAAGACAAGAGAGCTAGAAAGATGATTCAACAGTTTAGAGCGCTTGTTCTGCTGTCATGGCGCACCCCGCAGATGCCTGTAGCCACATCTCAGACACAAGAGCCGCCGGTTTCTTGGCTTCTAGCCTAACTGAGGCACAAGTCCTAGGATTAGGGAGAGACCCTGCCTCAAAGGAATAAGCACAGAGTGACAGAGGAAGATCGCTAGTACCCTCTTCTGGTCTCAAAAGCACACATGCCCATACGGTCGCACAGAAACATACAAATTAAATACTTTTTTAAACCCAAAGAATATATCCCTGACTGAAGAACAAATTCTCAACAGAAAAAAAAAAAAAAAGACCAATAAATGTCTTAAAAAATGGTTTAACGTCCTTAGCCAGCAAGGAAATACAAACTAAAACTACTTTGAAGTTCTATTCACCCCAATCTGAATGGCTGTTGTCAAGAGACCAAATGACAACAAATGCTGTCAAAGAATGGAAGAAAGGGGAACCCCTACTCACGGTTGGTGGGAATGGAACGGGAATAACCACCAAGGAAATCCTTGAGAAGGTCTCTCAGAATGCTGAAAATAGGACTACCTCTATGACCTAGCTTTTCTGTTCCTGGGTGTACTCCCAAAGGACTCTCTATCCCATCACAGAGACACGTGCTGTTCTCAATAGCTAGGATATGGAATTAGCCTGGGTGTCTGTCAGCTGAAGACTAGACAATAAAAATATGATTACATAGATATCCTGATTGGTCTTCTGTGAACTCTACACAAACTAAGGTTAGCTAGGAAGAGGAACTTTAACTAAGAAAATACCTCCAGGGCTGGAGGGAGGGCACTGTCTGCTCTTCCAGAAGTCCTGAGTTCAATCCTGCCAACCACATTGTAGCTCACAACCATCTATAATGTGATCTGGTGCCCTCTTCTGGCATGCCGATATAGCAGTCAGATACATAAAATAAATAAATAGAGCTTTTAAAAAAGAAGATACCTCCAGATAGGCCTGTAGAAAAGTCTGTAGGGTATTTTTTTTACTATTCTTAATGATTATGATGTGGAAGGACTCAGGCCACTTCTGGTAGTATCACCCCTGGGCAGTTGAATAAGAAAGCAGGCTGAGCAACCAGTAAACAGCACTCCTCTGTGGCTTCTGCTTCGGTTCCTGCCTCCAGGTTCTTGCCCCACGGCTTCCCTTGGTGATGAACTGTGACAGGAGTTGTAAGACAAAATAAAGCCCTTTCCCATGGGCCAGTGGCCCCTGTGGTTCATTAGACTCAGAAGTGCCCACAGCTACAGTGTTGGCCTGGGCAGAGGCTTGGGCAATACCAGGCTGGGCAGTGGCAGCCCTCAATGGCTTAAGCCAGAACGCTTTTTTTTTTTAAGTTAATGGTCTTTTTATTGGGGAAAAAAGATTAGCATTTACAACCCAGAATGGGTGTAATTTCTTGAGCAGCAATGCTGAAGTCCGCAGCCACAGCCTATTCTGCCAACTCTGAGTGATGGTTGAAAGGGCGTTAAAAACAGAGTCTAAAGATGCTCCCCCAATGGAAATTTTTTATTAAAACATTGTGTGGCTGCTGACAGCTTGACATTCGTTTCCCTGTGGTACAAGGCATGCAGCATGGAGCCAACTAGTTTATCCCTGACCCCTTTCTCTGGGCATCATCCTCAGGTAAACAAATTTTAAACGTGTTTGTTTTCACTAAGGCTGCTATTGATAATTTATACTAACAAGCTGACCCCGTATGAACAGGCTTTGACTTTGTTTTTCCGTTTTTTAAATGTTAACACAAATGCCTGACTGTGCTCAATTGTCAAGTTACATGCATGGAAGACTGGCCAGCCCAAACAGTGCATTAATCATTAGCAAATGGAAGTTTAAGGAGTCCACTAAGTGCCTCCTTATCATTAAGGCAGTACAAGTATTTATACTGTAAAACTGATGTAGACCCTGATCCGAAGGGACAGGACCACCAACCAATACACACATACTCTGGGTGGAGATAGAACGTTCCTTGACGTTCAGTTTTGCTCTCTAGAAGCAAAGAAAAAGATTCACTGTGATTTTTCTAGAGGGAAAAAGTAGTTTGTTTGTTTGTTTGTTTGTCTTTTCAAGACAGGGTTTCCCTGTGCAGCTCTGGCTGTCCTGGAACTTGCTTTGTAGACCAGGATAGTCAAACGCAGAGATCTACTACCTGCCTCTGCTTTCCAAGTTACTGGGATTAAAGGCACGTTCCACCAGCACCCGGCTAAAAGTCAGTTTTCATTTTAAAGTCACTATCTATATGAATTCGTGGTTGCCTTGTCATCTCCATCAATATCTGCAGCAAAGAAACCCGAAAGCTTCAGGGAAATGGGTGGAACGAGAAGGTGCCATGTTAAATGAGATTCTCCAGGCTCAGAAAGACAAGAGCCTCACATCTTCTCTCATACATTGATCCTAGCTTTTAATGTTTATATATGTGCTCAGTTTGGGCGTGACCCCAAAACTGCTTTTTACAGCTGAATGGGTAATTTTCACTATCCATTCAACAGCTGGTGGACATGGAGGCTAATTAAAATTGCAAAGCAGTACAGTCATTTCAAAGAACCTCTTTGTAATAAGTATGAAAACTTAGGATATGCAAGTCCACAGGCCTTGCAGATTCATTTCTGGAGATCCACTAAGTATGTTTACTCAAAAACATATATGCAATATCAATGATAAACCTAGACATTCATCAACAGGAGAACAGTAAAGTATGATATTTGTACATATGGCAACTACAAATACGTATAAAAATAACTTATTCTTGTTTTGGAAATTATAGTTATTTTCATAACACTAGGATATTAATGAGTTTATCGTTACTAAATTTTTGTTTGTATTTTGATACAGGGTGTCATGTAGCACAGGCTGAAATAAGAATCATTATGTAGTTGAGATTTCTGACCCTGCTGCCCCTACCTCCCAAGTGCTAGGTTGTTTTATTTTTATTTATCTATTTATTT
Source organism: Pachyuromys duprasi (assembly GCA_028658305.1). Classification (NCBI taxonomy): domain Eukaryota; kingdom Metazoa; phylum Chordata; class Mammalia; order Rodentia; family Muridae; genus Pachyuromys; species Pachyuromys duprasi. The sequence continues at coordinate 89,519,806 of CM053744.1, forward strand.
ATTTTGGTTTTTTGAGAGAGGGCCTCTCTGCAGCACCCTGGCTATCCTGAAACTCACTCTGTAGACTGGACTGGCCTTAAACTTACAGAGCTCCTCCTGTCTCTGCCTTCAGAGTGCTGGACTTGAAGGCGTGCACTATACCCAGCTTCAAGATTTATTATTGCTAACTTTGTATCTATCTCTCTATCTATCTCTCTATCTATCTATCTATCTATCTCTCTATCAATCATCTATCCACTGTGTGTGTGTGTGTGTGTGTGTGTGTGTGTGTGTGTGTGTGTACCTGTGCCATGATGTGCAGACGGCAGTCAAGGACAACTTTTGGGAGTCAGTTCACTCCTACCATATGGCTGGTGGCAGGAACCTTTACCTGCTGAGAAATCTCACCAACTTGCTAATTTTAAATAAATAAAAAATAATGTTTTCATAAACAGATTTCCTCTATTTCCTCCTAATGTCATTACTATTTTATTTTCCAGGCTCCATTACAGAAATAATATCCCAAGAATGTTACAAAAAGACAAAAGAAATGTATTTTCAGCAGGATGTAATGATGTGTATCAATAATCCCAGAACATGGTGGACTGAGGCACCGAACAGCAAGAACCTGTCTCAAAAAAAAAAAATCTTCAGAAGGAATTTGTCTGCTATTTTTCTCATGATTTCTCATGACACTGGGATTACAGAGGAAGAAATCCTGACACTATCATTTCCACAGTTTTGCCTTTTGCCAGAAATGCACAGTTGGAATCACAGCCTTTCAGATCCACTTCCTTCTGCTAATACACACTTCCATGCCCATTGATAGCTCATTTTCTTTTATCATTAAAAACATTCCATTCAACCCCACAAGAAGACCAACAGAGACAACTAACCCAGACCCATGGGGGCTTACAAAAGACTAAGACATCAACTAGGGAGCAAACATGGTCTGGACCTAGGCCCCCTGCACATGTGTGGCCTGTGGGGGGCTGGGTCTGCTTGTGGGGGAATTGGGAGGAGCGGGGCTGTTTCTAACATGGACCCTATTGCTTGCTTCTGGATCACTTCCCCCTGGCAGGGCTGCCTTTCCTGGGCTAGGATATGCTCAGTCCTGATGTGACTGGATGTGCTGGGGAGGGTTGATGGGGGGATGGGGCAGGGGATGGGAGGATAAGGGGATGGGGAGGGACTGTTCCCCCTTTTTAGGGAAAAGAGAGAGGAGTAAGAGGAAGAAAGGGGAGGGGGACTGAGAGGAGAGGAAGAACGGGCACCCTTGGGACATAAAGTAAATAAACCTAAATAAAAAAATTAAAAATAAACCCATTCCATTCTTCGCATGCACAGTTCATGTATCCATTCGTCTGCGAGGGGCCTGTTAGCTGCTCCTCAAGTCTTGGCAGTTATGGAGAGAGTGGCTCTCAGCTTCTGTGTGCAGGTTTTTGTGTGGCCATCCCAATGAGAGTGTAAGGGCTTGATTACATGGTTTCCTATGACGTTTCTCAAGTCACTGGGCCGTGTAGCACGGTAAAATTCATTTTCCCCTCCGCACCTCATAGCTGTGTTGTATTCGTTGGAAAGATGTCAGAATACGCAGCCCGCACTTAAGGATTAGAATTGTTCTCCGTGTCGTTGAGGGTGTGCAGGGTCTACATAAGTTAGTTGGAAGTCTTTCTACACGAGAGATCTGTCCTTTCCCCGTTTATTTATTTATTTGTTCAGTTGTTTATTTGTATTAGTTCAGACCTGAGGATGCTTGTTTCATTCTTCGAATTACTATCCGGAAATGTTTTCATTTTGTTGCTAGTGATCGCTTCGGCCATCAGGAGCTTTATCAGTTGGTCCCTGTGTTCATGCTAATCTAACGGGAGTGACTGTAACCCACATAGACAAAGGCTTTGGGGGCGGGGACCTAGGTAATATTTGTGTATCTAAGACCAAGAAGTGTGAGAACCTCCAGGGTCCCCTCACCCAACCCGGATCTAAGTGCATTTGGTTCTACAAGAAGAGACTGTGGTCCTGGCGGAATCCCTGAACACCACACTGTGTCACTGCGAGATCCTCAAGCTGGCCCTCTTTGTTCTTCCAGAAAACGCCACGGCGGGGCGCCCTGCGCACGGGGTGCGGTCCAGGCGGCCGCGGGCATCTCGGAGGGGTTGGTCTTATGGGTTCGGTCAGCCCTGACTCGGCCGAGCCCGAGCCAGGCAGCCTGCCTCACCCCTGGGTATGTGGAGCCTCACTGGCCACGTCCGCTCGGTATGACGCCGCCGGGAACAGAGCGATCGCGGGGAAAGTGGTCGCTGGGCTCCACTCTCCTTGGTGCCCTCCTGCCCTCCGACACCCAGTCCCGCAGACAGCAGCGGGAAGCTCCTGGCTCAGACCCCGCCCTTCTTGTCTCCCAACTTTCTGGGCCGGGCAGACCGTTAGCCAGCGCACCAAAAGCCAGCGATAAACAGCTGCAGCTGGAGACCTGGCTAATTGATACAATAAGTTCTGTAATTGCCTCGAAAATAAGGTAATGATTTGGCAGAGGGAATGCTTTGATCTTATCAGTCCAGAGAGATCTCTCCAAGGAAAACTCAGGGACTGGCTGGAGGCTTCCAATTTGGAGTGCAAAGCCAGCCTGCTTGCCCCTGCCCCTCCCCCACGTTCCCTATGTCCTTCTGGAAGTTCTGGGCTTTTCAGAAGGGATTGCCAAGACCTTCTAAGATGACTGAAGAATACACGCAATTAGACCTTGGGATATGTGTTGAAGAGGGATGGAGTCGGTACTGCTCAGGAGCAGGGGGGATGGCTGAGAGGCATAATCCAGTCCTGGAGAGGCTGCAGAGAGGTTGGAATGGAGATGGGAGGCTAGCTTGGATCAGGCTCCAGACTTTTTTCACACAGGGAGGGCTGCTGATTTGGACTTTACAGGCAGGAGGGGGTACCAGGGGAGAGAACCTTGTGTGCTCTGCCTCTCCAAGAATTCACACACACACACACACACACACACACACACACACACACACACACACACCACACACACACACACACACACACACGCAGCGCTGTGGGTGTCCCTGCCTGGCAGAGGCCCCAGCACAAAGAGGATTAGAAAGATGAGCTAATCTGGTTTGTATCCCAGACATGGCCCCAGAAAGGGACCCTGTCTTCTCTGATGTTTAAGGGAGTGGAGGAGTGAGGAATCTTCCTTTGAGGGCTTGCTAAGCTGACAATAGCAAAGACCTCTCCCCACTGGCATTTAAGACACTAGAGTCCAGGCTTTAGGGTCAAATTTAGGAAGCAGAGAGGCAGAGGCCTCCAGGAATAGCAGGATGGGGTATGCTACAAAGAAGAGATAAAGATGGAGGAAGCTCAACAGAAGAAACTAGCTCTCCACCCATTCTACCTGTCCCACCAGTGGGGAAACTGAGGCCCAATACAGGAAAGTGACTTACAGACTTGTAAATAGTGCATAACTATTGAGTTGAAGGAAGAAAGCATTTTTAAAATCTTTTCTAGATCTTGTCTGCAAGAGCTCAAGGGCAACAGTGGTACGCAACAGAGAGAAAGACAGATATCAGAGAACACACAGGGACAGGCAGGCGGGGACCATGGGGAGATTTAGAAATCCACACAGACATGTTTGTTTGTGTGTTTGTTTGTTTGTTAAAAAGACATAGAGAAACAGAAGAAAGGGGAGGGAGAGGGAGAGACCAATGGACAGGGAGACAGAGACAGACAGACAGACAGACAGACAGACAGACAGACAGACAGACAGAGGCCAACCAGGAGGCAGCCAGTGACAGAACTGAGAAAGAGGGACAGAAAAATATCTGAACAGAAAGAAAAACCAGACAAATGCAGACAGGGAAACAAACCTTGAGAGGGGGGTAAGACTGGACACAGAAACACAGCCCAGAGACTCGCATGACAGAGAAGAGATGGAGAGAAAGCATGAGAGCCGAGGAAGGTGAGGTGAGGAGGGGGAGCATTCGGCTCTGTAGATTTTGGCTCACTGGGAGCAATCTATCATCCCCATCACTCTGGGACCTGGAACAAGCAGCGGGGAAAAAAGAGAGTTCGGTGCTCAGCCTACCTGATACAGGCACATTGGGAAGTGGGGTTGAAGGCAAAATGGGAACCTTCTTCTGAGGAGAGGCTGGGCAGTGACCACCCAGGACCCCGGTAGCACACCCTGTGCCACCCGCCCGAGCTGTCCCTCAGCCTGCCCACGGCCTGGATCCAGTCTCCTTACAGCTAAGTGCTGAAACACTCCAGCCCACCCACAAGGCCCCATCTCCCTTGACTTCCTTTCCTGATGTCCCTTCTCCCTTCTTGGTCCTCTGTGGACATGTTTGCTCTGTTTAGCCACTTACTAACTGGAAGGAAAGGGATGCCGTGCCACAGAGCCCCCTGATTTGGGGCTGGATATTCCTTCCTCTCGCCTCCCCCCTGCCCCCGGCCCAAGCCTGATTGGCCTAGCATCTCTGAGACACGTTCCATGTCTCCCCTGGCAGCTCATAAATACCAAGCAGAGGCCAGTTAGGCTTTGTAGCAGGCCTAGGTCCCCAAGCCATTCTCTTTTAAAATCTTTGGGCTCTTCTCGGGGGTCCCCTCTTCTCGCCATATACCTTTCGCAGGGCAGGAGGCGTGGCACAGCATGGTGTGAACCTGGCCCCAGATCAATGGAGACCTGGCTTAGTCTGCAAAGAAATTTCAGGAAAGGCATCTGGGGGGCCCCTCCTTTAAGTAGCAAGCTCAGGAATTCCTTGACTTTCATCCAACACCCCCCCCCCAAGTCCAGCCCCTTCTTGGCCTTTCTCTCTCTCTGCTCATTACCATCCACACCACCTCCCACCCATGAGGAAAAAGAAGGCCATTGCCAACCAGGGCCCAGGGAAAGGGGGCTTTCTGGAAGATAGGCCAGGGTGGAGTCAGAGTTGTTTACACACCGCAGCTTCCCTTAGTTCATCTCCACTCTCATCCAAGGGCCAGGAACACTCTAAAGCCACTCGTCCACAGAAGCTGAGCACCAAGCAAAGGAAGAAGCTTAACCCTACGTGGCCTCTGTGGAGACCAAGCATGCAGTGAGCGGGAAGCCGAAAGGGGAATCTCCTCTTTACGGACTCATTTTAAAAAGGACAGGAGGCTGTGGTGCCACTTCTAGGTAGACAGACAACCTGAAAGCTGTCTGCAGAAGGTCCCAAGGAATTTAGAATCGTGTGTGCGTGCATGCGTGCATGCATGCGTGCGTGTGTGTGTGTGTGTGTGCACATGTGCGTTAAGGAGGCAGGTGGGAGGTGGGCAGCCTGGGATTCCTTTGGTCTCTGTGAGTACTGTTGCTCATTATAGCTGCAGCATACATCCTTGGATCCAAACAGAGCTTAGACACCACACTAAGACCTTCTTCTCCTTCTGTGTCCATTAGGATGCCCTCACCAGTGGTAGGAACATAGCTGGTGCCAGTTAGTGTGGCTTGACACCATGCAGGACCCTCCAGGCCAGTGTCTTGACTCTCAAATGAGAGATTTCTCCTGCAGGCTCCCATAACTCAGGGGAGAGGGCTGGGGGCTGAGCTAGAGGAGCAGCACAGGACCTCCAGCCTTGGCCCTCTTTCTGGAAGGGCCCATAACATGCCCTTGCGTGAGGAGCTGAGCTCTCCAGTCATGTCTGGGACCTTGAGGCTGGAAGTTTATTTTGAGTTTTGAAGCTCCAAAGTGGCAGATCCCAGAAAACCTCTTCTCTGGCTCCGCAGTTGTTCTCCAGTTAAGTGGTTGAGTGCTCTTGCAATCAGCTGGCTCCTGCAGCCTGGGGATCTGGGGACAGGGTAGAGGGGGAGAAGGCGTGGAAGGAACAAAGTCTCTTCTAGGTTCCCTCCTACAGGGCAGAGGTGGCCTGTGAACTGCAAGGGCTCTTGTCTCCTCAGTACCCTCCCTTCTTCTTGGAGCTGCTGATGTTTTGGGCTCATATAAGAAATATACTTTAAGGGTTGAACATCTGTGTTGTGCCAAGACATGGTCCCACTCAGCTATGATGGTAACCGAAGCCAAAGAAGGGGCCTCGGACGTGAACGTGGGGCCCATGTGGGTGAGTCCACCCAAGGCTAGATGTGATCATCTCCAGCTCCCACCCCACAGCCCTGGGCTCATATGGGCTCATATGACAAGGCCAGAGTCACACCCAGGCCTAAACACACAGGGGAGACTGGGGAGCAACCTACAAGCTGGGAGACAGGCCCTGCAAAGGGGTGGAGCTGGGCTGGAGGGTGGTTAGAGTGGTCCAAGAAAAGGGCTTCAGCCAGGAAAGAGCCTAGACTCACAGTCCCTTACCTGGCCCTCACAGGAAAACGGGCCTTACTGAAGACAGCAGGCTAGCGAGAGCCTAACAGACTGCAGGAATGTGGGAAAGGAAAGGACGGCTGGCCCTGCATGCTCTCTGAATTCATCCTCTCCTCTTTCCCAGCCCCACTTTCACCCACGCAGCCCAGCGATGGTGGGCACCTTCTCCCCTCTCCATCCTGATGCCCCCCCCCCACTTGTCTGAACTGACTCTTCCTCCCTAGCACACTCTGCTGCCTTTTGGATGGCCCCTATGTACCAGCTCACTCCTGTCTAGAGGGGGTTCTGCTAACTCTTTCCGTCTTGCACCGCAATCTGCCCGGCTCATTTCCTGTCTCCTCACATCCTCCCTTCATTACCAACTATGCTGAGGCCCTTTTACCCTGACCTGTTTCCCCTCACCTCTCGGCACTTACCACTTCTGATGCATATTGTCTTGTTCAATAAAGTGTAAGCTCCATGAAGGCAGAAATGTTTTTTTTTTAATCTGTGTGTGTGTGTTCTCTGAGCTGAGCACAACCCTATCAGATGAAAGAAAATAATATCTGTGAAACTGATGCATAACTTGGCCTCCTACCACAGAAACTGCAGGCAGAGGCCTGAGTTGTGAGGAGAGAGGATACACGCCCCTCTGAACTTCTCTCCCTGAGATGTCTGTAGCCAGCTGTGCCCTGTCCTTCACACTCCGGCATCTCTAACACCCCCACCAGACAAGGACTGACAGTGAGTTTGGGGTTAAGGTGGGTGGGCAGTCACCATCAGGACTTTATAGTTTAGATAAAATTACAAGAAGAGGCATGAAAGACACCTGGGAATGGGAGGACGGGCAGGAGAAACTGAGGCTGAGTGAGGATCTGTCTGTCTGCCCCTACAAGGTTTCTACTTCCCACACAGGTGGAGGCGTGGGGGGGGGGCATAGATGGAAAGGGAGCAAGGGGTACTCTCGGCCCACAACACCTCTCCATCTTTTCCCAACTTCCCCGCCCCCCCAACCACGGGCTCTGCGAGACTGAGGGAGGGCAAGTGGAGAGGAAGAAGGGTGGAAAGGGAGGGAGAGAAAAGGCACCAGGGGCTTCCACTCTTTCCGCAGGACCCCCGCTATGGCCTCTGGTGCGGGAATGCCGCCCAGCTGTTTCTGATTCTTTCCTGGTCGCAGCTCCGCCCGAGGGGGTGGGGGACGGAGATAGCGGGAGAGACCGAGCTCTGCCGAGCCCCGGCCACCGCGCTGGCGGCAGGTGTGTCTCTTGGGCGACTGCGCTTCCCTGAGCTGGGGAAAGTACCAAGGTGGACGGGAGCCGGGACTCAAGGTCGGGCAAGCCAAAAGAATGGTGTCAGTGCATCGGATGGGAGAAGCCGGAGCGATAAGCCCTTCATGAGAGGGTCCTCCGCCCGAGGCCGACGGCCCACCCGCACCCCTGCAGACAGCGTGGCCAAGCGAGTTCCACTTTTCGACGACTCCTGCTGGCCGGGTGTCTGTCTACCAGTTGCTCAGAAGCGCAAGGGGTGGGCGGACCGGAGCACAGCGCCTCTTAGGCGTTTAGCTCCGGTGTCACCATTCGAGGAAGGGAAGTGTCCCAACACCCGCTCTCACCGGGCGCGCCTTGCCACCAAAGCCAGCGGCCCCCGCGTTGCTGAGTGAAGGGCGCTAGGACCCGGTGGCGTGGCGTGGGGTCGGTAGGGACAGGGGGCTGCAGACGGGGAAGCGCCCCGTCGCGGGTGGCGGAGCAGGTGGGGGTCCGGCGCAGCGGCGCTCCGGAGGCTCGAGGGGAGGAGGCGGCCGCCACACCTAGGGCGCCGCGGAGCACCCGGGCTGGCGCGGGCGGAGCCGCGCCGAAGGCCGCGCGTGTCGCCGGCCCCGCCCCGCCCCGTCCAATGAGAGCTGCGGCCGCAGGGGCTGTCGGCGCGCTCGGCCCCCGGCCGCACTCCGCGCCCCGGAGCCGCTGACACCGCACCCGAGCGCCCACACCCGGCTCGGCGCCGGCCCCTCTCCCGGCGCTCCTGGGAAGCCTGCGCCCGGCTCCCGGACTCCACGTGCCCCGAGGTCCCCGGTCGCCCGTGGTCCCCATGGCCACACTGTGGGGCCAGTTAGGAGACGCCTGAGGAAGCCCAGCCAGTGCCCGTCCACGGCCCTGCGGGCTGCGCGGCGGGAATCTGCGCGGAGCTATGCTGAGCCTGCGGGGTGCGGACGAAGCCGCGCAGCTCGCCTCTCGGCGCGCCCGCGTCCCGGTGCCCGCGCCCAGACCCCCGGCCCCCGACGTGTCCCCAGCTTCCGCCCGCCTGGGTCTCGCCTGCCTTCTGCTGTTGCTGCTGCTGACTCTGCCGGCCCGGGTGGACACGTCCTGGTGGTGAGTGTGGTTCTCAGGGTGGGTGGGCACACTGGACCGAGAACATTGCTTCGGCCGCCGGCTGCTCAGGCGCCAGGTGGCTATCTGGGAGGAATTGGAGGTGAACAGTCCCAGAGGTCCCCAGTGGCTGATGAGGAGAGAATGAGGCGCCAGAGAGGAGGGCGCTGGGCATTTGGAGCGAGGTAGCTGGTGGTGGAAGTCCTCTAGTCTGTCACACTGTGCCCTAGGGCAGAAGCTACTATCTGATTCTCTCTCAGGGTAGGTTCGAGGGACCAGTAGCCTCTCCACATCCTGCCATCCTGCCGTGGCGTAGTCGCGGCCTTCAACAAGCTAAGGCCCCCTGGGTACATGGAATAGGAGCCATTTGGCTGGGACTCCTATCCCTCTGCTAGCGTAGCCCACAAAATGAGGCAGTAGCACCCACAGCAAGGCTTAGAAGTGAAATCGAAGCACAAACTACTCCCTTCCCCTTAATTCCCACAATTGAAACAAATTAAACACTTGGGGTTGCATAACCCAGGCATTTGTCACCAGCCTTGGCTTTGAGGGTATAATTTGGAACACCGATGTCCCTTTTTGCTTTCCTGTCCCAAATGACATAACCTCCCACCTTTTCCCTCCAAGGCCCAGAGGCCTCTAGAGTCTCAAGATCTGTAAGCCCCTCTCTTAAGATATCTTGCGAGCCTTAGTCTTCAGATATTTCCAAAGGGCAGCTGAGGCAAACTCATGTGAGGAGCCACTGGATGCCTGCTGTGTGCTTTGTAGAGTTCTCACAGGACTCCACCAGCCCGCCACCAGCCCGTAGGAGACGCATCCTCTCTCCAGAAAGGGAAAAGTGAGGGGGGTAGAACTGAACTGCAAAGGATTATCTCCTCAACCTTCCTCCTCACCCCTCCAGCCAAACTGGCCTCTTGGCCTGGGCTCGCGCCCCTCTCTAAGGCAGTGTCCCCTTCCTCCCCTTTGCTCCTCCCCTGAAACGAGCACCCCTCTGCACCCCCACCCCGACTCCTACCTCCTGCAAAGTGAGGTCTCTTCTCCTCTTGACTAGGAATCTAGGCTGGAAGGGTGAGGGGTAGCTGGCTGAGGGGCGAGCCAGCTTGGGCTGCAGATTCCTATCATTTCAAGATGCTGCTCTCTCCACCCCCACCCCTGTTTTCCTGTTAACGAAAAATCTTTCTTTTGGATCTTTTTTATCTCTGCAGTGTTGGGAAGACAAGGAGGGGGTTCAGATGAGGAAGCGGAGAGGCCTGTATCTTACATCTGGCTTGAGACATTCCTTTAGAAAAGGAAAGAAGGAAGATGGGGCGGGGGGAGCCTTTCAATGACCATAGTGAAATCACACACCACCCCTTAACCCTTATTCTTCAGTTTGGCTGGGGACATACATCTTCGGGTCCCTGTGAAGAAAGCATGGAAGTGCGTACAACCCGGTGCCCAGCTTTATCTGGCCTACACGGCAACTGGCTTTTTTAAACTGTCGATAGCCTTTTACCAGTTTGAGATGGTCTTGGTGACCTGTGGGTGCTTAGATGAGGAAGTGCCACCCTGGACATTTCTACATCCTGATAGCAGTTACTAAACACTCACCTGCAGCTCTCCTAGCCTACATTTTTACTCTTGACCACTACTCCCTCTTTCATTTCCTTTCTCCTTCCCTCCATCCCCACGTGATTCCTATTAAAGATGTTACAAAAGCTATGAGATGAAAGAGCTAGGTAGGGATGCAGGTGATAGAGGGACTGAGCGGTTCCTATGTTCCTATGAAATAGAGGAAGGCGGCATTAGGACCAGGATGAGCATAGGTGCAGAGCTCACTTCCATGTCCTTGCCCTCAACTTGTCACAATAGATGTCCATCGCAGTGGTCACCACTTGCAGAAGGAGGAAACCTGAATTCTGAAGGCAGGTCTAGCCGCCAAGAGAATTGTCTCAAGCCCAGTAAGACTAGTACTGCGTACAATCCCTGGAAGAGATGGGTGCCTATTGACTCATTGTGACTACGTTCTACTCCTGAGCAGGCCGTCCCTATGACCAACCTACAATCTGACTTCACAGCCCTGCACTCTTCCTTTCCCCTCCAACAACTCCTTCTGCCTCTTCTCCTAACTAGAAGAGGAGACAAATGATTTCTCCTTAGTCTATGACAAGAAATGTGGCCATATGGAGACCCATTAGGACTGGGTGTGTTCCTGGGCTCATAAAGAAAAAGCAGAGTACGGACACATCAGTACGACTGTTACAAAACACACACCCTTTATTCGGCCCTTATTAAGTCCCAGCACCATGGCCAAGCAACTTATTAACATCCCCTTTAATTTCCACTGAGGTAGGTGAGGTAGTGAGGTTGGTACTGTTATAATCCCTGCTTTGCCAATGAAGACATTGAGAGATAGAGGAAAGAAAAACAAAGCTTGCTGGGCTGGTGCCACATGCCTTTAATCCCAGCACTTGAGAGGGAGAGGCAAGTGGACCTTGGTGAGTTCTAGACCAGCTTGATCTGTATATAGCAAGTTTTAGGACAGCCAGGGGGACAAAGTGAAACCCTATTCAAAAATAAGAAAAAGATTGCTCAGCTTTACACTAGTTTCGGAGTCATATGGCTTTATTTCTAATCAGACATTGTGTGCATCTCTTCCCCTAGAATAAAAATGAACATTGGCTGGGTATTAGAGCTCATCAGGAGGCTGAGGCAGGGGAATCATAACCGTGAGGCCAGCCTTGGCTGTATAGTCAGACTCTGCCTCAAAACTAAACAAACAAGCAAACAAACATGCCCCCCCCCCTTGAGTTTGAAGTCAGATGGCTGCCTTCCTCATGGTTTTCCCCCAAGTGTCCCTTTACAGAGTGGGATTTCCATCAATGTTCCTGAACCCACTAATGTAGAGATTTCCCTGCCCTGCACCCTGTGGCATCATCTTGCTGGTTTGCTGTTGGTCCCTGGCTGCCCTGGAACTCTATGCAGACCATGCTGGCTTCAAACTCACAGAGCTCTGCTTGCTTCTGTCTTCTGACACCACTGCCAGCTATGTCTTAGAATTTTTGTACAGAACGTTCTGTGGCCTGTGTACTGTGCGAAGACTGGTTTAAGAGCAGACCCGGGGCCTGACAGTCTCCTCTGCGTTGTAAGTCCTGTTTGTGTTGGTTTACACTAATGGGTAGATACAACCGGAATTGGGGACCGCTGCCTCTCCTAAAGGGACAGAAACATAAAGTGTCTGCAAAAGGACGGGCAGTGTTGACAAGGAATCAGAATAACTGAAACAGAGTTGGTGGCTGCCTGGGAAGAGAGGAAAGCTGGGGATAACTAGAACCAGCAGGTACTTATTCAGTAGCTACTGAACACCTACTATGTGCTAGAAGCTCTTCTTAGCATTGGGGATACTGACATACAGATTCAGCAGCCATGGGGAGGCAAAGTCTAGACTCTTACAAATCCTGAGAAGCAAGGGGCTAGTGTAGGGTCTGAATGACTTTGTCAGAGGAAAGAACGTGAACTGGTCAAAAGCCAGTGAAGAGAGCTCTCTAGTGCAGGAGGCTAGGGAGGAAATGAAGAATTAATTTCTGAAGGGAAAAACAGGAAGTCAGGACTGAGGCATCCTCTCTCAGACAATGAACTGAGGGAGAGATATCATGAAGTCTTTGTGCCCCTAACAACTAAGCTCAGTGACGGGCACGTGGCAGGCATTGTGCAGGCATGTGTTGTGCTGAGGGTGATGGGTTCAGCTTCAGACTCAGTATTCTTGGCTGTTCCCACGCTTGGCTCCAAGGTTCCAAGAACTAGACGGCAGGCAAGCCCCATGCACGGTCTTGAAGCAGTTACTTAGGAAGTAAGCACGGTAGTAGGAAAACCTAATTATCTTCCCAACTTATATACTGAACAGATGTTCCCATGCTCATTGAGAAAGTAATAATAAGATCAGTGTGGGCTACAGCAGAATAGATTAAAGTCAGACCACAGGAAGGCCTCTTTTACCAGAGTTTGGCCTAGCCCACTCCAGACTGTCTATGAGGGCTGGATTATTGGTCTGCCATTCCCATCCAACCTCCTTCCCCCAAGCCCCAGATAAGAAAACAAACACCCATTGCCTCGATCAGTAATCTGGGGCTAAGTTGGGGAAGCAACACGGTGGTGAGACAGGGAAGAGCTCCAACACCAATGGTTTCAAGACTCCAAACAAAGCACCAGGGCGGTGGGTGTAACTCAAGGCTGTGCGTCAGGCAGGCCTTTCCGGCCCGGCCCGGCCTGGGGTGTTTATTTTGTTTGTTCCTGGAAGCTGCTGCCCTGATGGACAGTGCTGGGGATACTGATTCCATGGATTTGTTCTGGGAGGAACAGCCCTCTCACCCTTCCCTCAGGACAGATGGGGCTCATCAGCCCTGCTGAGTTCCCAAAGAGGCAAGAGCCTCCTTGTGTTTGCCTGGGTTACTGTCACTAGTGATGATCCAGTCTGGGGGTGAGGGCTGGCTGTGGGAATGTATGGTGGGGGCAAGGGGCAGGCCTGGTTGGCTTGCCCCTCCCCTGCTGGCTGCCTTCCCTTCTCCTCACTCACTTCTGGGCCCACTTTGGGGCCATTCCCAAACCACTGGCTCACTCATAGCTCAGACCAAAGCTTTTTCATTTGCAGTAGCAACTGATCACTACGGCTCCCACCTGTTCCCAACAGGAGAGAGAGCGGCGTTCCATTTCGGCACCAGCACAAGTAAATAGAACATGCTGAAAACACCAAGCGAAGCACTGTGTATGTGTGTGTAGGGTTAGGGAGAACAGAAAGGGAGAGAAGCTGACCTGGGAGGAAATGAGTCTTATGTCTTTGGGGGACTTCTTGGGGTGAAAGGGTGATCTGCTCCTGTTTGCTCTCCAAAATTTCCTGAGGCCATGGTAGTGTCCAGGGGTAAGAGTGTTTGCAAGGAAGGGTAAACTGCCTTGAGCAGTTTTGAATGATACTGGCATCCCACCTGTCCTTCAGTGTCCATCTTGCCTGACCTTGTAAATTGTTCAGACTAGAGACTGTACCACAGTGTAATTAATTAATGAATCAATTAAGAGAGACAGCTCTCACTACGTGGATCTGGCTGGCCTAGAACTCTCTATATAGACTAGGCTGGCTGTCCCCATCTCCTGAGTGCTAGGATAAGAGGTGTGTGCTAGCCTGCCCATTAGACTTTTACTACTCTGTCCTGTTCAGGCTTCCCACTGCAAACGGCTCTTTGTCAATGTAGGTTGGGGAAATTGGTTAAGAAAAGCTCTAGGGTCTGCAAGCCAAGGGAATGAAGAGGGTAAAAAGTAAGGTCTTGTTCTATAGCCTCAGGATTAGAGGCGAGGACATTATTAGAAGTGTAAACCCGTATTCAGAACTGCCCACTGTGTCTTCTCCAGCCCCCTCCTGTCTTCATCCTGCTGTGGCCATGCTATCTTCAGGGACCAGCCACTTGTCGAGCCTCTCACATGTGCATGTCAAAGTGTTGCCTCGGGTTCTCATTTTGTTAGTTTATTTTTCTGTGAGGCTCTTAATGTTTATTAAATAAACAGGCAGTGGGTTTGTATGACATGCCCACAGCTTCTGTGTATATGACACATGCCTGGCCTGGGTTCTAGAAGTGTGTGTCACTTTGGCCTTTGGCTAAGGTAATGGTAATGGTGGGAGACCACTCAACTACTCTTTCTGCAACTCTAGCTTTTTTTTTTTTTCCCCCAGAGATTGTGGGTAATGGTTCTACCCATCAGCCTCACTGAATGTCTTGAGAGGGGAAAAAAATCTCTTTAAGGTCTAGATACCAAATCACCCCCTTTTTTATCTCTCCGTTGATCCTACCTCCTTTCAGGGTGCTATGCCAACACCATTTCCACTTTTCAGGTACATAGGGGCCTTGGGAGCCCGAGTGATCTGTGACAACATCCCCGGTTTGGTGAGCCGCCAGCGGCAGCTGTGCCAGCGCTACCCAGACATCATGCGCTCGGTGGGTGAAGGTGCCAGAGAATGGATCCGAGAGTGCCAGCACCAGTTCCGCCATCACCGCTGGAACTGTACCACGCTGGACCGGGACCATACTGTCTTTGGCCGTGTCATGCTCAGAAGTACGGTTCTCTTCCAAGCTTCCAAAGTCCCTTCTTTTCCTATGCTTGGGGTTGTGACTTAGAAGGTCAGGCACGATCCCTTTCCTTTTCCTACACACTGCTTCATAATCTAAGAAACCATTTTGGGTAAACCTAGGAGGTAGGAACAGCCGATCACTAGCCTAGATTTGTAAGCCGGGGCCCTCTCAACCTGTTTTAAGATTGTGGGTCAAGGTAAGTGGGCATCCATGAACTGTGGCTAAGGACTAGGACCAGGTACTCTGCCTCTTACCAGCACAATTACCAGTGTCACTCAGTCACCCTAACAATTCCAACATTATAACAATGGGCACAGGAGAGAAGCAGAAGGTGCAATATTCTGAGAGCCAGTGGCTTGCCCCCAGTTCAGCAAGAAGGGTTCAGCAGAGCTAGACAAAAAAGAAAGAGAAAGAGAGTGAGACGGGACCATGCCGATGAAGGAGAACTGGGGTGATCGACATCCGTCCTTGAGAGCAAGGAGGGGGCCAGAACAGATTGCTAGCATGCTTCTCTGGACATGCTGACCCCTGGGTAGGGGTCTACATTGCTGGGGGACAGCAGACGAGGCCTGAAACCCCTGGAGTGTTGGCTAAGGCAGCTGTAGCTGCATCAGGGCTAGTGCCCTCTCCGTCTCCCCTACTGTGTGTGGTGTGCGCGCACATGTGTATGAGAGAGACCTAGGGAAACAAGAGGAAACAGAATAGAGGTCAGCCCAAAGAAGTCAGTGGACTAGTGAGGGCTGGCTGTGAGGAATGCTCTCAGAAGACAAGGACGCTGATGGGGGAGTGGGCTCTGGAAAAGCTGAGGACACTTCTCAAGTTGTGTGGACTGAGGAAAGGAACGGGATGGACATAGTTGGGTATGTGGCTTGTCCCTGCAATCCTAGCACTAGGGAGGCTGAGAAAGGAAACTCTCAAGTTCAAGGCTGAGTTCCATAACAAGTTCCAGGCCTGGACCATTGAGTAAGACACTATGAAAAACACCCAGATGTGTGTGTGTGGGCGGGGGTGGTGGTGGTGGTGGAAGTCATGGGTAGGCCGTTCCTGTAATAAGTCTCTGCTTCTCTCTGTGTAGGTAGCCGGGAGGCAGCGTTTGTCTATGCCATCTCGTCGGCAGGAGTGGTGCACGCTATCACTCGGGCCTGCAGCCAGGGTGAGCTGAGCGTGTGCAGCTGTGACCCGTACCCCCGAGGTCGGCACCATGACCAACGAGGGGACTTTGACTGGGGTGGCTGTAGCGATAACATCCACTATGGTGTCCGCTTTGCCAAGGCTTTCGTGGATGCCAAAGAGAAGAGGCTTAAGGATGCACGGGCCCTAATGAACTTGCATAACAACCGCTGCGGTCGCACGGTCAGTACTCACGTCTGGCTCTGCGTGTTTGTATTTTCCAGTGCAAACCAGTTAGGGTGACCATAGGCTGAATTTAAAGGTGGAAGAGTTGATGGCCTCTGGACCAGTTCCAACACCCCTATCATTTGCCACAGAATGCAAGGGAGCCTGGGAATGCATAGGCTCAACCAAGTTTCCATGAGACAGAAAAATAACTTTCGTTTTTCTCTTTCATTTCGTCTTCCCCCTCACTTTTCTTCCTATCTCATCTCCTTTCTCTTCCTCATTTCCTTCCTTTTTGTTTTCTTTTGGTTTCTCTGTGGGGGGTGGGGTCAGGAGTGTTGTTTCTTTTTGAGCCAGGGTCTGTGCAGCCTCGGCTGGCCTTGAACTCACACAGATCCACCTGCCTCTGCCTGATGGTGCTGCATTAAAGGCGTACACCATCATGGCCCACCTTTCTCGTTTGGAGACAGGGTCTCATTCTGCCTATAGCCTAGGCTGTTCTCAGATTTGAGGCAATACTCCCGTCACAGCCTCCTGAGTGCGGAGACTATATGTGTGTGTGCCGCCAAACCTGACTAAAATTTAAATTTTAAATTCTTAAAAGTTTGATCGTGTATGATTATGTGTGCACATGTGTGGATGCACACGCCTGTGCTTTGTCGCAGAGGCCAGAGGAGGACATCAGGTGTCCTGCTCTGCCACCCTCTACCTTATCTCTTGAGACAGGGTCTGTCACTGAACCTGGAGCTCAGTCCCGTTTCTGTACCCCAGCCCCCACCACTGGGATTACTGGCCATGTGCCCCCATGCCTGGCTTCTTACATGAGCTGTGAAGATTTAAACTCAGGTCCTTATGGGGACTGTAAGTACTCTTACATAGGGAGCCATTTCCCAAACCCCAAAGTAGCTGTTAATTTTTTAAATGTTAATTAACTTGTTATTGTTGTGCACGCATGCATGATACGCATGGGTGGGCACCCATGGCATGGTGCATGTGTGAATGTCAGGACAACTCTGCGGAACTGGTTCTCACCTTCCACTTACATGTGGGTTCTGGGGATCAAATTCAGGTTTCCAGGACTGCATAGCAAGTGCCTTTCCTTGATTATCAGTTGGACTGGCCCCAAAAGTAGGTTTTTGTTTGTTTGTTTGTTTGTTTGTTTTAAAGAAGAAAAACTTCCTTCTTAAAGACCAAGAGATTTAGGTACAGCTTTAGGCTATTCACTAAAATAGCTATCTGAGAATCTGCTGTATCCTGTGCTGAGAAATGGCATAAAAGCAGAAGGCATGGCCGCTGGCTCTTTAAAAGGATGTTCAGGCTATAACCAGCAACAGACTCTGGTGGTTTGACAGTCCAGCAGGCAGTCATGAAAAGCAAAGCACTGTCGGTCCAGGAACATTTCCTAGAAGAGATTCTCTGAAGTGGTCAGGAAGAGTGGGTGGGATCTGTTGTGGCAGAGACCCACCCAGGGCTCAGCCAGCAGGCCTAGGCCAGCAGAGCTCAGAGCCACTCCTGCTCTTGACCCTGAAGATGACTGAATCCTGTCCTGACCTGCCTCCTTCCCTCCCCTAGGCTGTGCGGCGATTCCTGAAGCTGGAGTGTAAGTGTCATGGTGTGAGTGGCTCCTGTACTCTGCGTACGTGCTGGAGGGCACTCTCAGACTTCCGCCGCACTGGTGACTACCTGAGGAGGCGGTATGATGGGGCCGTGCAGGTGACTGCCACTCAGGATGGCGCCAATTTCACAGCAGCCCGCCAAGGCTATCGCCATGCCACCCGGACTGATCTTGTCTACTTTGACAACTCTCCTGACTACTGTGTCTTGGACAAGGCTGCAGGTGAGAATGACGCAGGCAGAGAGAGACATGGAGCCTAGTTATTAGTGCAGGTACCTCTGCTTAATCGAGGTCTGTCTAGTTTACGGGGTTAAGGAAAGGAAAGGAGTCAATCGCCTCCTCACATGAAAACCTAGTCTTGAGATTTGTGCCTCAAGCTGCCAGGCCTGAGGTTGCACAAGAAGGTCATTACTATAATCCTGGTGTCTGGGATACAGTAGGTACTGTAATTTAACATTTAAATTAGCCACCTGCTTTCAGTTCTGGGCAAGATGTGAGCTACACACACATATACAAAAGAGATATAGTAATCAATTGTAACTACAAAGTCAAGGAAGATTTTTTTTGAACATGTGGAATCTAAGCTGCTTCTTTTGGGGGAGGTGTTTTCATTTTTTTGTTTTGTTTTGGTTTTTGGTTGGTTGTTTTTTTGTTTTTTTGAGACCAGGTTTCTCTGTGTAGCCTTGACTATCCTGGACTTGCTTTGTAGACCAGGCTGGCCTCAAACTCACAGAGACCCAACTGCCTCTGCCTCTGCCGGGATTATAGGTGTGAGCCACCACACCTAGCTTTCAAGTTGCTTCCTGATGTGCTGCCACTGCAGATTACAAAAGGAGGGAGGGAGACAGCAGGTGATCTCTGGGACTACGGGTGAAGTAGCTAACGTCTGACAACAAGCAGAAAATGGCTACTCTTCAGTCTGTTCTAAATATGGGTGTGTTGGGGGAAACACTGCAAAGTGACAAGGTGTTTCTATGAGAGAATGGAAGCTCCCAATTTGGCTGATAGTTTCTGTTCCAGATAACTAAAAGCAGGGACACTGTGCAGCTCAATGCAGCCGCTTCTCTTCCAGTTCCTGTCATGGGGCTCCTAGGCTCTTTTCTGTAGATCACGAGTCAAGACTGGGTAGAGTAGAGTAGAGCCCTATGCCTTGACTGGCTTCAGTACCGTTTGTTTTCACTATCATTCTTAGAGTCAAATGGCTCAGAGCGCTTCAGCCCACAGGAAGAGGGTGGTGTTCCACCTGGGTAGTGGAAGGCATATGTACTTTGTAAAGTTCTAGAAGTCAGAAAGGTTGGGGGGGCACCCTCTGTATCCCCTAATGATTTACTGTCAAGAGCTAGTTTTTCCATGTGGTCTCATTCAGAGGGTTCATCTCCAGATGCTTGGGAGTGATTCCACACATCTAAGTATAGACTGTTCTACACATCTAAAACGTGCTTTTGGAGTTAGGAGTCAGGATGCATTATATGTTACTCATTTTTCTCAGAGGCATCAATTTTGGTCCCATAAATCCCCCAAATCCAACTGGTCGAAGTCACCATAGGAGTATGGTAGCAGGTATAACCTAGCAGCTGACTTACAAAAGCCTCTCTTATCTATGAGGGATGTGCTCCAAGATCAGGAGACGCCTGAAAGTGCAGATTGTACCGATCCTTATATATACTATGCTTCTTCCTAGACGTACAGGACCGTGGTGAAATTAAATTCATAAATTAGGCATGGAAAAAAGATGAATGACAGGACAAATAATAAAATTTAAAAAATAATAAAAAATTCTCTCTTTTTTTGGTGCCGCTGTTGATCTAATCTAGGGTCTTGCAATATGCTGGGCAAGGGCTCTACCACTGAGTCACAAATAGGACAGTTTTAATAACACTGTGTGATAAAACATTTATAAGTTTTAATCATTTATTTTTAGATTTTCCATTTAATACTTTTGGAACTACAATTGATGTTGTGTAAGAAACTACAGATAGTAAAACCATGAACAAGTGTTGACATACTGTAGAGTTAGTCAATTCAAAACCAAACCTTTTTAGTTTAGCTATTTTTAAGTCACTGAATTTAAGAGAGCATGTGCAGCTAGTAGCTACTGTCCCAGAAAGCATGGATCCAGACTGTAGAAGAGGATTCCAGTATTTAAGACCCAGGCCTTGGAGTTGGAATAACAAATGTAGTAGACCTAGTCAGCCCACATTTCACAGCTGTTCACTAACATTTTGGATTATATATTCCTGTTGTAAAACAGAAAATAGAGGGCCTGGTGAGACAACCCAGTGGCTGAAAGAGCTTGTTATTCTTCCACAGGACCTGAGTGCAGTTCTCAGCAACACTCAGGCTTCTCAGAACTGCCTATAACCAGCTCCAAGGGATTGACGCCCTCTTCTGGCTCATGAGGGCACCCACATGCAAGTGTGCATACACACATACAAACATATATGAACACACAAATATATAAATAACTTAAGAAGTAAAACTGAGAGCTGGAAAGATGGCTCAGCAGGCGGCTGCTTCTACAAACCGTTTGCCTGAGTGTTGACACTACCTCCTCCCTCCCAGTGCCATAAGGTAGAAGGGGAGAACCGATTGCCACAAGTTTCTTTCTGACTTCTGTATGCATGCTGTGGCCTATGCATGTCCATACGCAGATAATCTCACACACACACACACACAATTTTTAAAGAGAAAACTGAGCATGTACCTCCACTGTATGTATGTTTACTTAGACATTTCACTCGTGTGGTGTACTGTGTATATCATAAGATAGCCATGCTACCTATACTCTTGTTGTTGGCATCACTGTTGTGCTGCTGGGGATCTAATCCAGGGTCTTGCACATGCAAAGCAAGTTCTTTGCCACTGACCCACACTCCTAGCCCTAAATCAGAGATTTTAAAGTTGAAACACAAGAAATTTCTGCATATTCTCACCGTATCCTAATGGAATGTAGAGACTCCATTCTGTTGAAATCAGTTGATCCATTTTCTTTCTTTGAGTCTCAGGCTATGCGTCTATGTTACTAAGAAAAAGCTTGACAGGATCTTTTATGCTGACAACTATTCCAATGAGGTCCTGAGCATCCCTAACCTACTCTTCAAGAATCTCTCTGAAAGGGGTTTAACACAGTTTAACCCTTAGAGACAAACCTCCATCCAGTCATGCCTTAGCCCACCTCTGTTGGACAGCAATGATAAACACACCCTAACACTCTATTACATTAGATGTTGTTTTGTTTTTCTGAGACAGGATCTGGCTGTGCATTCCAAATTGTCCTTAAACTCACTACAGAGCCCAGGCTAGCCTAGAACTAAAGTGACTCCCCTACCTCAGTATTTTGCATGAGGGGGTTACAGGCACACGGCTAGTGTTATTTTATATTGACAAAAGATCCTGTCAACGATTATTCTATACACTTTCCTATATGGACAATGGGGCCCAGACATGTTCATTAACTTCCTAGATAGCTACAGCTACGGAGTGACACAACTAGAATTTAAACCCAGATAATGTGACACTGTAACTCCCATGGACTAGAGAAGCTTACCAGACTTCCATTTTCAAGTTAGGTTCGGAAGAGGATGTGGCAGTGTGTGTAAAGGGACTGCAGAAGGAGGAGGCAGCCTCTGGGGAGCTTTGATGGGGAATAATGAACCTGGGCCACGGGGCAATGAATGCTCATTTTGGTTAGTGGTTATATTTTCAGAAAAAAGAGATTGTTTCTGGCTTCTTAAGAGCATAAGGGTAGCCAGGCAGTGGTGCACAGGCCTTTAATCCCAGTCCTCAGGAGGCAGAGGCAGGCAGATCTCCGTAAGTTCAAGGCCAGCCTGGTCTACAAAGCGAGTTCCAGGACAGCCAGGGCTACACAGGGAAACCTGATCTCGAAAAATGAAACAAAAGAGAGTGTAAGGATACCCAGAGCGACTAAAACAAAAGTAACTTGGTTCTCACCTCTTCTTCCCCGATGCAGGTTCCCTAGGTACTGCAGGCCGAGTCTGCAGCAAGACTTCGAAAGGAACAGATGGTTGTGAGATCATGTGTTGTGGCCGAGGGTACGACACAACTCGAGTCACCCGTGTCACCCAGTGTGAGTGCAAATTCCACTGGTGCTGTGCTGTGCGATGCAAGGAGTGCAGAAACACTGTGGATGTCCACACTTGCAAAGCCCCTAAGAAGGCAGAGTGGCTGGACCAGACCTGAACACAGACACCTCACACTTCCCTCCACTTCCAGCCTCTGATTCAAAGCACAAGATCCTTGCATGCACACCTTCCTCCCTCAATCCTGGGCTGCTACAGCTTGTTACGGACTTGGAGAGTGGTCCAGAGGGAGCCCAATGTCCCTGCTGGTTCCTTAGCCCTAGGAAGGAGTTGATAGGGGATGGATATAACAGACTGAGTGGCTCCCTGATGATTCATCTGAGGTTTGAAGGGAGAGTAGAAGAGGTAGGAGGCTGTCTTCAGAGTAATTTGAGTTGCACTAAAGCCAAGACTCATTTTCCCCTTTGCTTGCACTGACTTTCTGATACTCTTTGGGTATGTGACGGAAAGGGAACTTGGAGGTAGCTTCCTTTTTTGATCCTACTCTAGCCGAGGATAGATAGGACATAGAGAAAACTGCCTGTCTCTTCACTGGAGACAGTCTGTGCAGATTTTAGGTTCTAGTGTTCTGCTGAGACCCCGAGAGAGCTAGATGAGTTAGCCATGGTGAACAAGGCTCCACCTCATCATTTTATGAAGCTTATAAACTAGTGGCTTTGTGAAGAGGAAAATCGCATAGCTGTACGAATACACACTCTTCCTGTCTCCCTTTCTACCTACATCAGACAGAAGCAGCCTGCTTACTGGCTGCTGTTCAGGAGGTAGCTTGAAGTGCTTCAAATCTTAATAGACCATCAGAGTCCTGAAGCAGGACTGTGAGAGAATAAAACAGCAAGCCTGGCTAGGCCTTGGCATCTTCCCCCACCATTTATTCTGGAGATTTAGTAGGTTTGGAAAAGACTAAGTAAAAGTCGGTAATTCATGGGAGAGGGTAAGCATACCTGATCTCAAGGACTATATGAGGATCACTGTATACTAGGAGGGTTGAAATCTCTCGTTTCTGGCAGCTCTTTAGGACAGGACCTTCAGCTTTGAGGCAGGAGCCAAAGCAAATAGCTCTGTAGAGAAAGACAGCTGGTGTTGGGGCAAAATGGTAAACATTTTAGAAGGCAGTAACCTCCCCATTTATTCAGCATATCTTTTTTGTGTGTGATTCTCCAAGTCCTACTGATAACTACTGTCCATTCCATGATTGACTTAAACAGGGGGTTCCCTCTGTGCTACTATCCACTGTCTAGCGAGGGTATGCAGGAGTGGAGTCTACAGTAGGCATGGTGAGCTAGAAGGTAGGACATGGGGTTTGAAACCTTGACGGCTTAGTTTTATGCAACCTAGACAGTGGCCATCTTCTTGCCCACTGATAACTAGTATAGGAATCTACAGTTACAACAGACCTAGGTTTAATTCCAGCTGTTTACTCACTCATTGTATTTTTTGTTTTTAGCGGAACCTTTAAAATCTCCTGGTCCATTTTCTTATCTGCAAAACAAGGGTGCATACCTCACTTAGATATTAAGATTTAACTGTGTCCTAAACTCCAGCCAACTGATACGTGTCATCAAAGCTTCTGACTTGTCAAGTAAATCCTAACTTCTTTAGGAACTTCCAATTTAGGTCTGTCTGGTCTTGACAACAGACTGTAGGTTAAGAAGCTTTCACAAGGAATTCTTGATTTAGATCCTCTTTCTTTTCTCAGGTTCCTCTTCATCCAATTGGGCTCTCAGATGTTTGTGGAGCAACTTCATTCTGCCCAGGCAGCAGGAGGTTGGAGAGGGGGGCTGCTCTGGCCACCGAGGCAGATTTATTTGGATGATAGGACTAATATTTGTGTAACCTGCTGAGACCTGTGTGGGAGAGTTTAGGGTGGTTTTTCTTTTGGTGAGGGGATTTGCTCTGGTTTCACATCCATTAACACAAAACATGAGCTAGTCAGGGCCCTTGTGGTCTGTGGTGAGGGGCTGACGGGAGAAATGGGACTGAATGAGTCAGGCCTAGAGAATGTCTTCCTTTCGGAGTAGAGTCAACTGGATAACTGATGAGCCAGTAGTGGGATTAGGGAGGGGGAAAGGGAGGGGATGAGGAAATGGAGGGAAGCTTTGGAGCAGGGGCGAGAACATCAAGTTACTACATCAATGATGGCACAGGACTTCTACAGGAAGTCAACCTGAGTTAAGTCGACCTGTGCTGTATTCTCTACTTTCTGAGTTTGGGTTCTTAGAAGTGGTAGAGCTCCCTGACCTCTCATATTACTCCATGCTTCTCCCTGGGTTCCAAATTCTAGCTGATAAAGATGTACAACCTCATATAAATGGTAACGAGAGAAATAGCTGTCCAGGGAGTGAGAAGTTTCTAAAGTGAGGTGTTTATGTGAGAGAAAAGATGTCTATCTGAGCCCTGCCACAGAAGCTGTGTGGCCCTAGGAAGGAATGATAGCCAAGCAATGACTTTTGCCTTAGAATTTAGCTTGTCTCCACATTCCAACTGGCTTTAGACAACTGGCATTCATTCTGCACTATACAAACAGAAACTGATTTATTTGGAACAAGCAACAAAACAAGAACTTTATTTGGTGTCAGGGCTTCACATAGCTCTGCTGCTACCCCCCTCATCTGTTCTGAAGGCCCCTTCTTCCATCTAGTCTCTATATGGTAGAGGCTGTCGTCCGTCCGAAGTGTCTTAGTTTCCTTCCTCTTTTCCTTTTCCTCTTGTTGGTCCTCATTTCATCTTTTGATAAATATTTAGGACAGTGTACTTCAGTAAGTGCTATTTGGATACAAGGTGAATGTAAAAGACACTGTTTCTATCATTTATAGATAATAGGATCTTTTTGGAGAAGTCACATGACTGAAATACCTCAGCTGCATGTCCTGCAGCCAGTTTCTTTTCAGCAGAGGGGCCAGGGTGATGGCTCACATTTGTAATCCCAACACTCTGGGAGGCTGATGCAGGAAAAGTGCTGGGTTTGTATCAGTGAGCTCCATGTTAGCCTAGGAACAGAGTTAGACCCTATCTCAAACAAACAAACAACACAAAGTAAGAATGCCAGCCCTAATCCCATAATCCAGCACTGCAGAAAAGAACCAAATTTTAGTTTTCAGCTCTTAATGATGGCATTAATTCACATTCTTCATTAGATAGAGTAAATGTAAACCATGAACTTCAGATTAAAAGAAAAAATACTGTCCTATGGGTATGTTTGCAAAAACCTTTGTAGATCTAACTTATGAGCATTCTCAGCCTCATTTTTCTTCCTCTCTGTTGCAGGAGGTTATTCTTCTCCTTTCTCTCACATCCCTTATCAAGAACACCAACTACCAAGCCCCTTGCCAAATTCTTAGACCCACTTAGGACATAAGTTTCTGCATGGCTTAATAGAAGACAGATAATCAGGATCCCCCACCCCCGCCTTTCTAAAAATCTCTATTTAAATGCTCTCAGTGGTCATAGGGCAGAAGCCCAAGCTAGCTGGGGATAGGGGAGGCCGCCAGGGAGAGTATGTTTCCCATCCCTGGGAGGCATTCAGCCTAGCTCCTGCAGCCAAATTACCGCAGCAAAGAACAATGCAGTGCATTCCTGGGCAGGTCGGTGGGCCCTGGGCGCCTGGGTCTGGTGCAGAGAGGTGCCAGACACAGAGTGCTCCGTAAGCAACCCTGCAGAGCTGGCCCTGGGTGCAGAAATGAAATACAGAGAGCTTCACATTACACACCTGGTTATTGATGGCCTTGCTGGAGGCCTCTGCCCCCACCTTCACTTGGGAACTGCCTGTACTGCGGGGGTTGGGCATCTTTGAAGCAATGTTGGAAAATAAGAAAGACATGCTTCCTTTTTACTCTTTGCCCTTCCTGTCAGCCTGAGCATAACCGTGAGGATACACATATACACGTGTGCAGAAGGTGCACTCAAAATGGACTCATACAGCTTTTCTCAGGCTGCAGGAGAGTTACAGTAGTCTCACCTCTCCAACAATCAAAAACACGCAACTAGATCCCCCAGAAATCATACCAACAACAGGGTCAGCTACAAGCAAGGAATGTTTCAAAACTACATTATCAACATGCAATGCAATGTTTGTTTTGGGAATTGGTATTCTCCTGGGAGGTGGCGGAGGAAGGACAAAGAAAGGGCATGGAGAAAAGAGATCAAGGGTGGAGAATTACCACCCAAGCAGAGTGGCTGAGGCTGTATAACTTCTCAAACCTGGTTTGCACTGAGGACAGGGAGGGGTGGATCCTATGTGTTCTGAATGACTGGCCAGGCTCCTGTGACTGCTTTGAGGTACACACAGTCACTGAGCTTGCTGCTTGTGACCTGTTGTTTTAAACTCTTGCCAGACTAGAAAATAGGATACTTTTGATTCCAGGAACGATCTCTGCAAAGGAGGCGCTGGAAGAGCACAAGCAGTGGCTTTACAAGGGTAAATACATAACAGTTGCTGACTGAACTAAGCTTTCACAGGAGCGGTTTCATCTGTGGATGATTGACAGGTTTCAGGTAATAGACCTGAACCTAACCTCAAGGTAAAAAAGGATAGGAGAGTAATGTAAACTACTTTCCTCACCATAACCTGGAATATCTCTGAGCATTGCTGTAGCTATTTACATAGAATGCTATAGTCATCCGCAATTTGAAAATGCAAGATAAACAATCTTTGCTCTACTCCTAAACTCTGAAGTATCTTTTCTTTGTTCACTTCCATTTTGCCCATTAATCTATGGACAGAGCAGCTGTACATAGGAGTTCTTTAACCAAAGAAGGCAAAATCTGATGACATTTTGTCAACACTACCAGGCCCTGTAAGCAGCCATGGCCAAACAGAAGAGCCAAGCCAGTGTCATCCTTTGACAAATTCTAAGGAGGGGCTTCCATAAGAATAATAAAAATGCTCACAAATGCCTCTGGAACACAAAATGCTTGGGCACGTATATATAGATCTCACAGTCACCCCAGGATTTGTAAGGTGGGGTTACTCTATTTTATGGAGCCATTCAGCCAGAACGCAAACCTCGCTTTCTTTAGTTTCAAATACTACATAAGCATCTCAAAGTCTAAGGATGCTAGGACTAAGAAGAGGGGTGCCAAGTATCAGCACTTCAAAACAGAAGTTGCTGCTAACAGGCCGAAGTCTTTAAGGGCTCTAGGCTGCCAGTGGAGGACCTAAGCAGAACTTACACAGGCGGCCTGCATCCTCCTAACCAGTGGAGGACCTAAGCAGAACTTACACAGGCGGCCTGCATCCTCCTAACCAGTGGAAGACCTAGGCAGAACTTACACACCTGGGCCTGCATCCTCCCAACCAGTGGAGGACCTAGGCAGAACTCACACACCTGGGCCTGCATCCTCCCAACCAGTGGAGGACCTAGGCAGAACTTACACGGGCGGCCTGCATCCTCCCAACCAGTGGAGGACCTAGGCAGAACTTACACGGGCGGCCTGCATCCTCCCAACTCCATTGACATGGCTTGTTTGCACTTGCTTTGTCACTTGTTGCTGTCACCATTCAGTGCCCACTCAACATAGAACTGTGCTTTTCAACAGCTTTTACTTCTTCTTTGTAGCCCCACTCCATCCCTCAGATTAAAATTAAAATTTTTGTTTTATTTTCTCTAAGTTCTTTTCTAGTGGTGCTCAATGCATAGGCAGAGGGGAAGTAGTCCTGAGGAGAAGTGACTACACTGTGGGCTTATACTGAATTTCCTTTGAGGCTTCATTCTTTTTAAAAATCCCTACCAAGTCCTTGGTGGGAAAGCTAAGACACCATCCCACCCAAGCCCACTCAGGACCTAGCATAAACCCCTGGACCACTAGCTGAGGCAGGCAATTCACCTACCAGCTGTGTCCAACCTTTACAATACAAAGTCTTCGTTCAAGAACTGTGTAGTCAGGTCACAAAGTCACTCATGTTTTAAGTAAGCTTATGACTGTCATTTTGTGTTGTTCTGCATTTTAGTTACTCTCTGCTATGTGCCAGCAGCCACATGTGGCTTATAGGCTACAGGCAAAGGAGATCTATGATGCAGAGGAAAAAAAAAGTTGAGGCAGACAGCAGATTTCATATCATCAAAAACTTGCATCTCTCAGTTGGTTCTGCCGTTATTCAAAACCGGGGCTGCAGTTTAATCGAAGACACCAAGAAAAGGCAGCCCAGACAACCGTTCCCTGTCCTGCACTGCAGTACACTTGGTTAGAAATAGCGCAAGCCCTCAAGTACCCTATGTATCCCACTGGTGTACCCCAACTGAGAAGTCAGAAGGGAAGCTGCAGAAACACTGTAATCATCAATCATGGACTGGGACATTACAGCTCTCTGCCTGAGCTAGGGAAAGAGCATCTACCTATAGTTAGGATTTCTCTGCAGCAAACCTTAGTCTGTGGTCCATCCATCTTGGCTCTCACTGTTTTCCCGCTTCCCACCCCCAACTGCCTCCACATGTGGGCTCAGAAGTCATCATCTAAAGAATTCCGCTGCTCACCTCCTGCATAGCAGCACAGCCCCGTGAGGCCGCACACCAGATGGAGGGGATAAAAGTACGAGGTCATGGCTTCCAGCAAGAGGTCTTTCTTAAACTAACCCTGACTCCTGGAGAAGAGTCAGAGCAGGAGTCTGTCTGGTGAGCGGCTGACAGCAGCAGCTTCAGAGCTCTGTGTAAAGAAGGAAAATTCTAACTTGGCTTTCAGTGGAAATTTCCCTACTTCTGTCTTCTGTCCCTACTTCCTGGTCTACGTCTGAAGGTGTCTGAGAAGAGGAGGGATGGACAAATCAAAGGGTTAAATATTTCCTAAATGTAAGGACCCACCTGCTGACATGGAGGCCAGCCCTCAACAGATGCCCTGTTTCTCCAGGAATACAACTCTAAAGAGGAAGGGGATGAAGGTGCACTAGGACCCTGAAGACATTAAGGCTATCAGCAGGTCTCCAAAGAATGGAGAAAGGCAAGGCAGTTAGAGAACGGTCATCACTGTTACCATCATGATTGCTGGAGACAACAACCAGAAACAACAGTTATACAGAGACAGAGACTGGGAAACACATCTTAGAAAAAAAGGAAATGTAAATGAGCTCCATCATTGATGTTTTGTTTTTTTTCCAAAGGAGGTGCTTGAGAGCTGGAATGTTATAAGATAAGGCCTGAACTGCTGGAGGGCAGTCAGAGGAAGGCATTCCATGTTGAAGGAACTGGTATGTGCTGTTCAAGCTTAAAAGAAAGAATGTACAAGCAATGTATGAGGAATTTCAAGAAGGTATATACTATATACATTGGAGAATAAAGAGAAATCAGAATGCTGAGCCCAGAGCTTTACTACAAGGTGGCCATGTCGAAAGTTTCAGTGTCCCGTAAGAGTCACACACAGCGATGTCAGTGAACTCCAGGGTATCTATGGGAAACCACAGGGATGAATTCATCTACTACACACATAACAACTCAAAAAGATGGGTGTTTGTGAAATCCACCAGAATGTTATGCATTATTAACTACAGATCTTTATCATTTGAAATGCCAGTAATAAAGTGATATTAAATAACCAGAGCTATGATGCATGAATGTAGTTTTAGGCCTAGAACCTGACATTAATCAAGTCAAATGCATCAGAAATCAGAATGTAAAAGAGGAATAATTTATAATAGAAAATACATTTCTTCCCTTCACTTGAAACTTGACTAACTCATATTCTATTTGGTACACTTGATTTTTGTAGCCACACGTTTATCATATCTGAGGACACAGTGGATAAAGGGAAACTCCAAAAAACTCTAGAGAGCACAAAACAAGTTGGCTGATAAATGAGAAGACAGTTTTAATGCTCTACGGAGAACTGAACCAACAGCCAAAGATGGACAAATTCTGAGCCACGGTCTCCAACTATGTCTGTGGTTGGTTAGGTTGATAAAAAGAGCTGTTTAGCAGCTTTCTGTCATACTTGACAGACTTTCCCTAACTCACATGGACAAAAAGCACAAGGGCAATACTGTTCCTCTATTCAGTTTCCTGATACCACTTTCAAAAACAGTATAAATACTGGGTTGTGCGCTGGACCCAGTGTGGTGCTCTGCACATGTATAGTAAATGCTCCTTGAATAAGCTCAAGGGTGAGTAGTAGCTTAGTTTCTGCTTCACCTAACTGGCGTGAGTAGATGCTAGAAGAAAGGCAGCAACTTCACAGCGATAGTGTTTTTTAGTGTCATCTCAGTTTTTTTCCCTCCTCTCCTAGACAGTTTAATAAAGGTGATTTCTGAAACCCTTCACAAAAGGAAAGCTCAGGGGTTTACATTCAATTGTGACACCACTACGAATTCATTAAGCAGCATGTTTCAGGTTGCACTATAATTTCTCCATGTAATGTAAACCCATGGAATCTGACATAAGCTGATTGCTTGTGCTGGTTATTTTATTTACATTTCTGAATGGAGGGGATTTCAATACTCATAAAATATCTAACTGTCTTATTTTTCATCTGCTCTTTCAGGGAAGCTATTATAAAATAGGCCTACAGACAGAAGCCTCAACTTGCATGACTGGTTAAGCAACAAGGGAAAAGTTATTGCTCAAAAAGCAATTTTAAAAAATTCAATATGGAATTTGAGGCTGAAACACAGATATGGTTACTCTTAATGCCATCCAGAAGATAAAAGTTCAGAGAAAAGGCTAAATACCCATGTTCCTTATCTTGGTTCCAGTGCTGTGAGCGCAGGGAGTAGCTTTCCAGAGTTAAAGGGCTGAGTTAAGTCTTCCTAGAGACCCAATGCTAGCAGACACAATGAGTACTGTCACAAAAATGCCTGGGGGTGGGTTCCCTACCACACAAAAAGATGAGTGAGCCTTCTTACCATGTTACAAATTAGAAGCTGCCATCACACATCTAACACTCTTTAGACATGGACATTCTGTTAACCTACTCAAAGAGCAGCCATTTCTGCTTATTCCAGTAAGTTCAGCAAGTGTAGACAGACTTCCAGAGAAGTAACAGTCACCAGGAAATTCTAAAGCCTCTATCTTCTGCCTTCAAGTCATTGCTCAAATTATCTGGTTTCCTTTCTTCTGCTATAGCACTGAGTTACTTCACTATATTCTTCAGCCTTCAAGTATAGCTGTATACTTCATTTAATCAGTTTCCAATTTCACTGATTACATAATCTGTGCTTGTATAAACTCACCAGGTGCAGGATCTGTGTCTATTTTATACCATGTACACTGTCATTTTAGTATTCAGGAGGCTGAAGCAAGGACTGAGATTTAAGGTCAGTCTGGGCTACACAGTCAGACCCTGTTTCAAAGCCCAAGCATCCTAAGGTCATAACCCCAGGAATCTGGTTAGTACATATTACTGAACTGGGGCAGCATAGTAAAGATAAAAACTATTTTCACTTACTTGGAAAGCAAACAATCTTGGAGGTCCCTCCTATAAAGAAAGACTTGTGCAAGATTCAGAGTTGAACAGAAAAGTTCAGCTTGTAAGAGTGGACAATAGGAACTTACTTAATGCTGTATCCCAATGTCCTGTTTAGTTTTTTAATTTGCATGGCACATGCCTATTTATCAGAACTAGTGTCTTAGGAGACAGCTATAGGTGAGTGTGTGAACTCTGGGAGATGTAGGCACAGTGTCTCTTGTCCACTTCTCCACATAAACAGAAGACAGTAACTTGTTCTAACTCACTAGTCTGCTCCCATGATCTCGTATTATTTCATTTTCACCTGGGATGTCCTTCAGCCATTATTAACCTGTCACTATTAGGCATAAGATGATAAGCCAGGTGTGGTGTCACACGCCTCGATCCCAGCACTTGTGAGTCCGAGGCCAGCCTGGTCTACGAAGGGAGTCCAGGACAGCCAAGGCTACACAGAGAAACCCTGTTTTGAAAAACAAAACAAACAAAAAAAGGAAGGAGATGATATAAAAGAAGAAAACACAGGGTAGGAGATTTTATGGAAGTTACTATGTGACTAGGAGTAAGACTTCTTGAACGTGTCATTGAGGAGCTCTTTGTTATGTCTTAAATCCTAAAGTATTCATACAGACATTATACTGAATATTACATTTACAAAACTATGAACTTAGGTAGTGAGGTATAAAGATGAAAATACTCCATGTTGCATCTTGGAAAAAGAATAAAAAACTTCTGTACCTTGTTGGACTTAAGGACTTGGCCAGATGGATTCTGAAAGAAGGGCCCTCTGTGAGCCTAGATTAACTTTTTACTCTTTTTGGAGGCAACTGAAATAACTTGTCACCTATGAGCAAATTAAAATGGAAGGATGATCTATCTCTCTACTATGGCAACAGTTCCTACCTCATACTTCTACATCTTCCTCCCCTGCTCAATCCTCCACCACAAGACTATGAGTTGTTTATGAACAAGAATTATATCTTATACTTCATAAAGTAAACCAATAAATATTTGTTTACTGCATTAAAGAATTAACAAGTGAGGGCCAGGTGAATGACTCCGTTGGAAAAGTGCTTGCAGCATACACATGAAGACCTAAGTTTGAAAACCTAGCACCTATGGAAATAGCCAGGTATAGCAGTATGTGCCTATGAGCCCAGGCCTGGGAGGGTGAAGACAAGAGACTAGCCAGAAAAAAAAAAAAAAAGTCTAGCCAGTTGGTGTGTTCCATGTCCAGGGATCGATGCTGTCTCAAAATATAAGGTGGAGAGTGAGAAAGGAAGATATTCAGTGTTGGTATCTGGCCTCACATGCACACACTAGGCATTGACACTGCATACATAATCACACACACACACAAAAGACAAAACAAAAATGAACAAACAAATCCACTAGTGGTAATACCTTGATGCAATGAATTTGAAATGCAAAGATTTATAGTGTGCTTAATTGTTAGCATATTCTTTTTAATGCTAAGGCTCTTTTAAAAGTCTGAACTTTGAAAACAAATTAAGATAAGCCTTTTGGAGGTTTTCCATCCAACAAGCTGAAGATGAAAGGTCTCCCCGACCCCCAAGGTATCCAGGACTATCTGAACTGCATGTTCTAGTGTAGTTTTTGTTTTGTTTTTAAAAGGTGATATTACAACAGCTAAAATAGACCCCAGGAGCAAATGAGTAAGAACAGTCAGGGCTTAGCTAAATTAGAATCCCTAGGCTCTCAGTAAAGGCTAAACCCCCAAAGGGATCAGAGTCAAGTAAATAAAAAATCCAGCTGAATTTTATCAGAAGGCAGAGTTTCAGCTTCATGTACCCCAGCAACAGAGGATGAATTATGTATAAGATTAGTGAAGTGCCTTCATCCACACCCCAGCCAGAGAACATTTTTCTATCTTGCTGTGACTGAGGGAAAAACAGCAATGCATTTGCCCGCCAAGAACAGCTGTGGCTGTATTCTGGATAGGATTCTAACGATACTGAGGATTAAAATTTAGTTATATGCTGCTGCTATTGGGAGTAAAAGATTCAACTCTGGCTTCAGAAAGAAATTTGGACAGAGCCAGCAAGCTCCTGCTTACTTCTTAACTTCTCAAGTGGCTTCTTTCTCACACACTGATCATAGACACCACACACATTTCACCTCCAGAATGTTTGAAATGTCAAGATGCAGAGAACTCTCATAATAGTCTTAACTTTGTTGAACATCATGTGAAACCCAAGTAATATATTTCCTTGAAGCTCCTTACTGACAAGACGGACTCAAGACAGTCTTTTAAAAGTATGCCTGTTTTTAAATTAAAAATATTGCATGCACACGCATGTATGCATGTGTGTACTCTGTGTGTGTGTGCGCGCGAAGTGAGTGAATATGCCTCGGCCACATACAAATGGAGGTGAAGGGACAACTTGATGGGACCAGTTGCATTCTTTCCTCTTTTTCATAGGTTCCTGGGGTGGAATTCAGGTCTCCAGGCTTGTGCAGCAAGCACCTTTACCTGCTGAGCCATCTTTCTAAAACCTTAAGGCAGTCTTACTTGTTTGATTTTCAGACAATGCTATTCTACTTAGCACTGGCTATCCTCTAACTCATGATATAGACCAGGCTATCCTCAAATTCGTAGAGATCCTCCT
This sequence comes from Pachyuromys duprasi, assembly GCA_028658305.1. Lineage (NCBI taxonomy): Eukaryota > Metazoa > Chordata > Mammalia > Rodentia > Muridae > Pachyuromys > Pachyuromys duprasi. The sequence goes on from CM053744.1 coordinate 89,553,609, forward strand.
GCCTCTGCCTCCCAGAGCTCTGGGATTTAAGGCATGCACCACCATACCCAGCCCCTAAGGCAATCTTAATGTTATTACTGACAAGTAATTCTCTCTATCTGTCTCTCAGAGACAGAGTTTCTCTGTGTAGCACTAGCTCTGTAGATCAGGCCAGCCTCAACTTACAGTGATCTGCCTGCCTCTGTTTCCCAGAGTGCTAAGATTAAAGGCATACACCACCATGGCCAGTGAATTTTCTCTCTTCAAACTGGTTAAATACCCATAAACACAAACTTATTTTCTGAGACCCTATCAGTAATATGAGCATATCCACTGATAAAACAATTAGAAGTCTAACTGCTGCCTGAAACCCCCATTTCAGCAAAAGAGAAAGTGACAGTATTTTAAATCAAAAGTTTATTCTTTTCAGCTAAACTTAACCCCATAACCCTGCACAAACTTATAATTTGGGAGAAGTTTCATATTAAAATATAAGATATGCATTTGTATTTCATAGTAAAACTTTTTTTTTTTTTTGGTTTTTTGAGAACAGGTTTTTGGCTATCCTGGACTCACTCTGTAGGCCAGGCTAGCCTCAAACTCACCGAGATCCGCCTGCTTCTACTTCTCTGAGTGCTGAGATTACAGGCATACACACTCCTGGCTGTAAAACTTTTTAAAATAGGGCTGCTGTGTAGCTCAATGATAGAACATTCCCTTAGAATGCACAAGGTCCTGAGTCCAAGCATGTACACAAGAATGAGTATGCATGTATGTGTGTGTGATTTTAAACACAGGCTAATCCCAGTAGGCTAGAGGATTTCTGCTAATCTAGAATCTACTCTTGGGCAGACAGATGCTCTATATTACTGAGCTACCAAAATTACCAGCTCCAAAATTTGTTTTCATTCTTTGAGTTAATCAAATTCCTTTTGAACTTTTATAAGCCAAGGGCCTCTGTTTCCTTACGAATTCTGTATATTTTAAGCAGAGACACTGAAGTGTTCATTTGGTTATATACCTGGTGTAAATAATCAAACAGCAGTCTTCATTCTTCAGTAGCTGATTAGCAACAAGAGGATTGAGGTCTGAGGCAGACAAACAAGTGTGCAGTCTTTATTTTAAAGCACCAGTGCTCACCAGCAAACTCAGAGACATAAAGTTTCCCCGGCAGGGCAAGGGCAAGGGCAAGGGCAGGGAAGGGAAACTGACCTATGGGACTTTGCCTTGCAGTAAGTATTTCTTGAACCTAAACACCCTTCCTGTTTTTCTGACAATCCACATCAGCCTTTGTATGTAAAATTCTTCTCTATATTCTACCCTCACAGGGAGACTTTTCTAACACATTTGTCGATTATCAGTTTGTCTTTTGTTGTTGTTTTAACATGGGATCTTATGTCGTCGTTCTGGCTGGCCTGGACTCACTGTATAGACCAGGCTGGTCTTAGTCTAACCTCCCCTGCCTCTGCCTCCTGAGGGCTGGGATTGAAGGTGGGCACCACTGAACTCGGCACCACTCAGCCATTCGATATTCCCTTAGGATTACTCTATTTGGTGTGAAATTTAATCTTTTCTACTTGTTTTGAGGTAGGGTGTGCATATGTGTGTGTGTCTGTGTATTCTGAGACAGGGTCAAATTATGTAGCTCACTCAACCTCCTGAGGGTTGAGATTATAGATACACATCACCTATGATATATTACTGAAACCAAAAATATACATCATGACTAAATGTAGCAGGCTGTCTTATATATTATGAAATTTTAGGCAATTCACTTTCATGACTCAAACTTCCCAGCCATAACACTGTAAAAGAGTATGTCTTCCAATAAGAATATAACTATAAAGTCTTTAAAAATAAAAATATGAAAATTAAAGTATTTAATAACTTAAGTAATTTTAGTAACTTATTTCTTTTGAATATTAAAATGTGATTTACTGGGGAAGGGCATGAAACTCTACTCTAGAAGAGAAAGCTAAAAGATATTTCTCAGGATTATAGCTTTCTTTTATATTCCACTATTCTCTCCATTTGAAGAATGCATCTGTAAGACAAAAACATTTAAAACAAAAAAATAAGTGGATTTTCTAAGCTGAATTCCAATATAGACAGTATGCTGAATATGGGATAAGCAACTCATATTAATGTCTAAGTGCAAGTCTTCTTAAAACTGCTAAGCAGTCTGCACAGCCAAATATAACTGATGACCTTAGCAATAGTGACAGGATGTCCTAAATGTTTGAACTGAGACTCATTTTGAAATTATTAAATACGCTGTCAAGAATATTTGGGGAGCACTTCTGAACTTCCCATTTGACAGGTGTGTGTGAAGAAGGGCTCTCCATAAGCTTCAGATTAAGCCATGAGGAAGTGATCTGCCTGTGACACATTATTCTGTTATTCTTTTTTCCCTGCATTCAAAGATTTCAGTACTTGAAAATTATGAAAAAAATACATGCAATTACATGAACATGTAAGTCTGGATATTTATTTATTTACAGTGTGATGCATCTGTGTGTATATGTTTATGCACAATAGGGGTCAGAGGTCAATGTCAGGTGTCTTCCTCAACTGCTTCCCACTTTATCTTTTGTGAAAAGGTCCCTTCACTGGACCTGGAGCTAGGCTAGCTGCCCGCGAGCTCCAGGAATCTTCCTTTTTCTCTCTCCCCAGTATTAGGATTGCGGCTGCACCTCTGTACCTGCTTTAAACACACACACACACAAAACACATAAGTAAAGACCCAAACTCAGATCCACAAACTTGAGTATCAACCCCTTACCAACTGAGTTATCTTTCCAACCCCTCAATCTGGACATATCTGAGGGAACACAATGAGAATGCAGCATATGAAATTCCTCACAGGAAGCAGACAGCATCTTTTTGTTTTGTTAAGAGATCACAAAACTAGAGCTATAGTTCAGTGGTAGAATATTACGTAGCATGAACAGGTTCTCAGCACCAGGCTCAGAAGGGAAGCAGGGAGGAAGGAGAGAGGAGGAGAGAAATAGAGAGCTAGATATCAGACTATCCAATTAAAGACTTCAGAGGCAATAACAATGGAATAAAATTGTGAACATTTAAAAAATTCTGAGCTGGGTCTGGAGAAATAACTCAGCAGTTAAGAACATATACAGTTCTCACAGAGAACCAAGTTCAATTCCCAGCACCTACATGGGTAGCTTATAATTACATGTAACTGTAGCTCCTAAATATTTAAACTTACATTCCTGCAAAATAGTGTTCTGTAATCATAGGCACCTACAGTGATGTGTACACACACACACCCATACCAACATACACACACACACACACTTTAAAATAATAAAATCGAAGGCTGAAAAGATGGCTCAGAGGTTAAAAGCACTGGCTGCTCTTCCAAAGGTCATGAGTTTATTTCCCAGCAACCACATAGTGGCTCACAACCATCTATAATGAGATCTGGTGCCCTCTTCTGGCATGCAGGTGTGAATGCAGACAGAACACTGCATAATACATACATACATACATACATACATACATACATACAT
>CM053744.1:89557617-89573208 GCA_028658305.1 Pachyuromys duprasi
CTGGGCCTGCCCAAATACCTGGATCTGGGCCTTGGTGATAGCTGGATAGCCTGCCAGCTCTCCCATACTCATGCCACACTACTAGGGTGAGCTCCCTAGCACCTCCCCCAGCCAGCTCACTCAGTGCCATAGTGGGCAGGGGCAGAAACAGGTCTCCTGTTCTCATGCCCTCAGGGCCTGACTCATCCATACCCATGCCAGCTTTTCTGTGCTGCCCAGGTGAGGTGCAGGGCCTGCTCCCCCACTCTCATGCCTTGGCACCAGCTGTCCTGCCTACTGTCGGTGGTGAGGGGTGAGAGGGAGAGGACATCTCTGTGCTCTCCATGCCCCTGCACAGCAGACAGAGGGGCTGGCTCTCTCGTGCTCATTCCCTTGGGGCTCACTGGGTCCCCAACAGCGGGGTCAGCTTCTGCTCTCCTAAGTGCTGCAGCTAGTGAGGGCAAGGACAGCTCTCCTGCTTTCTGCCTCGGACACTGTAATCTTACCTTTGTGTAGGAAGATAAGCAGCAGGTACTACATACCATTAAGATATCTAAAATATTTAATTTAATTTTCATTCAAAATAACAATATAAACCATCTACTCCTAATGGTTGGGACTTTTCTGTTTCTAAAACCATTTCATGCAAAATATATTCACAGTAGTAGCAATTAGTGATGTGTATTTGTTTTTAAAAACCCTTAGGGGCCACGTCGGTATCAGTAATGCCAAGCATTGCCCTAATTATAAATTTTTAAATTGTTAAATGCATAATATATTAACATCAGGATTGAATCTGCTCTTGAAAATATGTAGTGCTCATAAGGATACACTTTTTTTTTCCTGAGAGAAGCCGAGGAAGACTTAATTCAGATGTATATATTCATATATATACCTGAATTATATATATATATATAGGTCTATCTATCTATCTATCTATCTATCTATCTATCTATCTATCTATCTACCTACCTACCTACCTAGCTACCTACCTACCTACCTATAATATTATATAAATTGACTGGAAGACAAAATATTGCCACAATTACATTTGGACCTTATCAACCTATACATTTTATATAATTCTTTTCAAGATCTGACCAAAGGTTGGTTTTTTTTTTTTACAGACATTTATAGACTCATTCTAAAATGGCTACAGAAATGCCAAAGATCTAGAATAGACAAAAAACATAACAAAATAAAAACCTCTTTGAGAAAAAAAAAAATTGGAGAATTTACCCCACCCAGATTCAGTACATTTTAAAACTTTAGTAATTAAGATTTATTTACATAAACATAAAAATGTAGTTCAGTAGAAGATAATAGAGAGTCCTAAAGCTAATGAACACTTTCATTAAAATATGGGCAAAAGTTTGGAAGTTGCATCAGCAAAGCTTTGTGAGTAGCTGACAAACAAGGAAACTTCAGCACTCCAAACATACACCACAGCATGGCACTCTATCTCACTGGGGTGGCTCCTCACTAATGCTGCAAGTTGAAGAACCACACGCAGTGTTCCGGGGGTGTAAAATGCCGCTGCTTTTGGGGAACAGTTGTGCAATTAAATGAAGGCTTACTTGGGACCCATCAATTCTGTTCATAAGTATCTATTCAAGAATAATGGGGCTGGAGAGATGGCTCAGTGGTTAAGAGCACTGTCTGCTCTTCCAAAGGTCACAAGTTCAATTCCCAGCAACCACATGGTGAACTTGTTCCCCCTTCTGGCAGGTATAAATGCAGATAAGACACTCATATTCATAAAATAAATAAATCTTTAAAAAAAAAGAATAATGAAAATATGTCCAAAGTTTTTGTGTGCAATTATTCACAATAGTCAACAACTTGAAACAATTAAATGAGTGAGGAAGTTGCAGTGACACTGTAATAGAATGCTGATGCGCTCTCTGTCAGCAGTGCAGCAGTGTGGACACACCTTCATTACCTCAGGCCAGGTGGAAAAAGCCTGTGACAAAAGACTTAAGTGAAAAATTTAAAATAAACTATAGAAACAAAAGGCAGATCACTGGGCCCGTAGGTTGAGGATGGGGTGAGAACTGGCTTATCTTAGCAAGGGGGGCATTCTATGATTAAAGTTGCTGATTTACATATAAAGTTACTTAAAACTTCAACTTGTACTTTTACAAAGGTGATTTTCTAAAAGTTAATATTAGATTTGAATACAAAGTAATAAGTTTATCATGACATCTTCATGTACATGTATCCTTTGTTCTCATTTATTCCCTTCTCTGACTGTTCTCCCCAATACAATCTCCCACTTTCTTCTCTAATTTGTTCTTTCTGCTTTTCCATAATATATTTTATTGCCTTCTCTACTTCCCACCACTCTTAAGAACTCTTCCCCTCTCACGTTCCCTTTTGTAATTTGATGATCTAAAACACACATATATAAATATATGCACATATACTTTTGTGTGTGTATGTGTGTGGGGTACATGTTTGTGGGGGAGAGGAGTACAAGTATATGTGTATGTGTGGAGTCCAGAGGACGACCTCCAGTGTTGTTCCACAGGAGTCATCCATCTTGTTTTTGAGACAGGATCTCTCATGGCTGGAAGCTTACCAAGTAGGCTAGCCTGCCTGGTTGGCAAGCCCCAAGGATCTGACTGTCTCGACCTACATCAGAGCTGAAATAACAAGCACCCCACTGCCACCCTGAACATTTTGTTTTACGTGGATTCTGGGGCTCATACATAGGTCTTCATGCTTACAAGGCTAGTACTTTATCAACTGAGATGGCTTCCCAGCCTTGTATATAAAGCTTTAAACTTAGTTCCACAGATGAGTGTGAATGTGGTATTTGTCTTTCTGAGTCTGGCTTATTTTATTTAGCATAATGACTAGTTGCTGCAAATTTCTGCAATGCTACAATTTCTTTTTCTTTTGCATCTGTATAAATTTTATTGTGTATATGTGCTGTCTTTCTTTGTCTATCCATGTATTAATAAATACATAGACTGCTTCTTTTCTTTCCTGGCTGTTGGAAATAGTGCAGCTTTAACGTGGATGTATATCCAAGAATTATATATTCAGTTTTGAGGAACTCCTATACTGAATAGTAGCTGATTGTGTATATAATCTTACCAGCAGAAAAAGAAGGAAAGTTTCTCTTCTATTGTAGCCTCACCAGTATATTTTGTCGTACCTTTTTTGTTTGATTGATTTTTTTTCAAGACAAGGTTTCTTTATGTAGCCTTGGCTGTCCTGGACTCAATTTGTAGACCATGCTGGCCTCAAACTCACAGAGATCCACCTGCATCTGTCTTCCGGAGTACTGGGATTACAGGAGCATGTCACTGTGCCCAGCTTGTCATACCATTTTTAGTGGTAGCCATTCTGACTGGGGTGAGGTGGAATCTCAAAGCAGATTTAATTTGCATTTCCCTGATGACTAAGGGTGCTGAATATTCTTTCAGATATTTATTGGTCATTTGTATTTTTTCCTTGAAAACTATTTAGTTCATTAGTCTATTTATTTTATTAAATCCATTTTATTTAATATGTAGCCAAATAGAAACTATATGTCGTATAATATAATTCACAATTGTAGCCCAATAGGGTGATTTGTGGGGTGTCTCATTTTTTGCAGTTCTTTATATATCCTGGATATTAACTGCTTGTCTGAGGTGTGGTTAGCAGACATTTTTCTTGCTGTGTAGGTTGTATCTTCACTCCAGGGATTGTTTCCTTTGCTGTGCAAAACGTCTTGATTTGATGTAATACTATTTGTCAATTCTTGGGATTATCTTCTTTACTGTTGTTTTTGCAATGGTGAATTTTTGTCATATGTAAAGTATACCTTTTATAAGACTGTGTATATACATATTTAACACTTTAATTTTTAATTTATAGGTAGAAATTAATTAGTTTCCCTCAACTAACCATCAGAGCAGTTGACAATTCAAATCTGTCAGGATATACAGCTACATATAATGGTGCTGAAAACTTTTTGTTTATAGTCTGATGCTTTAAACTGAGTATCAACAGGATGATAGTTAAGATTTTCTGGAGAAACTTTAAGTCCTAACAACTTGAATAATATCCCACTCAAAATAATATTGATGTCATATGAACTGGAAGAGATGTAGAATTTGTAGCTGTTTTTGCCAGGTTTTATAAGTGATGAAGTAGACACAGCTCTTTCTCTTGTCATGGAGCTATTCCTGACTCTCAGCTGGAAGCAAGCAAACATAAAGGGCTTTAGGGGATTTTTTTCCTCAGACTTCATCTATGGAGTGTAATAAGTTATTTACAATTGAAGAGTATTATGTTAGTAAATACATACATTTAAATTTTCTTTTGTCTTACAAATTTATTTTACAACTTTGTCAAATAGTTATATAAGTCTTAGTAAAATGACAGGGGATGAAAGTGTTTAAGCAGGAAATATTTTCTGGCATCTTTCCACATAGTGAAATGGCTATAGGTCTAGAGCTGTGCAATTTGTTAAAGCTGGAAGCTATTAGAAGCACAACAGGAAGATGATATAAATCTCTTTAGGCTATGAATTTGCTTTGAAGTAGTTCATTAATATTGATTGTTTATATAGCTTTTTTCTACTGTATGAATTTCACTATAACTATGAAATAGTACTATAGTAAAATAGCATATTTTCATGGTTTTTGACTTGTTCTTCATTACCTTGCTATGGCTTTGGTTCAACATATTCTGTGTCTTAGCTATTACAGGAATAGTAAAATGTTTTTATTTTCAGTAGAAATTATTTCATTTATTTTACATACCCCACAGCATTCTGTTTTATTCATTTTTGGTAAGTGGGAGTTTTGAAACAGAGTTTCTCTGTATAGCCTTGGCTGTCCTGGACTCTCTTTGTAGACCAGGCTGGCCTCAAAATCACAGAGAGCCACCTGCCTTTGCTAGCTTGAGTGCTGGGATTACAGGTGTGTACCACCACTCCCAGCTCTGTTTTATTCATTTTTAATGAATCATATTTTTTATTTTATTTATTTTTATGTGTATGGGTGTTTTGATTGTATGTATGTCTGTGTACCATGTGTGTTCCTAATGCCTAGAGAGGCCAGAAGAGGGTATTGGTTCCCCTGAAGCTATACTTATAGACTCTTGTGAGTTTCCATGTGGCTGGTGGGAATCAAACCCTGGTCCTATGGGAGAGAAACCAGTACTATTAACCGCTGAGCTGTCTCTCCATCCCTCATAGCCTTTATTACCATAAAATAGTTTTATTTTTTTCTTGAGATAATTCATATAATTTACTCTTTGAAAGTATAGAATTCAGTAGTTTCTGACATATTCTCTTGACTATAAAATCATTACCACTGTCTAATTCTAGAACATAATCATCATTCCAGAAAGAAACCCTGTATTCTTAGTCACTCCCCATTTCTCATACCAGTCCCCATAAACCACTATTCTTTCTGTTTCTATCAATTTATTTGTTCAGGGCCTTTCAGATTAGTAGTCTTATACAACGCGTGGCTTCTGTGCTTGACTTCTTTTCCCAGCATAATGAATCAGTACTTTAATTCTTTTCATGGATGAATACTGTTATATTATGAGTATGTAACATTTTGTTTATAATTTCTTCAGTCAGCATTAGAGTTGGTTCTGTTTTTTTGGTGAGTGTGAATAATACTGCTGTGAACATGTACAAATGTTTGTGTAAGTACCTTTTTCATTCTCTTTAGTGGAACTGATAGCTTGTATGGTAGTTCTGTGCTTAATTTTGTGATAAATTATTTTTCTGAAATGACCAAACTGTCTTATCAGCAATGTTTGAAGATTCTCAGTTTTTACTTGGCATGCCCATGCTTGTTATTGTCCATCTTTTTTATTGCAATTATTCCAAGTGAAATAGTACCTTATTTTAATTTCCACTTCCCCAATGACCAGTGATTTGAACACCTTTTTGTTTTGTTTTGGTTGGTTGGTTGTTTTTTTTTGAGACAGGGTTTCTCTGTGTGGCCCTGGCTGTCCTGGAGCCCACTCTAGCCCAGGCTGGCCTCAGACTCAGAGATCACCCTGCCTCTGCTGGGATTAAAGGTGTGTGCCACCACACCTGGCTCAACGTGTTTATACATGTATTATTTTTAAAGAGCTATCCAAATGTTCTTTGTACATTTTTTTCCTTGTTATTTGGGGTTTGGGTTGGTTTGGCTTTTAGCTGTTCTGAGAAAATTCTCAACCTCCATCCCAGGTTTTCTTTTTGTTGCTTTTTGTATTTTGAAGATAGGATTCTATACTGAAACCCAAGCTGTCCTAGAACTTACCATGTAGCCCATGCTGGCCTGGAACTAAAAGTAGTTCTTTCTCATCCTTCCAAGTGCTGGCTTCTACTTTAAAAAATATTTGTATAGAAAGTATTATATATATTTAATGATGGATGATACTCTTTAACATGGTACAGTGTGTGGCCTTTTTACCTCCGCGCTTAGAAAGAAGCAAAGGAGATTGATGAGTTTGAGGCCAGCTTAGGCAACAAAGATACCCTGTCTTTAAAAAAAAAAAGGTCGGGTGTAGTGGTGCATGCCTGTAATCCCTGCATTCAGGGAGGCAGAGGGAGGCAGATTGCTCTGAGTTCAAGACCAGTCTGCTCTACAAAGTAGAAGACAGCCATGTCTACACAGAGAAGCCCTGTCTCAATAACTCCCCCTCCCAAAATAAACAGAACATGAATTATTTTTACAGGAAGCCATTTATATTCTTAATATGCTTCAAGTCATTGTGAATCTCATAATCACATGTATGTTCACCCATGAAACCTCCAAATAGGTTTTCTGAGTTAGATATAAATGTTGATGAGCTTTCTAAGCTGCTTCATTAGGTAAGATACAGCTGTATACACAAACCTGGAAAATTTCCACCTATAGAAAGTTCTTTTGTACCAATTAACCTTTCCTATAACCTTCCCAACAATCACCATAGATTACTTTGTCTCTTGAAATTCACATGAGTGGAAGATCAGAAAACAGTGTGTACTTCTGTTATATATATTTGGGGGTTTCACTTAGGCATTTACGTTTGTGCACAAACCTCAAAGACAGACCAGATTTGTGCGCTGCAAAACTATCATAGATCACTGGAATTGTAAGTGTTAAATCTTCTAATTCAGTGATCTACTGTAGATGGAACTGTTCTTATCATGATGCTTTATATACTAGCTAGAATAATACAGCTCAATGTTAGGGGATAGCTGTAGCTTGCTATGATAATTTGCTGAGGTGTTTATTTCTAAAGATTTTAAAAAATATTTATTTCATATGTTTGAGTATTTGCCTGCATGTATGTATGTGCACCACATGCATGCCTGGCGCCTGCATAGGCCACAAGAGGACATCCGCTCCCCTGGGATTAGAGTTAGAGAGGGTTCCTTATTGAGCTGCTATGTGGGTGCTGGGAACTAAACCTAGATCTGCAAGACAGGCCAGTGTTCATAACGGCTGAGCCATCTTTCCAGTCCCTAAGTATAACAAGATTTTCTTTGGATCACCAGCTCCCAAATAGTGACACAGAGACTCTTTATTATTATGAAAGCTTTGGCCTTAGCTTAGGCTTGTTCCCCAATTAGCTCTTAAGTTATCCCATTTAATCTACATTCTGCCACATGGCTTCTTATCTCTTCTCAGTACCTTAGTGCCAGCATGTGTTTCTTCCTCTCTGTCTACATAGTAAGCTCTAGGCCAGCCAAGGCTACACAATGAGACCTTGTTTCAAAGCAAAATAAAAAATACTAATGTGTATGTATGTGTGTCTCTGTGTGTGAGGGAAGGGGGCACACTTGTCATAATTCAGGTGTGGAGGCCAGATATCAGATTTGTAGAGTCAGTTCTCCCTTTTTATCTTTATATGGATTCCAAGTACTGAAGTCAGATCACCAGGCTTTTGACAAGCTCCCTATACCCAATGAGCCATCTCACTTACGCTGACAAGTTCTTATAAAGTAAAATGTATATATCAAATTATGACCCAGTAGTTCTTCAAGGTATATTCATAGGAGATCTGAATGCCTATCTCTGTTTACATGAATGCACTTAGGAATTGAGTTTTATTCTTAATAATGTCAAACTGGAAACAATTCAATTGCCCATTAACAATAACAACAACAACAAAAAAACAGCTACAATTCATTCCACAGTAGAAAAACACAGGTGAAACTAAAAAATATAGTACAGAAATTAGTACACTGATGGGCTCCAATGGCAGGAAGTTCAAGAAAGAGTAGAGAGGGCAGAGAGTGGTCTGTGGTGGCTGAAATGCCTCTTGAATTTGGGATAGGTAATTGACAGCAGAGAACTTTCTGAAGTGATACAATAACTCTGAGGTGTTGCTTGACTACGTTTGTTGAAAGTCCTTGGCCTGCATGTCTAAGAAATGTGTATTTTAAATTACAGTTTAATGAAGTAGAACCAGACTCATGATGGAAAGCACTGTAAAAGAAACATGCCTTCTTACTAAATGCAATAGCATATGAAGAACTTAATGTAGTGTGTGAGTGTCAACAGTAGCACTGATTACTGTGGTAAAGATCTTTGTTTGTGCTAGCTAGTTTATATGCTTCTTGACACAAGCAAGGGTCACCTGGAAAGAAGGAATCTTGAGAAAAATGCCTTCATCCGATTGTCCAATAGGCACATTTGCAGGGCATTTCTTGATTGATGATTGATGTAGGAGGGCCCAGTTCAATGTGAGTAGTGCTACTTTTGGGGCAGGTGGCCCTGGACAGTATAAGAAAGCAAATTCTGAAGAGCAGATCAGTAAGCATCATCCCTCTGTGGGTTTTACTTCAGTTTCTACTCTGACTTCTCTCCATGGTGGACTGTTACTTAGAAGATGGAATAAAATCCTTTTCTCCAAAGTTGCTTTTAGTCATGGTCTTTATCTCAGCAATATAAACCTAACTAAGACCCACTCTTTCTGATTCATTACCTCATTCTGTTTTATCTGTTCCTGAATGTACTCTTTCCATGTGACTATTATTTTTGCACTTCTACTTTAGCATGTAAGAGTTTGGGGATTGCTTGAAATGAAGGACAAGGTAAATGTAGTAATGAGAGAGTTAGCAGTTAACCAATTTCACCTCGTTAACACTCTGAGGACAGTTTATTTGTGCATTGCTGGAGAAGCTGCTGGGGTTAGGAGATGAGCAGAACATTAGACAAGCTAGGAAAAATGGTGCCAGGGCAGGAAGATCTTGAGGTAGAGGCTAGCCTGAGCCATATATGGACACTCTGCCTGAAAACAGTATATGGCTGAGAATATACCTCAGTCGTTTGAGTGCCTAGCATGAATGGAATCTTGGGTTTAATCCCTGGGACCGGAAAAACTGTGCATGTGGTGGCCCATGCCAGCAATCCTGGTGATTTCCATGATGAATCAGATCCTTCTTTGTTAAACTGTAGTTTAAGATGCCCAGATCACAAATGAAAGGTCATCTACAGCTACAGTGCAAGTTTGAGAGGACAGACTTGGATAAAACCTTGTCTCAAAAATAAAATAAATAATAAAAACAAAACAAGTAACAAAAACTTAACATTTCTATATTCTGAGCACATATGACATCTGTAGCTTTTAAAAGGTATTTCTTATTTTTCAAATAAAGCTGGTTTTAATGTTATCTTTCCAAAAAAGCAAACCACACCTAGAAATTTCTGTAGGTATAGGAGAAGTTTTTTTTTAAAAAAATATATTGATAAACAGAAAGTGAAAAACTTTCTGAGCCAGGCATAGAAGTGGATACCTGTAATCACAGCATTCAGGAGGCAAAAGCAGCTTGGTCTCTGTTGGCTCTAGAGAGTCAGAGCTACATGGTCGGACCCCACCTCAAAAAAAGTCAAAAAGAGAATAACAAAGTAAAATCCTTACGGCAGATCAAAAATAGAATCCTGTAGGATATTCTGAGTTTCATACACTCTAGAAGATAGTACCTCCTTAGTTTGTATTTCATTGGTTAAAGTGGGCATATTAGCAGCATATATAAAACCAGTGAGGCAAACGGGCATTGAGTTGAGATTCCAGGTGGCACAGTAGAAGTAAAGGGAGAAATAGGGAAGTGTTTTGAAGTAGAAGTCTATTGTCTAAATTTACAGCACAGTGAGACCTTTGCCTTTCCGTTATGGAGCAGTGTGGCCTAAGTGGGAGAGTTGGGCTATAAAATCTTGTCCTTTGGCTCTATAGGGTGATGTGGAAAGGGGTTTTTCCAAGTGTCCTCCATAGGTGTCGAATCCTCCATAGCCTCCCTTTCCTTTCTCCTCTTTACTGCTGAGGCTAGTAGGTACTGTATCTTTTTTCTTTTCTTTATTCACATAGCAGTTCTGTTTACTTTCTCTATGGGAATTATGTTTAATTCCCAGTACATATACACAGACTCTGCATTCACCCTGCCTGTCTAATCTCATAGAATGTGCACTGAGAAGACTAATTGCAGAGATAAATTGGTTCTTTGTGTGCATGACTGATCAAGAGCAAAGTACCTTAATTTCAGATGTCTTCAGAGAGATTTTTCTTTAACCTCTGCCTTGAAGAGGAAGATTATAAAGCATTATCATTATTTCAGGTCAGAATTATATTGCTTTTGGTCAAAAGCTGTTGTAAGACTTACAACGTAATAGAAAAGAGTAATCTACGGATAAATTATAAAGATCAAAGCAGTTGAAAATTAAAGTGAATTTGAGTGTAAGCTTAGGTATGGTTTTAGACTCTTAAAGAAACCACCCATGTGGAAAGGCGCTGGGTTCGATCCCCAAGCTCTGAAAAAGCAGGGAGAGGGACAGAGAGCAAGTGCCTAACTATATACCATTATGCCTTTTAATTATAGCTTCCAGAGTAGTTTTAATTTTGATATGTGTGGTGAAAAGCAAGGAACTAAAATAGGTATTTAGTAACCAGATTGGTGCCAGACATTTCTCTCAGTTATTACCAGTACAGCAATGGGTCATTCTGAGGTCATATAGGAGGTCCAGTAGCACATAGTGGGGATGCTGGCTTTGGTTTGTGTCCAGCTATGTTTTATTTGCTAACAATTTCCAAATCTGTATCTTAATTTTTTAATTTTTATTTATTTATTTTGGGTTTTCGAGACAGGGTTTCTCTGTGTAGCCTCAGCTGTCCTGGACTCCCTTTGTAGACCAGGCTGGCCTTGGACTCATAGGGATTTGCCTATCTCTGCCTCCCTGAGTGCTGAGATTACAGGCTCGTGCCACCACACCCAGCTCAAATCTATATTTTTTAATGCTGGTTTGCTTCTCAGCTACAGACTTGTATTTCTATCCTATAAAAGTTTTTCAGATTTTTTTTTGTTGCAAACTAAATTTTTAAAATGTATTTTAAAGTATTTTTTTCTTCATTTTGATTTATAACTTCATTCTTTTCATTCATTCTTTGTGTGTGTGTATGTATATGTGTGAGAAAGAAAGATAGTGATGATGGTAGATATACTATGTATACCAGCCTGGCTTCAAACTCACAAGTTTGAAGCAAGTTCCCTTGCTTCGGCCTCGTAAGTGCGTGTAGAATGCCACCATGCCTGGCTTTCATTAATTTTTCCTCTGCCCTTTCCGAAACACTTGCATAACCTTTAAAAAAGTCTTTCAGATATAGTCATCCCCATTCTTACTAAATATTGTGTACCTTTGCTACCAACTTTTAAAAAGCACTTGGGAGGCAGAGACAAGCAGATCTCTGAGCTTGAAGCCAGACTGGTTTACAAAGTGAGTTACAGGACAGCCAGGGATACACAGAGAACCCCTGTCTCAAAAACAAAACAACCACATCAACCAAAAAACCCAATACAAATATTTCAGAAATGTCTAAAGTGAAAACAAAAACATTATTTGGTGAACTTCTACTTTTTTGGAAGTAATTATTTGTGCTTATTGTATGTTATCAGATGTTTATGTTCCTATCCTTTCCCCCACCACCTTCCTGAAGTAGGATCTCACTATGTAGTTTAAGATGGCCTTGAGCTTGTTAAAAAGTCTGAGGCTAACCTCATGATATTCCTGCCTCAGCTTCCCAAGGGCAGTGATTACAAGTATTCAACACACTTGCCAAGTATTTTATATGAATTTCTAAACTTACAGAAGTGATCTAAAAAACGTGACCATTTCTTGTGTGGATGACTAGACAAACTACCCACTGATCTTCCTGCTGTTAGCCCCTTTCCACTGGATTGCCAGTTTGCTTCAAGACTTCTGTCTATTCCCTGAGACAGGATGAGAATCAACCCTTTAGTGTTACACTGATGGGGACTCTTCAGCCTGCTTACAGTATCTACTACTACCCCTTACTACTATCTTCCTACTGCCCCTTCTGCTTCTTAGCTCATGTCAGTGTACCTGGATTAGGTGTCTAAAATCTCCATTGTCTTTTCCATAAGTCATTCTCTAAGCTCTTGATCACCCATTGTCTTATTTTTAAAGGAGTCTTTGTTGGTGTGCTAAGCCAAAGCATGTGTTCTGGTTGAAATATGAAACATTCTCTACAGGCTCATGTATTTGAATCTGATCACTTGGTCCCTAGCCACTGGTACTGTATTAGGAAAAACTAATTACAGAACCATTTGGAAGCAGAGTCTAGGGATTGAGGGTTCTAGGTTGCTTTGGTTCAGCTCCAACTCTCTCCTTCCTGTTCTGAGATGCAACAGGCTGTATCTCAACCTCCTGCTTCAGCTGGACCAGCCATATCAGCCACTATGCCTTCCTTTCAGTAATAGATTATATAACCTCATATTGAGGGTCAGAATACAATCCCACCATTAAATTGCTTCTTTCAGGTTTTTGGTCATGGCGATAGGAGCTAATAAAGAAAATTGACGTCAGTAATGGATCATTGCTGTGATAAATATGACCGTGTCTTTACAACTGGTTTGTAGGGAGAATGTGGAAAACTTTGCAGCTATGGACTAGAGAAGTTTTAGAATGACATCAGAAGAGCTTAATGGGCCATTCTGAAAGATCAGCATATCTAGAAATGCAGCCAATAAAGGCCAAGCTCATGAAGTTTCAGAGAGGAATAAGGATTATTGAAAATTGGACTAGAGACTATTCATGTTACATTTCTGGCAAAAGATCTGACTACAATCTGCCCATTTCCTGAAAATATGAGTGAGACTGAATTAAAAAGTAATAGACTAGGCTGACAAAATTGCCCACTGTGCTATCAAATATGATGGCTTAAATTCCATCCCCAGAACACACATGGTGGAAAGAGAACCAGCTTCCACAAATTGTCCTCCGACCTCCATTCATGTGTTGTTACGTGCACGCATGCGCACTCACACACACACAAACACATATAAATAAATACAACAAATGTTTAAGTTTTTTAAAAATTTATTTATTTTATGTATATTAGTATTCTGTTTGCATATCCGTCCGCATGCCAGAAGAGGGCATCAGATCACATAGATAGTTGTGAGCTACCACGTGCTTCCTGGGAATTGAACTCAGGACCTCTGGAAGAGCAGACAGTGCTCTTAACTACGGAGCCATCTCTCCAACCTGCATCTGGTGACTTCTTGTTTTTTAAATTTTAAGTACTGGATTAATTTGTTTGATGGAAGAAATTTTAAAACAGCAAAGCATGCAATTAGGCTGTGATAAAATCAGCACTCCCTGCTTCCTTCAAGAGTCACAGTGAAGAGCATAAAGTAGAGCAAAAAAGTATGAAAGATTGCATTTTGGTGGAGCTTGAACTCAGTTAAGGTTGCAGACAGGGCCAGTGAGGACAAAAGTGACCACTATAATTGTTAAAGAAATTACCACCTTGAAAAACAGGCTTTACACTTTGTACTGGTTAAGACCCCACACATTAAAGTGACCAGAGTGTGCACTGAAGGCCATTTGTTTTGTTTTGTTCCTCGAGACAGGGTTTCTCTGTGTAGCTCTGGCTGACCTGGCACTCACTCTGTAGACCAGGCTGGCCTCAGATTCAGAGATCTGCCTCCTCTGCCTTGAGTGGTGGAATTAAAGGTATGTGCCACCACCACCTGGCAACTGGAGACCATTTTAAAAACATAAGAAAGAAGAGTTTGAAAAGACTGCCTTTGGTGTGCTGTGCTGAAGACAACTACCTAGGAAAATGTTTGCCATAGTTCAGCCACATAGGCATGCAGAGGCCACTGCAGCCATAGTCTATCAGGTTTAATTTGAGGCTGCCTCTCAAACTGGCAGCGACACTTGGCATCATTCCTGTGTTGCTGCTTTTGCTGGCATGCAGGACATAAGAGTGAAGTCTGCAACACACAATTCCAGAAAAACTCCAAAGCCAGGCAATATGGAGCAGGGTCGGTTTCCACAGATGCCTCTAGAACTCAATGTGTGAAGCTGTGAAAATGAAGCTTCAGTTGCAGCAAAGACCCCATTAGAAATGCCAGGAGCATGAAATATCTATCAAAGAGAGCTGCAGGCACCGAGTAGATTTGGCCCAAGACAGTGGCCATGTGTGCTGCAAATAGTAGGCGTGTAGTGGTGCAGCCACTCAAGCCTGTTGGAATTCAGATGCTGCTGCCATGAACCCTAGATGCTAGTGTTTGTGCTTGCTATAGGGTGTCAGTTTTGCTTTGGTTTGGTTTTTCCTCATTATCCTATCCTGAATGGGAATGTTTAATCTGTGCTGTTGTATATTGGAAGCCTGTAATTTGTTTTTTTTTCTTTTTTTATCATTCATTTTTATTATTATTAGTTACATTTTATTAACTCTGTACCTCAGCTGTATCCCGCTCCCTCATTCCCTCCCAATCCCTCCCTCCCTCATCTACTTCCTGCCCCTTTCCAAGTCCCCTGATAGGGGAGGACCTCCTCCCCTTTCATCTGACCCTCGTTTATCAGGTATCTTCAGGACTGGCTGCAAAGTCCTCCTCTGTGGCCTAACAGGGCTGCTTGAGACTTAGAAGACATTTTAGACTTTTGAATAGTGTTAGAATTATAAGACTATGGAGACTTGAAATTGGAATGCATGCAGTTTTCATTATGAGGTCGGCCATGAACCTGTAGGGACCAAGAGAGCAATATGATTGTTAGAATGTGAAATGACCCACACAGGCTTATATGTCTGAGCATTTGTTCCTCAGCTAGGAGCACTATATGGGAAGTGGTGGAACCTTCTGAACATGAGGCATAGCTGGCAGACATAGGCTGTAGGGGAGGCTTGAGGATTCTAGGCTGGCTTTACTTCTGCTTGTAACTCTCTGCTTCCTAGCCCTTCCCGATTTAGCAAGCCATATCACAACTCATGCCTCCCCAGTGTGGATCCTGATGTTTCAGCCACCATGCTCTTTGCCATGGTGGACTGTACCCCCAAATCATGAGCCAAAACAAACCTCTCTTCCCTTTAGTTGCTTCTGTGAGGCTTTTGGTCAGAGTAGCATAAACTAATAAATACAGTATGGTTGAGTGCCCTCTGCTCCTTCAGCACCCCAGTCACATTTTAGCAGATGCCCCTGTTCCCTGTCAGTAAGAAGAGGGCCTTTTGGGGATTGGAGAGATGGACCAGCAACTAAGAGTACTTGTTGCTCTTATAAAAGAACTGAGTCTGGTTCCTGGCATCCACATAGTGGCTCACCACCATCCATAACTTTAGTTAATGAAGATCTGATGCTTTAGTTTCAGAAGATGCTTT
>CM053744.1:89578308-89596354 GCA_028658305.1 Pachyuromys duprasi
TGTAAACAAAGAAATATTGTCTTAGGTGGATTAGTACAGTGAATATGTTCATTACTTACAGCTTACATTTTTAAATCCTTATAACTTTTATTTTTAAGATTCTTCCTGGATCTTATTGCTTACAAGAAAGCTTAAAAATTACAGCTTTAACTATGTTCTTTTTACAACTTATACTCTTAAAATATCTGACTATATCTTTTAAGACATCCTCTTTTACACTTTACACATTTTTTATTTTATATAATAAACGTGGATTTGGACTTCATGACACATCTTTTAGGAGCAAATTACTTAGGCTGAGAGAGGGCTTCAGACTTGCTTTAAGGAAAGTACACAGACCTCAGTCTTAGAAGGACAGTAAGCTAACTAAATTTTTAAGGTTTTGTTTAATATTAGATCTGGTGCACCAGTGGCTACTTTTATATCTTTCTTACCAAAAGTCATAAACTTGAATAATGTAATAAGTATGATTTTACTGATTTTAGTGTCTGCTTTTGTATTTCTGGTTTTCTTTTGACATGCTGAAGATTGAGCTCGGAGCCTTGAACTTACCAAGCAAGTGCTTTACCACTGAGCTGAACCCCAAGCCCCATGCTTTTGCTGTAGATTACAAAATTAGAAGGAATGTTTTCTTCAAGACATTGAGATAAGCTGGGCATGGTGGTACATATCTATAGTCCTGTCCCTTAAAAGGCTGAGGCAAAAGAATTACAAGTTTGAAGCTAACCTGAGCTACATAGTAAGACACCGTCTCTGAATAAGTGAGTGAGTGAATGTGTGAATGAATGGCATGAGATAAAATTTTGTTCATACGTAAAAAAGGCTCTATAATGGGCACTTCATCAGTGCCTTTTATGTGTGATGCTCTGTGCTTTCTGGTGCCTTGCCTGTGCTTATAATGGCCATGTGCTTTGAATGTGTCTTCAGTTCTCATATCTGCTCACTCCCAGTGTAATGGTCCGTATTCTGATCACCTTTAAATTTGAATTCAAACCAACATATAGTTATTGTATATCTCAGCATTACCACTCCAAGGTGAGATCCAAGAGAAATGAGACGTAGTTACACCAAAGCTTGTATATGAGTACTTGTTAACATTATCATTTGCTTTGTTTCTTGTTTGCTTGCTTTTTCTGGGTTGTGTTGTGTTTTTGAGACAAGTTCTCATGTATGCCACCCTGGCCTTGAACTCACAGTGTAGTCAAGGATGATCTTGAATTCTGATCCTTCTGCCTCACCTCCTGATGTATTAGGATTACAGGTGAGCATGCACCACTGTATCTGGTTTATGCTAGATATCAAACGCACGGACTTCATGCATGCTAGGCAAGCACTCTACCAACTGGTCTATGTCCCAGCCCAGCATTATTATTTCTAAAAACCAAAAAGTGGAAAGGACACATGTCTAACAGTTAATGACTGGATAAGTAAATGTGGTATATTTGTGATGGTATGTTATTTGATGCTAAAGAGGAATGGGGTACAGACACATCTGTGACCTACACGAACCTCCAACCTGTGCTAAATAAAAGAAACCAGTCACACGTTTCTGCATGCATTATATATTATCATAACAGCATTAGGATAATATTATATTTTATCTGTATAAATTTCAAAATGGACAGTTATGAAGATAAAATATAGGTTAATGCTTGGCTCTGATGAGGTGGCGAGAAAGATATCACACACAAGGTCCAGTGTTCCTTCCTGAGGTAATGAGAATGTGTCAGATTGACTGTGGTGATAGATGCACATGTTTTTGACTATAATAAAAAAAACCACTGAATTGTATATCTCAAATAATCTAACTCATCCTATATGAATTATATCTCAACAAAGCTGTTTTCAAAACTTGATAAAATTGGTAGTTTTTTACCCACATACTAATTGCTTATACTTTGGTTGTTTGTTTTGTGTTTTGTTTTTTGAGACAGGGTTTCTCTCTATGTCTCCTTGGCTATCTTGGACTTGATTTGTGTACCAGGCTGGCCTTGACTCACAAAGATCTGCCTCTGCCTCCCCGAGTGCTGGAATTACAGGCTTGTGCCTCTGCACGCAGCTCAATTGCTTATACATTTATAAGGTCCCCACCACAGTCTGATTACAATTATTTACTTAAAGACATCTGCTTGTCTCACTATGATGTGGGTTTAGTTTTTTGGTGTTTGAGCATATTGTTTTGTACTTGGTGAATATTAATCAATTGACACAGTTAAATGTTTTACCCAGAAAATGGAAATAAAAGAAAACAGAACTGAATAATGACACAAACTATTTTCAAGAAACTATATTTATAATTTTATGTTTAATTGCTTTTTGCAAAGTACTTACATTATTTCTTCAAATTAACTTTCCATTTGTATTTTGCAAGGCCACAGAGCTGTTTGTCACTTTGTCTTTGCCTATAGGAAAAGGAGGTTTGCAAGCATAACAAGTACTTTAAACAGGTTTTCAGTTGGAACTGCATGTCATTTTAACAAATTTAATGTGTGTGTGTGTGTTTAAACCAATTTGTAACACTTGAGTAAATGTTTTGTGGATGTTTGCTTTTAACACAATTTAATTTTTTGGCATGGATGTGTTGTTTTTCAGTACTTACTAGAGATGAAAAGTTTAATCTTGCCTCCGGAGCACATTCTGAAGCGAGGAGATAGTGAAGCAATTGCCTATGCTTTCTTTCATCTGCAGCACTGGAAACGAATAGAAGGTGCTCTGAGTCTCCTGCAGTGTACGTGGGAAGGCAGTAAGTGTTCCTTGCCAGATGCAATGCTAATCTCTCTTACTGCTCATTGTATCCACAGACAGTCTTTTAAAATGAGACTGAGTTTCAGGAGGACTTGCATTGGTTGATCTCTGTGGCATTATATTTTGTACAAGAAATAAATAATTTAATGTATATTGATGTCACATTTAGGAAAGGCAGAATAAGAAAATATTAGCGTATTTTGCTAAATTAAATTATTTCAAATGAGAAAAAATGAAATTGTATGCTTTTTAGCTTATAAGCTTTTAAAAATGTGTTTAAGTTTTGCTATTGTTTTTCGTTGACTGGTTGATTGGTTTTTGTTTTTGTGATGAGGTGGGGGAGTTTGAAATGAAAGCTTTAATTATACTAATGGCACATGCTATATCACTGAGCTGTGCTCTCTGTCCTGTGTAACACACACACACTCAAAAAAAAAATCTGGTTTATGGAACAGGAGTGGTAACTCAACACTTGTTGCTCTTGGAGAGGCCCTGGATTCGGTTCTCAGCATCCACATGATGGCACACAACCACCCTACGTCCAGTTCTTGGGTACCTATTGCTCTCTTCCGATTTCCAGTGGTATCAAAAGTACACTGATATGCACATAGACATGCAGGCAAAGCATTCATATACACAAAAGTCTTTCAAAAAAATTAAAATGTCTGTTTTGTTTTTAGATGTGAATAGCATGAAACCATTCTTCTAGTAATTTACAACAACTGTTCTGGTTTCCGTCACTGCGATAAACACTATAGCCAATAGCAACTTGAGGAGGAAAGGGTTTCTTTTATCTTATAGCTTACAGTCCATCAGTGAGAGAAGCCAAAGCAGAAACCCAAAGCAGGAAAGAGGAGCATCTCGCATGGTTGCTCCCTGTGGCTTGCTCAGCTTACCTTATTACACAGCACAGACTCACCTGCCCAGGGGTGACACCACCACTAGGCCCTCCTACATCAGTTAGCAATTATGACAGTGTCCTATAGACATCCCCTCTGGCCAGGCTGAGGGAGGGAAGTCCTCAATTGAGGCTCTCTCTTCTCAGGTGACTCTGAGTTGAAATTAAAAACTAGCCAGTGTGGCAACTCTATTCATTCTCTCCCTCAGTATCTGATAAAGTTCAGGCAGGCTTCAAGCTTCCTATGTAGCTGAAGATGATCTTAAATTTCTGATTCCTGCTTCTACCTTCCGAGTACTAGAACTGTAAGAATGTAGCACCACGCCGGGCTTCCCTTTATCATTGTGGTTTAATAGTTTATCATTGTGGCTGCTCTGTGTCCAGTTCAATATTGTGTGTGTTCACATTGCTGAACACCTATCATGAACACTCATCTCCAGAACCTTTTCATCTTCCCAAACTGAAATTCTGTACACATAAATAGTTAATCTTCGTTTTCATCGTCCTGGCCACCTGCAGTGTTCTGCGCTCTGGCTAATGAGTTTAGGTACTTCTTATAGTTCATTTGCCCAGTAATTACCGTTTTATATTTTACTTGTTTTATTTAATGTAATATCAGTGTTGTAGTATGTGTCAGTATTCTGCTACCTTTTGGTTTGTGTTTTGTTTTGCTCTTTCATTTGAGACAAGAGTCTCACTCTGGCTGGCCCTAACGCTTAGTCTGTCCTGCTGCCTCCTCCCCTACAGCTTCCTCCTCTTTTCTTTGAAACAGGATCTCACTGGCTGCTGTAGAACTTCATTCTATGTCTGAAAGGTGTTTCTTTGCATTATAACATTGCAAACAAGCTAGCTAATATGTAGCTCTATTTTTTTCTTTTGGCCATACATTGTCATCCAAGTACGTTATGAAAATTGCACATATAAACCTGTGGTCATAATTGAAAACCATGTTCTTGGTGCAAAATGCCAGCAAAGAACCTTTCCTTTACCCTTCCTTCCCTTCTTCACTACTCCAGTGGGCACTGCTAGCTCCCAGAGGTAGCTGCTGAAGGCCACTCCCACTGGACAGTTCTCCTCATCACTCTACTACAAGCCCATTATATATTTCTAATGGGAGCACTCAGCATCTGTCAGATACTACCCAAACTGTTAACTCAGGGAGAGGTCAGTTTCAGCATTAGATCCATCTCTGTTCGGGGTCTTCATAATTCTGCACTTTTCTTTTGTTAGCTGCAATGACTAAAAGAAGGAACGTGACAGTGTGGAGCAGGAAATGAGAATGGTGGTGTATGATCCAGTCCCAAGGCTGAGAAATTACACAGCATCCAAAGGGTTCCTAAATATATTTTATTGTTAAGATATGTTTTGTTTTGAGATGGATTGCTTTGTGTTGCCATTCAGGCCAGCACTGAACTTGAGCTTGTAAAGTCTTCCTACCTTGGCCTCCTGAGTAGGTGACATTATAGGTTCAAATCACCACGGCCTGCTGAAAGTTTATTTAGTTCAAAATGAAGTAAGAATAAAACTTTTCAATATATGTCTATTTTTTTAATATTCCTGAGTTCTTAGAACATAGATTTTTATAGTTGTTTGGACCCCCTATTTAGTAAGTTTGGGAATCTCTGAATTAACCACTTATTAGCAATAGTTGTGTACTGTGCTTGACATTGGCAATAGAGAACTCAATCAAATTGAAATTGTGCAATTGGGTAGTTGAATGCCTTTGAGTAGTTCTGGGTTTCTTCCAGTTGATTGAAAGGTCCTCAAAGCCAGGGTCTTTCTCATTCATTTCATGTATTTCTCTATTGCCTGGTGTTCTGCTTGGTCCTTGAGGGGTTGTCACCAAGCATATAATGTATGCTGCGTTTCATGCATCTTGATGAATGATTTTCTTATGTTAGCACTGATTGTTGAATGACACCGAAAAGACCTTCATGATCCCTGAAGCGGATTTGAATATCCTTTCTTTTTCAAAATGTAATTTGTTGTATGCGTATGGGCATATGTCTGCATTCTTGCAGAAGTTCTTAGTGAGCCTCACAGGTGGAGGGCTAAGCCAGCGCAAACTCTTTTAGTTTCAGAGCCACAATTACACACATTAAAATTTTTGGAAGGTTCCTCTAGGAAGCAGGACTTACACTTGTGGAGTGAAGGCCATGACTGTGTGCGAAGACGGGGCAAAGGAAGAGCCAGGGTTATCTTCCAGCGGCCATTCCCTGTGACTCAGACTAAGCCACCAACTGCCTTCTAGTCAAGCCTTTTCATTCCCTGTGAATTCTTCCCCACTGCGTTCTTCTGGTCACCTTTTTCCATCTAAAACATCTCTCCAGAAAGGAAGACAAAATGCTTTGTGAAAAATATTGTAAAAATCTGTCTGCAGAATAGCTTTGATTTATAGCATAGATAGTAAATGAGATAAGATTGAACGCTAATGTTTTCTTTTTCCTAAGCTTTTAGAATGATTCCATACCCATTAGAGAAAGGACATCTATTTTACCCTTATCCCAGCTGCACAGAGACTGCTGATAGAGAGCTATTGCCCAGTAAGTAAATATTGCCATGTTCTTCCACTTACAAGTAATTATTTGGATTACTTTTAGATTGGTTTCTCTGTTAGTCACCTTTTTGTTTGTTAGTTTCATTTTGTGTGTTTTGTTTGTTGTTTGTTTGTTTGTTTTGTTCTGTTTGAGACAGGGTCCACTATGTATCCCTGGTCTAGCGCTCAGGTAGACCAGGGAGGCCTTGAACTCACAGAGATCTACCTGCCTCTGAATGCTGGGATTAAAGGTGGGTGTCCCATAAGTTGCCATTTGGTTACTATAATGAAATACATGACACAGGGTTTGTGAGGAAAGATTATTGAGCTTGGGTTTTGAGGTTCAGAGTTTACAAAGGTGAAGCTCAGGCTCTCAGCAGGGACTGCCCCTTAGCAGATCTGCCAGTGAAGTGCATAGCAAGGGCAGGAGCATGTGTGCAAATAAGCAAGTGCCTCTATTTTCAATCAGTAAGAAGGAGTGAGAGAAAGAAGGGTAGGCAGGCTTACTTCCCAACCTCTTCTGATGGACAGGGTCCTCCTGCTAGACCCTTCTCTTAAAGGGTCTGTTTCATTGCCACCCTGGGGGACCAAATTTATTTTTTTCATTAAATTTTTATTTTTATATTAATTATAATTAATTCACTTTGTATCCTAGCTATAGTCCCCTCCTTCATTCCCTCCCAGTCCCACCCTCTCTCCCTGGCCCTCTCTAAGTCCACTGATAGGGGAGGTCCTCCTCCCCTTCCATCAGATCCTAGCCTATCAGGTCTCATCAGGACTGGCTGCATTGTCTTCCTGTGGCCTAGCAAGGCTGCTCTCCTCAGGGGTAGGGTGGTCAAAGAGCCAGCCACTGAGTTCATGTCAGAGACAGTCCCTGTTCCCCTTACTAGGGTACCCACTTGGATACTGAGCTACCGTGGACTACATCTGAGCAGGGGTTCTAGGTTATCTTGGTTGGAGTATCAGTCTCAGAAAAGACCCCTATGCCCAAATATTTTGGTTCTGTTGTTCCACTGGCAAAGTATCTTCACCAACCCTATATCTGACAGAGGGCTAATATCCAGAATATATAAAGAACCAAAGAAGTTCAAAAGCAACAAATCAAATAATCCAATTGAAAAATGGGGTATAGAACTAAACTGAATTATCTTTAGAGGAATATAGAATGGCAGAGAAACACTTAAAGAAATGCTCAATGTCCTTAGTCATCAGGGAGATGCAAGTCAAAATGACCCTGAGATTTCACCTTATACCCATCAGAATGGCTAAAATCAAAAACTCAAGTGACAATACATGCTGGAGAGAATGTGGAGAAAGAGGAGCCCTCCTCCATTGCTGGTGGGAATACAAACTTGTACAACCACTCTGGAAATCAATCTTGCGCTTTCTCAGACAATTAGGAATATTGCTTCCTCAAGATCCAGCTATACCGCTCCTAGGCATATATCCACATTTCTAACATGGATTTTTGAAAGGACACAAACCATAGTGTTTTTATCTTAAGTTTTTATTTTTTCACTTTATTTTACTTATATGCCGATAGATGCACATGTGTATGTAGGTGTCCAAAGAAGCTAGAAAAGGATGCTGGAAATATAGGAAGTTGTGAGCTACCTGATGTGGCTGCTGTGAACTGAGGCCCTCTGCAAGCGATAGCAGCAAACAGTCCTAACTTCTGACCCATTTCTCCAGCTCGTGTGTGTGTGTGTGTGTGTGTGTTCACTTTGTTGTATGCATGTGCATGCGGAGGCCAGAAGTCAATGCTGGATATTCTCCTCAATAACATTCTATCTTATTTTTCAAGCAGGGTCTTTTACTAAACCTAGAGCTCAGACTCAGTGAGGCTGGCTGGCCATTGAGCACCACAGATGTGCCTGACTGTGCCTTCCTAGCTCTAGAATTACAGGCATGTGGCATTTGGGTTTTTATGTGGGTGCTGGGACTCTGAACTCAAGTGCTTGTACTTGTATAGCATTTACTAAGCCATCTCAGCAGCCCCTGTGCTTTCTGAGAGCTTATACCTTATCTCAGTGTTCATGCCTAGTCAAGTTAGCTGTATACAGAAACAAGATAAGGTTATTTGAATAGAATTACCAGGAGCCCTGACATTTCTTTTTCTGTATCTCACAAAAGAGATCAAGGAGTCCTTTACGAGGCTGATATTAGAAGGGGCTATGGATTCTGTGAGGAGTAAGATCCAAGAGTGCACAGAGTTTTCCAAGGAGCTGATGGCAAGAAAGCGAGTGAAGATTTAGTGGAGGCGTGGTCAGAGTCGAGAACTAGATATCCTTGAAACTAAAGGGGAAGAAACTTCCCCGTGAGGAGGAGTGGGTAGCTGAGGCACTGGGAAAGGCAATCAATTACTGAGAACAATCTATTGACTTTGGCAGTTAGGAGGTCATTAAGGAGAGCAATTGCATTTGCCTACTTAGGGTAGTGTTAGCTATTATTTTTCCATTTTAAAAGAAACAGATTTTAAGGCAAAGAAGTCAATTTTTAAGTCAGTCAGTATACAAGTTTGTTATACCCGGGCATGGTAGCACGTGCTGTATCCTAGCCTTTGGGAGGCTGGAGGGTGAGGGCTGTGAGTTTGAGACCAACCTGGGCTACATATAGCAAGGCCTTGTTTCAAAATATACAATCAAATAACAATTTTTATATTGCATAAGAATAATACATTTGTATTAAAAGAATGCCTTCCATTATATTTTATTATTTGTTTGTTTGTTTGTTTTGTTTTGTTTTTTTAAGGCAGGGTTTCTCTGTGTAGCCTTTGCTGTCCTGGACTCACTTTGTAAACCAGACTGGCCTCAAACTCACAGAGATCCACATACCTCTGCCTCCCTGAGTGCTGGATTTACAGTTGTATTTTATTATTGAAGGTCAACTATGCATATTAATATTTCTTATGTCAGAACCAGAAGCTAAAGATCAGACAGGGTTTTTTAAAATATATATTTCTAAATTTTTAAATGATTTTTATGTGTATGGGTGTTTGCCTGCATGTATGTCTTCATACATGCCCAATGCCTGAAGAGGCCAGAAGAAGACATCAGATTCCTTGGAACTGGAGATACAGATGGTTGTGAGCTGCCATGTGTGTGCTGGGAATTGAAGCTGGGTCCTCTAGAAGAGCAGCCAATGCTCTTAGCCACTAAGCCATGTCTCCAGCTCCCGGTTAGGGTTTGTTTTTTTGTTTATTTGTTTTGATGAGCCTTAGCTCATTAAGTCTTAAGTCTTAACTCCATACAGGGTGCAGGCTCCAGGACATAGACATAGAGGGTATGCAGGAGGGCTTTATTATTATAGTATATGTTCTTAGAGTTTATTTTTCTGTTTCTGGCTGTGGTAGAATGAAGAAATTTTAATAATATGGAGTTCTAATACCCATGAGTACTTAATGGTTTTTGTTTTTAATTCTCCTTCAACCTTGATATGACTTACAGCTTTCTGGAATTTGCTTATAGACTCGTAAGTTGAGACTTGAACTGTTCCCCCTAGTTCATATAGCTGTTTTGTCTTTTATGCCTCCTGCTAAATTTTTCTCTACAAGCCAGTGATGAAATTTGAACTTTCGTTCCAAGGGGGTGTTTCTGTACTAGTCAGTCATCCATTATATTGATGTATTAGCCAAACATTGACTGGCAAGTGAATCTACAGAAAGCAATCCAAAAAGAAATAATTAGGTCTCTCCTACAATAGAAAAGCTCGTATTTTAGGAATTTTTTTTTTACTAAAGTTGTGCAGTTTTCTACCTTAAAACGTGAAAATATTACTATCTAAAGTTATTTCAACAATTAAATGAGAACTTTAAAAACCATAAAGTGATTTACAGTTTAGCTAATATTAATTTTACTGTCTTATTCCCTGCTTTCTGAAATACCAGAGTTTGTTTCTCTTTGTTTGCTGGATGAAGTCAGCCTCTTGTATGTGGAGTAGGGTAGGAGGGATTGCTGGTTTGGGGTGCTGAACAAGAGACATTGGCAGTCTCTGATTTTAGACCTTATAAAGTTCAGTGCTGCTGTGCTTTCACATGAACTGTGGCTTGAGGCTCTGGAAATCTTCTGCATTTTTAAAATTAATTTAGTTTTTGTTATATCCTTTCTAAATATAGCACAAGATATATAAAATATTGTAGCCATCGAAGGAAACATGGGTATTACCTTCTCTCTTAATCGTTATGTTTTTTTAAAAAGTGAAATTTATAGCTGACCTTGGTTCAGCATAGAATTAGTCATTCCTTACTGCTGCAGGATATTACATCAGGAATTCCTGGATTGGTGTCCTAGCAGTCAACTTTCTGACTAATGAAGTCTTCACATAGCTTTCAGTTTAAAGGAAATTTATTGAGCACCTACTGTGCATTGGCCATGCTAAAAGGCTTAGCTCCAGATTATTGTTGTCTAAGCACTTTGATTAATATATAAGTGCTTGAATAAAATTGGTAATGAGGTTCTCAAACACTAGAAAAATAATACCTATGAGTATAGATGTGATAAAATAAGCCAAAGAACTTCATTTACTAGCTGATTTTCTAGTTCTGTTTTCATAGCACTTGGTGAAGTGTCACACTTAGAACACAATGATAACTGTGTAAAATTATTAAGCAGTGATTCTGGGAAACCTCCCAAGACATGTCTGTCTCTTTATCTCTATACTACTTGCTGAGCTTTCAAAGAACAAGAATTAATAACAACTCACATTTATTAAGAGCCTATAATGTTCATCATAACAACTCCATAGCAACGTCTATGTTTAGTGTACAGCTAATAAGTGACAAAGCTCTTTTTCAGAACCACCTCAGCAGGACTTTATAGTCCATGTTCTTTCCCACGATGCCCCTGTTCCCAGACCCCGGTACAGTCATCTGACTGTGCAGATACACAGAATAGTTGTCTCTTACTTTTAATAGCCATCTCTTATTTTTAACCACATACTTAATTTGCAAAGCTAAATTAATTTTAAAATATTAAGACTGGTTTATGCTGAAATAAAACTCACTCTTACTTTTTTTTTCCTTGCAGCTTTTCATCATGTCTCTGTTTATCCAAAGAAGGAGCTTCCTTTTTTCATCCACTTTACAGCAGGACTCTGTTCTTCTACAGCAATGATAGCGTTTCTCACACACCAGTTTCCTGAAGTCATGGGTGTTTTTGCGAAAGCTGTGAGTATGATCTCAAGGACTTGTGTGGAGTATTTATAAACCACCGCAGGAAAGCATCTCTGATCTGTCTGTGCTACCCCACATGGGTAGTGAAAGATACTTGTGAAAGGCAAGAACTGGTTTGTAAAGATTCTACCGTAAATATGTCAAACATGAATTCTGGTGATGTGAACTTCCCATTGCTTAAAAGTTTAAGAGTACAATGCTATAACATTATGAAGTTGGCCTTTGTAATTACTTTTGGTGATTAATACAGCATTCCTTACCAAATAAGAATGATACAATTTTTTTTATCATTAGTATTTTCGTTGGTATTTAAAAACTATTAATTTTGTAAACAAACCTTTTGATTTTTTTTTCCACTTAAATGAAGTCATGAATTCGGAGTATTTGCTGATTTTAACTCAAGAATAAAACTGTGGTAGAGAATAAATACATAAAAGGCATAGGGGGGACTTTTGCCCTGTGCATGGAATGTTCTTCTTGGCTCAAAGATTCTCCTGGTTTTTGTATCTGCATCCTTTTATTGACCTTTTCTGGTCTTAAGTATAGAACTATATGTCAGTCTTTATTTTAATTTGAACTCTTTAATTTTGAACTGCTTCCCTGTTTCTTGACTGAGGACTGATATTTTGTCTGTCTGTCTGTCTACCTACCTATCTATCTACCTGCCTATCTAATTTATTTTGAGACAGGATTTCTCTGTGTAGTCCTGGCTGTCCTGGAATTCACTCTGTAGACCAGGTTGGCCTCGAACCCGGAAATCCGCCTGCCTCTGAGTCCAAAGTACTGGTATTAAAGGCGTGCTTCATCACAGCCCAGCTGAGGACTGATACTAATTCCTCTATACAAATTTATTAATTTATGTCACCAAAAAATTTTTCTTTTAATAATTTTTTATTTAAAAATGTTGCACTTTTCTTGTGGATTGGCAAGATGGTTCAACAGATAAGTACTTGTTGCTAAATGTAATCTAAGCAACCTAAGTGTGAACCCATATAAAGGTGGGAGAGGACCAAGTCTACAAAGTTGTCCTCTACTTTCACACACATGCAGTGATGCATGTGTACCCTGCATAATGCAAACACAATAATAATAAATTAAACACATGCAAATAAATAGAAGTGTATATCCCTTTTACATACTAGTATCTTTATCAGGTAATGGGTTAAAACCCAAAAGAAAGTGCTATTTTGTTATATTCCCAAACATAAAACATGCACTGAGGGCCACAGAAGATCCAGTTTCCTCAGCCTTATTTTCCTATATTTATGTGAATAATAGAAATAGTATCTATGTTTCTATATTTATTTATTCCATTATAACTCCTTGTTTTTCTCATAGTTTCTTTTCCTGCCATAAGAATAGTTTACTTTGGGCTGGACAGAGGGCTCAGTGGTCCTCTTCCAAAAGACCCAGGTTCCAATTCCCAGCACCCACATGGCAGCTCACATGGAACTATCTGTAACTCCAGATAAGGATCTGACACCTTCACACTAGTGCACATAAAATAAAATTAAATAAATTATTAAGGGCTGGAGAGATGGCTCAGAGGTTAAGAACACTGGCTGCTCTTCCAGAGGTCATGAGTTCATTTCCCAGCAACCAACCACATGGTAGCCCACAACCATCTATAATGAGATCTGGTGCCCTCTTCTGACATTCAGGTCTACATGCAGACAGAACATTGTACACATAATAAATAAATAAATATTTTTAAAAAGAAGAAGAAGAAAACAAAACAAAACAAAACAACCAACAAAGAATAATTTACTTTAAGCTGAGTGGTAGTAGTGCATACAGAGCCAGGAGAAAGAGGCAGGTGGATCTCTGAGTTTGAGGCCAGCCTGGTCTACAGAGCAAGTTCCAGGACAGCCCAGGCTACACAGAGAAACCTTGTCTCAGGAAAACAAAACAAAAAACAGAAAAAGAATAGTTTATTTTGTGCTTTATGGGTTAGTTATCTCTTTATGGCATCAGTGTTTGAAGGTCAACTGTATAATGTGTTAAGATGTCATTGGCTATGGGCGTAGGAGTCTGACAGATGACTTCCAAGTGCTGCTCAGGGAGTACAAATGTGTGGGTTGCAGACTGACTATTCCATTTCCTCTTAATGTAGAAAGGGAGCTTAGTACTGACTTTTACTGTTGCCCACAGTGGTGCTGATGGGGAGTGAGTGCATCTAAAACTGTCATGATCTCACTGTGCAAGGACGTGGAAAAAAAGGACCAGAAAGGGAATCCTATCCACTTAAAAGCTAGATGGGAAGAATAAAAAGGCACTTAACCCAGACTCTACCCATCAGGGTATTAAAGCAGATGCTGACACTCATAGCCAAACTTTGGGCAGAGTGCAGGGAGTCTTATGAAAGAAGGGGGAGATGAAAGACCTGGAGGGGACAGGAGTTCCACAAGGAGAGCAACAGAACCAAAATATCTGGGTATAGGGTTCTTTTTCAGAGACTGATACTCCAACCAAGGACCATGCATGGAGATAACTTAGAACCCTTGCACAGATGTAGCCCATAGAAATGCAGTCTCCAGTGGGTGTCCTAGTAAGGGGAACAGGGACTGTCTCTGACATGAACTCAATAGCTGGCTCTTTGATCACCTCCCCCTGAGGGGGAAGCAGCCTTACCAGGCCACAGAGAAGACAATGCAGCCAGTCCTGAAGATACCTGATAAGCTAAGGTCATATGGAAAGGGAGGAGGACCTCCCCTTGGACTTGGAGAGGGGCATGGGAGGAGATGAGGGAGGGCAAGCAGGATTGGGAGGGGATGAGGGAGTGGGCTACAGTTGGGATACAAAGTGAATAAATTGTAATTAAAAAAAAAATTAAGATAAAACAAAAAAAGATCCAGACACACAATGAGAGAAATGGTTCCTGAATTTTTCTTAAGGCAGTGGAGTAGGAAGGAGGAAAAATAGAGGACAGCAAGGAGAGAGCTTTGCAGTCTGCAACAGAGATATAGCAATCAACAGTGTATTTCCGAAGATGTGGCTGAGATGAACGTGGACTGAACTCTACTCAGTCCATTAAGTTCTTGTAGTAACTGCCTTTGCTGAAGAGGTCACTAATGGCAGCAGGAGAGGCTTGAGGTTACATGAAGTAGACATTTATTTTTAAGACCAAAAGTTAATTAATATATTATTATTATTAAATTGCTGAACCATAAACATCTTTATACCATATTTTGTTTGTATTGTTGCTGACAGAACTTTTACAGCCACATTTTATCCCTATGGCTCTTGCATGTGTATTTTAGGTTCCTTCCTTCCTTTTCTTCCTTCCTTCCTTTCTTTTTTCTTTCTTTCTTGTTTGAGACAATGTTTATCTGTGTAGCCCTGGCTGTCCTACAACTCACTCTGTAGACCAGGCTAGCCTCAAAGTCAGAGATCCACCTGCCTCTGCCTCTGAGTGCTGGGATTAAAGGCGTGTGCCACCCTGATGTATTTTAGATTTCTAAAGGCTACATACTTGTTGGACATGGTGGCACACACCTTTAACCCTAGCACTTGGTGAGGAAGTGGGAGGTGGATAGCTGTGAGCTTGAGGCCAGCCTGGTCTACAAAGTGAGTTCAGGACAGCCAAAGTTACAGAGAGAAACCTGTCTCAAAAAACAAACAAAAAAGCCACATTCTTACAGATGGGAGCTGCATACCAGTATGTGGCAGCTATTCCAAAGACAGGTGTGTAAGAGTCAGTGGAAAATGACTGCAAGTGGACAGCCTGCCTCTGACAATATATAACACTTTAAATGCTTCGACAGCAGACATGCAGCAAGGAAATAGAGGCTCCCGTTGTAGTTCTTCACCACTTCATAATGTGTAGAGAAATACCACCCTCCTGCAGGAGTTTGTTAGGGAAAAAAAAAAAAAAAACCCTCAGTCTCAGGCTTCACTGCAGACCTCCTGAATCAGAGTCTGTATCTTAACAAGATCCCCGGCTCATCCTGCGTGCACATCTAAAGCTTGAGACGCCTTGCACCACCCTGTACTACTAATAAGAGGAATTGAAACACCAGGATGTAAGTTATGCAACCTTCTCCACCCTTAGCTGTAAAGTGAGAAATAGTACTACATAGGTTTTGTTGAGGGTAAATGTGCTTAACAAATATCAAGTGTTTAGAACTATGTTTTTCCACCATCAGGGGTAAGTGGGTATTATTCTCTCTCATTGCCATCATTGTCACCACTTAAGGAGAGGCCACAATGGGAAAGCCTACCTTTTTACTTTTGGAAGATAACAGTAAGCTCAAAATAAGTTTTCCCACAGTGGTTAAAGTATAAATGATAGTTGGATGTCATTTAAATAATTAGAATATGCAGATGATACATCTTGTGTGTGTGAACCATAAAAGGAAAAAAATGTTTACAATTCCTAGTACTGACAGAGTGTTGTTTTAGAATTTTCAGTTAGATCAGATCTGCAATGACAATATACTGTGGAAACTGATGAAGTCTATTTGTCCGACTTCTTAATAAGGCAAAGACACTTAAGAAAACTCACAAATTATTATTTTTTCATCTCCATGCCGCATTTTTGCATCTCCCACCCTTTTGTTGTTGTTTTTAGAGATCGATCTCATTTTGTTCCCGGGGCTGGTCAAAAACCATGGGCTCAAATGATCCTCAAACTGCAGCCCTCAGACCATAGGCATGTGTCACCATGCCTGACTAAAGCTACAGTGTTGTTATTACCATTTTATCTTCTTTCTCTAGTGTCTTTTTTGTCAGCCCACATGTTAAAGCAAATTCTATTTGATTTTCTGAAAATATGTTTGTTACAAAAATGTGTTTTTATGTTGCCAGGCACTTAAGATGAATGATTTGGGGTAGCTAGGCATTCTGGGACTCACTATGTAGTAAAGAATGGCTTGACTTCTTAGGGCTCTGAGCATGGTAAGTTGGCTCTCTACAAACTGATCTATATGCCCAGCCCTAAGATTAATGAGTTTTAATAATCTCGCTGTATATCAGCTTTAAGAAATGGAAGAGAATGAATGAGCCAGAGTGGCTCTTGGTTTTAGCACCCTCTCCCCTTTTCATGACATAAAGCTATGTGGAACCAGACTTAGTTTTCAGCAAGTCAGGATATTTTTCTCCTGGCTAAGATAAAAACCTCATCTGACATTACGCACAGAGCAATGAAAAGGTTGCATAAATCCCCGGAGATGTGGAATGTACTGATACCAGAACTGATATTCTCCAAGGCCAGGATTCCTGAAAAAGGAAAAATTGCTTTTAAGTGGTAGGTCATTTTCTCACCTGCTTTGAAGCCTGCTGGATTAAATATGAGGGTTCAAAGAAAGGGTAGCCAGCAAACCAGCCCTGGGAATCTGATTCTGCTTATCTGAAAGGAGCGTCTTTATTTAAGAGCAGCACTACCCTTTCCTTAGCGAG
The DNA here is from genome assembly GCA_028658305.1 of Pachyuromys duprasi. Classification (NCBI taxonomy): domain Eukaryota; kingdom Metazoa; phylum Chordata; class Mammalia; order Rodentia; family Muridae; genus Pachyuromys; species Pachyuromys duprasi. The sequence goes on from CM053744.1 coordinate 89,595,055, forward strand.
CCAGCCTTTATCCACTCTGGCTCCTTTCAGTTCTGCACTGCAGAAAGAGCTTTCTTCTTAGCAAGGATTGAAGGCTGTCATCACAAAAGACATAAAGATGGTCTTTGGGGATTCCGCTAACTTACTGATGAACTCAGGCTTGAGTCTGTGGTTCTCATGTTTTGCATTGAGAAGTGTGTTTGAATGCCAAAGTCCCTCATCGAGTTTTAACTGAACAGGACAGTCACTGATGTTGGCAGAAAAAGTTATTAGGCTTAAGGCAAGCATCGAAAAGAGTACCGAATATATATATAGCTTTACTTTGTTGAGTTTCTCTGAGAGCACACTGTAGCTGTGCTGGGGTGGGAGCAGACCTTGTCTCCACATACTTCCACTAATCTTCATGTGGGAAAATGCAGTTGGATGGACCAGTGATGAATTTCAGAGGAACTCATAATTGGCTGGTTCCACTGTAGCCAAGGCCTTACAGTCTGCTTGATTAATTCTTAAGAACTATGTTAGCCAAGTTGTATGATTTCCAAAGATATAGAAGGTCAGTTCTTACACTAACAAAGGACCCCTCTGCAAAATGCCTCACTGGGGACTCTTTGGGCCCTTCCTAAAAATAATTAAAAATTTTCTTCCCAAATTACATTTTAAAAAATAATAAGCATGTATAAATGCCAAATAGTGAACAAAAACTTTGGGGAAGGTTTATTCACTATCTCTCATCCTTCCCAGGGGCAAAGATCCGTTTAAGAACTAGGGAAGTTTATAAACAATTATAACCATATATAAGTATTTAAAACTATATATATATATATATATATATAGTTATATATATATATATGACTATTTTGAAAGGTTTTTAGTTTGGGCTTTTTTTTATCATAACCAGTAATATGAAAGTTGTTCATAGCTGAAAGAATATTTCCTATATTCTTTATTTGACCTAATTAATGCTGAAAACAGATGATTCTTCTTTGCTAATATTGCAGGATACATTCAAAAGTATGAAAGACAGCCAGGGATCAGGTTCAGTTATATAAGTAAAACCCTGGGTTTGATCCATGACATTATATGAACCAAGTATGGTGGTTTTAATCCTAGCACTTGGGAGGCAGAAGCAGAAGGATCAGAAATTTAAGGTCATCCTAAGCTAGATATCAAGTTTGCTTCAAGCCTGGGCTACATGAGACCTCTACCCTCCCCCCACCCCCATGAACTGACCAATAAAGTTTCTTCACTTATTTCGAAATTATTTCCTAAATATTTTAAACTTACATTCCTGCAAAATAGTGTTCTGTAATCATAGGCACCT
>CM053744.1:89604526-89619770 GCA_028658305.1 Pachyuromys duprasi
AACCCCCGCACAGATGGGGCCCATGATAGCTCGGTGTAGGACTGAAGACCCTATTCAGGGAAACAGGGACTGTTTCAGTCATGATCTTGATGGCTGACTCTTTGACCCTCCCCCATACAAGCCAGGGAGTGACAGACTGGCTAGATCCCAGGGGAGGACATTGCAGCCAGCCCTGAGGAGTCAGGATAAGCTGGGGTTGAAGGAAGGGAAGGAGGTCCTCCCCTGTTGGTGGACTTGGAGGGGGCGGGAAGAAGGAGATGAGGGAGGGAGTGGGAGGGTAGGAGGGACTGAGGGAGGGGGCTACGCCTGGGATTCAAAGTACCTAACCTGTGATTGAGATAAAAATAAATTAAAAAAAAAAAAAAAAAGAAACCAAAAGGGGGGGAAAAAAGTAACAGTCAATTCAAATGTGCTTACTCAGTTGAGCTTCATGCTGAGGACTCTGGTGCTGGCACTGCTGTGACCGTCTATAAATTATCTCTCCTGCCCTGAGGGCCTGCTTAAATAATCTTTCAGCATCTACTATGGTTGTTGCTTCTTCTTCGGCCAGTAGAACATAGGCAGTGGCACAGCTGTAAAGCAAGTTGAGGCGTGTTAAATACAGTGGTGAAGCCCACATTTCTCTTGGACAAGCCCCTTGGTATGTAATGCTTCCATTATCCCTACCTACACTTTCCATCTTTGAGGAAAAAAAATAAAACATTATTCAGTGTTTTAACTTCCTAGGGATACACTAATATATTCATTATGTCCAACTTCACAATGTTTCTTCCGCTCTTTACTTTGTCTTTTCTATCTGTGTTCTCTGACCCTTTGTTTTCTTTTTGTGGAAGGGGGGAAAGTGAGATACATCAAAAACTTGTTTTAAAGAGTATTTGTAAGGACCACCCCACCCACTGGTCACGCCTGTTCCCAGGCACTGCCTGCTCTGTAATGTCCTTATCATGTAGGCAACTATGGGAGTGCAGATTGGGAAGACTCCCTTAGCTGGGAACCTTGTGATCTGATCAGATAGAGTCCTACACTAAGCGCTTCTACAAACGCAAGTGCTCGCTCTGTGCCCTCTCTTGGGCTTAACCACTACAAATCTGCATTGTGATCCCTCCTCTCACATACCTAGGCTCACCCACACACCCATGTTTACCCCACACTTCCTTCTCTTCACCCTGCTGAAACACAGAGATTTTTGTTTGTATTTTTAAAGTCAACAGCTGGCCAATAAAATAAACTACTTCTTGGCTTTGGACAAGAAAGAAAACAAAGTTTCCCTTTCATTCAGATAAATTAATGAGAACATTTAGTCTGAGGACAATGTATTAGTTCTGCTTGTCCAAGCCTGCACAGTCCAGCATTCAAGTCAGTAGCTACAGGTAGTTACTTAACTCTTGAAATGTGGTTAATATGAACTGGCATGGCATACTAGTATATATCAAATTTTTAAAAATGAGAAAATGTAAAATACCTCATTGATTGCTAGGCTTTTAAAATATTGATCACATGTGAAAACATTTTATATTTTGAATATATATAACTGAAATAATCTAACTTCTTTTTTAACTTTATACCAAAAAAATCTAAAAAGTCACATATATGCTTCACATACTCCAATTAAACAATAATTACTGGTAAAAAACCGCAAGGGCAGGCACAAAATACAGTGCTGGTGAGTAGCTGTCATCCACACCTGTAATCCCAACACTTCGATCCCTGAGGCAGGAGGACCATGAGTTTGTGGACACTTTCACTATGCAGGGAACCATGAACTCTAGGCTCTATGGCGAGAGCCTGTCCATTACGAAGAATAAAAGGAAAAAGCAGCTATCTTCACTTAGTGTCAAGAAGGGCCTTTCAGGTATAAAAGTGCAAAATGCACCACTGAGGCATTTTTAAATAGCACTGCAAATTTATACACATAATAACTTTACTAGTCAACACATTTCTCCAATATATTAGATTATAGGACATTAGATATACTGCTGGTTTAAGCACTAAATATCCTACTTGCCATTCCAAAAACAATTTCAAATTCTTGTTGTTGTTTGCAACAATTATGTTCTGCAGTCCAGGCTAGCCTTGAACTCTCATTCTCCTGACTCCACTTTCCAAGTGCTGGTGATTACAGATGTTTGTCACAGTGCCCATCATCAAATACCCATATCTATTGCTTTGTTTCAGATGCTTTTAAATAACCAGGATAGAAATATTTTGGTAGGACTGGGGATATAGCACAGTGGTAGAGCACTTGCCTAGCATGCTTGAGGCTCTGGGTTCGATCCCAGCACTGCAAAACAAAACAAAACACCACTTTTATAAAGACCTTGAGAGATAATATTGATAAAAATAGAATCTAAGTATAAACATAATTTTATTACTTAGTTTTGTGGTGCTGGGGATAAAATTCAGGAACTCACTTGATAGGCATTGTTCACCATTAAGATACATCCCCAGCTCCTAACATAACTTTAAATTATAAGCCAAGTTTGGTGGCACAGGCCTGTAATCCCAGCATCACTGAAGGCTGAGGCAGGAGAGTCATAAGTTCGAGGACTGCCTAGTCAAATTAATAAGACTCTGCCTCTAAAAGTAAAAAAAAAAAAAAAAAAAAAAAGGAGGAGCTAGAAATGTAGATCATGAATACATGGATAGAGCACTTGTCTGGGATGTGCAAGGACCTGGGTTCTACCCCCATTACCACCAAAAACCACAACAAATCGCGTTATAGCTTATAGTTCATGCTCCTTGGCATGAACTTTGCCTTCTTTTCTTGCATTCAGATATGTTATTACAAGAAATTAGTCTATGCATACTTTCTTTTGTCTTAAACTGAGGCTAAATTCACATACTAGTATAAAAACTTATTTCATATATTTATTTTTTGTTTATTATGTGTGCCTATGTGTACACCATAGCAAACATGTGGGGGGCAGATGGTAACTTGCAGGATTAGGTTCTCTCCTTCTACCACATGGGTCCTGGGGACTGAGGTCAGGTCATCAGCTCAGCTGCAGGCGCTTTTACAAGTTGAGCCTTCTTGCTGGCCCACCAGTGTAATACATTTTCAACTGCAGAACTCTGAAATGCTTAATATAGTCTCAAGGCTGCGCAACTGTAACTGGCACATAAAGCATGTCCATTATCCCCAAAAGCACCATACCCATTCAGTATTTCCACTGTCTCTCCTACGCCCCCACCGACAGTCACAAATCACCCTTTAGTAGTGTTCATTGGTACACAGAGGCTTTGGTTTTAATGAGACATGTTTACCTTTATTGCTTGTGCCTCTGCTGTCTGTCTGTTAAACCACCGGGACAATCTAGGTGCATAAGCCCTCCCTACCCTCTCTCTCCTCCCCACCCCTTTTCCAGGGCAAAGTCGCAGGGCCTCAAGCAGGCCAGGCAAGTGCTCCACCGCCAGCATTCACCCCTGGCCCGCTCCATGTTCTCATACAAGAGTTTATAATTCACTTATTTAATTTTTAATTAACTGATTTACTTATGTGGGTAGGGGTCCAATTTCCAGCTTGTAGACGTGACTATCTAACTATTTTTAAAGTATTTGTTAAAAACATCTTTTTTCCTTCCATTGAATAGCCTTGGCATCTCCATAAAAAATCAACTGAAAGTCCATAGACATATGAGCTTACTTCCAGATTCCATCAGTCTAGGTGTCTAACCTTCTGGTTTAGCCATCTAGTTTTGTAGTAAGTTTTTAAATTGGAAAATATGAGTCTTCTAATGCTGTTCTAGGATTATTTTTGGCTACTTAAGAGTCTCTTGAAACAACATGCAAATGATAAGAGCAGCTTGTCCATTTCTGCAATTTTAATTATTTTTTATTTTTTAAATGTATCAGTGTTTTGCTTGCATGTATGTCCATATACCACATGCATGCAATACCTATGGAGACCAGTAGAGGGTATTGACTCCCAAGGAAGTGGCATCAAATAATTATGAGCTGCCATGTGGGTGCTGGGAACCAAACCAGGGTCCTCTGGAGAAGCAGCCAGTGCTGTTAACCACCGAACCATCTCTCCAGCCCCAGTAGTTGTAATTTTAATAGGGACTACATTAAATCTGTAGAGGGGAGGAGCACTGCCCTTTTAGTCAATGATAGTTAACTTGTATTATACATGAACAGAAGATTCCTTCCAACTCGTTTAGGTCTTTTATTTTAACTATTTGAGCAATGTTTTGTGGGTTTTTAAGGATTTTTAAATTACTTTGCATGTATAGGTGTGGCATACTTATGCCATTACATGTGTGCAGGAGTCAGAAGGTGACTGCTGGGAGGTAGCTCACTCACGTCTAGGGTGAAGCTTAGGTCAGCAGACCTTCATCTCCTCACCCATCTTCTAGTTCTCCAAGTCTCACACTTTCTTGGCTAATTTACCCCTAACTGCTTTACTATGCTTGATGCCACTGTAAATGGTACTGTGTTTATCATCACTGTTCAGAACTAAAGCTAACTTCTTACTCATACATTTTAAACCTAACTTATAAGCACCAATAGGTTTCTAAACATATGATCTCATCACCTGTGATGTGCATTTTTCCCCTTGTTCAGCTGTCCTTGTTAGCATTTCTAATAACATGTTAAACAGAAATAGTGCCTTACTGATTTTAAACAAAAAGGTTTCTTTTGTTTTCTTTCATCACTAAGTGGTCCTTAGATACAGGCTGTTTTTATAAACTCTCCATTATTTTGAGCAAGACTCCTTACATTTATAATATTTTCTGTAGTATTTATCATAAAACAATGTTGGGTTTATCAAATACTGTTTTAATGAACTGAGACAACTTTTGGGTTTCACACTTTGCTCTATTAATGTGGTGTGTTACATTATTAATGCAGTGTGTCACATATTTTCGTCATGACATCGTACTGAATTGCCAGAGGTTTTTTCTGCATCACCTGAGATAATCATTCAGATTCTTTTCTTCATATGTTAAAATTCTTCAATTGTAACAAACCCTACTTGGTCGACATGTATAATACTTTCCAAATGCTGCTGGATTTGGTGGCTATTATCTTGGTTTTGGCCATTATTTCTTCAAATATTACTTCTGTGCTGTTTTTTTCTCTCTCCCATATTTTGGAGACTCCAATTATACATAGGGTGGCATGAATATATTCCAAAGGTCTCATATTAGATCTCCATTTCTCTTCATTCCTTTAACGAAGGTTTCCTATTTCTTAGACAACCCAAGCTCAAGTGACCTCACACAGCTTTCAGACTCTGTCTGCTCAGATATGTCACAGAGCTCCTGCAGAACATTTTTATTTCAGTTGCACTTTCAACCCTAGGATTTTCTCTTGGTTCCTTATGTGCCTAGAAGCCCTGGCTGGAATTTAAAAATTGTATTGATAATTTTCTGATGGAGAAACATCACGAAGGACCTTTCTTGTGGTCCTTTTTGCCCTTTTGAACAAATTTAAAATAGATGATTTAAAGTCTGTCAAGTCAAAAGTCCAGATTTTTGGGACACATTTCCATGAATAGCATTTCCGGTTCTGTTCTATTGTTTTTTGAACGCTGTGTTTCATTGTTTTATTTGGGATCAGAGCCCAGGATATCCCAGAGCTCAGTTACAGCCTCCTGACTGCTCAGATTAGAAGCATGTACCACCAACGGTGGAGAGATGGCTCAGCAGCTAGAAGGACTTCCAGAGGTCCCAGAATTCCCAGCACCTACATGGCAGCTCACAACTGACTATAACTCCAGTTCCAGGGGATCTGAGACACCCTCACAAAGGCATGCATGCAGGGAAAATACAGATGCACATGAAATAAATAAATAAATAAATCTAAAATAAAAAAGAGGTATGAACCACCACAACCACGTTCTTTGCATGCTTCATAATTTTTTGTTGAAAATTGAAATTTTTAACTCTAATATTCTGGCAAATCTAGAATTGGATTTTCTATACTCCCTCTTGTTGCTGTTGTTGTAGTTGTTTACTTAGCAGCTTTCCTGACAATTTTGTAACTTCTATATTCTTTGTTTTGTGTGACCAATGAGGATTGTGTTTGGTTAGCATAGTGATCGATTAATGATCAGATAAAGATTTCTTAACTATCTACAAAGTACAAAAACCAAGACTCCAGAAGTAGGCATTTAGTGTATGTATGTGTGCACATATAGAAGTGTGTGTGTGTGTGTGTGTGTGTGTATATGCTTTTCAAGGCATAGACATATATGTATGTGTGTGTGAGGACTCCCACCAATCCTGGTTAGCAAGTGTCTGTGACATCAGATACCACACCAACTGGGTCCCTTGTACAAAACAGTCAGTATGCCAGCCTTACCCCCATGCTTCAGAATGTCATGGGCAGGGGGCCACTGTCTCCCTTACCTTCTTACTGTAGAATGTCACGGGCAGGGGCCACTGTCCCCCTTACCTTCTTACTGTAGCTCCTTTGCTCTTGTCTGAACTGCAGCCTGGTGGATGGCCCTGACTTTGTCTAAGAACAGATATGTGCATGCTGGCATAAGAAAAAGAAAAAGCAGCATCCACACAGCTCTGCTCCAGAGCAGAGCTCATGTGGGTTACTGCCCCCATTCCTTTCTTATTCTTCTACCCTATGTGTACACTGGGCACACTTGCAACATTCACTCAGGGATTGTACAACTATCAGAGCTTTCATTTCCCACTTGTGCCCAACCTAAATGTTATCCAGACAGGACATTCCTTACATAGTTAACATTTTTTAGTATTTTTGTCATAAAATGCTGTTGGATTTTGTCCTTTTTTTCATGAATTAAGATAATATATGGGCTTAAGAAGACTTGAAAACCAAATATTTTCTGCATGTGCCTAACTGAGGCTTGCAGGAATTTGTGGAAACTTTTCAAGGGCTTATTTACCAGTGTCTCATTCCCTAACCTTTCCTCATAAACTTTCTTATTTGTCTATTTTCTTGTCCCTCTGTTTTGTTTTATCCTTTGCATCAGACAGATATGCCTAATAACACATATTCTCTAAATATTTTCACCTTAGTATGGTCAATACAGAGAACTTCAAGGTAACTAAAATAAAGGCAAACCCTTTGAGCTGGTGCTTCAAGAATCATCATATTAATAAAAACCAACAATCATATCTCTGTTCCCTGGAATGATAAACCTATATCCGGCATGCTCATTTTGTCTTCAAGTATGCCATTGAGCTAGAAAGTATGGCATGAACTCCCTTATATTGAGGTAATTTCTACTTGACTCAGCAATCACCAGGTTACTTCAGTAAAGCTCTGATTATTTTACAGTGTCAAAAGGTCACTCACTTTCTTGTCAGCTAGTCACTAGCATTATTTTACTCCCTCATGAGGGTCTTCTTACTGGTGATAAGAAAGCTTCAGGAAAAACTCTAAATTCATATTAGCCAGGTAGCATTCTTTGAATGGTCCCATCTGACATTCATTTAGGAAATACTGCACTATATTACTTTGGATAAATGGCACTGATCTATGCCATTCAAACACTTGACTTGATGTTTCATATTTCTGTCTTAAGATATAAAGATAATACAGTGAGCTATGAAAGTAAATGCTGTTAACAGGAACAAAAAAAATTGACAGAGTTATTTTGCTAATTTTGAATCCTCTTTCCATGTCTCATAGCCCATGGCTGAATATAAGTTCCCAGGACTGGTGAGTGCTTTAAATGAATGATTTAGATGAAAAACAAAATAAAACAGTGGCATAAACATTAAGTGTCCTTTTAACTAATAAGTATTATTAGCATTCTTTATTAGTACTCTTCATTTAAAAAAGAACTTCTAAAATACTTTTATGTAAAACCATATGACAATTTATACTTTCGAAAGCAAAATACAGATGTCAGAAAACATTGCAAGTCTTCTCTCTAGTGTGCAAGAAAGGAATGGAGACTGCCAGTGCTCCGAATCTTACAAGCAGATAAAAGGAAATACAGAATTATTTGCCTGGTTGCTTTTAAAACAAATTTATGTTTCCAACTTACTCATTGTTTAACTCTAAAGCTTGATATGCTGCTTTGATGCGAGCTGGAGGATTTCTTTCCCTCCATGCCTTCTGCATAACTGTGGGAAAAATATTTCAAAGAGTGCATGAGATGGTAAACATAAATCATCTTACGTAAAACGCATGAAGAATGAGCTAAAAGAATAAACAAAGCTTTAAATATCATGTTTTTAAACATATGAAACTGGGTTACTAGCTCACATTTACATGAAAATTTTATATTAAATCTGGACACTTTTCTTATAATAAGAATAGTCTATGATCTATTTTCATGATAACATATAAAGTACTTAACCGAATTAATCACATCATTAGTACACACGGACATTCATGTATCTAAGTGCATGCCAAAATTGAGTTGGAATGACACTAGATTATAATAAACATCAAGTGCTACTTTCATCAGTCTGAAAAGGGTAAATGGAACCACCGAAAATACACAAAAGTGTAAAAAGTCGTTGTTTAATCGATGATTCAGTATAGGAAAAATGTGTAGATGTGTATTTTCTATGAAAACTTGGAAGGAAGACTGGGATAATTTAGAATATGGCACACCTCTGGCAAACCTCACTAACCTAAGTTAGGATTTCTTTAGAATAATGGGTTGGGTTTTGCTATCATTTACTGAACCAAAATGAAGACATAACACTACATGATGTCACTTAAAAGCTAAACACACACACACACAAAGTAGATTCTCAAAACTACCTGGGTTAATTTACATTTGATAAGAAAAATGGAGAACTTATGAATGTTGACTTTGGAACAAAACCTCCAACTGTCCAGAAAGAATAACGTGGAAAATGTTTGAGTTTTCCTTTGGAAACAAAATATTAGTCTTGGCTCAGAAAATGAGACAATATATTCCACATGTGTAACAAAAATACATTTTTCATATCAAACATGTCACCAGCTGGCTGACAGCTAATGCTTCCTGAACTTGACAAATTGATGCAAGGCAGCAACGCCTGATTCTGACCAGGTAAAAAACATCAATCTGCCACAGCACTAAAATAGGATACAGAAACAGACTGTGACATTAGGCTCGTGAACCTGTGATGATAGGATTCTCTTCTATGAACTCTAGATCAGCATTTGAGGTGATTATACAATATTCTAGTATATAATCATAGTTTATCTAATTAATCCCCTTTCAATGGAAACTTATTTCCAGTGCTATCCTACTATTAAAACATTGTAGGCTATGTATAAACTTATAACCCTAGATCTTAGAAGCGAGGATCCAGAGTTCAAGGTCATCTAATCTATACAAAAAGTTTGAGACTAACCTGGGCTATATGAAACCCTGTCTCAAACACAAAAATCAACAAAAAACCATTGTGATAACTATCCTTCAGCCAGATATGGTAGTGAAAACTCTTATTCTAGCACTCAGGATGCTGAGACAGGAGGATCGCTGTGAATTTGAAGCCAGCCAGGATTATATAGCAAGTACCAGGCTGGCCAGTGCTACAGAGCAACACCCTGACTTAAACAAGTAAAAGTGTCTGGGAATAAAGTTCAGTAGTAAAAAAAACCTCATTGTGAGGCTTAGGCTCAGTTCTCCGTACTGCAATACAAAACACCACCAACAAAAACACAAAAGGAATCTTTTCGCTTCTTTCTTTGTTTAGCTGACCAAATATTTCTTTGTAGAACAGTTTAAAATAGGTAAGCCTTTAAAAGATTTTGGCTACATACTCTCAAACTCCACTCAATAAAATTATTAATTTGTACTTCGAGCCAATAAAGAAAAGTGACCATTTTCCCAATTTATTACCCTTCAAGCTATATTGAGCATCTCAATACAAAACTCCAAAGTACAAAATAGGAAACCAAAAGTAGGAAAATCAACACCTGACTTCATAGGCTAGGCTGCAGTCAAGACTTAGGCACAATAAGCGGGCTACGGTGCACAGGCTGTAATCCCAGAACTTGGAAGGTAGCGGCAGGGGGATCAAGACCAATGTTGGCTATTTAAAAAGTTAAAGGCTAGTCTGGATTAAAGAAGCTCCTACCTCTAAAAATCAAAAAATAAAACATAAAAGAAATCACTTTCCAACTATGTGTATAAGGTATATATGAAACAAGAATTCTGAGTTTAGATTTGAGTGCCATTCTCAAGATATGCACATACAAATATCTCAAAAATTAAAATCTAAAAACCATATCTGGTTCCTAGCATTTCAGACAGGGGGTACTCAGTCTGTATTATCAATCTTAGTTAATTTAACACATGAAGAAAATATCTTTTGTAATTTTATTTCCAATGCGTCTATATAATCCATTTTTAAGCATTTTTTCTTATTCTTGTATTTTCAAATCCTCTATCATTCCTGCCTTTCAACACAACCAAGGTGTTTCTAACTCTAAAGCAAAAGGGGTAAGTACAAGTTAAAAAAAATGTATATATTTCCTGGCACGCCTGTAATCCCAGCACTCAGGAAGGCAGAGACATGCAGATCTCTGTGAGTTTGAGACCAGGCTGGTCTACAAAGGGGGCCCAGGACAGCACTCAGCTACACAGAGAAACCCTGTCGCAAAAAAAAAAAAAAAAAGGAGAAAGAAAGAAAAATGTATGTATGTGTATGTGTGTGCCCTAAGAATATAATCAGTTCCAGAACAGCCAGAGCTATATACTAAGTCCTGTCTCAAAACAAAACAACAAAAAACCCAAAACAAACAAAAAAGAAATACACTATAACATTCAGAATCTTATGGCGAAATATAATTCAAATTTATATAAAATGGCTATGTGGAAAAGTTGTAAGAATAGTAGGACTCCCAAGCATAAACTAACTAAAGTTATTTATATATTCACACACTCATACACACATATGAGATAAACATTCAAGAAGAAAGGAACTTATACTGGCATATATTTGCATATATTTGCAATTTCAAATGCGTGGGGGGGCTAAGGCAGGAGATTCTAAAATTGTGAGCCAATCATAAAAAACAAAAAGAAAAACAAAAAAGACTTGTATAAGATTTACTACTATTAGAGTATTTGTTCCTATAGTTTTCAATGGAAAAGGATCATTATCAAATTCTTAGGTACAACTTAGTGAGAAATGCAAGCATCTATCCTGGCATGCACACACATGTAAAACCTTTCTGATTTTCATGGTGTACATTAAAATATAGGGAATACTGGTTTATTTTTTAAATGTCTAATTTAAATTTTCTAATATGCCAAAATTATATTCATTGCAATTATTTAACCTTATGATATAAAGCTTAAAATGTGTGAAAAGGCAACAGATTTTCAAAATTCTCTGTGGAACTACTCAAACAGAAATGGTTTAAAAAGCCGTGAGAGCTGTCTGAGGAGCTTAGGGTTGTTTGCAATTCAGTCTGTGAGAGGAGATGAGGTTGGAGTTCCTAACATTAATGGACAATGCTGATGTTCGACTGCAGTTTCCCTCAGCACACACACTTGTGCTGTGACCATAAACAGTGAGAAGTCATACGTAAAGCACTTTTCTCCTCTATTTGTAATTAAACCAGCTTACACACTTCATCAAAAATCCTTGGCTTTTCTGCTGATACCAATCCTTAGCATAGTTTATTCAGCAACAATGTGACAGAATGAGCTCACTTCAATGGTAAGAAACTGGCTTTCTTCAGACCCTCACTGCTGATTCCTCTTCTCTTCATCAGACCCTCACTGCTGATTCTTCTCACAATGCAGCCAGTTGAAGCAGGAGCAGTGCAGCGGTTGAGAGCCATAACTGAGTTTCAAGTCCAATTTTATCACTTAGTTGTGAGTGCCATGTTACTCAACCTCCTTTTGCCAGGTCCCTATTTGCTCATTCTTTCATTCATTCATTCATCCATCCATCCATCCATCCATCTGGGTTTGAGACCGTCTTACAATGACCTAGGACTATGCAGCCCAGGCTGCCTTGAACTTCACATAATCCTCCTGCTTAAGCCTCCAGAGTACTAGGATTGTAGGCATAAATCACCATATCCAGCTTAGCTGCTTCTTTTTAAAAGGGCTCCGATAATAGTTCTTTATCTCATAGTGTGACTGGGAAGATCAAATTAGTACACATGCTGTCCGTGTGTTAATTATTATTAATGAAATTACTTAAGTGTGTGATACCAATGCCATCCATCCATTCATCATTAATCCATTCATTCATAATTGCATCAAAGACTATTAACATATACTATATTACAAGAGCTTTCAGAGGAGGCATCTTTAGGAATCTAGTGATTCATCACACAGATAAAGCAAAGGTGTTCAAAGTTGAGGGAAATGGCCCTGTCTTTAGGTTACACACTCCCTTCGCCACTCCCCAGTGCTGAGCTCAGACCCGCGGCTTCACAAATGCTATGAAAGCCCCATATCACTAAGCTGTATCCCCAGCCCATAATGCTGTTCTGTAGGGAACAACTTAGATCTAAACACAAACATTTCTATAAACTACCACATTACATGAATCTTCACTTTTGACTAGAATAAAGCATACCGTATGTTTCTTCTACGTTCATTCCTCAATTGTCATATCCTCTCTCCCATCTAATTCTCCCTCTCTCTCTCTCCCCATTTGTGTGTGTGTGCGCGCACATACATGCAGAGTGCATGTGCTGAGGTCAGAGGACAATCTTGGGTGTTGGTTCTCACCTTCCACATTGTCTGTGGTAGGTCTAGTTGTTCTCGATGGCTTTTGAGCTTCTGTGGATTCTCCTGCCTCTCATCTCCCCAGGCGAGTGCATAGATTACAGGTCTGTGCAGGACCATGTCCACCTTCACGCAGGCTCTAGAGACCTCATGCTATCAGGTCTGCACATTAAGCACTTAACTCACTGGGTTGTCTCCCCAGGCCATGCTCTATTGTCAGGTAATTGTTTCCCAGACCAAAGCAATGTATACTATTTTCTGCTATATTTTATCTAATTTTTTTTTTTCAAAACAGAGTTTCTTGTATACACTTGGCTGTGCTGAAACTAGCACTATAGAACAGGCTGGCCTTGAACTCAAAAGATATTTGTCTGCCTCTGATTTCAGAGTGCTGAGATTAAAGGTGTGCAACACCACCATCTGGTTCTGCAATTGTTTTTTTAAATAATAAAATCACATAAAACATGTAAAATTCTTATAAAATAGTCATTAATTTCATTTATAAGCATATTATAGTTTAATTTAATCTGAATTTCTTATCTATAATAATTCTAAGCTAAGTAACTTTATATTATCATAAACAGCTCTAAAGAACACTTGAAATAATTTTCACAATCACTGTCTGTAACATGAATACATACCTGTGTCTGAAGGACGTAAAAAGTCTGTTTCACAGGTGAAAAAGGTCTGGTGATCCTGGGCGGACAAGTTCATATCATAGTAAGTAAGTGGCTCTTTACCGGTCACCCAAGTGTATCTGTAGCAAACACAAGATGTTTCAGTTGCTACAACAGACACTTAACACATAAAAATAAGTGACTACAAGTTCTATTTCAAGGTGTTTTTAAGGCTTATATCAGTAAGGGGTAAAAAAGTACTACTTTATAGTTCAATAGTAAAACATTAAAACAGGAAAAAATAAATAGTTCAGCCTGGCATGGTTATTCATACCTTTGAGTTTGAGGCCAGCCTACACCGCATAACAAAAATTCAAGATAGCCTGAGTTACAAAATGAAACCTTTCTCAAAAACAAAATAAACCAGTACGTTATTCAGTAAAATGTTCTAAAAACTAGATACTAAATATAAATGTTTCAAATATTAAGCCATTCTCATAAAGAGTGATATGAAACGGATACTACATGACGAGGCTACAGGACACCCTGTCTTAAAACAAACCAACAAAGGCTGGGCATGGTGGTGCATAATTTTAATTCCAGCACTAAGAAGGCAGAAGCAGGTAGATCTCTGTGAGTTTGAGCCAGTCTGGTCTACATACTGAATTACAAGACAGCCAGGGGTATGTAGAGAAATCTTGTCTCAAAACAACAACAAACACACACACAAGCAAAAATGGACATGGTAAGCAAATGCACTCTGATGTGGCAGAGGCAGATAGATCTCTATGAATTCAAGGCCAACTTGGTGTATATAAAAGTTCCAAGACAGCCAGGGCTTCAGAGTGAGCCTCTATCTCAAAACAACAACAGGAACAGAAGAAAGAAAGAAAGAAAAAAAAAACCCAGCACCTCTATCACAGAAGAGAAGGCAGAAAAAGACTGTAAGATCTGAACAATAGGGAGGAGACCTGTGAAATGTTGTCTTGTGGCTATGGCAAGGCCATGATGCTCATGAACTCGCCTAAGACTGAGCCAATAAACTTTCATTCGTAGATGGGAAAGGGACTAATGGGCCTGTCCTGCCCAGGGGAGTTAATGGCAGTCAAGGGCTTTGGGAGGAGCCACTGGTAACTTCTCATGATCCAGTGGGTAAATCCAGTGGGTCACAAAAGAAAAACACATGGAAGCAGAACTGAGACTTAGTGGGAGGAAGAGAATAAGAGAACATGAAAGGATCAGCCTGACCACATGTATTATACACATTTATGAAAATGTCAAACAAGAAATTTTAAAGAGATGTTACTTCCTTTAATATTAAAAGTAAACACAGTGACGATGATACCTACTCTTGAGCTAATCGTTCACTTTAATATAGTCGATATCTCCAATTAGAAGAGGCTGTGATCTATTTACAAAGACAAGTGCTCCACAGTACTTTTACTCTAAGACTCAAAGCATATTTATCCTGAAAGCTTATGTCTTACCTTCTATATTCTGCTCCTCTAAAGAGGTTTAAAGGGTTTCTCCAGACCTTACACTCTAAAAAACAAGACAAAAGAGTAATTTAACCAAATACAGGTAAATTTTCATTAACCAACACTTACTGCTGATTCTTTGTTTTAGATATAGTGCCAGTCATAGACACCACAAATATGAAAGAGGTATACTTCACCCTTGCTCTCTGGAAGCACAGAATCAAATAGTTATCATTGTATTTCTGTCTTAACAGTGTTTAGTTTATAATTCAGTTACAACTCTTACTGTTTAACAATCTAGTTATCTCAAATCAATCCCACTGAAATCAGGGACTAGGCAAGGCTGCCCATTGTCGCCATATCTCTTCAACATAGTACTTGAAGTTCTAGCTAGAGCAATAAGGCAACTAAAGGAGATCAAGGGGATACAAATTGGAAAGGAAGAAGTCAAAGTATCACTATTTGCAGATGATATGATAATATACATGAGTGACCCCAAAACTTCAACCAGAGAACTCCTT
>CM053744.1:89620270-89653197 GCA_028658305.1 Pachyuromys duprasi
GGACTTGGAGGGGGCGGGGAAGAAGGAGATGAGGGAGGGAGTGGGAGGGTAGGAGGGAATGGGGGAGGGGGCTACGCCTGGGATTCAAAGTACCTAACCTGTGACTGAGATAAAAATAAATAAATTTAAAAAATAAAAAATCTAGTTATCAGTTCTTTACAGTTTCCTCTCTAAAATAGGATCTACTAAAACTTCATCCATCTCATGTTCCTAGATCCCCTCACAGGTTCTGGAACTAACTTCTGCAGCGTGAGAATTAGTCACATAAACAACCATCTGAACTATGTTGACATGTACTATACTAGACTTGTCTTATTTCAAGACCCAAACCCCTTTAAAAAAAGTAGTCTATTACAAATTTTATAGCAAGTGACATTTGAACTAATATCAAAAACCTAAAAGAATTGGGGCTGCTCTTAACTAAGTAGTTAAGAGCACTGGCTGGAGTCTCCTTACATTATGGCACAGCAGCCATGTGCTTTTGCCCCATGGGGGGGGGGGTTGTGTAACGGAACTGACATGTGGCCTTGATACCTGTATCTCTTGGTGGTTGCAACAAATTTCTAAAATAAATATTGTGCTTTGAAAACAAACAAACAAACAAAAGAGCACTGGCTGCTCTTCCAGAGAACCTGGGTTCAATTCCTAGCAACCACATGACATCTCATTCCTATCTGTAAATCTAGTTCCAGGGTGTCTAAGACCCTCACACAGATATACGTGTAAGCAGAATACCAATGCACATAAAACAAACAAACAACAACAACAACAAAAAAGCCTAAAAGAAGAATCTTCCAGACACAAAACATTCCAAGCTGAGGAAGTATAAGCTATACATTGGGCCTAGAGAGATGGCTGAGTGTGTAAAATGTCTGCTGCACAAGCATGAGGACCCAAGCAGATCCCTCGCACCTGCGTAATAGATGAGGCAGCGCACTTCTGCAACTCCATGCTAGGGAGGTGAAGACAGACAGATCCTGGAGGCTTGACAACCAGCCATTCTGGCCAAAATGATAAGCTTCAAGCACATCATGAGACCCTATCTCAAAAAAAAAATAACATGTAGGGACTAGAGAGATGATTTGGCACTTGCTACTCTTACAGAGAACCCTGGTTTGTTTCCCAGGACCCATGTGGTAACTGACATTCATTATTCCATTTCCAGTGCATCTGATGCCTTCTTCTGATCTCCTTGGCCACCAGGCACACATGTGATATGTTGATATTCAAGCAGGTATGAATGCCTATATATCAAATATTAAAACAACATAAATAAATCTTTAAAAATGAGGTAGTAGCCTATTGTTGTTTGTGCATGCATGTATGCCACACCTATGCACACATACAAACACACCAGAGCATGCTGAGGACGACCCGTCATGGTGGCTCACATCTGTAATCACAGCACTTGAGCTGTCCGTATTTCAGGCATGCATCTCAAAACTCTTCAGCCCTAGACAGGCTTAGACATAGTAGGTTTTTTTGCTGTCTTTGAGAAGAAGTGAGAGGGAGAATACTCTCCCCTTTCTCTTTTTATAACAATCCTATTAGATTAAATGTTTACCTTCATGATGTCATTTAACCTTTACCCTCTTGTATGAAGACCAGCATTCCTTCAAACTTAGCTAAGGATGACTTTCAACCCCTGATCCTTCTGCCTCAATTTTCCACATGCTAAAATCACACAGTTGACACTTTTTGCTTGGTGGTGCTGGGAACTGAACAGGGCCTTATTTACGCAAGGCACTTCTGAACAGTGTAGGGTGAATTAAAGTGAGGGATTTTCTTTTTCCTACTGACTAAAAGGTAGATATGATGGCTAAAGCCAGAACAAGTACCTTGGACCACAAGTTTAAAAACTGCATCTGGGGGGCTGGAGAGATGAGCCAGAGGTTAAGAGCACTGGGTGCTCTTCCAAAGGACCTGAGTTCAACTCCCAGCAACTACATGTGGTTCACAACCGTCTATAGTGAGATCTGGGGCCTTCTTCTAGAGTGCAGGTGCACTTTCAGGCAGAACTCTCTATACATAATAAATATATACATTACAAAAAAAAACCTGCATCTGGCTGGGCATTGTGGTGCATCCTTTAGTTTCTAGAGGTGGAGACAGAAGGATCTCTGTGAGTTTGAGATCAGCCTGGAATATAGAGAGTGGCAGGCCAGCCAGGGTACATAGTGAAAATTCTGCTTCAATGACTAAACAAACAACTGTGTCTGGAGATGACAGGCTACAATTAAGACTTTGATGTTAACTGTGCTCTATACTAGGCACACGTTAACTACATTTATAGGAAAAAAGGCTGCCTCTGTGTTTTTCTCCATTTGGACTACTATGACAAATTACCACTAATTGAGTATCATAAAATAACAGAAATTTAATTCTTATACTTTTGGAGGCTGGCAAATCCGCATTCAAGGTGCTGGAAGATTTAGTGCCTACTGTTAGGCACTAAAGATTCCCTTTTTGGTTTGGGAATGGAGCTCTCTTGCTATTTCCTCATAAAATGACAAGAGTAAGTAGCTTTCTGGGGTCTCTTTCCTTAGGACACAAATTCTATCCATGACAGTTCTACCTTTGTGATCTGATCATCTCCCAAAGCCCCTCTTTTAACATCATTACATACAAAGGGGACATAAACACACAAACTACTGTATTCTTTTGTTGAGACTGACTTTCTTATCCTCTGTAATGAAATCAATCTTAATTACACAGTTCTAAAAGCACCAAAAAAGGAATCACCTGATAGATGGTGGTGTCTAAGGGTTTCACTTTCTCTGTTGCTGGCAGGAGAACCCGGCTCTGAAATGCTACTCTCTGTTCCTCCCATCAGTGGTCGCAAATGGCTTATAGACACTTGCTCAATAAAAGATGTGCCATGCTTATGGAAGTACCACCATTCAAACATCTATAACAAAGAGAAACATTTTTCATTTGAAATGCAATTCATAAATTGAAATGAAAGAGATGTTCCTATTCAATTCAGCACTTTAAATGTATAATCTGTTCTTGAGTGGGTGAGGGAGCAAGCAGAAGAAAAAACCCAAACCCAAGATTCCCTAAACATAGAACACAGATCCGATGTAAAAGTGAAATAACTTTCTTATGGAAAGGTCACAAAGTTTAGACAAGCTTAGGAAACATACTACACTTGTTAAAGACATTAAAGAATACTAAGAGTGAGTCAGATGTGATAGCACATGCCTTTAATCTCAACTCTTTTTTAACATTTATTTATTATTAATTATAATTTATTCACTTTGTATCCCAGCTGTAGCCCCCTCCCTCGACCCCTCCCAATCCCATCCTTCCTCCTCTTTTCCTCCCATGCCCCTCCCCTAGAGTACAGGGAATCTTATGAAAGAAGGGGGAGATAGAAAAACCCGGAGGAGACAGGAGCTCCACAAGGAGAGCAACAGAACCAAAAAATCTAGGTACAGGGGGTCTTTTCTGAGACTGATACTCCAACCAGGGATCATGCATGGAGATAACCTAGAACCCCTGCACAGATGTAGCCCATTGCAGCTCAGTGTCCAAGTGGGTTCCCTACTAATGGGAACAGGGGTTGTCTCTGACATGAACTCAGTGGCTGGTTCTTTGAACACCACCTCCTGAGGGGGGGAAGCAGCCTTACCAGGCCACAGATGAAGACAATACAGCCAGTCCTGATGAGACCTGATAGACTAGGGTCAGATGGAAGGGGAGGAGGACCTCCCCTAATCTCAACTCTTATGAGACAGAGGCGGGAGGATCATAAATGCCAGGACAGCACAGGTTACATAGTGGGACATTTCAATACAGAAAGAAGAGTATCTAAGTGATAATGTAACTCTTCATGTTTCATTGTCATCTGATTCGACCTGCAGCATAATTAACAACCATTTTAAAGCTATTAATACTAAACTAGGATCAAACTTCCAAGCTTCATACCAGATCCACTATTTATTAACTATATGTATTGGGCAAGACAATCTCAAACATCTCAGAGCCTCAGTTTCTTCACCTAGTAAAGTTAACTAACAAGAATCCTAAGAAAGTGATTTCTGAAGCTAAACGTACTGGTCTAATGCTATTAACATGGGTTGAGACAAGTTCTTCCCCAGGCTGAACTATTTAACAATCAGTATATTTATTCATTGTATTTCTGTGCCTTATCACTCATAAATACAAACTAAACTCTCTGTTTTGAGACCTTATCTCAAAGATTTTAAAAAGGTCAAAAAAAAAAAAAATACTACACTTTCTACTAAAGTTGTACAGCACCACCTACAGATGAGAAGCAAGAACAGGAAAAATGGTATAATAAATATTTAATACTTTATCTGTAGCAGAATTTTCCCAAAGCATACAATAAGAAACACTAGACCCTAGAGACGTTAATGAAGAACATATTTTTCAATATTTTTTAAAATCAAAAGTAGTATCTTATTGAAGCAAAAAAAAAATGAGCTAAAGTCAAATGGGGTCTCTTATTGTGTGACTTCTCAGAATAACAGCCAAATCTCAGCACGTGCTCCTAATTCTATGTTACAAACTTTTACATGTATTATCTCGATTAGTTCCTATTGTGAAATGAATACTATTATTTCCCCATCTACAGAGAAGAAATTGAGGCTTAAGTAAGTGAGTAAGTGAAGGCTAAATTCCAGACATAAATTATAGTCTGCCCAATGCTGTCAAAATTAAAATGTTGCAAGATTTTAAATAAAGCCTGCATATTCAGGGGCTGGGGATATAGTTCAGTTGTAAAGTGCTTGCCTAGTATACACAAAACCTTAAGTTCCAGCCCCAGCACCGCATAAACTGTACATAATAGGTTATACTTATATAGCAAAAGGAAGAAGACCAGGCAGTCGGGGCCACCCTGGGCTACAGAGTAAGTTCAAGCCAACAATCTTACAAGAGATCCTGTTTCTAACATAAATAAATTCTCTATATCCAGATTCTCTTGAAACCATTTGAAAAAAATAAAAAATTTGATAACAGTAGTTGTACAATAACCCATTTCATTAATTCCAGTGTGGAGGATGGATGCTTACATATATGTGTATGAGTATGCACATGCATGCAGAGGTCAAGTGTCTCTTCAATTACTCTCTACCTTATTTTCTTTTTTTGTAGGGGGAGGGGTTTCGAGACTGGGTTTCTCTGTATAGCCTTGGCTGATCTGCCTGCCTCTGCCTCCCCCAGTGCTGGGTGGTCCAAGGTGGGCACCACCATACCTGGCTCCCCCTACTTTCTGAGATAAGATCTCTCACTTAATCTGGAGTGCACTCATTTGGCTGGTTTAGCTGGGAGTAAGCCCCAGGGACCCTCTTGTCTCCACCTCCCAGAGCTGGGATAACAGGTATGCAGGCATCCCCAACTTTTTGTGGGAGTCTGAACCAGATCTTCATGTTTATATGGCAAGCACTTTACTGACTAAGTCATCTCCCCAGCTCCTCATTCATTTTGAAATAATAATGTAGGCTCTTTGATCCATCTCAACCAAGCCTCCTCAGATTACAGTATACGGGTCTTTTTAACCATTATACTGGGGTGTGTGTGTGTGTGTGTGTGTGTGTGTGTGTAAACATGCAAGCAAGCTTGAGTGCAGGAACTGGCTCTCTCTTTTCACCATTTGTGTCCAAGAGATTAAACTCAGGTCATCAGGCAGGTATGGCTGCAAGCACCTTTACCTGCTGAGCCTTCTCCCATCCCTGGATACAAGTTTTAAATACATAATAAATGAAGTTGAGCATGATGACTCACCCTTGCAATTCCAGCACTCAGGAAGTAGAGGCAGGAGAACCACCTTGGGTTCAAGGCCATTAGGCTACATAATGAGACCCATCTCAAAAAGAAACCTAATATATAATAAGTATTACCTACTACTCTCTAAGAGAAGAAAAGGAAACATGGCATTTCTCAAACTTGTTTCTCTAGGTAACTTTTTCCAACTACCAAACATATTTTGGGAATCCTGATGAACACTTATAAATTCGTATATACATAAATGACCTTTAAATGAGTATCAAAATAGAGATGAAGAAAATAGAACATACTTACAAATATTAGTCCAGATATCAAAGAAGATGTCCCTGTGAGTGCCACATAGAACTTGGGTGTCAGTGAACTTAAAAACCCTGTCACTGTTAAGAAAGAAAAACATCAAAGTTTTTACAAGGTACAAATTTGAGGTACATTGCAATTATGCCAGGATCTTTAGATGGAAGAAAGGAAGTAGTACAAATGTTTGACTTCTGGTGAGGTTATGTCCAAATAAGTTTATAAATTAAAAATGCTGCAAGGAAAAAACTGTAGGTTACATCTTTAATCTTCCAATTGTCACAGCGTAGCAGCATAATGCCTTGGACAGCACTGGGTGTTAACTCTCCACCCTGACGAGCGGAGAGTGGGAAGCAGTGGCTTACTGCTGCAGCCTGCATCATAGACATCATGTTGCTAGTTCAGAAACAGATCAAAATTCAGACGGTTTTTCCACTATTGCAGAGCTCAAAAATTCTAAGCTGACCACCCAGTTAGTAACTGCCTATATTAATATATAGAAACTCATTTGGAAAAAGTTATAAAAACAAAAGATATAGATTAAAGTGGCTTTAAATCCCCATTGTTTCATATCCTAAGAATCTTCTCATGTATATAAAAACAACTACATTGTTGTTTAGTTAAATAAGAAGTAAATCATAATAAGGCTTAGCATGTACATGACCCTAGAATCAATCTCTAGGGTCAAAGACAGAAAGAGGGAAAAAAAAAATCAAAAGTCAAAATGAGATCATTTAGCCCGCTTTTTCTAAAAGTCTAAAATATAAGCCATAATTTAGACTAGAATTTTATCAAATACAAAAGGATAAAAAACTAAACACACATTTACAAAGTGCTCTAACATAGTAGTCCAAGCTGGCCTCAAATTTACTATGTAATTGAGGATAACCTTGAACAACTGATATTCCTATATCTATCTCCAATTACTGGGATCATTTACTGGGATCACATGCATTCCTGGTTTACGGGTACTAAAGATTGATGAACCCCATGGCTTCCTGCATGCTATGGAAGCATTCTACCAACTGAGCTACATCCCTAACCCCAAGTTTGAGTTTTAAAAGAAACGAAAATCAGTAATAGTCAACTGCTTTCATCTAAATTGTCTATGTAGTTAAAAGGTAGAAAATAAAACCAAAGTTAGAAGGCTTTAGAGTTCAAGCCTGCAATGCTAGCATTCTGGAGGCTGAGGCAGGAAGGTCTCCAGCTTGAGGATATCCTGGACTATACAGAGATAAAGTTTATAAAAATAAGCCAGGCTACATAGTATATGTCTCTAATTCTACCACTTAAGAAGTGGTGCTCAACTCAGGAGCTCAAGGCCAGTCTTGGCTACATCCTGGCCTCAAAGCAACAATAATAATAAGTAGAAAAACAAATGACAAACTCAATGAATAGCATTTTAATGAGCATACAAACTACCATTAAACGCTTCATTCACCTGTTACGTGGTACCTATCTCTAAATATCCAAAGCATTTTAAAACATCATCCTATATAGTCTTCCATGTCATCTCATGGAATAGAAATGGGAGACTACTGCCTTCTCAAGGAACAGAAAACTTAACAGAGTCACCGTCTATCAGAAATACTTCCACCTTCTTCTTAGGCCGCAGAAAGAAATACTATAATAACACCATAAAACGTCCAGGACCCCATTCTTTCATCCTACCTATGGCTATGGAATAGTATTTGCAGAAACCACATGGATCAACATTGTTTACAAGTCTTTATCTTGTAGCCCAGGCTACATAACACTGTACAAATGCTGAAAGAACATATTAAACAAACCCACTGTTTGTGCTTCTCTCACCTCTCCCTTCCCTGTACCACCTTTTTACTCAAGACAAAGTCTGAAGGATAAAAATATTACTAGTAACGTTTCTTAACTTTTACAATAAAAGTATGATTCCACTAAAACCTTAGTATTTTCTATCTTGTATTACAGATGTGCTTATCTTGATTTTCTGGGTGTGGGTTCTTTAGTTAGAGAGCTGGAGACTGAAAAGGTACGATTTTCAAGGAGACCGGCAAATTATAACAACGTACATAAATATAAATTGTGTGTCCATATCCGGGAATGCTCTCTTCTGTCTTACTACCTGAAGCTTGCAGCCTGCCAGGTAGCTTTCCCTGCCTTAACGTACACAGAACCGAGAGGGCGAACCTTCCGAGCTCTAGGGAGGGGCCGATAAACTGCAGCACAGGTTTGACAATCAGCTGCCGGGTTGTTGTGGCCCAAGGCGGGGAAAAACAAAAACAAAAAACAAAAACTAACGCACTGGAGCATGCACCACCAATTCCTTCTGCAAAAGCCCTCCATGACTCCCTGAGAATCTCTGATCTTTGGCGCCAGTCCCCGACCGTCCAGGAGGTTTGGGCCTCTCACCCGCTGTCACGTTGTCACACAGCCTTAACGGGACCCTCAGAGCGTAAAGCAGCCCCAGCCCCGCCAGGAACCACAGCGTGGACCCTGAATTCGCCAGCCCGGCTTTCAGCCGCTCTTTCCAGCCCAGCGGCGGGCCCAGGCCCAAGCCGGGAGCAGGTGCATGGGGACAGCCCACAGCTCGCGCGGCTTCCGCGAAGTAGTCTCCGTCCGCCATCTTGCGGCTCCGGCAGGCGCCGGGACCTGGGAGGGGAGAAGGGCAGGAAACCCGGAGTTGGGAATCCTGGGATAGTGGCGGACTTGAAGCTGGCCTCGGACAAGGCTCAGTCTTGAGGAACCGGACAGAGACCCGGGCTGTGGCGGAGCGCGGTGGCCGACAGAGGGGCTACTTAGTCCTCTAGGAGGGCGGGGAAGGAGCCGATGGTGACACTTATTCCGCAGGAAACGGACTCAATGTGGCGCTGGAGGGAAGTGGGTTTGGTTCCAGACGAGGTTGTGGGTCGCCTTTCGCCCCGTTCCGGGGTGGAAAGGTATTGGTGTCTCCTAGAGCCGAGCAGCTTTTAGCGCACTGGACCCGGCTGTCCACGAGACCAACGGGACCAGGAAAACATGTAGGTGTAGCAACTGCTACTTGACCAGAGGGATCCCGAGCACCACGGACAGTCGAGACACGCCACCAAGCTCCCGGGATGGATGGGGAAATGACTGAAACTCAGTGAGAGGGACGTTAAGACTGCAAGACCTTGAAGGCAAAGCCACTTCCTAGAGCGCTCCCGCTCCAGGCTGTCACGCCCGCGCGGAACTGACATGGCGCCCTCCTGGCCGGAGCTTCCGGGCGGGTCCTTCCGACGGCCCCCTTGGTGATTCCACCACTCAGCTTCCTTCCCGGCCTGCCTCGCGCCGGCCGCCGGGCTGGGCCAGAGCAGCCAAGATGGCCGACTTCGAGGATCGGGTGTCGGATGAGGAGAAGGTAAGGGGTCCGCCTCTCTCTTTCACCTCCACCCTCGACGGGGCTCTGGGGTCCGAGCGGGCAGCAGCGGGAAGCCTGGCGGTGGCCCCAGGAAAAAGAAGGTCGTTTCCCGGTGCTGGCATATTCCCTCTGCACCCGGGACGCTTCCTTCCTTAAAGGGGCTTTCCTTTGCCTCAGGGTGGCCCCAGTTCCCCATTCCTCAACTCTTCTTTTTCATTCTGGACCGAACACAGCTTTCCCTCAAAAGAGGATGCACTTTAACTGGTCGACTTTTGACTGTGGAGTCTTTTCTGTAATTGTAAGAGGGGAGGTGAAGGTGACGCCGGGACGTGTCAGGCAGCAGTTGTTTTACCGCCTTTGGCTGTTAAGGCGCACCCGTTCCCCCCATATATAGGTACGATGGGGGGTAGTTTAGGACCAGTCACTTCCTGATCAGAGTGACCTCCTTAACTTCCCTTTTGCTCCTCCTTCTTCAGGAAGTGATTTTTCTGTCAGGACTCCTTGACAGGGAGAAGTCCTCTGGTGGTGTCTGTGCACCTAACTACATACCCTCATCTTTTCTAAGCCTCTAACGATTGAACTAATTCAATAAAAATAAATCAGTAAATCTCAGGGTACTTACTTAAGAATTTGACCAGCAACTTTATCCCTCCTGATACTCTCTTATGTGCACCTTTGTCCCCAAGGTGACACCATCCCTTCTGTCTTAATATTCCAAAGTAGTTTTGGCTTTCTGTTAAACAGTGAGAAGTAGCCAGTTGACTGTTTTTGATTCCAACTCCAGAAAAGTTATGTAGTAAATAACCTCACATAAGCACATTCAGTTTAGAAGAAACATCCCAACCCTTTTGATGACCTTTATAACTGGATTTGTCAGAGTAGTTTGTGTGTTTAGATTTTTGCAGGTGTTTTAAATACAAGGGTGTGTTCTAAATCAGATGGGATAACTTTTTTTCTGACAACAACATACATTTGCTAAACCGTTTGTCCAAAAAGGAAAAAAGTCTCTGGATCTTCAGTTAACACAGCATCCTAGGGTTGCCAACTCCATGTGGGGACAAAAATGTGTCTTTGTTTTTGCAATAACTATTAGGAAGTATGTGCCCTCCAGTGTTCTATAAAATCTTCTTGGGTTCTTATAATAGAAAAAAAATGAAGATTGTTGAGGGGAACCAGACTGTTTTCGATCACTTCTCCATAAAGAATAATTTAACATACCCCTGTGTATGTATGGGTCACCATCTTTAAATGCTGAAAATGGGGCTTAACACTGTTACAAACCAGTTAACATCTTTACAGATATTAACAGGGTACGGGATGGCAGTTTATTGGTAAAGCACTTAATATGTGGAATGTCCTGTGTTTGAACTTCAGCATCAGCATCACACACACACACACAAAACAAAGCAAAACAAAACACCAAATAACACTTTAGCATTATTTTCTCTTATTTGAATATTGAGCATTACAAATGTTAATGACCTGGGAACAAAAAGACATATCTCAAAACTAACACTGGAAAGAAAACGATGACAATGTTTATTCTAAGGCAAATACTTGTGGTTCACATAACATCAAGTTAGAGTGAAATTTTATTATGTTTCTAGAGACTGGGTTTTGTGTGGCTCAAGTAAGCCTCTAACTCACTGTGTAGCCAAGAATGATCCCAAACGCTAATCTGCTTGTCTGCACCTCTCAAATACTGCCGTTACAAGCATATGCCATTCACACTTACCTTTGTTGCTTACTTTAAATAATGATAGAACAAGCTATCATAATTAGTAAATCTGCCCCAGAAGTACTGATAAATTTTAATCCTATTTTACTAAAGAGTTATTTGTTTGTTTGTTTGTTGTTGTTTTGTCTTGTATTAGGATAGAGTCTTCCTATGTAGCTCTAGCTGGTCTGGAACTTGCTCTGTAGGTTGGACTGGGCTCCAATTTGTTCTGTCTCTGCCTTTCTTGTGCTGAGATTATAGGTGAACCCTACAATGCTGGGTATAATAGAGTTCTTTTTTTTTGTTTTTTTTATTTGACTACATTGTCTTTACTGTAGATGATGAAGTATAATATTACAGTAAAATCCTTATAATTTGAACCAGGCATGGTGGTGCATACCTTTAATCTCAGTACTCAGGAGGCAGAAGCAAGTAGATCTCTGAGTTGGAGGCCAGCCTTATTTACATAGTGACTTTCAGGACTACCCTAGTGATTTGAAATTCCTGTAGTTTTATTAGATTCCTTTCTCCAGAGCTAACAGACACCCCTCTAAATCTATGAGTAGAAAGAAAGGGCTGCTGGGTAGTAGTGGTGCATATCTTTAATCCCAGCACTTGGGCAGCAGAGGTAGGCAGATCTCTGTGAGTTCTAGGCTAGCCTGGTCTACAGAGTGAGTTCTAGTACAGCCAGGGCTACACAGAGAAGCTATCTTGAAAAAAATGGAGAGGGAGGGAGGAAGAAGAAAGGGCTTTGTAAGACTTCTTAATTTTTGAGCTTCTTACCTGCTTTTCCTTCTAATCTTTAGATTTATTTTAACTGAAGTCAAGAATTTAGAAAAGCTAGGGAAAGGCTGGGCCTGAGAGTGCCTGTCTGTGATACTCAGGTCATGGGAGGTAAATGCAAAGAGGATTCGGTATTCACTCACACTCCCCCTTGCCTACATGGATGGGACCCTTTCTCAGAAACCTGTTTTTAATTTTATTTTACTGATTTAAATGTCTTGAGATTCATAAACAAGTAGCCCTTGATGATTTTTGCACAACTTACTTGTTTGTTTACTTATTTTGATTTTTTGAGACCATCTGAATTCTGTAGCTCAAGCTAATCTGTAGCCAGGCTTAACTCCCAGTGACCCTTCTGTCGTTGGGTCCTTTGTCAGGCTTATAGTTGCAAGCCACAATCCCAGCAGTACAAACTAATCCTAAAAATCAAGGTGGAAGATAGTTTCAATCTTTCCTGGCTTGGTGACCCAGGCCTGTCATTAGTTTAGGAAGCTGAGGCAAGAGAAAATGTAAGGTCTGTTCAGACTACGGGGCAAATTGAAGTTCAGTTTGGAAAAGTTGGTGCACCATAAAGACATTAAAGGCATTACAGACTGTCTCAAAAATGAAAGGGAGGTGGGACATGGGTTGGATACATGGGTCAGTGGTACAGCATTTGCCCAGCATCTGGAAAACCTCTAGAACCAGTCCCCAGGGCTGCAAGACGTTTGAGCATTAGGTTCTACTTTGAATCCTTGCAGGAAATCCAGAGTTTTCATTTCCTTCTTTCTTGCTGGAGACTTCAAATGCATTTGATTTGGAATAGGTATGTTTTGTTTTTATTGTTCTGTTTTGTTTTAAGTATTATGTTGTGGTGCTAAAAGGAAAAAATTAATTTTCTTTTTTATCTTTGTTTTATTTTCTGAAAGCAGTAGGCCATATTTTCTGAAAGCAGTAAGCCCTGGCCTAAGTTTGGCATTTGAGGTCTTTGATTTTCTTTCAAGCATTTCTATAAAAGCAAGTAAAATCATGTTTACAACCAGCTGCTAAAGCTTTTATCACTTCTAAAGAGGAAGTTGGTTTGGCCTGGTGGTTTTTTTTTTTTTTTTTTTGGTTTTGTTTTGTTTTTCTTTTTTTCCACTTCTGCCGTTGTTACCTGAAATGGTCAGAAAGAGCTGCCTAAAGAAAGCAGGAAGGGAGAAATGTGTAACAGGCAAATAAATGCTTCTAGTCTTATCCTGGAATTGAGTTTCTGGAATCTATTCTAGGTACTTATGCTCTTCAGTTAACTCAGTTCTAAATGCTTACCAAGACCAAGATAGCCTAATTAGGAAGTTTGAATCCTGAGATGAATTCTTTGTTTGGGTTCTCTACTTTATCTGTTTTCTTTATTTCGTGATTCAGATTGATTTGTTGTTTTTTAATGCTGTTGTTTGTTTGTTTCCAACAATGTGTAGAGAATTCTAAGACTGAAAAAAATGATTAGTATGTTTTTCCTCTGACCTAATGAACAAAATACGTGCATACACCTTTAAATTCTAAGAAGTGGATCTGTATGCTTTTAATTTAGACAGTGGTGTCCTTTGTAAGGCTTTGTTCCATTGAATGTTTGAGCTTTGAAACAGTCTCATTCTGTAGCTCAAATTGTCCTCACACTCTCTGGGTTGTGGGGTGCTGAGATTACAAGTATGTGGCTATCACATCGCACCTGGCTTAACGGCATTTTTCTTACACTTTTTTGTTTGTCTACTTTGTTTTGCTTTTAGAGCAAGATCTTAGTATATAGCTCAGGATAGCCTAGACTTGGTTATGCAAACAAGACTGGCATTGAACTGTCACCCTGTCTCAACCTCCAGAATGCTGGGATTACAAGTGTAAACTGTTATGCCCAACTATATTTCCTCCTTCTCTTCCTGCTTTTTTCTCTTCCTCCTTTCTTCTAGAAACAGGTTTATTAAACTGTGTAATCGAGATGTAAAAAATACAAATAGACCAGCAAGAGATGGCTCAGTGGGTAAAGGTAGTTGTTAGGCACACCTGGTAACTTGAGTTCACTTTCTGGAACACATGTAAAGGTGAAGGGAGAGAGATGACCTCATAGAGTTTTCCCCTGACATCCACACATGCGCTTTGACAAATGCACACCTCCTCCCTACTTTAATAATAGCAACAGTTTTTAAATCTTGTAAATAGAAGCTAGGATTTAAGATTTGTTAGAGTTCATGAACATCTACTTTTAAGCTGGATATCCTCAATTATATATTTTAACTAAATGAGTTAGAGCTTTGTAGGATGAAGTAAGCTCTCAGTGTTATTTGCCAAGACTTTCTAAGAAGTCATCCATTAACATTCTTTTTATTGTTTTCATCCACATGCCCTTTAGTTAGCTCTGCTGATAGTAGTAGTCTTATAATTCATTACAAAATCCTGAACCAGAACACACAACCTAAACAGCTATAACTCATGTGATTGTAGGTTTATTATTTCTTCTAGAATGCTGAACTGTTTTATTAAAACAAGTTTTGATGTGTTAAACGGGGAAGTATAATAACTCATAAAATATAGACCCCAGATTTGTCTGCTTCTTAGCCATTCCTTTTGTACTACACCATTTCTTATGATCTGTGAGCAAAAATCCAGTGCTGAGCAATGGTGATGCTCACCTTTAGTTGTAGCACCAAGAAGGCAGAGGCAGGCAGAGCTATGTGAGTTCAAGGCCACTCTGGTCTACAGAGGGAGTTCCAGAACAGCAAGAGCTACACAGAAAAGCCCTGCCTTGAAAGAAAGAAAAAACAAAAACAAAAAAAGAGGAGGAGGAGAATAAGGATAGAAAGATAAACCAGATACAAGTGATTATTTAAGGAATTATAAATGAGGTATTGTGATGTAATGGAAAACAGTGATTCTAAATGTTAGGAGTCTATCAGTGGGCCTCAGTTTCCTTCTGAAATGAGGGGAATTAGAAAAGAGTGTTCCAACAAGGTTTACTGAGCTTTCTCAGTCTCATAAAGAAATCTCACTTAAAAAAATCAAAACATTAAAATGGTCTGGAGGTTCTTAAATTGTCTACATTCCTGAACTTGCTGTGATAACAAGCAGAGTTAGTTTCTTGGTAACTGGAATCATGCCTTTTTATCTGGTGCTTAGCACAGCACCAAGAACACAGTGTAGTTACAGTTTTAACTGGATGAAAAAGATCCTAGCTTTGTTCATTCCTGTATTTCTCGCTCAGCTCTTCTGAAGTACTCTTTCCCCCAGGTATTTCTGATAGTCTCTATGGTTTGAATACTTTTTTGTTTATCATTATGTCTGAGCACTTGCTGCTGTTTCTGATGCTCTGCCATGCCACTGCTGGGAACATTGAATGCTGCCCCCAGCAGCATTTTCCTAATAGATTCCATAAAGCTGCGACACCCTGTGTGTGCCACTGTGACTGTGTATGTGCACCTGCAAGAGCCTTGCAAAGACCCTCAGGGAAGAATTGCCTTTGATATGAGTCCTTTCCTTCAGAGCCTAACAGAAAAGACTTACAACGAGGCATTCTTTGCATCTCCTTGCCAAAAATAAATAAAATCCTTATATGGATTATGAAATTAAAAACCCTAGATAGAAGAAATTAGTCATAATATTGAAGACAAAAGTCTACTTGGAAAGGGAGGAGGACCTCCCTTATCAGTGGACTTAGAGAGGGGCAAGGAGGAGATGAGGGAGGGAATAAAGGAGGGGGCTATAGCTGGGATACAAAGTAAATATACTGTAATTAATATAAAAAATAAAATTTATTTTAAAAAAAGACTACTTGGGTGTTTTAAAACTGGATTTGAACATCCATGTACTATTCCTTTTCTCTCTTTCCTGCTGCATGTGATCAGGGTCTGGACCTGGTGTTTCCAGGTTCTTGGCATCTTATTCAAGGAATTGAAATGAACACATGAAGATTTTCAATGGAAGAAAACTTAACTCAAAAAGGAAAGCATCATACAGATCAGAAAAAACAGTCACTCTGCATCTGGCCACATGAGTCCACTCAAGGGCCCCAGGTTACTGCCAGGGGCCTGCATTTATGGTTTCTAAAGGAGGGAAGAGTTTAGGTACTAAGGGGTGGGCCAAGTAGTTTCCTGTTTTGATTAACAGGCTTGGGTTATATGAGTCTGCACACTGGCGTGTCCCATCCCATGATACTTTCGATTTTATCTGTATTTATGACCAATTATTCTTAGCCATACTGTGGTAAATAGATTTCCCCCAAAAAGTTGACTTGGAGGTTACAGATTACCTTATTGGAAGCATACCCAAAACTAGTTAGGTCATATCAACTTCTTATCTTCCCTACCTGAAAGGAGTTTTTGATTATTTGCCAAGGGGAGAGACACTTACTTGGAATGAGTGGGAGTCCTATTGGCCAAAAAGTGGCTAAGTGAATTGTTGGAAGATGGATGTGTGTGCCTAGCACATTCAGGTTAAGGATCTTAGGTTGCCAGGTGTGCATTGATAGAAAAGGAGTCCATTTAGGCTGGACATGGTGGCGAATGCCTTTAATCCCAGCACTCTGGAGGCAGATGTGGGGAGATCTTTGTAAGTTCAAGGTCAGACCACTTTACATAACATTTTCCAGGCCAGTGAGATTCTGTTTAAAAACAAAACAACAACAAAACAACACAAACATAAGTTTTTATAGCCCAAGCCAAGTGGAGTTCCAGGTAGCAAAGCTATTCCTTATGTTTGTCTGTTTCATCTTCACTGGAGCCTTCTATGGAACTTTGCCTTTCTGTTCATCCCTCAGTTATTCTCTTCTTTGCAAAAGAACACAGAATACATTTTTTTGTAGTACTGGGGATTGAACCCTGGGTCTTGTGAATACTAAGGAAGCATCCTACCACCAAACTATATCTACTATATCTCCAACCCAAGAAACCCTTTTCCTTTGATTTTTGGAAATGGGAGTCTCCTGTAGCCAGGCTGGCTTGAAATTCAATATATAGAAAGGATGATCCTCCTGCCTTGTCTTAGTTAGGTTTTCTATTACTATGAAGAGACACCATGACCACAGCAACTCTTAGAAAAGGAAACCATTTAGTTGGGGCTGGCTTACCTCTTAATCGAAGGCAGCAGGGAGTGACAGTGACACTTCTGAGACATCAAAGCCAGCCCCTTTAGTGACACACCTTCTCCAACAAGGCCACATCTCCAAATAGTACCAATCCCTATGAGCCTGCGGGAGCCAGTTTTATTCAAACCATCACATGCCTCCACTGCCCAAGTGTTTGGGATTATAGGCATTTACTACCATACCCTACCTCTACTTTTTACTTAACCTGTATACACTCCCTTTACCATTGTTTTCTTTGGGGGCCTTTTATTTTTCATTGTTTGTATGTCTGTTTGTTTGGCAAGCACTCCACCACTGTCCTATATATCCCCAGTCCTTTTTCTTTGTTTGTTTTTCGAGACAGGGTTTCTTTGTGTAACAGTCCTGGCTGTTCTAGACTCACTTTGTACACCAGACTGGCCTTGAACTCACAGAGCTCCACTTGCATCTGCCACCCCAGTACTGGGATTAAAAGCATGTGCCCCATACCCACTTAAAGGTCTTTTTTGGTTATGTTTTTTTTTTTTTTCAAGACAGGGTTTCTTTGTGTAGCTTTGGCTGTCCTCTATTCGTTTTGTCTGTTTTGTTTTTTAACTTCTTTTTACAGTGTGTGTGTGTGTGTGTGTGTGTACTATGACAAATCAGAGAAGACAATTTGCAGGATGTTGGTTTATCCTTCCCTTGTGTGAGTTTCAGAAATTGAACTTGAAACATCAGACTTGCCAGCAAGTGCCTTTTCCCACTGAGCCATCTGCTCTGCCCTTATGCTTGTATTTTTTAGCCCAGGATGTCTTTGAATTCATAGAAATCTTCCTGCCTCCAAGAAGACTACTTATTTATTTTGGCTTTTTGACAGGTTCTCTCTACTGTGTAGCCCTGGCTGTCCTGGAACTTGCTGTGTAGATCAGGCTGGCCTCAAATTCACAGAGATATGTCTGCCTCTACCTGCCTCCAGAATACTGGGATTAAAGGTATACATCACTGTGCTAGGCACTTTAACAACAGTTTATGACTTATCTTCATCATTATTTGGGGGGAGGAGGAAGGTATGTGCACATGAGTGTGTAGCATCTAGACAGAGTTGGATTCCATGATAATTCCATATAGTTGGAGTCACAGTCAATTGTAAGGGCCCCTACCCCACTCCCCATGCAAACCAGGAACTGAGCTCAGATCTGCAAGACCAGTCTGTACTCTCAGCTGCTGAGACATCTCTTCAGCTGCCTTTACAGCATTTTTAATTGTTCGCTGCCTCCAGCAGAGGAGAACAATTGTTCTCCTTTCCAGCTGGGTTACTATAATTCTTCACAGCTATGTTACTCAGTTTTGAGCAATATGTAAAGTTTATCTTTACTATTGCTTGCACGTGTGTATTTTAAGCCATTGTGAGATGCACTAGGCATCTGAGTGAGCCATACATTACTATGTGAGACAAAAGCAAGAAGGCTGTGTCAAAGAAAGATGGTGGGGTTTTTTTTTTTTTTAAAAGGAGGGACTTTATTTTGTGATTATATTTCATCGAAATAACCTGTTAGGTGTGTATTATGTTAAGTCCTCTATAAATATGCATTCCTATCAAAACATCCCTAGGAGTAAACTGAATATAATAATAATAAATAGTACCAACTATCCAGAACTAGTATTTAGTAGGTGGATACAGTGTTGACAATCTGCTTTCAGAGCTTGTATCCTCCGTAGGACCTTGGCTCCATTGTTTAGGTAGTAAGTGAAGATGCTGAGCAGTTCTGATACAGCAGCACAGTAGACCAAGTTGATACCGTGTCAACACAAATATCTTCATTGCTGTTGAGACATCCAGATGCTCTGGTAGCATCATAATTGCTGTTAAATCAAGGTCTTTTGAGCTTCTTTAAGCATGCCATCAAAAATTGTCACATAAACTGTGCTAAAACGACACTTTGAGAATCATGGCTTTAGACGTGGAAAGATGATGAAAATCCCCATGACATGGCCAAAGGGACTGGCTCCCACCTTTAATCGCAACACTCAGGGAGGCAGAAACAGGCGGATCTCTGAGTTCAAGACCAGCCTAGTCTGCAGAGTGAGTTCCAGGACAGCCAGGACTACACAAGAAATCCTGTCTCAAAACAAACAAAAAATTTTCTGCTCTGGGTACCAGACATGCATGTGATGCCTGTACGCACATGCAACAGAACACTCATACATATAAAATAAATCTTTTTAAATCAAGCTTTGTGCTATGACAGCTGGTTAGAACAGTTCTTGCCTACAGTATCATTTCTCGTTAGTTTCTTTCAAAAGCAAATTTCTAGGTTCTGTCCTAGACCTATGAGTCAGAATTTCTGAAGATCATTGCTCAGGGAATTTGTTTTTACGTGTTCTATTGATTCTTTATAGAGTCCAGAAACAGTGAACTTGCTGTGGCTCAAGTCTTAATTTTCCTGTTATGCCAAGTGGTATGATTGATCAAGGTATTAAATCCGTCTTTTTCGGGTACTCGTATTTAAGTTGAAGGAACTAATTATAAAAATGGAATAATGCTAAGTGAACACAAAAGAGGCCAGATTTCTTCTAGCTATTGTGGGCACATGGGAAATTATAATGTTTAGCATGCCGCTATATTTGTTATATAATTTTATATATATATATATTCCATCCATATACATTTATCTATATATTCCATCCATCCCTGTAGTGCTGCATATTAAATCTAGGTGTGGAAGTGCTTCGCCACTGGCCTGTACATGCAACCCTTTTTTAAATTTTATTTTTATTTTGTGTGGTTTGCCTGCATGTATATATGTGTACCACATGTGTGCCTAGTACCTGCAGAGGTCAGAAAGGGGCAAGGAATTTCTTAGAACTGGAGCTTACAAACTGTTTTGAGCTACCATATCGGTTCTGAGAAGTGAGTGCTCTTAACTACTGAGCCATCTCTCCATGTTACCTCAGTGCAAAACAAAGAATGATGACTTTGAATTTGTACTCTTTCTGCCTCTCTCTTAAGCATTCTTGCCTCACGATAGTTTAAACTTTTTGAATATGAAATAAGAAATAGGGAAGATATCCATGTGATCCAAAAAATTTTAATAGTTAAAATGTTTTATGAAGATTTACCAACATGTCCCCACAATTTTTCTTTGTCTCTGTATTCTGCCTCAGTTCTTTGAATATTCAGGTAGATCTACTAATTAAACCACTAGTGTCCTTTCCTTCCTTCTGTATTTACTTGTTGCATTTATGATAAGATTTGACTTTTCTTAATCTCCACTGAGGTTAACCTAATACTTTAAATTTTATTTACTTAAAAAAGTGGATGGCTTAAGGCATAGCATTTACTTTAAATGCCTAAATGAACACTTAAGATACATGCTCAGAAGTCTTACCAAAATTCTGGGTGTGTTAGAGCCCAGAATGAGAACTAGGGGATGATTTCCTTCTAACTCAGTGCTTAGAGACATAAATAAAATGAAAATGGTTGGGAATGATAACTGTAAAATGAACAGCTGTTTTGTTTGAGATGGGGTCTCTATGTAGTCCTGACTGCCCTGGACATCACTATGTAGACCAAGCTTGCCTCAAACTCATAGAGATCCCCAGCCTTCTGCCTCCTGAGTGCTAGAATTAAAGTTATGTGCCACCACGCCCCACTTTTTTTTTCTTTTTAGTAAACTTTTATGCTTAAGTATGCCATTTTTAGGCAATATGATATGAACTGGTATACAGTGGTGACTTCTCTTAAGGAAAAATTATTTGGTATGCATTAAAATGTTAAAACCCTGTGCAAAATTGTTGCCATAAAAGAAAGATTATGCTCTACTCCTAATACAGTAAGGACAGCTAGGATTTATAGCCAGTGGGCAGAGATTTGGGAATCAGTAGATGGGAAATCATTAGAAAGAGGCGGCAAAGACAAGGCAATTTTTGATGAAGGCAGGCCAAGCTTATATGTAACAAGGAAGTGGAATGAAGTGCTTGTTGGATATCAAAGGTGGGCAGATTCTTGCTGAACTCAAGTGGTCGGGCCTGCCATAGTCTGTTTTTGTTTGTTGTTTTTGCATTTGGTTTTAAAGCATCTGGTATATAATCAGTAAATTGTCTAGGACATTAAATGTAATAGATGTAAATTCCAAACTGTAGGGAAAGTAGACAAATGGTTTTGTTTTAAAGTAGCAATTATATTTTTAAAAAGTTAGCAATTCCTGCTGTCTTTGTGTGCCCTTAATATTGAAAATTTGCTAAAGTAAAACATAAAACACATAAAAACTTATTATTAAACTTCTCTGCCTTCTTTGCAACTTGGCCTTGACCTCTTTTAGGTCCTCAACCTTGGGAGATAGCAGGAGAGAACCAACTCCTAAGATCCTCTGACCTTCACAGGGGTGCCCTAGTATACACTCATGCACACACAGACACTCACATTAAGTTAAAATATTTAATAAAAATTTAAAAACCAGACCAAATTGAGGCAGAATATCTTTGGTTTTTAAAAGTAGGCACATGGCTTATAATCTCAGAATTTAGAAGGCTAAGGCAAGAAGATCACCTGAAGTTCAAATGAATTTAGGAGTAGCCTTGGGTGCATACTGAGGCCATGTTTTGAAGGGGTTGGGAGGAAGAAAAAGATAGGGGAACAAAAAAAGTCTAGGCATTTAATCTTGGCACTGAGGAGGCAGAGACAGGCAGATCTCTGTTTGCTTGAGGCAGGCATGGTGAGCTACCAAGCAAGTTCCAAACCAGTCAGAGCTATATGGTGAGACCTTGTCTCAAAACAAACACCAAAAAAAAAAAGAAGAACATGTTGTACAAAGTGACTCACCCCTGTCTGTAACCCTACTACTTGGGAAGCTGAGGTAGTAGAATTGCTGAGTTCAAGGCCAGCCTAAACTGCAGCAATAAACAAACAAACAAACAAAGCGAGCCTAGGAGTGCAGAGAGAGAATCATATCCTAAATGTCTTCTAATGGGAAAATCTACCTTAGGGAACACCAAAAGGAACTTCTTACCATAGTAAGGGTAAAGTTTATTCTTTTCAAGAAAAAAAATCCAACTCTTTGTCCTTGATATTTCTGAAAAGGAGTAGGATAAAAGCAAGCAAAATATAACTGCGCTGTTTTTGACTACTGTTGTCCTTTCCTAAAGTAGATATGCTATTTGAAAATACTTAAAAGAAAGACAGACCACATTACTACATTAAAGGAAAGCTGAAACAGATTTAGAAGAGCTTTTTTAGTTAAAGTCAGTGTTCTTTCTGTTAATTATTGTTTATCGGAATGATGGTATGACGGAGAACATAAGACGACAATGGTACTATTATATGAAAGTTCTCTGAAAAAGAAGTTAAGTACCAGGCATGGTGCAGGTGCAGACAGAAGTATCTGAAGTTTAAAATCACAGGAAGTAGTTTCTCATATTTTTGAAGGGTTTATTCAGTTTAATAATTTAAAGCGACAATTACCTTATTGTACCCGGTTATAGTAGTAATAACTGACATTATTTCTGATAGTCTTGACATGCTATCATTCAGTCTTCAAAACAATTCTGTTGAAGGAATACTGAGGATTTGAACGTAAGGTACATGCTACCTAGGCAAGCACTTTGCTACTGAGCTATATCCCAGCTTCCAAACAATTCTAAGGAATAAATACTACCTTACTGTAGGGGGCAGACATAGGTCAAAGAAATTTTAATAGATTGAAATTAAAGCCAGGCAAAATGTACCTGTAATTACCTCCGTAATCCAAGCACTTGGAGACAGAACAGAAGTCCAGGCCACCTGAGCTACATGAGCCCCTATTTCAAGAAACAAAATTAGGGAGGAAAAGAGGGAGACAGACAGACAGAGTTTAAAAGGGGGATTTTAAAAAAGTAAATTCAAAACCAACTCCAAAGACTCTATTTTGTTATACTCAACATAGTATTTTAAAATGAGACCAGTATCTGTCACTTTATTCAAAATAGACAAAAGAGATTTTGTAGAACGTTTACTTAACTGCCTGCTCTGTTCTATTTAATTTGCTAGACCATCTATATTATGGAAAAGGGAAAACAATTTCAAGTTTGCCTAAAACAAAACTTGATCTTCTGGCACAGGATAGTTTCTTTAAAACTAGTTAACAGTTATTTAAGTTCTGTGATAAATGTTCAAGCAGAATATGATAGGAGCACAGGGGAATAGTCTTGTACTAGGGAGTACTCTTGGAAAGAACAGAGTGGCTAATCTTAAAGACAGGAAGATTCCGACAGGCAAACATGAGGGCAGAGGCACAGCTTTCAAGGGCAGTGAAAGTCAAAGTCAAAAAAGCAAACTCATAAGGATTTGGTAAATACTAAGCAGATTACCTAGCAGAAATTTGACTCTAAATAGACAATATTTAGGCAATATTGACTGATGGCCTTTCCTTTGCTGCCTAAGTCAAATGTGACTATTACCTAGTGACAGAATTCTTACCGATCTAAAATTATATTACTAGCTCAGAACTCAGTAGGCAGTTATAATATTTTGTAAAGTAGGTAAAAATGAAGGTGAAGTCTAATAGAAGACAACTTGTGGCAGTCACCTCTCCTA
Source organism: Pachyuromys duprasi (assembly GCA_028658305.1). Lineage (NCBI taxonomy): Eukaryota > Metazoa > Chordata > Mammalia > Rodentia > Muridae > Pachyuromys > Pachyuromys duprasi. The sequence goes on from CM053744.1 coordinate 89,643,792, forward strand.
CCATGTGTGTGGGGATTGAACTGGATTGTCAGGTGTGGATAAGAGTCCTTATCCATGGAGCCGTCTTACCACCTCAGTTCTGAAGCAAAATGATGTTTTGACTTTTAAATTTACTATTGTTTTACATATCCCCTCCTTCCCATTTTTGTTTGAGCTACAGATTTCAAAAACAAAGCAAAGCTTTGAGTCAGTTCTTACCAAAAGGAAGGGAGGGGGCATGATACATTATAGGCCAGAAGATTGTCACAAGTTCAAAGCTATCCTGTGCCAAAGAGCAAAAACCTGTCTTAACAAAACAAAAACAACCCAAAAACAAATTTTAGCCAAGCATCATACTCCCTCTTTCTCTCTGCGCCTCTCTCTTCTCCCTTCCAACTCCCTCTGTCTTTCACACATACAACATAAAAAACTAAAAAGGCAAAGCAAAATCTATGACACAAAAATACTCTGGATTTTTACTCTCTGTTAATATATATTATAGTCAAATGCCTAGACTTTAGTTTCAGCTCATCCCGTAGACTTAGACAATCTCAGATTATGGTCTCTTTCCTGCTTACTTTAATAAAGATCAAAAGAGAAGCTTTAATGAAAGTTATGTAAACATAGAATGGTATTCATTTGTTTGCATTAATATAGTTCACTCACCAGGTCTAACTTTTGGGTGTACAGCAGTGAACAAACATGACAAGTTAATACACTTTGTGCCAGAGGTTTGTATACCATGATCCCATGGGGCAAATCCAGTCTGCTATTTGCTTTTACAAAGTCTGAAACAAAACCAAAAGAGTATTATCTCTTGATGTAAAAATTTCGTGAAATATACATTTTCACATACAAAGGTTTTTGATCACAGCCATGTTGTTCATTTTGTGGGACAGAAAACATAGAACTGACCATCCCTAAAGCGCTTACCCTCTGCCTCCTGCATTAGCTGTTTGCTGACCCCTGCTGTGCTTTGCAAATTTTTTTAGAGGAACTGGGCAATAAACAGTTATATGTTTAATGATGACAAGTTCCTTAAAGAAAAATGCAGGTAAATGAATTAGAATTGAATGGCCAAGGAGGGTGCAACAGTTAATTTGTATGTAAAGTCGAAGAATGTACTGTATTAAATAAATAACGTTAAAAGAAAGCCTTCTTTTTTTGGCAGTTCTGGGGATTCTTGCATGCTAAGTACTCAATCACTCAGCTAAAATAGAAATTAATGACTATGCACTCTGTTCTAGTGATTCTCAGCTTTCATAATGCTGTGACCCTTTAATATAGATATAGTTCATGTTGTGGTGACCCCAACCATAAAATTATTTTCATTGCTGCATCATAACTGTAATTTTGCTGCTGTTATGAATCCTAATGTAAATATGCAGTTGGTGAAAAGGGCGTTTGACAACTCTAAGAGGTTTGCCCCACAGGTTGAGAACCACTGCTCTGGTAGCTTATTTTTGACAAAAAGCAACAAAACTGCAGGTAGTTCTGAGACAGATTCAAAAGCTTAACTTAAGTAGGGAATAGAGCTTAGGAGGAAGAGGAGCCTAATAGGCCATAGATCCAATTTTAGTATTCAGTTTAGACTGGATATATAAATTCTTACTACTTTGAGCTACTTTTATGGCATTGCATTCAGAGAGTGAAAAATCCATTTACACTTGAAAGGCTGTCGATATTCTTGATGATCTCAGATGCATGGAAGTTGCTTTTTTCCAGGACTTGAACCAGAATTCAATACTGCTTCTTGATGTTCTCCTGTCACTATTACACACTTGAGCTCTTTTCTTTAGAGAATAGAAGAGAACCTTTGGAGTACTTTTCTCTTTCAATGTAATCTCATTTAGCAGCCCCTCAGTCTAAATGGCCCAAACACGCTATAGATAGAAAATGAATATGGCAAGCTCTTGGTTGAAGAGTGACTCTTTTACCTTCCTTGCTGCCCATCAGCATGCTGACATGCCTTATTTCAGTCTTTTGCCTTCTTTGATGATTTTTATTTTATGTTTGTTTTACTTCGTGTGTATAAGTGTTTTGACTTATGTAAATACACCATGTGCATGCAGTACCCAGAGGCCAGAAGAGGGCATCAGAACCCTCTGGAACTGGAATTACAGAGGATGTCTCTGAGCGGCCATATGGGTGCTGGGAACCAAATCTGGCTCCTCTGCATGAGTAGTAAGTGATCTTAGGCTCTGATCCTTTTTCCAGCCTTTCTTAGTTTATTTTGATTTTGAGACAAAGTCTCACTCTGTAGTCCAGGCTCAAACAGCAATCCTCCTGCCTCAGCCTCTTGAGTGCTGGTATTAGGGTTATGAACCACCACATGTGGCAGGTTGGTTCTTTTCAATTTTGATGCCACGCATCCTTTTGTTTGGTTTTGGGTTTGTTTTTTGGTTTTTTTCAAGACAGGGTTTCTCTGTGTAGCCTTCTTTGCCCTGTTGTAGACCAGGCTGGCCTTGAATTCACAGAGATCCACCTGCCTCTGCCTCTGGGATTACAGGCATGTGCCGCCACTCCCAGCAAAGCCAGGCAGATGTCTGTGATTTTGAAGCCAGCCTGGTCTACGTTGTGAAATCCATTAGAAGCAGGACTACATAGAATTTGAGGCAATCCTCCTGTCTCAACCTTCCAAATGCTGGGATTATAGGATTGAGCGAGCCACTACATTCACAACTACATTTAGACTTTTTGTTTGTTTTGTCTTTTTTATTTTAAGTTTTCCCATTTGTGATTTAATTTTTTTTTTAAGATTTATTTATTATGTATGCAGTGTGTGTTTGCTTGGACACCTGTACTCCAGAAGAGGGCACCAGATTTCATTTCAGATGGTTGTGAGCCACCATGTGGTTGCTGGGAATTGAACTCAGCAGCCAATGCTCTTAACCTCTGAGCCATCTCTCCAGGCCGTGATTTAATTTTTAAAACATTTTATTTACTTGTTTAGTGTGAATTTGTATGAATAGTTGCAAACCACACAGGTTAGCAGACAATTTGTGGGAATGGTTCTCAGCTTCCACTGAGTCTGAATTTCAGGGATTGAACTCAGGTCTTCAAGCTTGCCATCAAGTGCTTTCTCTACCCTCTGAGCCATCTTTGTGGCTCCCGTGTAGGTTTAAGTAGTGTACTAGCACATTCAGCTTCCAGCTTACTTTCAAAAGGCTTTTGAGACTGTTTTTTGTTTGTTTTGTTGGGTTTTTTTCCTGCTTAAGAATGACTTGAAGACCTGTGAGATAACCCAGTGGGTGGAGGTACTTGTGTACAAGCTGATAACTTACGTTCTTCCCTGGATCTCACAAGGTGCCAGGAAAGAACCAACTTTGGAGAGTTATCCTGTGAGTTCCCTCCACATACCTTCCATAACAAGTGCATACCTGTGCGTACACACACACAATGGCTTGACTTTGATATAATCATAAAGAACTTAAAATTATATGAAAGTTCAAATCTGGAAATAGGAGCTGCCTTGCCTGTTAGATAATCATCTTTGCTCTGCTTCTGTGAATTTAACATCTTCTTGAGTGGTACATTAAATGTTAGGGAGTTTTCACTGTCTTTTTTTGCCATAGTGTGCTATAGAACTATCCTGAGAAATTCCTTTGAAGTTTGGCATTGCCTTAGTCAGAGTTTCTATTGCTGTAGCTAAATGAAACACATGACCAAAAGCAAGTTGGGGAGGAAAAGGTTTATTTTGCTTATACATCACCAGTCATCATTGAAGGAAGGCAGTGCAGAAACCTGAAGGCAGGAGCTGATGCAGAGGCCAAGGAAGAGTGCTGCTCACTGGCTCACTCCTCCTGTTTTTTATAGAGCCAGGACCACCAGCCCAGGGATGGTACCGCCATGAGTGGGGCCCTTCCCCAGCAATCCTCAATTAAGGACGTGCCCTACAGGTTTTCATACAGCCAGCTCTTATGGGAGCATTTTCTCAGTTGAGGTTCTTTCCTATGTGTTGACTCTAGCCCATGTCCTGTTGGCAAAAACTAGCCATCCCAGGCCTGCTAATTATCATCATGTCCATCCTGATTTTATAACTGTTGGTATCTGTGTGCAGATATTGTCAGATGCCAAATAGAAGCACATGTAGAGGAACTTCAGGAGTAAGGCAGAAAGGACCTAGAACAGCCTTAGCACATCCTAATTGAGGGATTGCTGTCTAGCCTTCCATTTACACAAAGCTATAGGCAAAAATAGTATTTATTCTCAAAACATAGCATTGAGAATGAACACTGAGCTAGTTATAGTGTCTCACACCTGCCTCACATCCCAGAACTCATGTGGCTGAAGCAGGAGTACAAGGCTTATCTGAGCTACATACTGAGTTTGAGGCCTTCACCTACCACATCTCCAAAAAGGCCTGCAGCACTACAGGTAGCCTACTGCCCTTAGGCTTATTCAAAAGATCAGGTGTTCCTGGACGGTGTGATGGCACATACTTTTAATTCCAGCTCTGGGAGGCAGGCAGGTAGATCACTGTGAGTTTGAGGCTAGCCTAGTTTATTTACATAGTTAGTTCCAGGACAGCCAGGGCTATAGAGAGAGACCCTGTCTCCAAAAAAAAAAAAAAAAAAAAAATCAGAAGCAGCAAGTATAGCCTTGCCATTAAAAGAACTAGAGACAGGCTATAGGTGAAATGAACAGGAAAGCTAAAAGTAGCGCCAAACAGGGATAGCTGGTATTCTCGTAGAGACAGTTGTACATATTTAAGAGGAAATCACTAAAAATCAGGAAAGTAAAAACTTGGGAGTCAAAATAATTATCTGAACAGCAAACTGGGCACAGCTGAAGAGCATGTTAGCAAACTGAAAGTGAGCTGCTCAAAACATAAAATGAAGTTAAATGTAGAAGAATGAAATGCAGGATAGATTCTAACACATGGAGAATGGCTTAGGTCGAGCTTAGAAGGAGGCCACAATGTGTAACAGAAGAAAGTTTCTCCATAATGCTTTATTCCTCTAATGAAGAGTTTGAGTAGTACAAATGATAGGAGTCAGCTTTGTCCTGCCTTTAAAACTGATGCTTAATTTTCCTCATTATGTGGGTTGTTTTGGAATTCTAACCAGTTATCAGATCAAGGAAACTTACTCTGATGCTTCCAAAACCTAGTAATTTGTTGGCTTCTAAGATACTTAGAACTCTCTCCTCTTCTCTGTCCTCTCCCCTTTTCTCTGTCCTGTTCTCTGTCTGTTGAGTTTTATCATCTTTTTTTGAGTAAACTTTGAGGCAATCATGTTTTTGCTCTTCCTCTTCCCTCTCCTCCCCACTCCTTTCCCATCCTGGAACTCCCTCTGTAAACCAGGCTGGCCTTGAACTCACAGAGATCCGAATGCCTCTGCCTCCAGAGTGCTGGGACTAAAGCCACCACTGCCTGGCAGTTTTGTTCCTTTTAATTTGTAAATCACATTGTTAGTACTAAATCTTGCATTTAGATAAATGCTTGTGAATATTGGTATTTACTTGAGAGATTATAGATTGCTTTATTTGTGATTGTTTTACATTTTGACCAAAACTGATTAATCTGTTTTTAAAAGAAAATTCAAAAAGCTGGAGATATGGCTCTGTGGTTAAAGGTATTACTGCTGTTGCAGAAGACGCACCGTGGCTAATTTCCCCAGCACCCATTCACAAGCACCTGTGAATATACCCTCTTCTGGCCTCTTCAGCCTCCAGCACACGAGTGGTACACAAAAACATGCAAGCACACACACATATTTAAAAATAGATGTCTTTTAAAATTCAAAGTGGCTCATAGCACATATATTATAAAATATACTTGTAATTGATAGAAATAGCTTTGGCATGTTTATGGGAAAAATCTAAAGGCTTTTAAACAGTAAAGTTTAAATGAATTTTTATTTCAAGAGCTATTGTAGGCAGGGAATGTAGCTCAATTGGTAGAGTGTTTAGTGTTCAGAAAGCCCTGAGTTATATCCCAGCCCCACATAAAAATGGCTGTACACGCCACCTATAATTCTTGTAGAGAGAAGGGTAGGCAAGATCAGTTGTATAGCAACTTTGAGCTAGCCTGAGCTACATGAGATTGTGTTGCAAAAACAAAAAGCTGGAGAGATGGTTCAGCTATTAAGAGTCTTTGCTGCATCTTGCAAACAAAGATGAATTACTGGTTATGAACAACTTATGGTTGCCTATAACTACAACTCCAGGGATCAGACAACCTCTGCTGGCCTCTGTGGGTACCAGCACACAAACAGATAGATAAACCTTTAAAACAAACAAACAAACAGCTGGGTGCGGTGGCACACCCCTATAATCACAACACTTGGGGAGGCAGAGGCAGGTGGATCAAGGCCACCTTGAGTTCAAGGCCAGCCAGATCAGCAAAGCCACTTCAGGACAGCCAAGTTACACAGAGAAACCATGCTTCAAAAAAAAAAACAAAAACAAAAACAAAAACGGAGTTGCTGGAAAGATGACTCAATGAGCGTTAGCACTGGCTGCTCTTCTAGCAGACTGGAGTTTGCTTCCCAGCACCCACATGCCAGCTCACAGCTGTCTACAACTCCAGTTACACGGGATGTGACATTCTATTCTGGCCTGTGGGCACTGCATGTGTGTACTGCACAGACACCCATGCAGGGAAAACACCCAAACATGTAAAATAAAAATAAAGAGGAAAAATTTTTAATTATTTGTCTTGTTTGGCTTTTTTTTTCAGGGTGGGGTATAGATACAGTCTCTGTATATGCCCAGGCTGCTCTTAAACTCAAGATGTTCCTACTTGTGCCTCTTAAGTACTAAGATTAGATGGTGCCCAGCTATATGTCTTTTCACAGTACACTTATTATAAATTTTATTTTTCTTTAGGTACGCATAGCTGCTAAATTCATCACCCATGCACCCCCAGGGGAGTTTAATGAAGTATTCAATGGTAAGTAAAGATCAATATTGAGCTGCTGTAAGTCCTCCTTAATCATTGTCATTATTTAGCTTTCCCTTTTTAAATTTTTATGCCATTTATTTATTTGGGGGCTAAGGGAAACAACTTGTGAGAATCGGTTCTCCTTTCTGCTGTGTGGGTCCTAGAAACTGAACTCAGTCCTCAAGCATAACAGCAACCTCCTTTACTTGCCAAGCTGCCTCACCAGCCCTTTCTCTTCTTAAATTTTGCTCTTTTGTGGCCCAGGCTGGCCTTGAACTCTAGAGTGGTGGAACATGGACATGTGCCAACACACCTACCTGTGAGTGCTTGCTATTTCCAATAATTACAGCCTGTTACAGCTTTGCTAAAGAAATCAACATTCAGAGACATTGAAATAGTTTGTTCAAGGCCACTCAGACTCTGAATGTAAAAGTTAGGACGCAGCCAGTTGTAGTGGCACATGCCTATAATCCCAGCACTCTGGGAGGCAGAGGCCATCCTGGTCTACAGAGCGAATTCCAGGACAACCAGGGGTACACAGAGAAACCCTGTCTCAAAACTAAAAAAAGAAAAAAGAAAAAAAAGGATTCAGTTCTAGGTTGGAGGCAAGTACTTAGCTTTGCCTAGTCCATCAATTAGGATCCCACTCTCAGGTGAGGAAAGACTTAAGGTAATTGACATGCAGCTCACATCTGCAGTTCCAGTGCTGGGGAGGCAGAAGGAGGATTGCTACAAGCTCCAGTCCAGCCTGGACTAAAGGCTGTCTCAAAACTAAACATAAATAAAGAGGCTTAAAATAGCTTCATAAAAGAATGACAAATTGCCTTTTTAAATTTTTTACTTTTTGATTCCGCTTATGCCTTTAGTTTTATCACAAAAGGTAAAAGCTTCAATTCTCACTGCCTTTCCTCAAAAAGTCTATACTATATGACATTTCCCAGGCAAAACTAACATGGCAAAACTGATTGAATCTGAAGTTTATTAAAATTTCAGATTCACTTGGGCAGTGGTAGCACACAACTTCAATAGAAGCACTTGGGAGGCAGAGGCAGTCAAATTTCTGAGTTTGAGGTCAGCCTGGTCTACAGAGTTCCAGGACAGCCAGGGCTACACAGAGACACCCTGTTTCAAAAAACAAACAAACAGAAATAAATTCAGATTCATCCAGAAGTGGTGGCCATGCCTGTAACCCCAATGCCTAAGAGACTGAGGCAGGAGAATTACTCTAGTTCAGACTAGCCTAGGGTACACAGTGATCCTTTGCTCCAAAAACAAAAACAAAAAATAAGTGAATTACAGGCCCGCCTTTATTATCCCCTTAAGATTTTCATTTATTAGATGTAATGTTAGGTGAGTATGGTGGTACATACTTGTTATTCCAATACTTGGGGTGGGTGCTGAGACAGGAGCATTATAAATTTAGGGAAGCCTGCTTACTACATAGTGAGACCTGGTCTCAAAACCAAACTCAAAACATGAAAAAGGGGCTTGGTTTTCAGATGATTTGTCTGTGCCAGGTATGGTGGTGTACACCTATAATCCCAGCACTTGGAAGGAGGGGCAGGAGGATCAAAAGTTCAAAGTCTTGCTTGTCGGAGGAGGCCTTTAATTCGAGCACTTTTGAGGCAGAGGCAGGCGAGTATCTGTGAGTTTGAGACTAGCCTGGTCTACAGAGAACGTTTCGGGTAGCCAGGAGAAAGAGAAACCCGGACCAAAGGGTTTTGGAAAAAAACCAAAACAGACAGGCAGGCAGGCAAAGAGTTCAAAGTTTTAGCCTTAGCTACATAGTAAGTTTGAGGACAGCTCAGTCTGCAGGAGACCCTGTCTCAAACAAAGTAACAAAAATTTTCTGATGTGGTTCATTTGGTAGAGGGCTTACTTAGCATGCACAAAACCCTAAGTTCAAGATCATCTGTAGCTGCCATGTAAAGGGAGTTTGAAGCCAACCTGAGTTTGAGATACTGTCGAAAAGGAATGATGGGGAGCAGGAATGAGAAATGAATAAAGTCCATAAGAATTTTTGGGGGTTATGATAGCAGACATAATTCTACAGGAACCTATGAATATTAGTGTTCATTATTCATTAGCATGTTTAGAATTTTCACATATGGAATGTACCTGAAAACTTACCTTGCAAGCCCTGAATTTTAAAAAAATCTATTTTAAAAGTGGGCTAAGCTGTTTTGAGTTTGTTCTGTACTCAATATTCCAATGCTTTCCTCCTCAGATGTCCGGCTACTACTTAATAATGACAATCTCCTCAGGGAAGGGGCAGCACAGTAAGTACCTCTTAAATCCACAGTTGGGAATACAGCTCAGTAACAGAGAGCTTGGCTAGCCTGTGTGAGGTACTCAGTACCATTCAGCAGTGCAAACCAACAGTCTCATTCCATCCCACCTACAGTGTTGCTCTAACATTGGATAAACTGGTAATTTTTATTAGTCCATAGTCGGTGGCCCTGTTGATTCTGGTCCGGATGAGATAGACCATCATGGTGTCATAAACATGTGACAGAGATTTCTTTTTTCTTTTTTTTTTTT
>CM053744.1:89653697-89673591 GCA_028658305.1 Pachyuromys duprasi
CTGCCAATATACCTGGGAAGGTAGCTATATCACAGTTATTTATGAGTTTTTGGCAGGCAGGATGATGGAGAAAGAATCATTTGGAATGAGTTCTACATCCTGTTTAGAAGAAAGCACTAGCATTCGCTGAAATCCCAGGCTATGACAGAAAGACACTGCCTGGAAGTTTTCCTTTCCACTTTGGTTCATTCCAGCTTTATGAGTGACATAACTGTTTATTCATCTGCTTAGAATAATCCTGCCAGAGCGCATTAAAGCACAGATACATATTGTTCCTTCAATTCTGCGGGGTTTTTTCAAGTTTTATACTCTACTACATCCACAGTATGTCACCAGTTCTTGAATATTAAACAGAAATACAAATGGGCAAAATTCTTCTAAAAATGCTGAAATCTAATGAGGCCTCCCTGCAGGTATTACCACTGGCAGGAAAGTGCGCGGAGGGGAGATAAGAATGAAAACTTGGTGCAGCCAGACTTGGTCAGAGTGAATCAAGATGTCTAGGATCTGATTCTGTGTTTTAATTTTTCCACATCTCTAAATATGGTAGAACTTTAAGGGAAAAATTTCCTTGTGACAAATCTCATAACAAAGCTTCAGGGCTGGTGACATCTAAATTCCCCTGCAAAATAGTAAAGCATCCGTGGCCTTTACAATAGGAATGAATTCTACCAACTGATAAGCAGACCTTGGGGTTAGAGCCTAGAGAGGAAGGATATGTAATAGGCATACATTCTCTTCTGAAAGACAAAGCTCAGCCTTAGGGCCTAAACAATGCACAGGACGGAGGGGATGGAGCGAGGGGATTCAGGTGCAGGCTGGCTCCTAATAAAAGAGCATCACTAGGTTGTGTGATCACACCAGCATTCCAGTGATCAGGCATCAATCATTTCCCCTTCCCCGTGATTGGCAACCCTGGTTTCCCCCAATGCTTTTTCTAAGATGCGCTTCCTACAGACATACATGGCTTCAACAGAAGTAGATGGGAGGAGAGTGAAAACAAGCAAATGATCATGTGCAGGGGATGTGGTTCAAGTCTTTGGATTTAAAAACAAGCCCCAGAGAAGCTGCTGCCATGGAATTTCCAGGAAACTTCCTTTGCCTCCCAAGGACTCCAAAGGCCCCAATCCAAATGTCTTAATAACTACAATTGTGGGATGCTCTACATGATCAAAGCAGTCAGACAGAGAAGGAGTGTGTTGTCCATTTAGCTACTGTTTGCAGTGTAGCCTCTTTAGCAACTGGTGGATCATTAAAAGCCACGGAACACTGGAAGTGCTTTAAAGCATAGGGGTAAAAACGTACTGAACAGATACTCTGTAAAAAACCAGTAATAGGACTTCATGGCTAGGAAATTTTCTAAACAGTAAAATGACTTCAGGACAGATCTCTTCCACATTAAATGTAGCAGAAGTAAAAACGAAAGATTTACAAGTAGATATAGTGATAACAGAAAGTTACAAGGCAGAGAACACACACAAAAGAATCAAGACAGTGCTGTAGGTTCAACAGTTTTCCATGAGGCTAGAAGATCTGTTAACTTTGTTAACTAGCAAAATATCACTCTTGTTTGTTTACAAATCACTTATTTATCATGACCACACTGTGTTGAATCCTTTTCTTTCCATGTACTGGAGACTTGTACAGTCGGTCTTTAAGCATTCTGCATTTCTTTGCCAATCTTGTAACTGAGTATCTTGTTCCAGTCGATTTTGGTGCGGGTAACTGGAAGCTGCCGGCGCAAGGCCTTGAATGTGGTGTCTGACATAGTTTGATAGTTTTCACTAATTGCTGTCTGCAATAGAAAGTTGATGATGAGTTGCTTGAAAAGAAATAGCATTGGTAATCAGACAACGGACACGCTAGAAAGGACACAGGAAAACAACATGTAGGTTGAGCTCCTCTCCAATCTTGAAAGCAAATCAAACTCACCTGTATGCCTGAGACAGGGCTGTAGTCTCACAACTGTAAATAGAGGCCAGACTGCAGGGTCTGTGAAATCTCATACTTTGTAACACCCAACAGTGTATGCTTTATGTTAAAGGACACAAAGGACTGAACAAAATTATGTTTACAGAGAAATAACTTCCAAACCTTCTTACCTGATACTCATTTTCTGCACTCTCTATGATTTTAATAAACTCCTTGGCAGTTTGAACTTCGTTCTAATGAAAGCAAAGAGGAAAATAATATTTAAAAAAATGTAAGCAATGAAAAGACACTGAAAAGCCTACTCCATGAACTAACACTTGTATAATGATTCTAGTTTATCCAGTGTTCATATACACATCATCTCTTTTTATTCCCAAGAAAACACTGTGAAGTGGATATGCTATTACCAACATGTTCATTTGGCAGATGACAAACAGAACATTGTGAAGTGACCTAACCAAAATTATACAGCTAATAAATAATAGGAACTGGTGGAATGGCTCAGTAGGTAAAGATTCTTGAAGCTGACAGCTTGAGTTTAACAACTGGAACCTACAAAGCTGACTCCCCTGGACTGCCCTCTGCATACATGGGATGCCTGTACCACCCTCAAATAAATTAATGTATCAACAATGGAGGGGGGGAGGGGAAGATGGGACCTAACTCTAAGACTTTGCCAGAAGAATCTTTGTTCTTTCCATTCTATCATTATATATTCCCCAAACATGGCATCCTGTTGTGAAATTGTGTATGTGGTGTGTAATGCTGGGGACTGAACCAGAGACCTTATGCACACTAGGCAAAAGATGTACTGCTGAGCTACATCCTCAGCCACCTTTTCCTGTTTTACCTTTTTTGACACAAAGGCTCATGTATTTCAGCCTGGCCCTAAACTTGCTGTGTAGCCAAGGATGACCATAACTCCTGCTCCTCCTGGCCTTGCCTCTAAAGCACTAGGATTACAGGTGTATACCACACTCAGTTTCTCAGCCCCCCTTTTAATTTATTTTCTTATTTATGTGTATATATGTGTGTGCAATTTGCCTTTAGAGGCCAAATAAGATTCTAGACTTCTGGAGCTGGAGTTACATGTGGCTGTGAGCCTCCCTCTGTAACCCCAATCACGGGAGACAGCTTTCTTCTGCCACTGTGTAGGTTCCAGTTGTTAAGTCAGGTTGTCAGGCTTAAGGGCAAGCATCTTTACTTACTGAGAGCCATCGCTCCCAATCCCAATTCCATCTCCCCTCACAAGCCCTTTAAAATGTTAAAGTTTAAGACAGGATCTCATGAAGTTATGAGATCTGCTATGCAGCGGAGGCAGGCCTTGAACGTTCTTTTTAAAAGAATGGCTTTATTTTTAACTATGTGAGTCTGTGTGCATCTGTATGTAGGCCTATGCATGTTTAAGTGCTGGACCCTGAAGAGGGTGCTAGATCCCTTGGAGCTGGAGTTTCAGAGATCTTAACCATTGAACTGTTCTCTCCAGCCCTGGAGAAATACTTTTTAATCTTCCTGCTTTAGCTTTTGAGGAGCAGGGCTTACATGTACAAATATGGCAGCCATACCTGCCTTATGTCTTAGAACCTTTTTCTTTTGTTTGAGAGTCTTGCATGTCCTGGGCTAGCCACAAACTGAAACTTTATTTTGGGAGAGTTTCACTAAGTTGCCAAGACTGACCTTAAAGTTCTTCTGTAGTTCAGGTTGGTTTGTTTTAATGCTTTGAGACAAGGTCTCCTATTGTCAAGGTAAGCCTTGAACTCCTGTTTCCACTTCCCAAATGCTGGGATTATAGGCCTGTGCCACCACACCTAGTTTCATTCTTTTTAACTAAATATTTTAGCATTGCTCAAGTTTTCATTTTAAAAATTATTTTACATTTTACAGAGAAAATACCTCACATTGTAGCCTACACTGGCCTTGAACTTGCAACAATCCTGCTTTAGTCTTTTGAGTCCAGAAGTTTTATATTTTAATAACATAAATATTGATAAATATACCATATAAACAAAAGCTTTTTGGGCAATTATGTTAAGAATAAAAGGAAGTAATGAAAGGAAGAATTAAAGAACAACATCTATCCCTCCTTTCATAATACTTCCTGCCTGAATACTAAACACATCTCCTAGTCATTTAAATATAGTCCTACAGGATTCATTTGACAAACTGTTCATTTAACTCACATTTACTGATAGGAAGCATTTCTGTCCTTGAGCAAATCTTATAACTAAGAAAGAGAAAGAGCAAAAAAAAAAAAAAACAAAGAATACACATTTTTTTTCAGAGCAGGGCACAGTGACATTTACCTGAAATCTCAAAACTAACAAGGTAGAGGTAGGAAGACTAGGAATGCAAGGCCATCCTTGGCTACATAAAATTTCATGCCAAAAATAAATGAACAATAAATAAATAAATAAAAATAGGGTGGGGATACAGTTCAGTTGGCAGAGTGCTTGCCTAGGACACATAAGGCCCTGGGTTCCATTCCCAGGACTTCACAATCAAGGCGTAGTAGTATATGCCTGCAATCCCAGTAATGGAGAGGCAGAGGCAGGAAGAACAGGAGTTAAGGTCATCAATAGCTAAAAACAAGGTCAGAGACAACGTAGGATATTAAAGATCCTGTCTCAAACCCTCCAAAAAAAAACAAAGAAAAGAAATTCTTTTAACACATGGTAACCACCTTTAGTTAAAGACTTTAAACCAACTCAGACCCTTGGTAATAAAAAAAACACAAATAGAAACTGTTAAAACCTGCACCTGTTGTCTGTCAGATGCAAAGTTAATTTTTCAGAAAAAGACAAGTAAGGTCAACATCCCACACTGCATACTCACAGAAACAGTTACTGAGTCCTGCACATCTTTATGACTAACCAACTGAACATTGCCATCTTCATAATAATGAACCTGTGAGAGATAATATTTGAGAAGGGTTATGTATAGTTAGTACGGAAGCACAGTGCTGAAAGAAGGATTGCAATGGTATGAAAAGTCACATAATAAATTTAAGAAATAAAAAAAATCTCTTTAGCAGAAGAAAATGGATTACAAAGTTTAATAAAGGTATGCTTGTTCCATTTTAAGTGCTAGGCTACACATTATGCATATAAACATAGCTAATATTCTGTTTCTTTTTACACAGTCTTGATAGAGAGTTCTGACTGGCCTAGAACTTGAAGCAATCCTACACTGTCCTGCAAGTGACAAGATCCTAGTCTAACAGTAACAAAATAATTAATATAAGAATCACTGAGCAACAGTTTTTCTCTATTAAAATCAAGGATTTTTAATAGACCCTCGTACCAAACATCTGAGCCTTTTCTCTGTGTGATTATTAATATTGCCAAGTAAATCTCATTAAGTTCAGGAAAAGCTTGAAGGTTAAAGAGTAGAATGATCCAAATATTTTATTAGTAAATTATAAAAATAAGGAGATAGATGGCTCAGTGGTTAAGAGTATTTGTTGCTCTTGCAGAGTACTTGGGTTCTGTTCCCAGCACCCACATGGTGGGTCAGAACAATCCATAAATCCAATTTATAAGGGATCTAATGTCCTCTTCTGACATTCTTAGACAAAGGCACAAAACAAGGTACACCGGCATACATGTAAGGAAAATACTCATACACATAAAATAAAAATAATTAAAAAAATTACTATAAAAGTAAGCCAAGCAGTGGTGCACGCCTTTAACCCCAGCACTCAGGAGGCAGAGGCAGGTGGATCTCTGTGAGTTTGAGGCCAGCCTGCTCTACAGAGTAAATTCCAGGACAGCCAGGGCCACACAGAGAAACCCTGTTTTGAAAAACCAAAACCAAACCAAGCAAACAAAATTACAAAATAAGTGCTGGGTTATTGAGATGGTTTAGTGGGTTAAAGACTCTTGTCTATGGTCATGGTGTTGTATCAACAGAAAAGCAACTAATGCAAGTGGGAACAATAAATTTGCTGTTCATAAATTACCAATCACAAGTGTTTTGTTACAGCAGTCTATACAGAGTGTTGACTACTGGTACACATTTGAGCAGAGACACATCATTGCTTCTTTCAAGCCCACCATTGTTGCCTCTGCCTCCCTTAGTCTGCCTGCCTCTGAAGATCAACAATGATTTTTTTTTTTTCTTGTCTAGACCTAGGGATCAAACATAGGGCTTCACACATGTTAAGCAAACACCTTGCCATTGACCTACAATGCAAGGCCAAGACATGTGTTTAGAGCTAACAGAAAAGGGAGGTATGGTGTAACATGTAGGAAGCTAAAGCAAGAGGATTCCTGCCAACATGGACTATACATGTAGCATGAGCTACAGAGCTACCTCAAAAAAACCAAAACAACAAACCACAAAACAGAAAAAAGAGAATATGCAAATGGTTTGACAAAGTCTCACTGTACAGCTCCTGCCTCAGCCTCCTGAACAGCTGGGATTATAGGTCTGGGCCACAGTGATTTGTTATGCTTTTAAGAACTACAATATGGAAAAGAAGGTAAGGGCAGTAGGCTTCACTGTTACAAACTTAAAAGAAAATCTGAAGACATCAGTTTTACGAGCTCATGTATCAATGATGCAGTTTTAGAAATTCAACTTAAACTCTACTCGCTCTAAAGCAGAACCATCTCCACAATCAAGTTACTAATGAAACAAATCCAAAACACAACAAAGTCCCATTGACTAATAAAACTTTAATGTGACTGCTTTAAGTTTACAGAAATTGTTACTTTTCAGAATTACCCTTTTGCCTATAAGATAGAAAATTTGTCAATGGAAAATATAAAGGGTAAGTATCTCAATAACTTTTCCAAATAATATTCAACATATGTGACATTTTATTTAAGTAATTAAGCCATTTAATGAACATATATGTGTACAAGTGTGGAGGCCAAAGGGCAACTTGTGGGAGTCAGGTCTCCTTTCCACCCTGAGGAACTACGTATTAAATTCAGGCCATGAGAGTTGAGAACAGATGCCTTTATCTGCTGACCCCATCTTGATAGCTCTCATTCTGACTATTAAGAGGTAAGTAAGTGACAGGCCAGCTCCTAGAACTTGGGAGGGCAAGGCATGAGATTGTGTATATGGGATAATGTCTCAAAATTAGAAAAACAAGCCTGTAGTGGCATAGGCCTGTAATTTCAGCATTTAAAAGTGGAGGCAGGAGGATCAGGTATTCAAGTTTTATAATTGTTCTAGGTCAATAGAGGGACACAAAAGACCCCTCCTAAACAAAACAAACAGAACACAAACCAAAACAATTCCAAAACTCAGCGCGGGGAAGTACTTAGTAGTAGAGAACTTTTTTCCAGCACTCTAGATGTCATCCCAAACATGTAAGTAAGCCTTGCTTGGTGGCCAATGCCTACATCCCAGGAGGATGAGGCAGGAGGATCAATTCCAGGTTATCTTAGGCTATATAAAAGCAAGTTTGAGGTCAGCTTAGGCTATAGCAGACCTGTCTCAAAAAGGAAACAAATAAAAAAGCAAGTATAAACAAAGAGGCATTAGGCCCTGTTATATATTTTTGTCAGGAACTGTCATTCTCCATGTTCCAACTATAGGTTTACACTGGAAAAGATAAAGCACAAGAAACTACTTCTGTTTGAAAAGAAATATTTACATAAATATATAGCAATTTGCCAGATTAAAGTTGATGCCACAGTTATAAAAGGTCTGGAGTGTTAGGCCATGCTGTATATTTAATTATCAAAAACAAAGATAGTTTTGCTATTTTTGGTTGTGCTCTCCATGAAGTAGACCGCAATAAAAAGATTTGAGGGGAAGTAGCTTATTTGTGAGGTAATGTTAAGGAAGGAAGCTTTGCAAGTAAACTGCTGAGCTGGTAAGCTGTGGGCCCCACACTCTGGCAGACAAAGCAGAACATTCCCAGTATTGTCCTACCTACAGGATACAGGCTATTGTATTTATCTACCAGCTCTTGGATTTCACTGAAGGCCATTCTCAGAGCAAAGATTCAGCATTTCTACTATGTCTACCTTAGCTGGGTATATTCCTGAGGCCAGGATGGTAAGAAAGTAGATAATAATGTACAAGTAGTAAAGATGAATGCTGAAAACACCTGGGCCTGTGCATGTTAGGTTAGACCTCTACCACTGGGCTATGCCCTTGTTCTCTAAGCATGCTATTGATTAAATCAGACTTTGAAAATGTGACTCTTGCTAATTTTTTATTAAAGATAATACAATATAGGTATGATTAGACACTGATTGTTTAATTTATCAGAACTATTTAATATGACCTATTAGCTAGACTGAAAACAAACCATCTAGAGTGTCAAATCTCTTCAAAGATACCAGGAGACTTCAATCTAGACAGATAGCAAATGCGCTAACAGCTGCCAATCAGCTGCCTCTGTCCTGACACCAGCATTAAAAACCTATTCTGCTTGACTAAGACTATTTCAGAAGATGACAACACTTGGAAGTTCTCTAGAATCCCTCTGCTTTAGTTTAAATTTAATTTTATTTAATTAAAACCATTTCTGTAAAAAACAGACGAAACGAAAATTCAACAATAAAACTTATAAAAAGAACCCTACCACCACCACCAATAAAAACAACCAAGCGAACAAAACAACAACAAAACAAAACCCACATGGTCTCTCTACATAACCCTGGATGTCCTAGAACTTACTATGTAGACCAGGCTGGCCTCAAACTCACTGGAACCACCCCCGCCCTTCTCTCCTTGCATGACTGGTACCCAGCTTTCAACTACTTAATACTCACTTATTTTATTCTTTCCTAAAACCAGTTGATTATTCCTAAAGATCTTGTTATCCTTGAAGGAAAAAAAAGGTCTGGTAGTATTCATTATATAATCATCCTTCATCAACCCAGAACAGCTCTTTTCTCAAGTAACTCCTAGGAAGGAGGCTTCTACTTCTATTCATTGCCACTGACCTCTTTTTTTTATTCCTCTAATCTCTCTGTGGTACTGGGATCAAACCCAGGGCCTTGCTCATGGTAGGGAAATGCTCTATTAGTCTTTATTCCTAGTACCAGAACAAAGAGCAAGTGGTACCTTTCTTTTAACACACAACATTGTAACCATCATCTATAAACACACTGGACTTGTACCTGAATCTTGAGCACTCCAACTACCTGGGCTGTAGGTGGTGTGATGGTGAACTTCCACTCTGATCTCCAACGACCATTCCTGTAAAAGCACACACACACACACACACACACACGATAGTGCAACATTAGCAGCAGGCACAAAAGGTGACCTGATACAGAAGTTTGCAATGGTGGCTGTCAGAGCCATTCTCAATGTGACAAAGTCAAGATCGTCATTGCATAAAAGTTTGGCTCCAAAGGGCCAATGATAAATAAGCCGTTCAAGGCCTGTAGACGCTACTTTTCCTCCTGCCTTCTGAAGTAGAGGCTCACCTATCCTCACCACAGAAGGTTCTTCTCACAATAGGAGAGGCTGCTTGGTAGCATGGCACTGTACAATTAGCCCCAGGAATGGGTAACCCTAACCCAGGAAACCCAAGACTCTCGGTTAGACACTTTGTAAATCGTATGTTCTCACTCCGTATGACAGTTATTTTTCAAAAGGATACAATTATAAAGATCTTAGAAATGGAAGTAATCTAAACAATGTCTAAATCCTTCATTTAATAAAGAACTAAAGTCTCTAAATCAAATAATCTATCACAAGATAGTTTAAAAACAAACTCAGTCACTTGTTTCTTTCCAATATAAATTAGATACAAAAGAAGAGAGCATTTTATTTCTTACCAGAAGTTTTTGGGCTGAAACTGGTGGCTTTCAATACATGCAATAATGGTCTGTTGCCCATCTATGGTTTTAGCATAAACCTATTGTTGAGGGAAAAACAGACATGAAAAACATTTACTCCATAATAAACTGTATAAAAGCAGTGCACTAAATCAAAATTCTTGAAGGGACAAAGTGTCAGAGGATTATAACACAGGCCTTCTTGAGATGTGAACACAAAGCAGTGTGTATGTTCCAGAAGGAACAGTGCTGCAGTGAATCCCAGGAGGTGACTCTTCTGGCTCTTTATACTGTGAGATAGCGGTTAGGCTGGGCCAAGCAGAACATGTGCCACTTTGACAGGCAGAGACCGAGGCTAAAGACAGTCAACGGCTCAGGGAGGACAACAAGGACGTGCTAACTAACTGGCTATTGATCCTGCCAGGCTAGTGGGATTGTGTGAGGTCTACTAGTGGGAGACGAAACATAAAAAACTAGGCCATGTATTAAACACACATAAAAAGTTTGGACTGTATTGTACTGACAAGAGACAACAAAACAAGTCTAGAAATAGCAATACTGGTACAGAGGATAAAAATGGGAAGAAAAAAAAAAGCTGGAGTTCAGTTAGGAGGCCACAAATTAACCTAGGCAATAGTCTAGGGCACTGTGATTGCAAATGGAAAGAAAGGATACTATGCAGAATGTGAAAGTAGAGTCAGAAGGTATTCTGGTTTGTTTTATGTCAACTTGACACAAGATAGAGTCATCTGGGAGGAGGGAACGTCAATAAAGAAAATACCTCTGTAAGATTAGGCTATAGGGCATTTTCTTAATTAGTGATTGATGGAGAAGGGCCCAGCTCATTGCAGGTGGTACCATCCTTGGATTGGTAGTCATGAGTTCTGTCAGATAGCAGGCAGGGCAGCCAGTAAGCAGCACCCCTTCATGGTCCTGCCTCTAAGTTCTTGCCCTGTATAAATTTCTGCCTTGACTTCCTTCAATAATGAACTATGATGGGGAAGCATAAATCAAACAAAACCTTTTCCACTAACCTTGCTTTTAGTCATGGTGTTTCATCATAGCAGTGGTAACTGTAGCTAATACAGAAGTCTAGCTGTATGTTGTAATCAAAGGGCAAAGGGAAAAAGAAGTCAAAGTATTTCCACACCTGAATGATGTGGACCAATGTGGTGCCATCAGCAGATTGGGAAACCCAGATGAGAGGTCTAACTTTCATTTATAAGTATTGACTCTTAGAAAAAGTGGAGATGTGACTAGAAATGTAATAGCTAAAGAAACAAACGGTGCTTTAGAATCTCAAATGCATTTGTAGTGGGTTTTCCTTTTCGTTTGTTTATTTGAGACAGGGTCTCACTCTATATATAGGGACCCTGGCTGGCAATCTGCCTGCTTCCTCACAGCAAGTGCTGAAATTCTAAGTCTGAGTCCCATGTTCAGGCTTTGCCTATATAAACTGCACTATAAACTCTGTTGCTCACTCCTGGAACTCACTATGTTAGGCTAAGCTGGGCCTCAAACCTACACCAATCCTCTTTCTTCAGGTTCCCAATTGCTGGAATTACAGCCATGACCCCTGACACCTGGTTAGCCTATAGACTTCCAGGACAGAGAAATACAACTCTGGAGAGTGCCTAAACTGGGGTTTGGGAGGAGAGAAAAGCAATAGCTATAAAGTAACTAGACCTGATGGGTGTTGACAAGCAACCTAAGCAAGATTATTCCTAGAAGCAAGTGGTTGGGTTCAGTGTGAAATACTACATAGAAATTAAGGACTCTGGCAGGTGCGGTGGCGCACGCCTGTAATCCCAGCACTCAGGAGGCAGAGGCAGGCAGATCTCTGTGAGTTTGAGGCTACCCTGGTCTACAAAGCAAGTCCAGAATGGCCAAGACTACAAAGAGAAACCCTGCCTCAATAAATAAATAAATAATAAAAATAAATTAAAAAGACAATGCTGGTTCAGTATGCTCAGAAAAAGTTTGTACAGACTAGCAAAGATAGTGAAAAGTCAAAGGTTCAGACTTGTACTGGCAATGACTAAATACACTAGTAGGGAAAAATGTCCTTGGTTTCCTGGTGGAACACAGAGTGCAAACGTGGAGGAAGGAGAAAGCAGAGAAGAGGATGAAACAAGAGGTAGAAAGAGAAGATTAAAGAAGCAAGTAATTTACAGGTAAGTACTGTGATTGAGGCAGCTTTACTTCCCTTTAAAGACAAGAGGGATAGGACTATTTCTAAATTCAGGCAAAGCGGCATATGCTTGTAATCCCAGTATCTGGAAAGTAGAGACAGGAAGATGGAAGGAAGCCTACAAGGGACTGTTTCAAGAACAAAAACAAGACCTTATACCTAGGTAATGGGGAATCCACCAGAAGAGAAAATGAAGTACACACAGCTATGCTGAAGACACAGGAGGGTATAAAATCAAGCATAAGGATCCTTCTGCCTCAGTTTCAAGTATAATGAAAGGGAGAATAAATAAGGTTTCTCAGTATGGAGAAAAATAAATCAGATTTCAGGCAGTCTCAATTCTAATTAGATGTAGAAGGTTAGATGCTCATCCGACAATAGAAAAAGTCTGGAACACACTGAACAGAAAACTCAACACAGAATGCGATGAAATTTGGGGCTTCCGAGGATGCTAAGGGTGAAGGTTACTAGGATACTGCAGGTAGCTTTAGGGCAATTCTATCACCTTCAGTTGCTCATATAACTAAAATAAATGAAAAAAAGGTCTCAGTGGGGTTCTTTGGTATTGAGTTCTCCAGATTAAAAATGTAAATGGCTAGACAGAGTGGTATAGGCCTTTAATTCCAGCACTCGGGTGGCAGGGGCATGTCAGACCTCGGAATCTAAAGTCAGCATGGTCTACATAGTGAGTTCCAGCCCAGCCAAGGCTATACAGTGAGACCCTGTCTTAAAAACAAACAAAAATGCGGATAAACTTTGAATGGAAAGAAATGGTAAATTGCAAGTATCTTCAGATTGGATAGCTGATTTCTAAGAGAACGTATTTTCTCTTTTCCTGGAAAATGTTTGAAAAGGAAGTCTGTACTTAGTCACAATGATGTGTTTCTGTTATTTAGAAAAGACCAAACATGCAAGATAACGAATGACACCTTCCACTTAATACATAGCTTACATTATGCCCGACACTGTTCTAACATCTTTCATTAACTTACTGAATCCTCATAACAATACTATGTTGTATTATACAAATGAGGAAACTGACGCGAGAGATGCTAGGTAATTTATACCTAAGGTCACGCAACTAGTTATGTGACCTGGTTAGGATTTAAACCACTCAGACTTCAAAGTGCTCTTAACTATATTCTTATTAAACTCTTCATCACCACAGGCTTAAAAATCTAACTAGTAACTATGTACTGTATATTTGAAGACTGCTGAGAGTCGATTGTGTTCATACATACACACAGCGACATACCAAGCACTAGCTGGGTGTGGTGGCTTAAGCCTGTAATACCAGCACACAGAAGTCTTAGGCAGAAGGATCATCTGAAGTTCAAGGCCAGACTGCTATCTAAAAAAAGAAACAAACAAACCTGGACTGTAGAATAAGTTTCAAGGCTAGCCTGGCAACTTAGTGAGACCCTACCTCAAAAACAAAAACTATAATGAAGACTGAGGATACAGGGAAGTGGCGGAGTGCTTGCCCAGCATGTGCCAATTCCTAGGTTCAGTCTTTACTTAAAAAAAAAAAAGTTAAAATACAATAGAGGTTAAGCATGATGTAAACAACTATAAATATCATTCATTTTTCACTCTTAGCAGATCTTTCACAGTCCATCTACCCTCCAACTTTATAGTGGAGAATGACCTTGAACTCCTGATGCCCTTGCTCCAATTTTCCAAATGTTGTGGGATTACAAGTATATACCATCAAACCTGGCTTTAAAACTTCTTGATGGGTACAAGTGATTTCTTGTGAGTAAATAAATAAATATAAACTACAATATATGAATATTTTAAGCTATTATGCACTGAGATTTTAAAAAGAAATCTTTCAGGGCTGGAGAAATGGCTCAGTAATTAGGAGGAGGTACTCCTTTAGCAGAGGACCAGGTTCAGTCCCTGGGATCCATGTCAGGAGGCTCACAAACACCCGCAGTGCATCTTTAGGGGACCAAATGGCTCTGGCCTCCAGGGGTACCCAAACTCACATGCAACCTCTGCCTCAATTTATATATAATTAAAAATAGTAAAAGTAAATATTTAAGCCAGGTGTTGGTAGTACACGCCTTTAATCTCAGCACTCAAGAGGCAGAGGCAGGCAGATTGGATTTCTGTGAGTTTAAGGCCAGCCTGGTCTACAGAGACAGAATTCCAGGATAGCAAAGACTACACAGAGAAACTGTCTCAAAAAAAAACTTAAATTTTTTTTTTATTTATTGGTAAAATGTTTTAGTTTTAAATTTAAAAAGTTAAAAAGGCAACTATTTAAAAAAGATTTTTCACATACTTATATTCCTTTAGAAATGATTTAGGGAATAAAATACTGAGGTGACCATAACCAAGAGAAGCGATGTCTGGTGGGCCAAAGCTTCAAAACAATAAGGTAAATGTAAGAAAAATAAGTCTAAGGGGGGAAAAGGGAAGACAGTGGGAGGGTGGGACTGGGAGAGGAGAGATAGGCTGCAATAGGGATATAAACTAAATAAATTAATTAAAAAAAAAGTCCAAATGGTTCAATGAGGAACAGATACTTAACAGTACAGAAGCCGTTGGAATAATGATCTTTCACATAGGCTCTTAAAGCACTGTCACAGGATTCTCTCCAAGACTTCAAGCCTCCGTCCACATCCTCTGTCTGGGGGTCACTTGCTTCTTTCCGTAAATGATCAAACTTAAAGGAAATTTTGTTTCTTGGATCTAAAAATCTGCTGTTACCAAGGTCACCATGCTCTGTAATTAAGACCTTTCAGAAAAGAATTACAAATATGAGTAATTCAATTAAAAAAGATAATTCTCATCATGTTTTGCAAAACAAATACATATCCTATGAAAAAAGTTAACTTTTCATTTATTTTCCACATTGACTTTTAAAACATGTATCATTTTTATTCCCATAAAAATAAGTGTTTTCCTCCTCCCAACAATACCTTTTGCATCTTGATTTCAATCTAATGTATTATCCATGTGTGTATTTACTCCTAGCTATACTACCAACTTTCATGTATTTGTTTTCACATACTTTCTGGATTTTTTTCAGGGCTATTGTATTACTGTGAGTACTTAATATAGTTACATGTTTCAAAAATGTATTGAATGAAGTCTTTCTTACCCCATCCCCTAACCAGCAAACTCACTGAGTAACTTAGGCTAGCTCAAATTTAATTTCTCCTGGTACTTTTTGTTAGACTCTTCTCTGTACCTCTCTGGAACCCAGGGATTGCACAGAAACAATTCATGACTGAGTTACATAGCAAGTAAATGGCATTCTTTTTATTTAAAAACCCACCTGGGGGCTGGAGAGATGGCTCAGTGGTTAAGAGCACTGTCTGCTCTTCCAAAGGTCATGAGTTCAATTCCCAGCAACCACATGGTGGCTCACAACCATCTATGATGTGAACTGATTCCCTCTTCTGGCTGGTGTAAATGCAGATAGAACACTCATGTACATCAAATAAATAAATAAATCTTTAAAAAAAAAAAAAAAATAAAAACCCACCTGGTATTACCAAAAAGAGAAAGAATTTCCTAATATGCAGACTATTTTAAAAACTAAGACATAAATATAATTAGCACCTAATTTCCTATCTGCTTTGACTTTTACATGTTTAATATCTGCAAGCACAGACTATGTAACAGGCAGTCATTACCTGGTCATCGTAGCCTTCTATCTTCACAGGTGTGAACTGATCCATGTTATACTGGGCAAAGGCACTATTTAAAAAAAGAATCAAAAAAGCAAATATTATCTCCATTTTATCAGATACTTAACTCAAAAACTTTTCTTTCTCAGATGTTTTCCATCCAATCCACCAGTTCTGTGAGTATAATCAAAATCTGACTCTGTATGCCCACCGCATCTAAACTATTATTGCCTTGCCTTAATTCAACCTCTGCCTCCTTACACGGTTATCAGAATACATAGCTGGTGACTATTCTAAACCTTAAGTCCTTTCTGTAATGTCACTCTGTTTAACACTCTTAACAATGTCCGCTCACTCAGAACGCACTTTTTAATGTGACCTAAAACATCCTACTTATACCAGAAATGCTAGGCACTATCAGGGAAAGGATCTATGGTAAGAAGCATTGGTGCCAAAATAAAGGAAAGAAAGTAAATGCTAAGCAGATTTAATGCATTATCTATGCATAGTTTATACTCAACTATAATAAAGCCTCCTTCAGCTTATAAAAGATGCAATAATGATGGTGAGGGTTACTGAAATAGCATGTACTTGGCACCATGAAAAGTCTGGCCAAGAGATTGGAGCATTACATTACAGAGAAAAGTGAATTTTTCTTTTTTCTTTTTTTTCAAGACAGGGTTTCTTTCTGCAGCACTGCTGTCCTGGAACTTGTTCTATAGACCAAGCTAGCCTCAAACTGAGAGATCCACCTGCCTCTGCCTCCCAAGTGCTGGGATTAAAGGTGTGTGCCACCACTGGCCAGCTAAAGATAAAACTTTTCATCTCCATTAAAATATTATAAAAAATAAAGATGGATTAATAGATAAGTACAGACTTGGGCTCTTGAAAAATTTTCTTTAAAAAGTAGGTTCTAATAAGAAATCTGTAAGAATTTGAACATGAACACACACAGCTTTAGTGTCTGTCAATGTTGGAGACAGGGTTTCTCTGTGTAGCCTTGGTTGTCCTGAAACCAAGTTGCAGACCAGGCTGTCCTTGAACTCACAGAAATCCATCTGCCCCTGCCTCCCCGAGTGCTGGGATTACAGGCTGTGTCACTGCACCTGGCTACCAGTCCTAATTAGAAATCAGGACAATTACTGCATTTGTTTTAAGTTGGGGCAGCATTTTTCAACCTGTGAGACATGACCCCTTTTGGGAAGGGTGGGGTTCAAAACCCTTTTACAGGGATTGCCTATGATTATCTGCATATCAGATATTTATATTATGATTCACAACAGTAGCAAAATTATAGCTATGAAGTAGCAATGAAAAAAACTGCATGGTTGGGGGTCAGCACAAAATGAGAAACTGCATTAAGGGGTTGCAGCCTTAGGAAGGTTGAAAACCACTGAGTTAAGAGTTTTACTCTTTAGCACTGGCTAGCCTTGAACACATTAATCATCCTGTTTTTAGCTACCCAATGCTGGAATTACAGGCTTGTACTACCATGGTTGCCTTCAATCACTTGAGTGGTATTCCACCCCGGTATCAGTGGTAATCTGTCAAGTCATATACAGACTATCTTCAATGTGTTCCTTGGTTTGCTAAGTAAATTACAACTATAGTATCATTCATGATCAGAATTATAGTGATGGTCTAGAAATCCTAGGTTAACAGACTCTACTCACAAAAGCAGCATAGACAGGGCAGATGATTGTTTACTAAGCAACAAGTGTTAAAACACTTTTCTATATCCAAAATTAAAATTATATAGCTTTTGGCCTCCTTTCTTGAATGGAAAGGTATCCTGGGACTTGGAAACCCTGGAACCACACAGCTCTGAAGAGAGAAGGTTTCCCCAATGAAACTGTTAAAGCTCTGAGGAAAGGTATCCTAGGACTTGGGAGCTCAGGAACCACATAGCTCTGATGTGGAACTGTGTCCCAATGCAAGGGCATCCTGAGGTGTGACAGCCAGAACCTACACAGCTCTGCTGAAGCCTCCTCAGCAGAGGCATTTGCAGCTCCCAAGGGAGGGAATCCCCAGCTGAGCCGAGAAGCTCAGGAGCCTCGGCCCTGCTCCACTTCACTTCTTCTCTTATTCACCTCATTGCTTCTTGGCTTCTTTCGATGACAGTGTCACACCAGGTAGCAAATCTCATAAAAGAGATTTATCCAGGGCATGGAAGGACAAATCCGGGGTTGGCTGCCCCTGTTCTTGGGAGAGGACAGCAGGGAACTGAGCAGACACATGCTTTATATAGGATTCTTAGTGGGGGGAGCTTTTCAGAGCAGAGATTTCCTGAGTGAGGATTGGTGAGATTTCAAGTCCTAAGTTTAGGGAGCTCAGGGATGAGTTTTCCTGCTCCGGTTGGTGCCCTTTTTCACCTCCTTTTCTCTGCATTGGGCCACAGGTTAGGATGAGAAGACCTTTCTGGCCACAAGCAGCTTTGGCTGAGGCCACCACCATGGATTGCTCCTATGGCAGGACCTCATGATGGCCTGCAGGCTAAAGAAGTGCTGCCATTTTGGCAGTGTTTGTGGTAGTACCGTATGGTAGGCAGCCACAGGATGGAGCAGGAAGGAGGCACCACTGCTTTGATGGCTCTTGTGGCACACTGCTCAGTGATTACAATAACATACCAAAACAACTTTATGATAGCTCTGTGTTTTGCATGTATATACTCCTGCCCTCCCCAATCCACCTCTTTCCAGCAATATCCAATTCAGGTTTCCTCTTTGCAAAGAGACTCTAGGCCAGTTGGGTAAACAGTAACTTTGGGAAGAAGAAAGAACTGACAAATCCAGCTATCAAGGATTCCTGAAAGCCACACTGTTTACATTTGATTTTAGACACCAAACAAAACGAAACCCCAAACAAACAAGCCCCACCACTATATGTTTTTGAGAACGAGGAATGAAAATAATATTTTTTTGTGTGTGTGATATCATCTCACTTATCTCATTTGCCTACAACTTGCTCTGTAGCTGAGGTTGGCCTTGAGCTCCTGTTCCTGTTGCTTCTGCCTTGTAAGTGTGAGGATAACAGGCACACCCTACTTTACCTGGCTGGAAATGGTATTTTAGAAGGCTAGCCTGACAGCATTGGTGGCAGGATGCTGTGGCCAGAGAGAATAATCATGATTTTATCCTATAATTAGTTCTACAGTTTATGAAGCTATGTTGTAGATATAAACATCTTTTTGTTTTGGTCCCCGGTGTGGGATATGAAAATGATTCAGTGGTCCACAGCCGTAGACTATTTGCCTCATGTGGGCTCTGAGAGGAGCTCTTTGCCAGCAGCAGATAGTTTAAATCTGAGGACACTGGAGAGAGAATGTGGAGCTCTGAGAAAGAACAAGGCTGCTCCTGCTTCCCCCTTGCTGCTTCTGGTTGCTGTTGGAGATCTCCTGAAAGGAGGATTGGACTGGCTCCAAGGAACCCTATGACCCTAACCAGCAGGAAGCATCTAAGAGAACTATGCCTTCTCTCCCACTAACCTTTTCTCTCTCCTACCTAGTGTTGGGGTGCTGGAAAGGGATTGGGGTGGAGTAGGGAGAAAAAGATGTAAGATACGTAAATAAAAGTTTTTCGAAAAGCATGCTAACAAAGCTTCATCAATCCTTATTAGCAGGCTAATTTTTCTGTAAGTAGTTTAAAAAGATTTCACTTTACATCTAGGCGTGGTGGTGCACACCTGTGATCTCAGTACTGCAAAGTCAGAGGCAAGATTGCTTTGAGACCAAGTGAGGCCAGCCTGGTCTACATAGCAAGTTCAGATCACCTACAGTTACATAATGAGACCTTGCCTTCCAAAACTAAAAAATTCCAAATGGACTACAAACATTCTGCTTTAATCAAAAAAGATGTAGGCAAAACCAAAAAGTAATTTTATATATTAAGTTTTAAGGATGCAAACATTTTAGGGGGAACATGTTTCCTCTACCAAAATAAATGAGAGAGCGAGAGAGCGAGAGAGAGAGAGAGAGACAAACAAGACTTATGGTTTGGACATGAAGTATTACCACAAAAGGTCCCCAATTGTTCCCTAAGCAACAGCTCTTAAAACAGTTTTCTATAGCTAAAAAGACGGTCTTGGCTAGGTTTTGAAGGCCTGGTCCCCAGCTGGCAGCGATTTAGGAGTCTCCAGAAACTTAAGGAGGTAGGCCCTAGCTGGAAAAGGTGGGTCACTGGGGGCTGCATCTTATCTGAGGCCTTGCTTGTCTGTGCTTTCTGTTTGCCATTAGGCAGATGTCCCTCAGTTGAGGAATGGATACAGAAATTGTGGTACTTTTACACAATGGAATACTACTCAGCAATTAAAAAGGAGGAAATCATGAAATTCACAGGCAAATGGTGGGACCTGGAAATGATCATCCTAAGTGAGGT
>CM053744.1:89674091-89811242 GCA_028658305.1 Pachyuromys duprasi
AGGTAATGTGATATGACCTATGACAACTGGTAACGGTGGATTCATTTACATTGTTTACACTTCTATGACCAGGCCTTAGGGGAAGGTCAGTTTTTTAAAAAACCAAGTAGTGTCTTCCTAACTGTCCCCAAGTACAAGTAAAAACAGAGGAGTGTTTTTGCTTCAGCTTTGTTTTTTGCTCAGTAATACAGTCAAGCAGAAGTTTGTTTGCAAATGAAAGCTGTGTAAGCATTTTTGTTTATTTCAAATAAAATATATTTGTATTATTTGTCATTCATACTATCCATCCATGCCACATTATCTTCTGTATTAGGTAGTCCAATAGAAATATACCTGTTTTGTTCTAAAATTGTGTCTGTCCTTTCTGTCCTATCAGCCTTTGTTCTCAAGGTAAGATATTCAACTATAATCAATCTACTTGTTGAAAAATATTTAGAGGTTCTGAAATTATGTCCTATTTTGGACTACTATGGACTCGGTAAATATGCAAAGGCTTGTAAAGAACAGCTCCTTTTTAGGTGTGAATAAAGTCTGAGGCTGAGGCAGGAGGATTGTTGTGAGTGTGAAGCTAGACAGGGCTATATAGTGAGTTTCAGGCCAGTCTAAACTACAGTGTGAGGCCCCTGTTTCCAAGAAGAAAAAAAACGGTGGGAGGGAAGGGGAGCTGGAGAGACTGCTCAGCTGTTAAGTGGGAGTGGACACTGCTCTCGCAGAGGACCCAAGCTCTTGTTCCCAGCACCCATGTCAGTGCCACACAGCCCTGTAACTGCAGCTCCAGGGCAGCCTCTGAGAGTCACCCACGTGCACACACACAAACATTTGTAAAAAGAAACACTAGAGAGACCTTTAATCCTAGCACTTAGGAGGCAGAAACAGGCTGATTTCTGAGTTCCAGGACAGCCAAGACCACACAAAGAAACCTTGTCCTGAAAAGCCAAAAATAATACAAATAAATGCTCAGAGTTTTATTTAAAAAACAAAACTACATTTTACCACTCTCCACCCAAAAGCTACCAATGACTCAAAAGATTTTGTTTGGGATTTCCACCAATGTGAAAAGAAATCTGGTTATGAAAGAGCAGAGCTAAATATGAACACAGTCACTAGGCAGGAGGTAAAATTGGAAGAACCCTACAGCTTAAGCCTGTGCTATTTCACAATGGCTTAACCTTAAATGTTTTTCTCTCTTTCAAGTCTGATTTAGCTACTGAGAGCCCAAAGAAAAGATTTTTATCTTAATTCCCAACAGAAACAAGGAATTTCTATGCTTTACCTAAGATTCCCTCCTTTTGCAGGAACATTTGACTGTACTCCCTTTTTGTAAAAATTGAAATATTTTTGCCTGTCACTTGTTACCTCTACTAGCCTCTTCCAGATTTTAGCAGTTGATTTCCTTATTCCAGGAAAACTAAAAAAGTTAGCAAGGTGTGAGATGCTTAGCAGGTCAGGGTACCTGCCATCAAGCTCATAGGCCTAAGTTTGTTTCCAGGACCCACACGGTTGAAGAAAAGAACCAACTCCTAAATGTTGTCTTCTGACTTTCTACTTGTACAGCCGTGGATTTCTTAACATAAACAAGAGGAGGTCGACACCCTGCCAGGTCCTCAGAAAATCCGACTTCCCAACAATTGCTTCATTTTATCATGTTGGAGAAGTCAGTCTGTGGGTGGCCTAGACAGAGAACAGGAGTGTTCTGTGAAGCCTCTCATATTTGGAGCTGTAAGGACACTGTTGAACATTGCTTCTTGGTCGTCTGATCCACCGGTTGTTCTGTTGCTTCCCTAATTCTAGTGCCTCATCTATTTTATAATCTGAAATTTTGCTGCTGGACTCATTGAAGTTCATGGCCCACTCTTTCCAGAGTCAAACAAGACATTCACACATCTGAATACCAGTTTATAATTTTTTATGTGTTTATAATTATTTTGTGTTTGAGAGAGGATCTTGCTATGTAGCCAGGCTGGCCTTCTAAGTGTTTATACCACCATGCCCAGACCCAGTTTAGGGTTCTATGTTGAGCTACCTAGTAAACCAGTCCATGACCAGCCTCTTGTTTTTTAACAACCCACCAGTGAAATGCAAAAAAAGAAGAGGTTAGTAAATACAGAGTAAAACTGGATGGTCCTATAGCAGTTAAGATAAATTCTCCTTTAAACATACTTTGTCTATAGAAATATATCTGTTCTGAGGATAGAAATCAATCGCATACCTCTTCAAACCCAAGGTATCAAAAACACTCCAAGGCTGGTTGGTAATGGTGCATCTGTGCAGTCGGCAGGAGCATCACTGCAGCTCCCAGTCCTGGAGGATAGGAGGAAGAATTTTGCATAGACAGCTCTCACCATTCAGGGTCATTCTACTACATATAAAGTCACTGTACGTTGAATCAGTGAACAAAACTATTTTGAGACAGTCTTAACCATCCTCCTGAATGAAGCTACGTAACAAGAATTTTATAAAACTTTCTATACTTAAAGGAGTATTAGACCACATTTCATCACTACCCATGGGAGCCATTGTTAAGCAGTAAAATTACCACCAAAAAGCACAAAAGGGCAAAAGCCACGGCATTGGATAGGTCATGAGAACAGTGGTTTATGAAAGCTGAAGCAAGGAGACAGTGCTCCACCTCAGGGATGTCGCCCCAGAAACTGCTGCTTGCTGCTCTGTAGGCTTTTCTTTATAAAGCGAAAGTGCTCTGATGGTGGGCTTGGGTTACAAGTAAATGTTGGTGAGTAGGTAAACTTGCTCTTTAAGTAATGAAGTGCCTGTATGGCCTTCTTGGTATATGGTAGACGAACCAATTTCGGTATTTTCATTTCAGAGCTGTTTTTAGTTGCTTTGGAGAGTATACTCTAATTTGAATATAAAGGTTAGAGAGAGACTATGCAAATGATGGTTTATAGAATCCTCCCAGAGTATTAAGAAAACAAGTGAGTGTGGTGGCCCACTCAGGAGACAGAGGCAGGTAGGCAGATCTCTGTGAGTTCAAGGGCAGCCTGGTCTACAAAATAAATTCTAGGACAGCCAACGCTATTACAGAGAACCTTGTGTCTCAAAAACAGTTAAGAAAACAGAAAGCTGCCTTGAGGAGCTGTGATTTATTCCACATAAGGTTGGTTGGTTAACTTTCATTCGAAGGCTGTTGCTGCTGCTGCTGTTGCTGCTCCCACTCAGCACAATCAACATTACTACTGGGAAGTGCAATTCTTATGAAAACTTACGAATTCTTACAAAATTCTTATGATGTAATGAAAGCTTCAGGAAATTGCTGAGCTGATTTTGAGTGGAGACAGCCACTCTATAGACATCTAGAACTGTATGTATAAAAACAGTAATTTTCCAAGAAGAGCCCTCCAGAAGACATTTAGGGAGGTCCCATTGTAACCAAAGCCACTCACCATCAAATGCCTATCCAGGTTTTTACATTGACAATCATCTGAGTTTTGAGAATGTTCAGGAGATGGGCCTCACCAGAGAAACGGCTGAAGTCCTCATGTGGCCAGATTCGCGGGTCAGAATTGTTAGCGTGGAAGTGTGGTGAGCACAATTTAAAAAAAAAATGTCTTTTTAGACATAGAAATAGCTCAGTTAGGATCCATGGAGTTCTATTAGTCATGTGTCTGGTTACCTTGAGTTAATGATATCACTGGATTCTGGTTAGCAGGTGTAGCCCTGGGTATATTGGGATTCCTAACAGCTATTTCTGTTGTGCCTTTTTATTGTGTTCATCACAGATTGTGGAGTTGAAATGGTAAGCAACAGCAATGTTCTCAAAACATCCTGTTTTTGAGAACATCCTGCCAGGTAGCCCAAAGTGGCTCAAACTCAGCAGTGCAGCGGCAGCCTCCCAAGAAGTGGGTTACAGGCTTGGGCCACCATGCCCCACTAGCAACAGCAATTTTTAGGAGCCTGTTATCTTTGCTCTCTGGGGTTCATCAAGTAAAAGGGATAGGGGAGGTGTGGCGGTAACTCGTTTTTTCCTCCAGTTCACATAATCAGTTTCTATGATGTCAAATTTTCCCTTGCTCCGCTTGCCCATCCCTGTACCCCTGATTCTTGCTCGTGTGGCATCTCTTGCCGCTAAGGCCTGTTGTTTCCTGGCTGGCTTAGGACAAGGTGGTTAACCCAGCTGGAGCTTGACCCTGATCAGGGCATCCCTACACTAGGTTAGACTGTGTGGCCCCCTGTGAGGGACCACTTAGGAGAACAGCAGCTTTGACACATGGAACTCTGGTACATTCAGTATCTTTCTTGCTCTCTCGTTCTTGTGTGTGTGTGTGTGTGTGTATTTCACTCCTGAGTAAATAGGTGCAGAGGCTTGTTTTGCATTTGTTGTTATGGTAGCCGCACCCCTTTAGTTTGTCTAAGCACATTGCTCTTATTTCTTTTCCTGGTACTGATGCTGTCACTGTGTTAACCATTTATTGCCTAGCATGCCTTGCTCTCGGGCTGCTAATTTTTTTTTTTTTTTTGATAGCTGGGCAATCATGACTTAACCACTAACAAGTAGTGAAGAGTAACACTAGCCGAGTGCGACTAAGTGCTCAAATACATGGCTCAAGGGCAGGAATTTCCATTCTTGAACTATAATGAAGCCTGTGTGGCCCTAGAAAAGTAAGGACTGGATCTTGGCAGAAGCTCTTGTCCCGCTCTCCCACACGCACACACCTTCATCTAGATAGACACTTGCTCTCCCTCCCACCCTTCAACTTTGATTTCTGCCTTCCTTCTGTGTCGGGAAGCCAGAGCAGGGGAATGGGGGAGGGGGCGTGCCGCTCGCTTCCGTGCTGGTTTATGTCCCTGGCAGTCTGGGGGAGGTGCTGGACGAGCGGCCCCAGTCCAGCTGCAGCCGACCCAGGTCCCAGGCCCTGCCCTTTGCTCTGCAGCTCTCCTAAGTCCCCGAGGCCCTGGAGAGTGGGCGTGGGAGTAGCCCTAGCTGAGGCTCCAAGGTCCTCCCGGCTGTTTAGGGGGCCCCAGGCGATAGCCACGTTCGGATCCTGGCTAGCAGCCAGGGGAGGGAGCTTGGGGTAAGGGGAGGGCCCTGAGGGAGGGGTCAGACTCCTTAGGAAAGAGTTAATACGAAGAGGGGGAGGGGATAGGACGAAGAGACGGAAAGGAAGGCTCAGGTAGGAGAAGGACGGAGGAGGGGAGGCTGGCGGGGAGAAGGTGACTGGCAGGAGCGGTCGTCAGAGGTAGGGGTCTTTTCCCCTTTGCACCCTCACCCCAGAGCAGCCAACTCTAAACAGCGGCGGCGACTTTCAGTTTCATTTCCACGGACCCTCCTGCCTGGGCCGCAGCGGCCGCCGCGATGCCCAGCAAGTTCAGCTGCCGTAAGCTCCGGGAGGTCGGCCAGAGGTTCGAGAGTTTCCTGGCCGAACAGGGACTGGACCTGGAGACAGATCGCGAGCAGCTGCGGACGATTTACAACCGCGACTTCAAGCCCAGGTACGGGCCGGCCCACCACGGGCCCCAAGGCGCGAGGCCAGCGCCCGGGCGGTGGGGCCACCTTCCTGCGCGGGGCGCACAGGGATGCAGCCCCGGGCCGATCGGGCCGGGCCGGTCCTGGCAGACCAAATGCGGCGCCTGCCCACGCCCAGCCAGCACCACCCCGAGCCCGCCCGCTCCGCACAGCCCGGCCCGGCGGGGAGGGGTCGGTGCCCACGCGCGGCTCGCAGCGGCCGGGGCTCGGCGGTGGGGGAGGGGAACCCCACAGGGAAGGCACTTCTGGCTAAGCGGGGATCCTCCCCCCCCCCCGTTGAGGGGCGGCCGCCTCCAGGGTCCACGCTGCGGGAGAACTGAAGAGGCCCAGGGTAGGCGGGAGAATCTCGGGGAGCTTCAGGGAGAAAAGAGCACAAACTGCGTAGGCAGTCCAACCTCCATTAGCACCTGTGGCTTCTCCATGGAGACCCAGGGCCAGGGACAGCCTCCCGGAGGCCCCTTTTTCCCCATGGCTGAAGATATTTGGTTTCCTTTTCCTGTTACCACCCAAGTGAAAAATCAAAGAGACTTCTGTCAAACCATAGACTGTGCTTCAGAAACACCCCTATCAACAGGCTGCTGCCTTGGATGGAAGACGAAGAAGCAATTCAGTTGGGATGAGTGTAAAGAGTTGCACTAATAAATAGGGGAATGGGATTGGGGCTAAGATTTTGAGAGATTTGCGTTGCAACTGACCAAAAAGCCAGTCTGGGTGAGATATGGCTGCTATGATTTGGGTCGAGTCTTAGGCAGAATTAATAATGGCAGTGTGGCTTGAAGTTAGGGGAGAAGGTAGGGATTGTCCATGTTGAGTCGAGTATTACTGTAATTCATGAACTTGTGTCTTGAAAGGAACATTAAGAAGGTTGAGCAGCTATTGAAAAAGAGGCAAAGATGCTCCACGTTGTGCTGGGCACTGTGGGAACACACAAATGAAAACTATGAGGTAAACCACAAAGGTTATGGATATGCATACAGAATATAGTCTATAGTGTACCACATAGTGAAACGATGCTAGCGATAATATGGAAAATATTGAAGGATAGTCAACACTTCCTCACCTACGTGTTCACCTATGTCCACAAAGTGCAGGGTGGCTCTGCATACAAGTCCACAAGTACTTTGGCAGCCCGGGAAAGAGCTTGACTCCAGATACACCAGATTGCTAGGGATTCTCTGCAGATGGCTGTGCATTGTTTACTGAACAAGCACAGTTCTTTCGATAAGCAGACCAGAGAGTTACATATTAAAGGTGGAGGATGAGAAAGCTGATGGGATCATCAGAGCACTGGAGTTTCTCACTAGGCTAACTTATCAGGCTTCTTACCAAATCTGAAATAAGCAGGACTAAGGGGTGTAGGGAGGCCAAGCTCAAGGCCTAGTCGAGGAGGGCTCAGAGGGGTCTTGTCAACTCCAAAGCTGGTAAATTGTTTCCGTACCTGGCAAAGGGCAGCTATGAGAGTGTGCGTACAAAAACAAAACAAAACAAAACTATGTGTGGTGGATAACGATTTTGCATATTTATTTTAGTCCAGTTTATTACCACCCAGGCTGGGCTCAAACTTACAAACTTAAATGGCTCTCTTGCCACAGACACCCAAGTGCTGGAATAGCAGGTTTGACCTAAACCACCATTCCTGGCTTCTATAGGGTTTTTATCTTTGTTGTTAGGGTCTGGTGTTTTAAGATTTTTTTTTTTTTGCATGTGCACACTATATGTGTGCAAGCCCCCACAGAGGCCAGAAAAAGGCCTTACCAGTTTTGAGCTGCTCAGCATGAGTGTTTGAGAATCTAACTCCAATCACTGAGCCATCTCTCCAATCCTGTTTGGCTTTTGAGACAGGATTTTTTTTTTCCCAGACAGGATTTCTCTGTGTAGCCTTGGCTGTCCTGGACTCACTTTGTAGACCAGACAGGCCTTGAACTCGCAGGGATCCATCTGCCTCTGCCTCCGCCTCCCAGAGTGCTGGGTTTACAGGCGTGCACCGCTGAATCCAGCTTGAGACGGGATTTCATGTAACCCAGGCCAGACATAAACTTACTCTGTCGCCGAGGTTAACCTTGAACTTTTGGTTTCTCCATCCTCTGCCTCTTCTGTGCTAGAATGACAGGCACACCCCAACACAGCTGGCTTTGCGCCCCTCCCTAATTTATTTTGCAGTGCTGGAACTTGAATCCAGGGTTGTACATTTGCTAGGCAAGCAAACACTTTGCCACTGAATGCCATCTGGAGCCCTAAGGGTGACTCTTACTTTATGCACTGGTGTTTCACCCAAATAAAATGGGGGAGACTGGCCTTGGCAGTCTTGACAGATAGTTTTTGTGTACAGGGGAGGAAGAAAGCCTTGAGCGTTGGATTTGTAAACTGTCATGAGACCTACTCAACAAAACTGAGGAATATATGACTTGGGTGCTTTAGAGACCGGCATGATGAATAGAATGTTTCCCATATCACTCCAGAAAGCAGAAGTAGCAGGTTTTAGTGCATGCCCCTCTCACCCAGCTGGCGGAGATTCCTACTTGGATGAAGGCTAAGTTTTCTCTGCATCCCCACCCCATTTTAATAGGGTCCTTTGTATTTCTGACCTTGGACTTCTGCTCTTACATCTCCAGTACTTCGATTCTACTCATGAGGGCTTTGCATATGCTAGGCGAACACTCTGTATTACTTCCCCAGTCCCTTTTATGCAGTGAGAGCGTGTGTGTCTGTGTGTCTATGTGTGTGTGGACTGAACTTGAGTCCTCAGGTTTGATAGCAAAGCACCATATTCCCCCTTCAGCCATCTCCGCAGCCCTACTCTGTGTTCTTTGAACCCAGACCATGATTAATAGCCTTCCTCTAGAGTCTCCTAGCTTACTCTTTCCACATTGAGTGTAGCCTATTTACAACTAGATTATGCTGTGCTTCTCGCTAGAACTCTACTACCGCCTTCCCCACCGCTCTTTCAAGCTCCCCGCCTTGAGTCCTGTGTTCCTGCTCTCAGCCCTCAACATAGAGTCTGTATGTAGAAGATGCCCAGTAAGTGCTGGCAGAGTCCACTTGGATTCCGGTTGATCAGGAACTGGCTTTGTTTTGTTAGTCTGTTGTTGTGGTTAACTTAAGGTATGGTCTAATAAGGTTTATTATTAAAGCTATAATTTATAATTATTGTGGCAGTACATCTATCACAATCAGTAAAAGACACAGACACCTGATAGATTTTAGAATAGCCTTATCCTGCCTGAGGCAAAACGACTATTAACCCTCAAATACCTTTACCTCCCAGCCCCATCCCAGGCCACTTCCCATCCATAATTCATAAACGCTTGCTTAGTCTCTCCTCTGGGCCGCTTCCTCCAGCCATGCCAGACAGGTGCTTTTCCCACCTAAGCCATGGCAGCCCTCCCTCTCCCTCCTCCTCTTCCTCTCTGCTGTGATCCTTCTGTCCCCAAAGCCCAAGAACCTTAGCCACGCCTACCTCCTGCCCTTCCCAGGTATAGGCCTTTTAATCAGCCAATTGGGGATAATTGGGAAACATTCCTTCTCATCACATGGTTTCAGGAGCTACATAGCAGCAGACCAACCACGAACAGTCTTTTTTTTTTTTTCCTGTACTTGGAAAGAAACCTAGGACCATGCATAGGGCAGACAAGTGCTCTCCAAGTGAGGTATACCATCTGTTTTGTTGTTACTCTTTTTTTCATAGGTGAGGATGGTGAAATGGGCCTGCTAGGCTGGCCTGAAACTCATTGTAGTCCACGTTTGGCCTCAGATTTGAGACAGTTCTTTTGCCTCAGTCTTCAGTCTCTTACCTCAACATCCTGAGCCCTAGTGGGATTAAAGATGGAAACCTTCATTTCAAAACAGAAGACTGGCAGCCTGGCCTACTGTCACATGCCTGTAATCCCAGCATTTGAGAGGGAGGGAGCAGCGTGTCGGGGGGCTTAAGGTTGCCTTTGGCATAGAGCAGGGTTGAAGGCCGCGTGCCTCAGAAAATCAAGAGCACCTCTCCAAAGCTCGGGAACATATTAGAAGAAGGGTGAGAAAAGTATGCGAGTGGGAAGAGAGGAAGGGTACTGTGAAAGGCTGTCTTCTGGACATGACAAGACCATGAACTCACAGTGGCGCTGGGAACGGGGTCAGGAGGCCCCGCTTCTAGCTGAGGATTTATTGGAGGTTGGTGGCTGCTGGACAAGAGAGGCTCATCTTTTAATTTGGGGGCAGTGGTGACCGGTAGGGTGCTCATGCTCCAGTGGATGGTACCACATTTGTGTCCATATGAGACTCAGTCTTTTTAAGGTGGGAGCAGTCTGCAGAGACGGCTCCGCTGGTTAAAGGTACTTAGTGCCAAGCCTGACAACTCTGAGTTCAATCCCCGGGACCTACCAACTCTCACAACTCCGTGAGTTGTCCTTTCACACTCCCCCAACACACACATACAAGAAAAGTGAATTAAAAAAAAATTTAAATAAAGATGCTTAAGAGGAAGATATGTAGGTAGAAGGTGCAGGGAGGTGGAGTGGGGGGCGGATATGATCAAAATATATTGTATACATGTGTGAAATTCCCAAAGAATAAATAAAAATAGTTAATCAAAAGCAGGGGCTAGAGAGATGGCTCAGGGGTGAAGAGTACTTGACTGACATAATCAGCGTTTTAGAAATAACATTTCCTCAGCTTCTTGTATGGAAGGTGGTTTGGTGTCTTTCCCTCCATCCCCAGTGAAAGCATCACTGTGCTTGGTGGCCTACTAGAATATACAACTTGTGTCTGCCTTTAAAAAACAAAAAAAACAGTTACCAAGGCAGTGGTGGTGCACACCTTTGATCCCAGCACTCAGGAGACATAGGCAGATGGATCTCTGTGAGTTCGAAGCCAGCCTGGTCCTAGGGAGTTCTAGGACAGCCAGAGCTACACAGACAAACCCTGTCTTAAAAAACAAAACAAATATATATATATATATGTATGTCTGAAACAATAGCCATATACTTGTTCCTTTTTTACTCTTGATTGTGTGTGTGTGTGTGTGTGTGTGAGAGAGAGAGAGAGAGAGAGAGAAAGAGACAAACAGATACTAGGTCTGTAATGTAGGTTAGGCTCAAACTGGCAACAGACCTCCTGCCTCAGCTCCCTAAAGTGCTCGGATGCCGTGAATGACTCATGTCTGTAATTCCAATGGTTGGGAAGTAGCAGCAGAAAGAGAAGACAGGTTTAAGGCTAGCCTAGGCTACATAGCTAGGCTTTGTCTCAAAAATCCTAAAAAATACATTCAAGCCTGATTTTGACCCACTAGTGAGAACTGTAACCTGAGTTTGTATAACTAGATGTCCCTTTAAGATCACTTCCAAATCTGATACTAAGTTGGGCTGGCTTTTGCTTTTTTTTTTTTTTTTTTTTTAAGTTTTATAGGATTAGCTGCCATTTGAACAACAAACGAGGCACAGGGCAGGGCAGTGGAGACTAAGGATGTCTGCAAAGACAGGAGTGCCTGCAGAGGAGCCAGGGGCTGGGAGTAGCTTTATGGACAGGTGACTCCAGTCAGCACTCGTGGCGATGATGGCTGCTTCCGCAAAGGCTTGTGAGAGATAGATGACCCATGCACTTGGTGACTTAGCACAGCACTCAGCAAGTCATCGAAAGTATTCTGCTGGTAGAGATGACGTTACTGCACTGGTATTGTCATCGTAGCTATAAGTGTGACGTACCTACAGGTTAGCTGGGTTTGTGCAATATGGAGTCGCCCGTGGTTGGATCTGTGTTTGGTAACCCTGCCTGTGGAGGGGATTGACAAAGCATGGGAGGAGAGATGTCAAAGCAGAAGTCAACAGTTAACAGAGCCTAGGAAAAAAATGACAACAAATACGACAGGCAGCTGTCAGAGGCAGTACAAAAAACAAGCTAGGCGGGGCTCCTGGGTGCTGTAATCTCATCACTTGAAATGTGGCAACAGGGCAGTCTGCAGGTTTAAGGCCTGTCAGAGCTACATAGTGAGACTGTGTCAACTAGGTGACTAACCGAGGAAGTAAGAATTTAAATAAGATACCTTTTAATTTAAAAAACAAAATGTTAACAGATGGCAAAAACTAGCCAGACATGTGTCATAAGCTTGGTAGCAGCAGGAGGATCAGGAATTTAAGGCCAGCCTGAGCAACAAGAGACCTTGTCTCAAAATGATTTTTTTTTAAAGGCTGTAAAAAATGTAAACGGTTGAAATTTTGTAATGTTAGGGATTTGGGAAAGGGCATTCTGAAATCCTTACTAATGAGAAAATAAATTTGTACAGCTGTTTTAGGAGGCTTGTTTGTTTGTTTGTTTGTCTGTCTGTTTGTTTTGGTTTTTTAAGACATGGTCTCTCTATGTAGCCCTGGTTGTTTTAGACTCAATTTGTAGGCCAGGCTGGCCTCGAACTCACAGAGATCCGCCTGCTTCTACCTCCCAAGTGCTGGGATTATGGGTGTGGGCCACCATACCTGGTTCTACCAAGTTTTCTTCTGATTCTCCTTCCTCCCTGGCCTGTGTTGACCTTTGCTGTTTGAAGACTGCTAGAACTCCCAGGGAAGGTGCGAAGCCTGGGTACCACCAGGGGACTCCCTGATATTCTTAGACTCTGACCTTGACTATGGGGTGGTTTCTCTGCTTGTGCCTCACATAACCAGAGCTGCCTTTAGACCATAGGCAACTCAGACCCAGCGTGTCCACTGCAAATGTGGTGGCCCCTCTGCCTACCTACCTTCTCCTTCCTCCAGGACAGTCCCAGAACCGAAGTCCTTGATTTGGCTATTCCAGATGCCTCTGTCTTTCCACTACTCTCCCTCCTGTCGGCCACCAAATTCTGCTAATTTTGCATTCTGAATATGATCAGACCGGCCCCCTCCTCTGTTGCCACTCCCTCATTCAGGCCTTTGGTGTCTTTTAACCAGACAGCTGCAGGGGCCTTCTTCTAACTGGTCTCCCTGCCTCCAGCATATCCATCCTCCAATCCTGATGCCAGAGCGATCTGAAATGCAAATGTGATCTTGTCACTCCCCTGCTTAACACCCAGCAGCTGCAGTGGCTCTGTACCCGCAGGGTAGCCTCTGACTGCCTGTGGGCTAAAAGTAAGTCGCTGTTGCTCCTCCCCCGTCGTGGTTAGACCTCCCCCACTAATACGGGTACTAACGGCAGCCACTAACACTAACACTGACCGTGCTTTCAAAAGACTCACCACCCTTTTAAAAGAAATAAATCATGGCCTCTTCGATGTTATCTGAATTTCACAGCTCCCCTTTCTCGGGATGAAGGAGAGAGGCAGAGTCACAGGTGTGGGACACGGGGAGATATCCTGAGCCGCAGGACCCTGCTGTGTGCTCTTCCAAGCTGGTTTTGGCCCCGGGGGTGGGTTAATAAGGATCACCACACAGTTGCTAGGCTGTGCTATAAGAACCCCACTGTCCCAACAAGCATTGAGGGAAGTTATCACTCCCCCAAATCTTGACTGTGTTCACTGAGTCACGTATTTGGGAGCATCCTCAGGCTCCTGGGTGCCAGGAAAGGGAAGTGAAGTTATGCTGAAAGTTAGGGTCAAGTCCAGGCCCCTTGGCCTGCTCATCTCTGCCAGCTCCTGTCACCCCTTTCTTTGAACTTTTCACTGTAGTACAAACCAACTATATGTGACACTAACCATCACTCTCCCTGACTGAGGTCTGCTTTGTGCCACGCACTCGGCTGAATGGTTCCCTGCAATGTCAGTATCTCAAGTGAGCCTCACGGTGGTTCTTTAAGGCAGGTCTTCAATCCTTATCTTATTTATTTGGTTTTTGGTTTGGGGGTATTTTGGCAAGGGAAAGATTGATTTTGGGGGGTTGGGTTGGGTTTTGTTTTTTCTTTTTCTTTTTTTTTTTGGTGCTAGGGGTTGAACCTCAGGCCTCACAAATGCTAGGTAGCACTCTTACCTCTGAGCTCCATAGACCTCAGTTCAAAAGAGGAAGAAAACAAGATGCTGGCGGTGAAGCCCAGCTGAAGTAGCTGGGATGACGGCCCCTTCACACACACCCATCAGTTTCCTCACCGTGTGCCTCCTTTTGCCAGAGTAATGCCCATTCATTCCTCAGAGACTGCCCCTGCCCGAGACAGGCCCTCAGTACCCTTGGCCCTGTGAGCTGCTCTGTGCAGTTTCAGCAACTCTGCCCCTCACCGTGCTGGAATGTATAGGTTTTCTCTTCAGTGCTCCTCAAGGTTGGAGTAAGCCTGGTAGCTTGGAACCACCCGGCCTCAAGTGTGGCTTCTGGCACCTAACATGCCTCGGTCAGTGTGTGTGGAGTAGAGTGCTCGGCCCTGAGGTTGTCCTGCTGACCGCTCTTCCTGTCTTCACCTCTCCAGGCACAAAGCCAGGCTATTTGATCTCGGGAGAAGGATCCTTTCCCTTCCTGCTTGGGTTCCACCTGCACCCTTTGACTTCCGGTGGAAACTGCTGTCCGATCCGCCACCTTGCCCACACTGTGGACATCTCTGCTCTCTCTGACCCCCTTTCTCAGTCCTCCCCACAGCCTGGGCCCTGTCCATTCCTATGAGCCATCTTTTTCAACTTCCCTTAGCCGTAGCTCTTTCCACTGAACCTTTTTTTTTTTAATGTCCCCAAAATAGTCCCCCTTAAAAAAAAATGAGTTTTTCCTCTTTGTCAACAGCCCAATATTGGACTTTTCTCCACAGTGCT
Source organism: Pachyuromys duprasi (assembly GCA_028658305.1). Taxonomy (NCBI): domain Eukaryota; kingdom Metazoa; phylum Chordata; class Mammalia; order Rodentia; family Muridae; genus Pachyuromys; species Pachyuromys duprasi. The sequence goes on from CM053744.1 coordinate 89,688,245, forward strand.
ATTTAAGCCAATTATTTTGTGTTGGAAAGCCCCAATGCCTTGCTTTAAGTTGTCAAAAATTCCTACCATCCCTAGCTGGAGTCTCTGCCTCCAAGTCCCATCCTGCCTTGAAACAGGGCTGGTGTGACCCTGTAACAGAGCAGCCTTCAGGCCTTCCTCAGCACCCTCTCCATAGCCACCCTGCCTTCCCTCACTTCCCAGTATCCTCTGCTTCTGGCAGCTATGGGACCCCTGCCCCTGGCTTCTCCTCCATGCTGTATGGAATGAAGATTGCAAATCTGGCCTTCGTCACCAAGACTCGGGTCAGGTTCTTCAAACTAGACCGCTGGGCTGATGTGCCGTTGCCAGAAAAGAGGCGAATAAAGCCAGGGTCGAGTATCAGCAAGCAACACAGATCACTGTTGGCCAGGATCTTTCATGACAGGTGTGTGAGCGCTTGCCCCATGAGTGGGCAGGAGGGGAAAGAGATGTCTGGCTTTAAAAGCACTGGCTTTCCTTGGGCTGTGGTAAGCCCCCACCCCTTCAAGGAAGGAAGAGAGGCAGGCAATTAATCCAGGGTAGAGGTGGGTTCCCAAGCAGTCTGACACTTGACCAGGTTCCTACACCTGAAACCTTCCCCGGGGCAATTCCCAGTCCAAGGTCCTCCCTCCACATTCTCCACCGCCACCACCTTGACTCCCACTTTCCCCAGGGCTGAGTATCTTCATGGGAAGCATGGAGTGGACGTGGAGGTCCAGGGACCCCATGAAGCCCGAGATGGGCAGCTTCTTATCCGCCTGGATTTGAACCGCAAAGAGGTGCTGACCCTAAGGCTTCGGAACGGAGGAAGCAAGCCTGTCACCCTCACTCATCTCTTCCCACTCTGCTGGACATCTCAGTTTGCCTTCTACCATGGCGAACAGGACCTGCCCTGTCCACTGAGCCCAGGTGAGTGGTCTTCTGAGGAGAAATAGCCCTTGGGTATCTGAGCTTCAAGAGAAAAAAATCTCCAAACAGTGGATTCCTGCCTTGGGATGGGGGGTGGGGTAGGGTCGCTACCTCACTCAGTTACCTTCTTCCAGGTGAAAGCTATGAGCTCCATGTCTACTGTAAGACCAGCATCGTGGGTTACTTCCCAGCCACTGTCCTCTGGGAGCTGCTGGGACCTGGGGAGTCGGGATCCGAAGGAGCAGAAACTTTCTACATTGCCCGCTTCTTGGCTGCCGTCGCCCACAGCCCACTGGCTGCGCAGTTGAAACCCACAACTCCCTTCAAACGCACCCCCCGGCTCAATAGAAACCCTGTGTTGACCAACCGGATAGAGGAAGGAGAGAGGCCTGACCGGTAACTAAATAACTGACAGCGTGGACGCTTGGGGAGACTTCCAAGCAAGGAGACAGAGCCCCCTTTCCAAGCTGCAGGTTACTCCCTCCTGTGGGTCTCAGCTCCCTGCTATATTAGAGAAGGAAGCTGCAGGAGACCAGCAGACCCGAGGACAGTGTGACAGCTCTGTGCAGAGAAATGGCCAAGTAATGTTTTACCCCTGAGCTACGCCTAATCCCTCCCCATTTGTGTTTAAAGACTTTGGTATTTATGTGTGCCTGTGTGTCTGTGTCTGTGCATGTCAGAGGCCAGGGTGCCAGATTCCCCTGGAGCTGGAGTCACATGCTGTTGTGAGCCACCCCACGGCCTCTGCAAAAGAAGCAAGTGCTCTTAACTGCTGAGCTACCTTTTTATTTTTTTAATTTTACTTATTTATTTATGACAAGGTCTCGATATATAACCCTGGAAGACCTGAAGCTCACTATGCAGACTAAAATGCCTTGAAACTCATAGAGCTCCACCTGCTAGTGTTGCGATTAAAGGCCTGTACCACCATTGTACCACCACGACTGGCACTCACTATTAGATATATTCATTTATGAGGGAGGTGGCAGAATTGAAGAGTTGTGGCTAAAGGGCTTGTCAGAAATGTTCTAACACTGGCAATAATGATGGTTGCACATATGTGTGAATACATTAAACAAATCACAAAATTGTATGTGAATTTTTCCAACAGAGCTGTTACAAGAAAGCCAGGTATGGTGGCCTGGGCTACATAGTAAAATCCTGTCTAATAAACAAACAAACAAACAAAAATAAATCAGAGAGCAAGGTATGGTAGCTCAAAACGCTGTACTCCCAACACTTAGGTGGCTGGGCCAGAATCCATACAAGTTACAGTCTAGCCTATGCTATAGGAGAGTTCTAGGCTAGCCTGGATTTCTGAGAAATACTCTGTCTAAAACACAATGAAGGGCTGGAGAAATGACTTGAGTTACTCTTTCAGTGAGCCTGAGTTCAATTGCCAGCACCCAATTTGGGTGGCTTACAACTGTCTGAAATGCCAGGGGAATCTGGCACCATCTTCATACACAGGTACTCATAGAAGGGTAAACATTTTAAAATAATGAGTAATGGGGCCTAGAGAGATGACTCAGCAGTTAAGAGCACTTTCTGCAATTCCAGAGGTCCGGAGTTCAATTCCCCGGCAACCACATGGTGGCTTACAACCATCTATACTGGAATCTGGTGCCCTCTTCTGGCATGCAACTGTACATGCAGATAGAGCACTCATACACAAAATATAAATAAATTTTTTTAAAAAATAATGAGTATTAAATGTAAATCATGTAATAAGATATCCATAGTTATAACACATTTCTTTGGTTAACAGTACATATGTGTAAAACAAATTTACAGCATGTGTGAGACCCTGGATTGTATCCTCAGCACCTCAATCAGACAAAGGCCCTGGAGGCATGCCTGTAATTCCAGTACTTAAAAGGTGGAAAGCAGGAGTTCAAGGTGAAGTCTGGCTACTTAGCAAGTTTGAAGCCAGCCTGGACTGTAGGATAACCTGTCTCAGAAAAAAGGAAAAAAAAAAAAGATGTCTGAAAGATGATATACCAAAAAGTTAAAGTTGACTATTCCTGAGTAAGAATTTTACATAGTTATTTAAAATACTTTGCCTTAAAATATATTGCCTTGTTGTTGTTGTTTCTTCAAAAGAGCATATATTGCTTATATTTGTTTATTTTTGAGAGAGTCAGACCAGGCTGGTCTGCAACTCATAAATGTTTTGTGCTCTTTTCCATTACTAAGTACTGGGATTATAGGCCTGTGCCATCACACACAGCTTCCAAAAAAAAAAATTTTTTTTTTTTTAGTATTCCAAGTATTAGGCTTTACAAAAAATGAGAGTGGTCCAACCTTGGACCTAGCAGCTGCATGAGCTAGGGAGCACTATATCCCTAGATGGCTGCTGACCACACTACAGAAGTCACTGTAGAAGTATTTTGCTCAGGCTCCATGGGGCCATTTCCAGAGTCTTTGAAGATGATGAGGGGGTTCTGTGTTCATGATGTTATCTTCCCTCCCACAGTGCCAAGGGCTATGAACTAGAGCTAAGTTTGGCCCTGGGGACCTACTACCCACCCATCCGCCTCCGGCAATTGCTCCCTACCCTTCTTCAGGGACCAAGCATCTTCACCTCCCCAAAGGAGGTTGCGGAGATCAAGTAAGTACCAGCACCCCTCCCTTGTCTTCTTTCTCTCTCCACTGGCTTCTCCTTGTCTGTGCTCACTTCACCGGTTCACCTTGATCGGTGCTTGGCATCCGCAGTGTGTTCAGTGTCGGGATGAGTGAATGGAGAGGGTAGAGGCCCAGAGCAGTGGGTTTGTCTGATCCACCCTGATCCCGCTGCAACCCAACCATCCCTACCAGGGCCCAGTTGGAGACAACCCTGAAGTCCAGGAACTATGAGGTGAAGCTCCGGCTGCTGCTGCACCTGGAAGAGCTGCAGATGGAGCATGACATCCGGCACTATGACCTGGAGTCGGTGCCCATGACCTGGGACCCTGTGGACCAGAATCCCAGGCTGCTCACACTGGAGGTAAGGGCTCAGATCTGTGCAGAGGGTGGGCCCATGACAGTCTGCTTTAAGGAGGTGACAGGCCGTGGTCCCTGACAGCAAACATGCGAAGAGAATGAAATGGCACCTGTTTCAGAGGGAATGGACAAAGAGCAAGGTAAACTTCCAGTCCCCCAAAACATGCCAGGCAGTGGGTTTTGTTTCTCCTTTATTTGGGGCAGGATCCCATGTAGCTCAGGCTAGCTTCCTAGCCTGACAAGGATAAACTTGAACTTTTGATTCTCCTTTGTTTACCGCCGCAGTGCCAAGATTATAGGCACAGCCCACCACACTAAGTTCCTGTTAGTAGAATTTCATAATCTAGATTTTGCCACCCACTGTGTGACATTAAACAAGACCCTTGTTTTCCCAGCTTTGTGGATAATTTATTAGATAATTCTGAGACCCTTTGCAAATCTTCATGTTTTTATTCGTTCGTTCGATTGTTTGTTTTAGTTTGCATGTATTCAGCATGCATAGCACACATATGGAGGTCAGAGAACAATTTGCAGGAGTCTGTTTTCTCTTCCTACCATGTTAGTCCCAGGGATTGAACTCAGGTTGTCAGGCTTAGCAGCAGGCACCCTTACCCACTGAGCCATCTCACCAGCCCTCACATTTTGAATATATACACACAAACTCAGTTACTTGTGAGAATGGATTAACATACAGGAGTGCAAGTAGGAAGGGAGAGAGTTAGGATAATCAGGGAAGTGAGTTTGCACCAAAGACAAAACTGTAGCTGAACTGGCCAAGAAACAGCTAGCTGGGCTGGGGACATTGACCACCACATCTTAAAAAATCTTACCCTGGAGGTTCTTAGACTCCCAGTGTAGGCGCCTCTAGCAGCCTCTGGTCCTTTTAGTGATTCTTGCTTTGCCTTGTAGAAGAGGAAAGCAGGGATAAGTTGGGGCTATGAGGCCAGAACCTGGGGCTACGGCCCTCCACCGGTCAGCCATTGGGTAGAAAAGTTGGCTTCTGTTTACACCTTGCAGGTTCCTGGTGTGGCTGAGAGCCGTCCCTCAGTGCTACGGGGTGACCACCTTTTTGCCCTTTTGTCCTCTGAGACCCACCAAGAGGACCCTGTTACCTACAAAGGTTTTGTACACAAGGTGGAACTGGACCGTGTAAAGCTGAGCTTTTCTACAAGGTGAGTCTTGGGAGAACCAAATCACTGAAGCAACCGTTAGGCTTCTAAGGCCTGGGGAGAGGAGGTATTCCTTTCAGAGATGACTAGGACCCCTGAACGCAGGGTAGGGGGACCCCACGCTGGGTAAACTACTTCATCTCCCAGAGAACTTTGTAAGAACCTCTTGGGAAGAGAGAGGGAGTGGAATGGTCAGAGGGGGAAAGGCTCCTGGCTGATTACTGGCTGCTTCACCTAACCTGAGCTCGCACTTACTTACTTCTCTACCCGCAGCCTCCTGAGCCGATTTGTGGATGGGCTGACCTTCAAGGTGAACTTTACCTTCAACCGCCAGCCCCTTCGGGTCCAGCACCGGGCCCTGGAGTTGACGGGGCGCTGGCCTCTGTGGCCCATGCTTTTTCCTGTGGCCTCCCGCGGGGTCTCACTGCTGCCCTCAGATGTGAAGTTCAAGTGAGACTCTGGGCGTGGGCCCTGGGGCAGCTTGGGGTGTGGCTATCAGGAATGGAGTCCCAGAAGCCTCTGGGGGTACTGGATGACTTCAAGTTCGTATTCCCGGGCCCTTTGCCAGGCTGTATGATCGGAGTCTGGAGTCGAACCCTGAGCAGCTTCAGGCCATGAAGCACATTGTGAGGGGCACCACCCGGCCTGCCCCCTACATCATCTTTGGGCCTCCAGGTACTGGCAAGACCGTCACATTAGTGGAGGCCATCAAGCAGGTGAGGCTGAAACGTAAGCCCAAGGCCTGTACTGACATGTGTCTGCAGTTCTGATTCCCTCCTGTCACCTCAGTGACTGTTGAGTGTTGGTGCGGAAATACGTAGGCATGAATTTACCGATATCCAACACTAAGGTGGCATGTGGACCAGCAGGTGTCTGGGAAGCAAATGCAGCCCAAGTGCCCTGTCATAGCAGGCGTCTGCCCACACTATCATTTTCTTTGTCTCAGGTAGTGAAGCACTTGCCTAAAGCCCACATCCTGGCCTGCACTCCATCTAACTCGGGGGCTGACCTCCTCTGTCAGCGGCTCCGGGTCCACCTGCCCAGCTCCATCTACCGTCTCCTGGCCCCCAGTAGGGACATCCGAATGGTACCTGAGGACATTAAGGTATGTAGGAAGTGCAGAGGGCCAAGGGACAATGGATACCTGGGAGGTTCTCAAAGTACCTGAAGACTTGCTGTGTTGTGTGACTTTGGGCGGGGCGGGACCCTTCTGGGGACTTCAGTTTCCTTAATCTGCAAAGGGAGGGAGGCAGGTGGTCCAGAGCCGGGGTGAGAGTAAGAGAAGGAAGAGCCAAGCTGATTTCTCCTGCTTTTGTAACCCACAGAGCTGCTGTAACTGGGATGCTAAGAAGGGGGAATATGTGTATCCTGCCAAAAAGCATCTTCAGCAATACCGGGTCTTAATCACCACCCTCATCACGGCCAGCAGGTAAGGGATGTATAGGATACGTTTCTCAGTGGCTAGGAAAAGTAATAGGGTGTAGGGCTAGGGAAAGAGGAAGGGCTCCTGAGGGCAGGATGAAATGAAGGGCCAGAGTTCAGGTTTGGTCACTGGGTGCCTGGGAATGACCCCTGCTTGGCCTGACACTCCCAGGTTGGTGTCAGCCCAGTTTCCCATCGATCACTTCACACACATCTTCATCGATGAGGCTGGCCACTGCATGGAGCCTGAGAGTCTGGTGGCCATAGCAGGTGAGGGGGCTCAGGATGGGTATAGGTACAGCACCCCACACCGATTGGGTAATTCCGCCGTTTAACCTTTCTCCTCATGTCTCTCAGGACTGATGGATGTCAAAGAAACAGGCAACCCAGGAGGGCAGCTGGTGCTGGCAGGAGACCCCCGGCAGCTGGGGCCGGTGCTTCGGTCACCACTGGCCCAGAAGCATGGACTCGGCTACTCTCTGCTGGAGCGCCTACTCACCTACAACTCATTGTACAAGAAGGGCCCCAATGGCTATGACGCCCAGTTCATCACCAAACTGCTCCGCAACTACAGGTATCACGTCCCCTCCTCTGCTGCTTGCTCACATCCTCCCAGTGACCCTTAGCAGGAAGAGGGGGTCTCCTTTGCAGCCCCTCTTATGACTCAGCAGGTGGCTTCTTTTTTGGACCAGTTGGTTTGTCTGCATATTGGAGGTCCTCAGACCAGGATGTGTCTAGATGGATCTAAGTTTCTAGGCTGTCCAGCAAGAAATAAGAAAGGCAGGAGCATAGCTGTTCCTCAAAACCACTGTTAGTTGAATGACATATACAACGGAGGCCTATGTACTTGTGATTGTTTCGTTTTGTATTTTTTGTTTTTCGAACAAAAGGGATTTTTTTGTGGAGCCTTGGCTGTCCTGCATTCACTTTGTAGTCCAAGGTGACCTCAGACTCAAAGAGATCCACCTGCCTCTGCCTCCCTGAGTGCTGGGATTACTGGTGTGCATCGGCACACCTGGCTGCACTTGTGAGTTTTATTTCTCGTGTGGTGCTAGGACTTGAGCCCAGGATCTTGAACATTGCTTTCAAGTGTCTGACCACTGATGTACATCCCCAGTTCTCTTCTCCCCTTTGAGACAGGCTCTGTCTCTGTTGCCTAGGCTCATTTTAACTCGTGGCTCAAGCAAACCTGCCTTAGGCCGAGTAGCTAGGATTGTAGGTGCATACCACCTTCGCCATCTGTGTACTTCTAGTACATGAGTTTAGACACCAGTGTGTGGATGAGTTCTAGACCATCAGTGAGAACTTGGTAACTGTGGGACAGGACAAATGGCTCAGCAGTTAAGAGTGTAGCAGAGGACCTGTGTTCGGCACCCATGTCAAGTGGCTCCTAGCTTCTGACTCCAGCTCCTGGGGGATCTGGCACCTTTGGCCTTCCATGCTCACCTGTACTCACATGCGCACACATGCACACGCACACATAATTGAAAATCATTTTAAAAACTTTTTAAGAGTTTAAAATGTAAGCTGGGCCATGTTGCACATTCCTATAATCCCAGCATTTGGAGGTTGAGTGAGACAGGAGGATTGGGAGTTTAGGGCTAGACAGGGCTACACAGTAAGACACTGTCTCAGAAATGCAGGGTTGAGATGGCTCAATGGGTAAAAGAATTTGCTGTACGTAACTAGCAATGCAAGTTGCATTTCTCAAACCCATAAACCCACTGACAGGTGGAAGGAGAGACTCCACAAGGTTGTCCTCTGACCTCCACACACGCGACATAGCGTGACGTCCCACACCACACAATAATAATTGTAAAAGTTCTGTAAGTGCTTTTGTGTTGACACTTAATTGTTTGGGAGTTTAATTAAATAGTAGTGATAACAGATGATAATTTATTTTTGGACTATCCTTGTTCAGTAAACTAAAACCTGAGAATGGGTCCTAATTTCTTGTGGGTTTTTTGTTTTGTTTTGTTTTTTAAAGGAATTTGGCTGGTCAGAGCCCTAGCCTGGCGGCTCATTAGAACCACGTTTGGCTTAACTTTATGTGGTTTGCAGCACCTGGCAGCAGACACTAAGGAATGTGTACTGGGAATGGCTGAAGTGTGGGGAGCATGTGGAACAGGGCTCCCCAGAGGCCTTTGACCTTGTTCTTTCTCTGCCTTGACCCCTAGGTCTCATCCCACCATCCTAGACATCCCTAACCAGCTGTACTATGATGGAGAGCTGCAGGCCTGCGCAGACATGGTGGATCGAGAACGGTTCTGCCGATGGGAGGGGCTGCCTCAGCAGGTGAGGCCCAGCAGGGCAGGACTCCAACCCGGACCCCGACTCCTTCCTCCCAAAGGCACGCAGCCCTCCCTTTGTCGTTGTGACCTGGAACCCTGTCTCCCTCGCTGGATTGGAGAGCAGGGAGATGAGCCTGAAGGTCTCCCCCTCATTTGCACCCAGGGCTTTCCCATCATCTTCCACGGGGTGATGGGCAAAGATGAGCGAGAGGGCAATAGCCCGTCCTTCTTCAACCCTGAAGAGGCTGCCACAGTGACTTCATACCTCAAACAGCTCCTGGCCCCTTCCTCCAAGAAGGGTAAAGCTCGCCTGAGCCCCCGGAGTGTGGGCGTCATCTCCCCGTACCGGAAGCAGGTCAGGCCCTCAATCCAAGGCTAGGATTTCCCTCTTTGCTCACCAGCACCCTGGCCTGCCTCTGCCTCCCTCTCGTGTAAAGGGGATGGTATGAGAGGAAAGCACCCATCCTCTCCCTCCAGGTGGAAAAAATCCGTTACTGCATCACAAAGCTTGACCGGGAGCTTCGAGGACTGGATGACATCAAGGACTTGAAGGTAACACGCCTCCCACCTTCCACTCCCAGCATGCCACGTGCCTCTTATCTGCCCCACCCTGTTTCCTGAAAATGGAACTGGGGTTTCCCCGGGGGTGGTGGGGGGGGGGAGGTGTTCTGAGGTGGAACCTGTCGGCCTGCCTGCTTAACAAGCAGCCACATCTCCCTTATCCCTCAGTCTGGTGTGTGCGTGACCTCCGCCCTAAGGATGAAGTCCGAACTAGACCAGCCCTGCCTGTCATGTGATACTGTCTCCTCACTGCCTACTCACCGTAGCTTAACTCTATTGGGACAGGTGTCTCCACACGGATTCAGAATAAAAATCACTTGGAGAAGTTTAATAATGCCACTACTTGGGTCCCACCCAGCCAATTAGCATAGCTGTCCGGAGGCAGAGCCAAGGCACTGGTGGGGTTTCACTGTTGTCACTGTCTGGTTTCTTGTTTTGTTTTAAACTTCAGGTGACTCTGATATGTGAGCCAGGGTTGAAAACCAACCCTTTACGATTTATAGGCCCGTCCCTCGGAAAGGCCGACCAAATCGGTGGCTGTGTCCAGGGAAGAGAACTCTGCTCAGTTCGTTCTTTGCAGTGCCCCTTGCTTTGCTCTGAATAGTTTCCAGGACCCACCCTCTAACTGGCTCTGTCCCTCAGGCCTCCACAGTAGGGCCTCCTGTCTTCTTCTAGGCACTAACCTACAAGTGCCTGTACCTTCCTTGCAGCTTTGATGCCATGGTTCCTCTTAGCCTGGTCTTAACACTTGCCTCTGCCCTCTAGGTGGGCTCTGTGGAAGAATTCCAAGGGCAAGAACGGAGTGTCATCCTCATCTCCACCGTCCGAAGCAGCCAGAGCTTTGTGCAGCTGGATCTGGACTTTAACCTCGGTTTCCTTAAGAACCCCAAGGTTTGCAGGCTCCTGGGTGGCATGAATTCTTCCTCGGGGCCTGTCCCTTCCATGACATCACCTCTTCCTCCTTCCAGAGGTTCAACGTGGCTGTGACCCGGGCCAAGGCTTTGCTCATCATAGTGGGCAACCCCCTCCTCCTAGGCCACGACCCGGACTGGAAAACGTAAGTATTCCCACCCCATAATTGCTCTTGCTGACTACGAGCAGCAGTCTAGGGCAGGTGTGTCCTTGCTGAGCACCGGCTCACTGTCTGTTAGTCCTCAGATCTGTGGGTGTTCACAGAGCCCACCTTGTATTAATAAGCAAAGTAGACTAACTGCCTCAGATGCTGCAGCACCAAATGCCAGCCTCCAGCCTCTGCTTCCCAGCCGGGCCTACACAGCTTCCCATGCCATGTCCTGTACCCCACAGATTCCTGGAGTTCTGTAAAGAAAACGGGGGGTATACCGGATGCCCCTTTCCTGCTAAACTGGACCTGCAGCAGGGACAGGACTTACTCCAAGGCCTGAGCAAACTCAGCCCCTCTACCTCAGGTATGGACGGGCTATGGTGGGTCAGACACGCAAATGGTGGGAAGGAGCTCAGAAAAACTAAACATGTCTCTTTTCTTCCTAGGGCCCCGCCGCCACCAGAATCTCTCCCGGGACGGTGAAGGGGGCCTGCCCTTACAAGTGGAGCCAGAGTGGAGAAATGAGCTCTGAAGACACAGCTGCCCGTCTTCTCACACCAGCCAAGCCTTATTGCTGCCTATCCCTGACCCGGAACCCAGCTCACCTGTCCCTCAAGAGATGGGAAGGCTGGGAAGTTTACAGCCCGAACCATTCCACCCCTTCCTCTGCTAGAGAAAATAACCCAAGCTGCTAAAACTTGGAGGAAGGGAGAGGAAAAAAGTTTTTTTTTTTTTTAACCCTCTCCTTTGCAGTACTGGGGATTGAACCCAGAGCCTCAAATACGCTAGGCAAGCACGCAAGCGTTGAGCTGCTTTAGGAAAAACAAAACGCTGTTCTATGCAAAAGCCTCTTGTTTAAGTCTCATCAGCCTGTTCCTGCTTCCTGTGCCCCCATGCTGACCCTCCAGGAGGGTATCTGCCCAGGGCCACGCCCCTTCATAGCTAGGCGGGAACCCAGTGCACAGGGAAGCCACCCACAGGCTTCTATGTTTAGCCAATGGTACAGAGCACTCCCCTCACCCACCCAGGCAGTCAGCCAAACATGACCTCATCCTTTACTCTAGACTCCACCCCATCCCCTACTGCCCACCCCCAGCCCTGCCTCCGCAGACAGGAGCCCAGCTTAACCAGCAACTTGGAAATGAAGACAGAAAGATGGGACTCCAGGCTCACAGCCAAGGTAGGCCAGGAAAGACAGGAAGCTGCCACACGTGGTGCAACCTTTGACCTTTATTCATGTCCTGCCTTCCCACCAAGTTAAGGCTATTACCCAAAGCAGAAACCCCAATCCTTACCCTAGACTCCTCCTGTGAGTCAGAAATACATAAAGTGCTGGTGTGTGATATGGGGAAGGCCAAAGGGACTAAGAGCCCCACCCCTGGACCAACGCAGCAGGAGGGGCCCTGCTCAGGAAGGGCAAGGCACCAGCCTGGTTCCCAGAGGCAGGGAGAAAGGGCCTACCAGCTCCAACTTGGGGCTGGAAAACTCATGCAGTCCTGGGCAGGAAGAAACCAAAAAAGAAACTGGCAGCATGGAGTCCTACAAGGATGGAGTGGGGGGAGGGGAGGACTGAGGAGACTTTGAGGAACTCAGAGAATGGGACAGCCCCTCCGGCGCTTGTTCTTTCGGACCTGTAAGCCAGCCCGGGTGGCCATCTCAAACACCTCCCGCACCCCTTCCTTAGTCTTGGCTGAGCATTCAAGGTAACCGAAAGCACTGATCCTGTTTGCCATGTCCCGGCCTTCCTCAGATCGAACAGGCTCCTGATAAGACAAGATACGGGGTCAAAAGAAGGGGCCAGTGAGCATCCTCCAGACTGGCCCTGCAGAACACCCAGGTCCAGCTGACCACAGGCAGTTTTCAGGCTGGAGACATAAGACCCGAGTTGCCATTTCAGAATTCTGTCCAGTCCTTCCTCCCACCCTGCCTTATTCCTACAGTACCCATTCCTCCTCTGAACAAGTGCGCAACTGCCCTCCATCCTCACATCCCTCTAATCCAGTGCTTCTCAACCTTCCTAATGCTGCAACCCTTTAATAGAGCTCCTCATGTTGTGGTGAGACACCCCTTCATAAAAATTATTTTCATTGCTACTTCATAACTTCAGTTTCGTTACTGTTACGAATTGTGACGTAAATAGCTGATAGGCAGGGTGTCTGACGAGGGGTCACAAACCCACAGACTGAGAAGTGCTGCTCTATACTGCAGCCAGAATACTTTTTTTCCGCTAACATATAGACTGGGCATCTATTCCCCAATTAAAAGCTTAATTAGCCTCCCCGGTGTAGCCTACCTTCTTACCTTCCTCTAAATAAAATAGGCCTCTGGCTAGAGTCATTTAACAAGCCTTTAAGTACACACCCAGCTGAGTGGTTCCAGCCATTTATAATGTCCTTCCTCCCCAGGGCACTCTAACAGTACAGCTTCCATGCCCTCATTTGACACAGCTGCTCCCTGGGGTGAGGGTCCTTCATTCATCTTAGTAGGCCCAGCCGTAAATTGGAATAAGTTCCAACAAAAGCCCTTGGACATGCTGCTTCTCTGACACTTCAGTTACTTAGGACCCTTCCAGTTCCTCCCAACATTCAGACAGGGGACAGCAGGAAGTGACTAAAATATCACAGTCCCATCTAAGGCTGGCTATTAGCTGTTTCCATCCTGGCTGGAAAGTTGGTCGGAGGAAGTTTCCTCACTGGCTAAGCTGCCCCACCCACCTGTTTCATCTTGGCCAACTCTCTCCTGGTGTGCTCATCTTGCCTCAGGTCCTTTTTGTTCCCCACTAGGATGATGGGCACGTTGGGACAAAAGTGTTTCACCTCCGGGGTCCACTTCTCAGGAATGTTTTCTGCAGAGGTGTCAAAAAAGATGCCTTCCACAGCAGTCACAAGACTGTTGAACAAGCAGTACCCTGCACAGCTCAAAGCCCCTTGCAGTGGAGACTGCCCCCCACCCCCGGACCTCAAGGGCCACTGTTCCCATAGCAAAGGAGACCTGTAGGGACTCCATGCTCCCAGCAACCCCCCCCCCCACTCCCCAGAGCCTCTGAAGATGGCAGCTACCAAATGCTCTCAATCCCTCCAAAGCCTTACCAAGGCTGTCAGGACTGTCAATGGAGAAACACATGAGGATGACGTCAGTGTCCGGGTAGGAGAGAGGCCGCAGGCGATCATAGTCTTCTTGCCCTGCTGTGTCCCACAGAGCCAGCTCCACCTGACACACAGGACTACTGAATAGCTAGCCCAAGGGCCCCAACCCTACCACCTCAAGGCCCTTCCTCTGAAATCACGGGTCCCATAAACTAACGGAACATCTTTTTAGCACTTGCTATGTACCGGGTTGTAGTGACCCGTCACAAAACCAATGATAGACTTTTTAAAAAGTCTGAAGATGGCTTTGATCTTTGTGTAATACGAGCCACCGTTGTACACAGCATTTAATTCCTACAGCAACCCTTTGGGGGAGGCCTTGTCCTCACTTAAATTTTGCAGTGGGGAGAGGTTAAGCCCAGAGGCAAAGGACTTGGCTCAGATTCCAGAGCCAGTATGTGGTCAAACCAGATAGTACGTCCAGGTTTTCTATGGCTACAGCTTCACTTTGTAACTTTTGCTGGTTCCAGCGGGGAAATGAAGCAAAGATGTACATGGGTGGTAAGAAAGAACATACTAGGACCCTACGTGACTCGGGGGGCCAGGGTTCTTGGCCTTCACCTGCTTGCCATCCACCTCGATGTCTGCGATGTAGTTCTCAAAGACGGTGGGGACGTAGACCTCTGGGAACTGGTCCTTGCTGAAGACAATGAGCAGGCAGGTCTTCCCACAAGCCCCGTCGCCCACGATCACGAGTTTCTTTCGGATTGCAGCCATGACTGACTCTGGCAACAAGAGGCATCGGGGATTTGAAGAGGGGTGGAAATCCAGTAAGTCCAAAAACCACTTATCTTGGGCACCCCCAAGCTTGCCTGGAAACCACAGCATCCAGCAAAGGAAGGGAAGGGGGTCTTGCCAAGAACTATTCTGCAGGCAAAAGACCTTGAAATGCTGCTCAGCACAGGTCTTCCTGGATACGTTACAAACGATCAGAAGGAGAAGGATGACTCAGGAGCCAGGAATGGTGGCTTATGTCTTGCCCATTCAACTGCAGGACCCAGGACATCCGAGAAGTGCTCAGGTATGCCCTGGAAGACCTAGATTTATCTGCCTTGCCTATCAGTTTAATGTGTTACCAGGATTAGGACAGTATTAATAATCACTAAATGCAAACTCGGATAGATTGTCTCTCAAGTAGGAGTCTTGCCTGCCTGGTCACGAAGAAGGAAGCTGCAGGTAAAGCAAGGAACACCTGTAGCACCCCTACAGGTCTGTCTCTCCCTGGATAACCCACAAACTTTGTTAGGCATTTTGAGAAAAAATAAATCTTCAGATCTCTAGTTGCCTGTTAGGTAGATGGTGGCCTTCCTGTTTGATAACAAAACCCTCTTTATTTATTTATTGTTTGGGGGGGGGTATGTGCATGTGTAAGTCAAAGAACAACTTTGTAGTCAAGTCTGCATTTGCATGGGTTCCTGGGATCAAACTCAGGTAATCATGCTGACAAGTACCCTGGTCCATTGAGCCATCTTACTGACCCCAGGCCTTCCTACTTTGACAAAGTAGGAAACTGAGGCTCAGTGAGGTTTAGCCACATCTTTAAGAGTCTGACACGTAAGGTACAGGGATGGCTCAAAGCAGGGCTGTGTGATCCAGTCTGTCTGGCCTACATGGCACTCCACAGGTAAGAACCAAGGCTGAGAAAGTAAGCCAGAGGACAGTGGAAGCAGCCGGCTGTCTTCGCCAGCTCACCCCATCCCTTCCCCAAAGTCTCAAGTCACACAAAGGCAGCTCAGTCCTGGCAGCTCATGGTCAGGCAGCCTGTCCCCCCCCCCCTCCCCGGGGCCTGGCAGCAACACTGGGTCACTCAGGCCCTGACAGGGGACAATGACTACGCTGTGGGGAGCCGCACATCCAGCACTGCTGTGACGGAGCTAACCCACTTGGGAATCACCACCCACTCTGGAACAGCCCCTTCTTGTGACCAGCTGACCCTTAGGCCCTGCAGGCACCTCCCTGTGACTCAAGGCAAGGAGCCAGCCTCTCTTAGGCTCTGCTTGTGTCCCCCACCCCAGCACACATGAAAAAGCAGCCCACACCTTCATGGCTTCTCTTCCGGGCCTCTGACCAGGCCACTGAGATCCCCAGGCCTACACAGCCTGGGAAGGAGAGTGCCAGCCACCTCTGGAGTAGAGAGGGGGAGGGGGCTAGAGCCTGGGCTGGGAGGAGCCCCAAAAGAAAAGACTAATGAGGACCAGTCTACGCTTTTACTAGGTTTACTAGACAGGGAGCAGTTAAGAAGGGGACAGTAACCTGATCTCTCGGCCCCAAACTTGGCTTTTCCTTTCAGTCCCATATCCTGTCTGGCACGGCTGAGCTCCCTTACTCCCAGCACACCACCGCCTCCAACCCTGTCCTGGGCCTGCCTCTGAGGAAGCTGAATACTCCAGCATCAGGCTCCTGAGCGGTTCCTCCCTCCCATACACACACAAACACACACAACTGGGATGTGAGGGAAGAGGACATGAGTCACAGAGAATTTATAGGAGTTGAGTATACACAAGCCACACTTAGCACCACCACCAGGGGCTCTCCCTGGTACCCTCAAGAGATGGGGAAGAAGGCATTCACTCTTCGGCCTATCTCCATCAACAGTAGTTCTGGGAGATATACCGAGGTAACCCACAGGATCCTTTCCAGCCCCCCCCCCCTCCACCTACTCCCATTAATTCAGATAGTCCAGTTGTATACAGGCTGTTGGAGACAGCCCCAACCCAGGGTGGACAGTGTTGGAGGGTGACTCCCTAGTCACTTCCACATGCATCTGCCACTGTTGTCCCACAGCAAGGCAGTTGGCAGCAAATGGTGGGAAGCAGAGGCTGGAACTTCGGGGCAGGGTTGGAGCCCAGCTCAGAAGATTTCGAATCTAGCTTCTGCTGGGGCCAGAAGAATTGAGGAGCCAAGCCAGGGCATTAGGCCCAAGGCCAAAAGGGCATGGCTAACACTCCCTGTGAAAGGCGTCCCCAGAGGAGCTGCCCCACTGACCCTAAGAGAGACAAGGAAATCTCACTCAGGGCCTGGAGAGGGGTCTGGGACAGGACACCGGCCGTCCTTATTCTCTTGCTTTCCCAGGTGCTCCAACAGGCCTTTGTACTCTGCTCCCCTGAGATCTAGGTAAGGAATCACTCTTTGGGCAACACCTTCCTCAACTTTAAAGTCAGAAGTGAAGGAAGAACTGGGCCCCAGCTTTCGGCCCAACCCCCTAACACTCCCAAACCTCCCAAAAGGGTAGGAGGCAGAGTTGGGAGATTTGGGTGTTTTTGTTCTGGCTTTTTCCTCACGCTCAGACTCACACACACAACGCAGGAGCGGGATTTTTCCTAGTCGTCTCAAGCTCTTAGATCAGCTCCAAAAACCAGCCTAGGGCGGAGTCCAGACTCGCCAGGCAGTGGCAGCCCCCCAATGGTCACATCCCGCCCCTATTCCCGCCATTCCCCATCCCAGGCCAGAACTCCCACCCCTAGCCGGTCTGAGGCCCGGTTCCTTACGCCGCGCCCAAAACTGGAGCTTCTGGGTAGGGTCGCTCACGGAGGTCCAAGTATGTCCCTGTCCCAGCTAGGGAGGTTGGAAAAGGCAAAGCTCAGAAACGAAGAGACTGGTTCGAGAGCCCAGGAGGTGAGAGCGCCTACTGGGCGTCCTCCTATGTCCGGCTCGAAGCCCCCTCCCGAGCCTCTCCCCGAGCGATTGGAGAGCCGGGAAAGTGCTCTCCACCGAGGCCAGTTCCCACGACGCCTCGCCACCCCCCAAGCTCGGGCCCCGGTACCTTCCGCTCCGCCGCCTCCAGCTGCACGGCCGGTGCCGGAGGCTCAGACTGACCCGGGCCCCGCCCCACTCTCCAGCACCGCTCTGGGGCGGGCCCGTCAAGGGGGGCGGAGAGGGTCGACGGGGGCGGCCCTTGGCTCGGCCCGCCTTCGCTCCGGCCCCCGGTGGCCGCAGGTCACCCGGGCTGCGGGCTGGGCACGGAGTGTAAGGTTGGGCAGGAGGGACCGCGCCGGGAAGATGTCTGGATTGCTGGGTGGTAAGCGGACGTGTGGGACCCCGGAGGACTCGGGCTGCTCCACTTCCAACCCGTGGGGGGCGGACCCGTGTTGGGAAAGTTGAGCGTACTCCCAGGGTGGGGTCAGAGAGGACCGCTGCTGCCCTCGCGTGGCCAAGCAGCCCTTGAGGCTCTTGGCCCTCCTACGCCCTAGCTGTGACCGAGGGGACGGATATTGCAGAAGCTGCCTGTTCTCGCTTCAGGAATCACTGCGGTGAGTGCAACCGGACGCTATCCTGAGCCTTGGAGGCCTTTTGTGATCTGCAGTCCCCAGCCTCCGTTGCCTTAAAAGTCCCTTCCTTCCTTTGCCGGGAATTTCCCCACGTCCGGTCAAGAGCACACTCCTGGAAGTGGTTCCTCGCCCTCCTCTGGGAACTGAGCTCACATTCCTATTGTGCTGTTGTGCCGTTCCCAGGCTGACGTGTTGCTTACCTGACTGTGTTTCTCCTTCCTTATAAAGGACCAAAGAAGTGGGTGTATGAGGAAGTCTACCATTATTTTATTTGCTAGTGTTGGATACCTTAAACGAGCAGGTCTCTGGAATAAGTACGCCCGATCCCTTTTTCCTGTAAAGAACATGAGGCCCAGAGAAGCGTTTCCGCAAACGATTTGTGATAGCACGAATTTACAGTGAGGTGGGCCACGACAACACACAAGAAGTGGAGGCAGGTGATCTCTGAGTTAGTACCGGGCCAGCCTGGGCTACATGCGTGAGATCCTGTCTAAAAAACCAATCAAGCAAACAACCAGTTAGATATACACTCAGGCCCATGAGGCCCCCACGCAGATGATGGCTCCTTACTGCCTCCCATGTGCCTCTTCCAACCTGCCCTCTGCACTATCCAACCAACCTCTGCTCGGCACAGGTTTCAACAAAGATTTGCTGAATAAATGCATGTTAGAACTCGGAGTCTACTGCGGGTGCATCTGGGCTGGTGGCTCATGCCTGTATTCCCAGCACTCCTGAGGGAACAGAGTTGCCACAAATCTCAGGCCAACATAGGCTGTGTCACCAAACTGTCTCAAATGTATACACAGACACTCACTTGGGATAGGAAACACAAACCATACATTTGGTAAATGGTAAGTTTTGGCCCCCAGGCCTCTTCATTCATTCAGTGAGCGTTGGTTGTGAACTGAAAGTTCTATGCTAACCATGAATTTCTGCATAGTCTAGCTGTGTGGCGGCTCACATCTTTAATCCCAGCACTCAGGAGTCAGAGGCAGGAGGATATCTGAGAGTTTGAGACCACCCTGGTCTACAGAGCCAGTCCTATAACAGACAAGGCTACACAAAGAAACCTTGTTTTGAAAAAAGAATAGATAGACTTAACAGTCTAAATGAAGAACACAAACAATCAAACATAGCTAAGAGTTGTTGAAGCTTTATTACACGAACTTTGCCCCCAATCCACACTATGTTTAGTGTTTATGTTTAGTTCTTATGAGGCCATACTGTTATCTTCATTTTACTGAGACATGGAAGCTCAGAGATGTTACAGTGTCGTTGGGTCAAAACAGTCAGACCTAAGAGTTCCTGTTCTTGGGGCTGGGGAGATGGCTCAGTGGCTGCTTTTCCAGAGCACCTGGAGTAAATTCCCAGCACTCTCATGGCAGTCCCTGTCTGTAACTCCAATTCCAGGGAGTTCCAGTTTCCCAACACCCTCATACAGATATATATATATATCTGTATATATATATATATAGGCAAAACACCAATGCACATGAAATTTGAAACAAATTTTAAAAAAATCCTTGCTCTTACTAGCTGCTTCCCATTGGGTCCTCCTATAGACAATTGTAGTCCTGGCCTTGACGGCATATAGGCACTGCATGCAGCATACCGAGTCCTGGAGAACAGGTAAAGCAGTCAAAGAAAGATAATGTGAGGTTTAAAATAAGCTGGAGCTATGACAAGCTACAGAGTTGGGAGGAGGATGTTAAGCTGGAGAAAATGAAGGTCCTTGGATGCCAAGCTCAAGACTTTAGCCTCAGTTCTGTTCTAGGCACAACAGTGAGTCACTGAGGCGAGGAAGCTTTTGTAATAAAGACCTAAGGTGGTGGTGAGGAAGGCAGAAACAAAGGCAAATATGAAAGATCTTTTAAATAGTCAACTGTCTAGTCATATCCCGTCATAAGAGATGTTATGAGAATATGTTGCTGGGGAGTTCCATCATTGTGTGAAC
Organism: Pachyuromys duprasi; assembly: GCA_028658305.1. Lineage (NCBI taxonomy): Eukaryota > Metazoa > Chordata > Mammalia > Rodentia > Muridae > Pachyuromys > Pachyuromys duprasi. Next base: position 89,708,028 of record CM053744.1, read on the forward strand.
AGCAATAAGCAAACTTACACAAAATGAGATGGTACAGCCGAGGACACAGCTCGGCTACATTGTGTATACCGTCATATAGACGGCTGATTTCCTGAAACACTAGATGGCCTGCATGGCCGAAGTAGTTGAGAATTGTAATGGAGATGCATAAGCCAGGTGTGGCCAGCAGTTGGATTACTAACTCAAGCAGCCATGATGGTGCCCCCTGAAAGGATGAAGCCAGAGAAAGAATTATTGATGGGGGAAATTGTGAATTCAGTTGAAGGTGTGCTGATTGGAAGCACCAGGGTACTGTGGAGGAGATGGCTGGGCGCAAAGCTCAGCAAAGGTTTGGGCTAGACACACAGACTTGGCGGACACCAGCAGATGGAAGGAGCCACTCATGGCAGGTACTTGCAGTGGGAAAAGGGGACAACAGAAGAGCCTGGGGAAGCCACATCTTTAGGAACATTCCAGTGTTCTTTCCATGCCCACTTTTCAGGTTCCAGTCAAAGCAAATAATGACACACACCTTTGTCTACCTGGTTTATTTGCCGATTGCTGTGACTTTGGATCCAGGTGGGCGTGGATCCGTTTCTTTGTCAATTAAATGGCCACTCAAGAGTCAGGGACACAGCTTCAGTTGTTTGGGCTGGGAGAATGGTAATGATGGAGAGGCTGGGATGGCAGCGAGAGGAATGGGCTGAGCACTTCAGGAGTAGCTGCTGCCTGGCCCTCCCAGCGGGATGACGAAGACCGAGATGTCATCCCCGGAACCCAGCTTGTTGTTTGGGAGACGCCAGCCATGGTCCCGGGGGATGCCCCGGGCCCCCAAGACCAGAGCTTGGGCCAGAGCTGTATACCTGCCAGGAGCACGTGCACATTCATGTACCAACATGTACATGAGAAGACAGATACAGGCCCACATGTGGGTCTCCAGTGTTTGTCCCCCATTGCCCCTTCCTTCACCAGCACAAGCCCCCACCAACACCTTGCCAGGAACCCCCTACCTGCTGGGATCATTGGGCTCATAGACTGACAGCACCCTGTCCACAGTAGCAGCTACCTCACAGTCATTGGTCACATCCCACAAGCCATCTGTTCCCAGGACCAGCACATCATCTGGACAGTGCTCATACTGTGTTAGGTCATACACACGTACCTGGTAGGGAGAGAGAGAGGACAGTGGTATAGGAGTTGCTAGACAGGGAGGTTGGAAATAAAAGAGCCCTGGGTAAAAGCCAGCCCGGATCCTCCTGAAGGAAAGAAGGCGTGCTCACCTCAGGGAAGCAGGAAAGGAAAGGTTTAATGGGTAGAGTAGAACTGCAGACCTTCAGGTTGTGGTCTCCCAAGCCTCGGGTCACCCCAATGGTGGCCATTACCCGGGCCTGGGGGAGATGAGAAAGAACGCTGCTATTTAGTTCCTCTCAGACTCACTGAAACCATAGAGCCTTCCCACACCTGCTGAGAAACCTCCACCTCCCTGGATGAGCTGTGGTGTGTCTTCCTGCCCTCTCCCACCTCTACCGTGGGGAGGGGTTTTACCTTTTTGCCCTCTCCGCAGACCAGAGGAAACCTGAGATCCTCCAGCTCAATCTTTTTGTAGGCCCTGGGGAGGGAGGAATAGAGGAGGCGTCGCCCAGAGTGGCAAATCCCCCATCCCCTATGAACAGCACACGCGTGCGCGAGCGCGCGCACACACACACACACACACACACACACACACAAACCCTTCCAGGGAGTGGTCGTATTCCCAGCCCGACCCAGCCCCCAGCTTCCACCTTGCTGCTGGCGAATGGCTGGTTGCATTGCCATGGGAACGGCCCCAGCTCTAAGGGAAGGGTTACCAGCCAGTCATATTCTGGTCCCTGTACAGCATCCTCTGCCCCAGCTCCTTGGGCTGGACTCTTCGGGGGAACTCAAGGTGGGTGAACTCACTTCCTAGCAGTTCTGGTTTCAGGAAGCCCTGAAGTTGGGAGGGGGCAGATGGGAGAGAGAGCATAACACTCATCACAAACCACCGGTACAACATCTAACTGTTAAATTACAACAGGTCCTTAAAAGAAAGTTTACTGCAGGCTACACACTCCTCTGATATTAACGTTAATGAACTCATTCGCCCCTCACAATGGACTGGGAGGCAGGAACCATTGAGTAAGGGACTTGTCAGAGATTACACTTTTAGCAAAGTACACAAAGCAGGATTCAGCCCCTGGCAGTCAGGATAGAGAGCCCACGTGAGTATGTACTAAGATAACGCTCTTGCTTTGGCCTCTGTTGTTCTCAAACCGCCCCCCCCCCCACTCTACTTCCTTCCTCAGCTGGGGCTACAGTGGCTCCTGCCCGAGGCTGCATCATTTCTCCAGCTCACCCAGCATTCCACAGTCCACTCAGCACCTTCCCAGGAAGTTCCCGGTAGGAAGCTTGAGAGGCATGGAAGAAGAGACTGGGATGGGGAGTTTGGCCCCTACTTACAAGCAGCTGAAGACGCTGGCGCTCAGTCTCTGGTGTGAACTCCCGAGACATGGGAATGATCTCACCATTCCTGACAATGATGGCCCTGCCCAGAGAGGAAAAGATTTGGACCTAGCTTTCTCCATCTGCAAGAGGAGCAGGCGCTCCCCAAAAGGAACCTGATGATTCCTTACCCAGGTCCTCATCCTTCCTTCCCTGCGGGTATGTCCAACTTTTCCTTATATCTGTCATCCCACTGACCACTCCAATCTTTAATACTTAACCCACCACCACCTCACACTCTGCATTCCCCTCATCCTGGAGAGTGCAGCCCCTTATGCTGGGTTCAAACCTTCCCACTCACCTGCTGTCACCCGCATTGGCCACATACATCTTGCCTAGCAGGTAAACCACAACCAGTGCACAGCAGCCCCCTTCCACCTGGTGGCCGTGCCGCTCCTGAGCCATCTGCTCATCCTGCCAGGTGAGGAAGGGTCAAAAGGGACACAAAAACTTCCAACTCATAGTTACCTGCCCTACTTGGTACCTCTGGAGGGCAGAGTGGACGAGTAGAGGACCACATTGGGTAACAGGCTCTCAAGGTGCATTCTGGGGGTTACCCACCAGCCCCCCATCGCACAGTGCTGACTGGAGGGTCTACCTAGTACATTATTGGAGCAGGCCACCCACTCACCATGAGCTGGAAGGCATTCTCAATAGCCCCTATTACCAGGCTGTCATGTGTCACTTCCTTCTGTGGAGACCAGCAGGACTGAGGGCTAACCAAGTGTGAGGGGTCAGAGAAACCTGGGGTTCCCGGAGTGGACGGGAGGCAGAGGGGAGGTGGAGAGCGATCCTGAAGTATTTCTACCATATCCTTTAGCTGCTCCCGGATATGGCGATGCAGGAGCCGGGAGGCCATTTCAGCTGCGCCACCGCCAGCATGTCCATCAAACAGGCCCCAGTAGTAGAAGCAGAGTCCCTGGTGAAGGCAAAGTTGGAAGTCAGTGGGGAAGGAGGGTGGCAGGGCAGAACCAGCCTGTAAGCATCCATATAACCATATTAAGTCAAATTAGATTCATTCACTTGTTCACGCACAGCCTACTGTGTCAAGAGAAAGAAGAGCCAAATTAAAAATACGAAGGATGCAAAGATCAGCACTGATTATTAGTTAAATCATCCACAAATACATGAGCATCTATATTTTAAATGGAACAGTAAACATTAACAGCGGAAGGAAGTAATCTCATGGAAGCCACTTAGGGTAAGAACCTCTGCACTTCTCGGATTTCGAACCAATGCCTGGAGTCCGCAGGGAGAGGTGGCACCACATCTCTGGAGGCTAGGAAGGGAGTGACATTTTACCTGGTTAGCCCCTGGAAAACTCCTTCGGCTTTCCACATATACGACCTCACAGCAAGCCTGGTCCTCATTGTGCCTGCTCTTGCCAGCATTGATGACCCTGCCAGGCCAGAGTGTCCCACATCAGGTTAGACACCAGACTAGGTCCTGGAATAACCCCCACCTTAGACACACACACACACACACACACACACACACATCCTCTTTTGCCTGCTGGCCAAGCAGAAAAAGGTCACAGCTGCCTGGGCCCCGAGCCAAAGGGAAGAGGAGAAGGCAGGGCCAACAAGAAGTACTGTTTGGGTGGCAGAATGTACAGCCTGCCTCAGTTCCTCCATCCTTGAAAAAGGAGGCTTTCTGGAAGACGGTGCTGGGGGGAGGGGGGAGGGTTGTCTAGACGGGGACAGTGAGTTTTACTTCCCTCCGAGTCAAAATTCTACATCCCACCTCAAATCTCAACCAGCTCAGCCAGGGATTATGGGCACATTCATCCTCAACCCTAAAAGCACTCAGTGAAAGTTCTGGTCTCTCTTGCAGTGGGGAAGTCCTCCAGCCCAATTGGGGAGGAGGAAATGTAGGCCCGCCTGGACTGGGCAAAGATTCGCTTAGCTACAAACTCCTCTCACATGGGAAGCTAAGAGAAGAGGTGAGGGGCCGCCCACCACCTCCCTCCACGACCTCAGAGTGCCCCCATCTCCCCGGAAGCTTGGCTTTCCCCAAAGATTCATTAAAATAATAATAATAAATACGGGTTCTGGGAGCACGCTGCCGCTCAGGCTGTGCGAACCAAGGGGTCTATCTCCTTGCCCGACCAGCACCTGTCTGTCTGCAGACACGCACTCCCCTCCCCACCCCCCACCCCCGCCTCAAGGGTACCATCGCGTACGGCGGGCAGACCCTTCCCCCGCCCCGGGAAGCTGGCCGCCTTCTGGTGTCGCGGGCTATTTCTGGGTGTGGAGGGGGAGGGGACCGGTAAGAAGGACAGGGAACTGGGGCGCTGGGGCCAGGAAGCGGGTGAGCGAGTCTTTCCACCCGCGATCTCCCTGGCAAAGGGAACTACCGCTTCTCGAACCTCCCCTCCCTTAGCCTGTGAATCGCGGGCCGCGACTGGGAAGCCGCCAACTCATCCTCGGCGGTACGCGCCCTGCCTGGGAGGGGACTGTCCTGAGCCGGCGAGGGGTAGGGTGGACAAGGTCCTGAAGAAAGCGGTGGAAGCTGCACCCAGTCGGAGGGATGGCTGGAAGGGGTGCAGGTTCCTGGGATGGTCCCCGGAGCGTCGTAAAGGGGACGCATCCCAGCAGGCGGGTGGGAGGGTGGGAGCCCCATCCTCGGCTGGGAGCCCCGGAGGCGCTCACTCGGCATAGCCTGTACTCCAGGGCAGACGGCGACCGGTGTCCGGGGGGCTTTGCACAGCCCGGCCTGCGTGGTCGTCAGCGCGTCGCAGTCCCCCGGGGCTCAGCTGCAGGAAGGTGGGTCTGGAGAAGCTCGCCCGAGTCTCCGAGGTCTTCGGAGGCGCGCCGACCTCCCTCCCAGACCTCGCCGGGGGGGTCCTGGGCGTTTCTGGGGCAGAGGACGGCGCTGAGGTCGTGTTGGGCAGATCTGGGGACTTGGGGCGCTGGGACTGAGTGCCACTCGAGCTCACCAGGTGCGCCACGGCCGAGCGGACCCGGTTTAGCATGCTGCCTCCGTGCCCCGCCCTCGGCCGTGGCCCCGCCCCCAGGGAGGCCCCGCCCCTAGGGCTCCAGGTGGGCGGCGCCCGCTCTTGGTTCTGGACAAACTCGCCCCGGCTCTAGGCCACGCGGGAACCGCCCCACCGGCTCCTCTCCGCCTCTTCTCCGCATCCCTGCTCGGTCCGGCCAGAGTGTCACCGGGGAAGGGTCTGTTGTGGGAAGGAAGCGGGGCAAAGGAAACATTTCGGTCGAGCTGTAGGTTAGACATCCGTTAGATTTAATCCGCTAGAATTTACCCATTATGACGGGGGTGGGAGAGGCAGCCTCCTCGCGCTCGGTTCGGGGTGGCCCGCCAGCATGGAGAGTTATGGAGCTGATGACTTCAGAGCGAAACATCCAGTTGGGTGTGAAGCACTTGGTGTGATAACACCTCGGGCTGGGGCTGCTGAATCGAGAGAAGAGAGCTGGTGCCGGTTGCCAAGCAGAACAAGCCCAGCAGCCGACCTCCAGGCTCCTGAAGACATAATTCCCTCCGAAAGTCACCTCCACCTTCGAGAGAACAATTGCCACTTCCATCCCACTTTCTCAGAACCTCTCCCTCATAGTTAGACTTCTGCTGACCAGTTAGTAAGGCTAACGGCTTAAGAAACAACTTGGCTTCACACTAAGCCCTCTACAAAGCGGGTTCTAGCCATTAAGCCGCTACACCACCCCCGCAAGGTGTTTTACAGATGATTTTACAGATTTTACAGGTGAGGCAGGAATGGACAGTCTCTTGCTATTTTACTAGATTTGCCCAAGAGTCACGCAGCCACTTAGAGAGCCATACCCATGTCAGAACCTGTTGCTACTGACTCTGGTTTCTCTGGATTAAGAAAAAGGCGCAGAGGGGCGTGGGACTTCTAAATTCCCACCCTCTTGAGGCTTCAAGCAAAACGGGGTTGCTGAGCAAGTTCTCTGCCTACCGCCAGGGGGAGGCAAAGGCCAAGCTAAAAGCTTGTTTGGGCCGCAGGAAAGCCTGGCGTTTGGACCCAGCACAGGTGGGCTGTTTTCTGCCTTCCCTCTATATACTTCGGCTTAGGGAGTTGATCACTTCCCACTCCTTCATCTATCCCCAACAGAAGTCAAGGCCCTTGAGGGAGCCACAGACTCACCCTTCACAGCTGGGACTCCACCTCCAGGCACCCAGCTAGGTGCTTCCGGATGATACCCTGGGCCTCCTTGAAAGGGTAGCTTTCTTGAGCACTTCTAAATAAAAATTCTACAGTGGTCATTCAAAGTACACAGACTTGCTGTAATTATGTCAGAGCTTTTTTTTTTGGTGGGGGGGGAGGGAAGGGGAAGATGAAGACAGAGAAAAATGAAGTCACCAGGGTGGAGGTATGGTGGACTCAAAGACAGCAGCAAAGGCAGCCAGGGACAAAGAACATACTGCCACTATGGGAGTTTTCTTCCTGTTTGAGAAAAACTGAAGCCAACTGTCTGATAAATGGCATAGTGTCAGTGGGAAGCCAAAGACTGGAGGGAAAAAAAAAAACATCTGCTTTATTATTCAGTGTTTCTGGGACAGTTTACCTATCACTTTTCAGTGTCACCCAGCTTCCGGGCTCTTCACAGCATCCACAGTGTGGTTGTATAAATGGGCCACAGAACTAGGGCCTATAGACCCCTAGACTCCTGGTTCAGATAATGGGCAGGGATGCCCAGCTGCTCCCCTGTTCTCTGGGACCAGTCTGGCCCCCATCCATAATCAAATTCTAGGGCTCCCATACCTCTGAACCCTTCGCCTATTCCTGGACCATCACATTGCTTCCATCCTGACTGACCCACACCTGGTAAAAGGGTCTCTCCCTCAGGCAGTAGAGAGAGGAAAGGGCCGGGGGGGGGGGGGACCAGGAAAGGTACACTTATGAGATGTGTCCTCTGCTGGGAGCTGTGTGATATTCCTCTGTGACAGAGAAGAACCAGGCCTGAGCCAGGGAGGGGACGGGGCACAGGTCCACTTAGTCAGGGTTGGTGGCACACATCTCTAATCCCAGGATGCAGAGGCAGAGACAGGAGGATCACAAATTAGGAACTAGCCTGGGCTACATAGCAAATTGCAGGTCAGCCAAGGCTACATCATGATATTTTGTCTTAAAGAGGTAGAGGGAATGGCTTAGCAGGTAAAGGTGCTTACTGCCAAGCCGATGACCTGAGTTCAGTGCCCAACACCAACACAACAGAAACAGAGATCCAGAGAGAAAAAGAGAGGGAAGAGCCCCACCCCTTGTCCCAGGCTGTGTGCTCAGGACCCTCAGAACCAGGTTCCTCCTTCTTCGTTTCTCCCATACACCTTATCACGTCCCCAAAGCTTACTTACCCCTCTGTGAAGAGACAGAGTCACAAAACACCTCTCCCCTCAAGAGTTTAATGCATCCAAAATATGAGCCTGTCAAAAAAATTTGTAATTGGGATTATTTACCATTTTTCTGATGAAGACACTAGGAACTTCAGGTTTGGTTCCCAAGGTGAGAGTCATGCCCATTAGCCACAGGGCCAATCACCTGCCTCTTGAAGCCTGCTTCTCCACCCAGTACTGTATCTAGTCCTCTCAGGTAGAAGGGCTGCACTTCTGTACCGGAAGTATTTACTATGCCTTCCTGGTGTCAGCCAGGAGCCCCTGGGGTAAACAAACAAACTAAACTAAACTAAACTAAACCTTTGTGCAACATGGGAATCTTCCAATACAGTGGTCCTAGCTTCCAGTGCATGGAAAGCACCTTAAATAACACTTAAGTGTACTGGATATCTCCTACCTGCCTCCCCCGGCCCCGTTTCCTTTTGAGATATGGTCTGGCTAAGGCAGCCCTAGCTGGTCCGGAACCCTGTGAAAACTATATAAGCCAAGCTGTACTCAGACTTTCTGCCTCCCTGTCCCCCGACCCCTGCTGGGTATGTTTGTTTTTTGTTTGTTTGGGTTGGGGGAGGGTTGTTTCGGTTTGTTTTTTGTTGTTGTTGTTTTAGATAGGCTCACACTATAGCCCAGATTCACAAGAGTCGTAACAATCCTCCTGCTTCTGTTTCCCAAATTCTGGGATTATAGGTATGAGCCATTGTAGGTGGTCTGAAGAACTGGATTTTAAGATTTAATGAACTCGGATTTAAATAACAGCCTACTGCTGGTCTAGGTGAATACTATTACCTACCCCAATGCTCACTCCCATCCCAGAATACATAGGGGCCACATTTCCTGGAGGGTTTTGAGACCTGCTCTAATTGATGCGTTTTGGCCAGAGAAACTGTACATGAAAACAGAGCCCTTGGGATTCTCTCCCTGATCTCGCCCTGCGCCACAAGAGGCCGCTGCGTGCCAGCTTGCCCACCCTCCCGGCAGAGCGCCCCACGCTGTCTCGAAGGAGGCGGCGGTGCCCGCAAGGGTAGCGGAAACGACTCCCAGCTAAGCGGCTGCGCGATCCCTTGCCTGCGGGGCAGCAAGCTCGGGGGGACCGGGCTGAGCCCGGGAGCTGGTGGGTCCTGGCCCAGGGCATCCAGGTGCTCAGAGCCTGGCTCACTTTAGTCGGGTACTCCAACTTAGCCAGATCGCTCCCTACCCCTCTCTTCCGGGCGGGCGCAGCAACTTAGTAATCACATCGCGGGAGAGCTCAGGACAAAAGAACACCCAAGCTGGCCACTCCCGCGGAGAGCCCGTCTTTGGGAGTCTAGATGCCAAGCCCAGAGGCAGCGAGGACTCAGGCCGGAAGGTTGAGCCAGGACCACTGCTGTGGAGCAGGTGGGTACCAGGAGTAAGAGTGGGTGCGGGAGGGGAACTGGAGCACGCAAAACAGGTAGAAGGTTCTTGCTGCCCCCTTGCTGGTATGCAGCCTCACCTTAGCCTGAATTGAGGATTGGGGAAACAGTCCAAGGAAACTGAGGCAGACTGTGGACACCGAAGAACAAATCCCAGAAGCTTCCTTCTCCAGGACCATCTAAGGAACGAGGCGGGGTTGGGGGGAGTGGAATGCCAGAGATCCTGAGTACCCATCTTCCCCAGGTTCTCTGACCATTGGAGTACCTAGGAGGAACCCTGTGAGTTGGATGGGCCGCTGTGAGAGCTCAGCCAGAAATAGGATGTCCCCAAGAGAAGAACAAGCCGCATTTGCAATGGTCAGAATAAGGGCTTCTGACACAGCGTGGGAGAGGAGACCCACTGAAAAAGAGAGGCGTGTGTAGAAGGGTGGGAACACACCATGTCCAGGGGGTGGGCACGCTCCTCCATCCCCCACGCCCTTTCCCCTCTGTAGGCCTTTCCTGGGATCGCCAGCCTGTGTTTCAGTTTTACTTCTCTCTGGAGACTGAGCGAGGAGAGGACGTTGTGGGAGAATGGGGACGCTCTTACGGGCTGTGCACTGAATCAGAGACCTGTTGCACAGCCAGGCTAGCCCTCTGCAGTGGGACTGAGGGACGGCCGCAGAACTGAGCCAGTTCCAGAAGAGTCCAGGAAGCAAGGCTCGTGATGGCTTCGAGGTGGAGGCAAAGAGAATTCGGAGACCCAGGGACTCTTTCCCAGGGGCCAGCTTCCAGAAAGCTGGCAGATTCTGCACCTTCTCTGACCCTAACTTTGTCCCAAGACCAGGAAAATGACAATGGCACTGATTCTTAGACCTTCCTACCCTTGCTTCACTCCTAGGAAAAAGAAAGCCCAGCCACTCTTCACTTCCATAGTCTAGGGGAGGAGGGAAGAGAAGCAGGGACAGATTCCCAGAGCAGAAATGACTGCCCTTGTTGAGGGAACAGCCTAAGTTGGACTTTCTTCAGTGCTCAGCCCATTCCCCCTATTCTCTTCTAAGCTTTCTTTTATGCACCCCCTCCCCCACACACACCCAGGGACTTGGCCTCCCTGTGTTCTAAACAACCTCCATATTGCTCCCTACTTGTCCAGATGGAATGAGTCCGAGACCAGCAGATGAACAGATAGAAGCCTAAAGACCCCAGGAACGGTAAGTGAGAAACCTGGAGTGGACATTCCCTTCAAGGGAGCAGCAGCATCCTTTGGTTTAGCCCCTGGTGTTCCAGTGACCCAGGCCAGCCCTTGGACCTGCGGCCTCAGAAGTTCTTTCTGTCGCCTTCTATGTCTAGTTTCTCTCAGCCTGTGTGTGTGTGTGTTTCTGCTTTTCTGCTTTCTCTCTGGTTCTTATCCATCCTCTGGTGAGATGCTGGAGACCCTGTTTGGTTCAAGGAAGAAAGGAGGAAGAGAACGGTGGGCCTAGGGTAGGCCTCTGGGTCCTGTCCCATGCCAGTCAGCCTACCGGAACCCTGTGGGCAAGACATTCAACTTGTAGCCTAGGTTTCTTTTTCTTCCATTTATTTTTTTGTTTGTCTGCTTGTTTGTTTTCATGTGTGTGCATGATGTATGCATGTGTGCGCCCATGTGACAGCCAGAGGAAGCCTGTCTGACAGAGACACCCTGATCTCTCTCTACCTTGCTCTTCTCAGGAAGCGTTTTCCACCCAGTCTGGCGCTAGGCAGTCCAGCAATCCTGTGATCTTTTCACATCGTCTAGCGTTTTACATCTGTGTTGGTTCTCATGCTTGCTCAGCAAGTACTCTTACTCACTAATCCATCGCCTTCAGCCCTGGGTTTTGTTTGTTTGTATGTTTGTTTGTTTGTTTGAGACAAGGTCTTTCTATGTAGCCCTGGAACTAACTATGTAGATGAAGCTGGCCTCAAACTCACAGAAATTCACCTGCCTCTGCCTCCCTGAGTGTTCAGATCACAGGGGTGTGCTCCCAAGCCCAGAGATCTTGTTTTAAAAGCCCATTTCTTCTTCCTCTTTTTTTTTTAATTTAAATTGCGTTCAGATTGAATTGCTACTATAGTCTTGAAACTCAAACATGTAAAAGAAATAAATTAGGGGAGAAAAACAATTCATCTTCCTCCTTCCATCTTCTAGCTAAGGAAAAAAAATTCCCTTCTTCATGCAAACAGAGCTGGTCTGAACACATGAGGTGACACATACTCCCTCCCTGGTACACACTGTCTACACCCTGTGTGTACGCCTCCTGTCTGCTGCTCTTTTCCCTCCTGCTAGACTGGCTTTTCACTGCAGTCTACCACACAGCCTTACAAAGTTCGGTGATGATTTTGGTTTCCGTTGTGTTGTGTTCTGTTCTGTGTTCCCAGTGATCTGCAAAGAGCTGCGTTTTCAGATTCTCCCATGTACTCAGCTCCTCTACTGATGGCTGTTTGGGTGGTCTTTATTTTTGTTTACAGGTAAAGACTCTTTGGGCTTTATTTTAAAAAATGGATAATAGCAATCCATCTATTTGGGATTTAATTAAGAACACACAAGTGAAGTGTCTGGGTCAAGAGATTGAAAAACAGGAGTCAGCATCATTGTCCAATCCATGGCACAGCCCTTTGATTCACTGTGTAAAATCTCTTAAATGTCTCCCCCACAGGCTCTGCCTTCCTCTCCCTTGGTCCTTCTGTGTCACTCATCACTTCCTACAGTGACATCCTACCTGGCTGCAAACTGCGTAGAGTCAAGGTATGTGTCCTGCTTAACCTTGGGCCTCTAGAGCATGGCATAGAGAAGGGGCTGAGTCTGGGTGCAGACGGAGCATCTGCCCCGAGCTAAGCAGGGTGTGCACTTCACTCCACAGAATGAGTGAGAGAAACTGGAGCAGCTGGAGGCCCGGCAGCTGGGTGCTCGCCCTGTGCCTGGCCTGGCTGTGGACACGTCCAGCCTCTGCCTCCTTGCAGCCACCAACATCTACAGGTTTGAGGAAGGTGGTGAGACCAGGGAAGGGGTTTTCTAGGACAGCTAGAGAGCTAGAAGGCACTCCAACCCATCCCACAAAGCAGGCAGATCTTTGGGGGCAGAGGTGACCCCTCTGGTCATTACCCAGGAAACTCTGTCCTTTTCCACTGCCCGGTCCAGAGAAGGACTGGGTAGACCCATTGGCATCATCTCCTCCAGGGGGAAGGTGTTCTACAGTGAGAGGCCCTCGGGTGGAGGCTTAAGTCTAGTCTCCTGGCCTAATTCTGGGGTTTTCCTTCTGGGATGGCTAAAGCCTCTGTAAGCGGATGATCCTCCCCCACGCATTGTAAGCTCTGAGGCCCTTGCCCTCACCCTGAGAAAGTGGAAGGTGGGGGCTGGTGTGGAACTCCAGCTTTTAAAGAGTCATGAACAGGGCCTGTGGGCAGGGGCTAACATAAAGGTTTCATCTGGCCTTTTCTCCCTTACCATTAGCGCGCTTTCTCTCTCTCTCTCTCTCTCTCTCTCTCTCTCTCTCTCTCTCTCTCTCTCTTTCTCTCTCTCTCTCTCTCTCTCTCTCTGTGTGTGTGTGTGTGTGTTGAAGGTTTGATCCCAGCCCTTGCCCCTATGCTAGGAAACACTACCACTGAGTTCCAGTCCCAGCACCGGATAGCTCTTAAATGACCTTTCCATGAGCCAGGAGGAGGGACTTGGGGACCTGCAGCAGGGTGGTAGGGAGGAGGGCAGGGGTGGCGGCTTGGGGTGTCCTGATCTCACACTGCCATCCCCACCAGTCCTAGTGAAGCCGGGCACCTGCGAGGTGATTGCCGCACATCGCTGCTGCAACCGGAACCGCATCGAGGAGCGCTCCCAGACTGTCAAATGCTCCTGCCTCTCTGGCCAGGTGGCTGGCACTACAAGGGCAAAGCCCTCCTGTGTGGACGGTGAGTGGGAGGCCAGGCCCTGGGCAGCCTGGGCAGAGCACAGATAAGAAAGTCCATTCAGGCCTGGCCATCTGCTGAGGATCTAGTTTCAGAGCCCTCTCAAGGCTTGCCTTATCAGTCTCTTGCGATGGGAATCGTCTTGGAGGAGAGGGCAGACATAGCTCACCCTGTGTCATAGAGGGAGAAAGCTCTTGTTACAGGGCCACACACACACCTACCACCTGGTCCACTCCCTCACACCGACTCATCTGGCCGCACACCGCTCTGGTGAGGTGCTCTTCCACAAGTCTCTTATTCTCAGCCTCAGTGGACATGTGTGATCACTCACATTGCACACCTGACTCTCCCTCCTTTCTGCTCACACCAGTGTTCCCACGCTCTGGTGGCATCCATATCGTCACCATGCTTGTGCTCACTAGCTCAGGTGCCAGCTGTGCACTCCCAGATGTGACTTGGATGCTAACTCATATACACGGAGGGCACTGAAGACAGCACCTGTGTGCTAATGATGGCTGCCCCAGAGTCAGCTTCACCTTCCTCCTCCCCCTTTTGGTGTGACAAAGTGATGAAGTTGATGGTGATAGTGTGCCCAGACCTCAGCCCAAGTACAGTGGTGCCTCCTTGGACAACCCAGAGTAGGGGGAAGAGAAGGGGAAGGTGGCAATCAAGGCCTGTATATGGGAAGGCGCACCTCATCACAGACCCGCTGTGCCCAGTGCCCCCAGAGCTCAGGGCCACACCTGCCTCCTGCCCCACAGCCTCCATCGTCCTGCAGAAGTGGTGGTGCCAGATGAGGCCCTGCCTGCTGGGGGAGGAGTGCAAGGTGCTCCCGGACCTGTCGGGGTGGAGCTGCAGCAGTGGACACAGGGTCAAAACCACCAAGGTATGGAGCTGGATACCTCATCCTCCCCTCCTGTTCCCCCTTCACCTGGGGCAGCACATCCCGGAGGGCCAGGATGGCGTGCCGTAAGATGGGCGTGAGAGCCATGAGAGCACCTTCCAGACGGTCCTCTGGGCATGCTGCTGAGGTTGCGGCTACCCCTTGTAGGCAAAACTGATGTTTTCTCCTCCTTGCTTTGCATGGGTTCACCACTAGAAAATACCGGGCTTTTTAAAACAAAGCAGAGCAGGGGACAGAGGTACACGTCTGTAATCCTAGCACTCAGCAGGAGGAGCAGTAATTCAAGGATAGCCTGGGCTACGTGATGCCTGTCTCAAAAAATAAAAATAAAGAAGTAGAGAACTGAGGAAATTGCATAGATCATCCAGGGGGCAATTTCTCCTTCCACCTGGGTTTCAGAAACTGTAACCACTCTGCCTGCCACCTTGCCACAGCCTGTCCCCTGTCATCTACACCACTCCTACACTCCTTAACTTGCTGCACTTCCTACTTGGCCTCCTGTAGTCATTTGCTTTGTCCCCAGTGACGGGCACCCAAGAAGATTATTAGCACCGTGGCTTGCTTCCTGACCCACAAAACAAGGGGTAATTAAAATTTTATCAAACTCTTTAGCAGTTCCTGAGTGCCCTGGCTAATTAGTTGCATGCCATTGTCAACATCATGTGTGCGAATGAGTGACACTTGCCGGCAAGCCACCGCAATGACTCTGTCCCCTTCCCAACATGCACAGCCAGCAGGCTAACAAATGGAACCAAAACAAAACACAATCAAAACAAAACACACACACACACACAAACGGGTTCTAAGGTTCTGAGGAACACACAACACTGGGAGCTACAGCAGGAAAAGGTTTGGGGGCTGGGGAGAGGCTCAGTGGCTTAGAGCACTTACTGCTTTTGCAGGGGACCCAGGTTCAACTTCCAGCACCCACAGGGCCGCTCAGTACTGTGTATAACACATTCCTAAAGGATCCAATGCCCTCTTATGGCCTCCTTGGGCACCAGGAACACATGTGGTGCACAGACCTTCATGCAGACACAACACTTAGATACACAAAACTTTTTAAAAAGTGTGTGTGTGGGGGGGCGGTGTTGGCTGACTAAAAGGCAGGGCAACCCATCTATAGGCAGCAAAAGGAGACAGCCATTCTGGGAATGTTTATTAAGATGTGCCAAATAAGAACTATCACAGAGCTTGGGACATTTGCCATACCGTTACAGGCTGGAGTGTGTGGCCTAAAAGGTAGATTGCAATTGTTAGTGACTCAGAAGCAAATGGAGGTGAGGCTTGCCCAACCCGTGTCAGCATGGACCACCAGGCCACACATGTTCAGCTTGGATGGCTTCAGGAGACAGGCAGCAGTGACTGCTAAGTGACTCACCTATCCTGGGGCTCTCTGGCATGCTACAGTGTCTGGCTCAATGTTACCTTCTCTAACTTTCTTCTACCTGGTCATTTGCTTTCTAGGTCACACGGTAACTCTTGGAGGTCATGGCTTAGGCAGGACAGCCTTGACCGGGCTTTGGACTGAAGAATGGCTTCTGGTCATCAGATAGCAGATGTAAGGACTCACTTCCCTAGACATGTATCCCATGTCAGATGTAACAGTAAACCTGCCAGGGCCCTGTTAGTCACCCTGCTCAGCAGAGATGCTTAGCTCTTCAGCCACATATTTGAGACCTGCACTCTCCTATGAACAAAGGCCAACACACACAATCCTGTCCTTAAGGAATAGTTTGTCAAGTTAGGGAGTGGATGGCAGACGATTTAAACAGTTTAAAGTACCATGGCCTCTGAGCTACCTGCAGTGGGTGTGGTATGGATTTGACGTTCTCATTGATCTTCAGCTATCCCCTGATCACATGACACAAAGTCACAAAATCACAGGAGTACCTTCCCATCCTGTCCTTCCTATCAGTCCTGCGTCCTTAGCAAGATGCTAAGATGTCAGAGGAAGCACTGTGCCCTGGTGCTGAGCCAGAGAGATCTCTTTTGGACAGTACTAGAAAGTGGATATGAGTTCTTCAGCACAGCTTTGCAGAGGCAGGGCGGGGCTCACACCTTTGCCATCTATGGGATGCACAGAATCCCATAAATAACAGGTCCTCAGAATCAACCCAGCCTAAACTTCAGGTGTTTGCTTGTTTTAATGGATGGGAAAGCAGAGTCACAGGGGGATGAGATGATTTGCCCGAGATCTCACAGCTTGGGCTTCCAAAACATGGGTGTTGAGATTCCAGCCTAGGCCTTACAAGATAATTTTGTGTAGCGAGTGGAACCCTGCAGCATTGTCTGGATAGCAGCAATGTGTTTCCTGGGAGATGGGACTTTGACTGCTGGGACTTTGATTGAGGCTACTGATCTCCCATCCAAAGTAATACAGAGTACATATACACACTGCAGAGTGGAGCCACTTTCAATCCCCCAAACCCAAATAGGCCCCACAACAGCCCAGAGATCACTCGGCCCAGTTACAGCTGGAACACTGTGAACTGACACCCTGTTGCCCTTCTGACCCTTCTCTTCCGGGAGCTTCAGCCATTTCCCTATATAGGTACCTGCCAGGTCAGAGTACAGCCCGAGGTCTTCACAATCAGGCTAGCCTGCCAGATGGCTTGGGAGTAGCACGCTGGCTTCCTCTTATCACCGAGGCCTTAAGGAGTTGGGTGTTTTGGAGACCAGCCTGGATGATGCCTGGTCCCTGAGAAGGCATCTCCCTTTGCATTTGACTAACTCTATTATGACCCGATCTCAGGATATGTTTTTGTTTTTGCTAAATGAGATGAACAGTAATGTTAACTTCAGAAGGCAGGCCTCTAACAATCTCTGCATGTAGCAGGGTCACAGGCTAGGGGCGCCATGGAGAGGTCAAAGGCTGTCGTGGCCTCCTTCTGATGAATGGGAGCCGGAGGATAGGGGTTGGCAAATATTTCCTGGGAAGAGCCACAAAGTGTATATTCTATATTCTGCAGACCACATTAAGTCTCTGTGACATATTCTTTGTTTTGTTGCTTTGTTTCATCTTGTTTTAAAAACATCTCATAACTGTCATTGCCATCCTTAGCCCAAGGGTTTGGAAGATACACATTGTAGCTCATTTCGGGTGTTTGTCACCCCTCTCAGGGGACAGTTGAAGGCCTAGCATGGCCTTCCCAGCCCCTTGCTTGTCCTCTATGCCATGGAAACCTGAGCACAGGGCCAGGCTGGTTTTGTTTTTCTCCTAATGCTCGGAGAGCGATAGGTGAGTGAATTATTTAGGTTACAGCTTCAGCAGAGCCAGACAGTAAAAGCCTGCCTTCCTGGAGGCCAGAATGTAGGCTCTGTAGGCTGGCCTAGAGCTCAGTGGCAGAACAATGGAAGGAAAGGTGGGCTCTCTGTTCCCTCCTTCCTGGACACTGCCACCCCAGTGCCCACGCCCCCTGCCCTACCCCAGCTGTGCCATCCACATGAGCTGGCATTGGAGTGGAACATATGGAAATGAAGGCTCCTCACAAGCTCTTGAGAGCTGCCAGCCCCCACCAGCCCCCACTTGCCTTAGTGTCCTGATTCTGTACCTTCCCTGACCCCTGTTAAAGTTGCTAATTCGTTGTATGAAGTCCTCCAAGCTCTCTCCCTCTTGACCTAGCCATGCATTTATTGGGTGGACTCTGAGGGGCTCCCTATATATGGCCAAGAGAAGAACACCACATAAGAAGCTCTAGCAAGGGAGAGAAAAGGTTCAGCTGACCCCCCCCCAGTCCCCCTCCCAACTACAGCTTCCCAAAATTCTATATCCAACCAAATCCAAACCTGCATCTGTTTTGTAGCTATCCAAATGACACTAGAAATAAATGGGTTTCCTTGGAATAAAGAGGCTTCTGGAGTCATTTGTCTTCCTCCTTCCTCTTTGGTGAGAACATCTCTGAAGTTCACCAGGACCCCATCCCCTCAGCTCTGCAGGCCTTAGGAAAGTTGACAACTATAAATCACGTGACTAGTTTCTGCTGGCCTCCTGACAGTTTCTTTAAGGTCTGTGAGTGATGTCCTGACTAATGACCCCAGATGGTTCCACAACATTGAGGCCACAGCTCCCCAAAACCACAAAATTAGAGTTGCAAGGGGCTTTAGAAGCCAGTTAGGCAACGCTTTCATTTGCCAGCCAAGGAGAGGGCAGCTCAGAAAGGTTACATAATTTGCCCAAAGTCACACAGCAAGACATGGTGGCATGCCCTGTCCAGCGATGCAGCACAGAGTTCTTTCCACTGTTACACATCCCGATCCCGACACACCCCAGAACAGGGAGAACCTGGAAGGAGGACTCGGCTTTTAGCCACCAGGACTGTGGGAGTCTCATTCTAGAACTGTCCAGCAGCGTGAGTGCTGGGAGGGAGGGAAGGAGGGGAGGTCCACATAACCGCTTCAGAACTTCAAAACTGAACGAGACTGAGGCCATGTGAAGGAGGCCTGATCTTTGTCCTCTCTGGAGGAGGCAGCATGGAGCCCTTCTCAGGCCTTGGCAAACTGGGCATGCTGACTCATACCTCTAGCCCAAGCACTCAGGAAGCAAGCAGGAAGATGGCAAGATGGAGGCCAGTGTGGACCTAACAGAGACCCTGTCAAAAGAAAAAAAGAACAGAAAACCTGGCAGATCCGTGATATCATCTTGAAAACCCCAGTTTCTTTATGTCCTGCACAGGGCTACGTTTAATATATATATATAAAGTTTTATTGAAACATGTACGATGCTTACAATTATCTATGACTATTTTTGTGCTATGACAGCATATGTGAGTCATTGCAAAGAGACCACATGACTCTCAAAACCTAAATAACTCAGTGAAAACTTTTTGCCAGCCTTCACGATAGTGTTTTACTATAACCCTCTGAATGTGTACACTGCCAATCTGGAAATTGATGGCTGCATTGGATTTCAGCATTTGGGGAGGGTTTTGGTTTTTTTTTTTTTCCTTTGACCTTGTGTTTGTATTTCTTAAATCCTTTCCAATGCCTCTTGTGATGTCTAGCAACAACAACAACAACAACAAAACACAGATATAAAGTCTAAGACAGAGTCTAGGAGGAAGATTCAGAGCTGATGGACACTTCTCAGATGTGTCATAGACCAGATCCATTCTCTTTTCCAAGTTCAGGCAACTACTATTTTTGGACTTCAGGAAGATAGCTGCACGCTCACCCTCGTGAAAAGATGGTGCGTGGCTGATGTTTCTATGCCTATGGGTTTTCGCACCTCCCTACCCTCAAGCAAGGATGATATTCAGAATGCATAGAGAGCAGCTCAGTGTCGACCCTAATGGGAGCCAGCTGGGGCAGGGAGCACTGGCTGTTCACAGCCCAGCACACAGTGTACATCCCCCCTCTCTCTGCGTGGCTGAAGGGAGGGGTCTTTCCCATATTCTACCAGTGTGAGTAGCTAAGCTGGTTCTTGATGTCCTTGGGTTGTGATTTGTCACCACGTGTGAGTGTGGGGTGGGCACAGCCCCAGAAGCTGCTGGACTCAGGGGGCTGGAAATGTATTTGGAATAGATGTGGGGGCTGAACATGCAGGGGACCAGAAAACTACTTTTCAAACTGCTCTTGGGGGCATAAATTCACTTTATCCTCCTCTACACCATCAAAGCCATAACCCTCAAAATTTCTCTTGTTGCCTGTGACACCCACCACAGTGCCTCCCAAATGAGCACCCCAGTTCCTAAGCACAGACTTGAAGATAGTACAGCTGCTCTGATTTTTTTGTTCCCTTTTTTGTTGTTATTGATTTTGTTTATCTATTGAGACAGGGTTTCTCTGTGTAGCCTTGGCTGCCCTGGACTCAACTTGTAGACCAGGCTGGCCTTGAACTCACAGAGATCTGCCTGCCTCTACCTGAGTGCTGGGATTACAGGCATGCGCCACAAGACCTGGCTTCTGTTTATTTTTAAAGACAGGATCTTACTATATACCCTGGCCTGATCTTAAACTCATATCAATCCTCCTGCCTCAGAAATTCCAAGCCAATCTCCGATGTGGAAGACATAGACTTCCATCAGCTTCCATCTACAACTCTTATGTGCCTGAGTTCTGAAGTTTGGGATATAACATTGTCTGATCCTCTGCCTTCACAAAGTCAGACCCTGATCCTCACAGTCTCTTCAAAAGTTGTTGCTGTAGGTGCTCAGTGGTTAAGAGTACTGTCTGCTTCCAGAGGACCCTGGTTTGATTCCCAACACCCACAGGGGCCTTCTAACCATCTGTAACTCCAGTTCCAAGAGATGGGATCTAATGTCCTTTTTCGGCCCTGCAGGCATTGCGTGCCTGCAAAACACACATATACATACTACTACTAATACTACTACTACTAATAATAAATAATAATATGCTGTTGTTGCTGTGATTTGTTTTCTTCAAGACTCATGTTGAAAATTGATTGCTGTTTATGTTGGGAAGTGGGCCTTTGAAAGTGATTAGGATGTTAAGAGGAATTAACACCTTTCTCCTGGGGATGGCTTTAAGGTGGTCATCTTATACATGGCCACTTGTCCTTCCTCTCAGGAGACTCTCACCAGATGTT
The DNA here is from genome assembly GCA_028658305.1 of Pachyuromys duprasi. Taxonomy (NCBI): domain Eukaryota; kingdom Metazoa; phylum Chordata; class Mammalia; order Rodentia; family Muridae; genus Pachyuromys; species Pachyuromys duprasi. The sequence goes on from CM053744.1 coordinate 89,728,621, forward strand.
GAGAAGATTCAGCCTCTGTGCTCTTGTACTTTCCAGCCTCCAGAGCAAGGACATCCTATGGCTACTAAGCCTGTAGCTAGTGACCTAGCAAATTTTTATTGTTTTGTTTTGTTGTTGGAGATAGGGTCTCTACTTAGCCCAAGTTGGCCTGGAACTCACTGTGTAGCCCAGGCTGGCTTTGAACTTTTTAACAATCCTTCTGCCTCTGTTTTCCAAGGGGTGGGATTAGAGCACACATCACATCTGGCTTTGGATGTTGATCTTGATACCTGTCAGGAAAGATCACCAGAAGCAGCTCACTTGCAGGTAATCCCAGCGGCGCACTGTCACACACCCCATCTTCATACCCCACCCCAAAAGCGTTAATGCAAATCGGGTCATCTTTCTAAATGGACCAGGCAAATAGGATATAGCAATTACCCTACATCCCTGGGAAAGACACAGGCTTGCAGATAGTAGTAAATAAGTCCTGTAGAAATTTAGGAGCCTCCCACCCCGAAAAACTTGGTGGTGGTGTGATGGTGGTGGTGGGGTGCCCAGTTGTCCAGGGATCATTAAAATATCACTCTAAGGTAAAAAAAACAAGTTGCTGCCCCTGGCTTCTTCTACAAATAAGAAAAGAAGGTGTTGCTCTTTGGAATTTTGTGCAGGGGAAAGGGGGTTTGAGACAGGGTCTCCTATATAGCTCTTTCCCCATCTCCACGTCCCCTACAAACTGGCTTTGAATTTTGGGAAATTCTCTTGCCTCTCCTCTACATGCTGGGATTGTGTGTGTGTGTGTAAGCAATGGTACAGTGAAACCACCAAGGCAGACCACTCTGTGGATGGACAGAAAGGTTTATTCAAACTTCCACAGCCATCTCCGGGGGCGAGGAGGTGGAGGAAAAAGCCAGAGAGCCTTGGCAGTTTTAGAAAGACAGGTGTTCAGGCAGGAGGGAACCTGTGAGCTAGAACAGTCTGGAAGTTAGAGTAGCTGGGGGAGGGGAGCAGAAGAGCCTGGGAACTAGAGAGGGCTATCGTGGACTTCACTATGTCTTACAGGTGTGTGTTAACAGGGAGCTAGATGCTCCATTGCCAGAGGTACCGACATATGCTTCATTTGGTTGTTCTTGTTAGTTCATTGATTTGTGTGTGGTATGTGTGAATATGCAGGCCACAGGTTGACAGCAAGTGTCCTCCCCTGCTGACCTCCACTTTTTTTGTTTGTTTGTTTGAGGCAGGGTCTCTCTCTCTCTCTCTCTCTCTCTGAACACAGGGCTCACAAACTGTCTAGACTGTCTGGCCAGTGAGTCTCTAGGACCTTCCTGTTTTCGTCTCCCAGTAGAGGATTACAAGAGTGCCACCATTTCCAGCGTTTTGTTGTTTGTTTGTTTGTTTTAATATTTATTTTTGTAGTGCTCTATTTGCATGAATGCCTGCATGGCAGAAGGGGGTATCAGATCCCAGTATAGATGGTTGAGAGCCACCATGTGGTTGCTGGGAATTGACCTCAGGACCTCTGGAAGAGCACACAGTGCTCTTAACCATGAACCATCTCTCCAGCCACTCTTAAAAAACAAACAAACAAAAAAAAACTATATAGGTTCTTGGGATATGAACTCTGGCCTTCCTGCTTACACAGCAAGCATTTTACCACTGAGTCTTCCCCCCAGATTCCCCAGACATCTATATGTATGTTTACAAAAATATTCTTTACAAACTTTTTTATTCCACCTTGTTTTATTAATTGTTTAATTTATTTTTTATACAGTATTCTACCTGCATTTTAGCCTGTGCACCAGAAGAGGACACCAGATCTCACTGTAGATGGTTATGAGCCATCATGTGGTGGTTGGGACCTTTGAAAGAACAGCCAGTACTCTTAAATTCGGAGTCATCTCTCCAATCCCTTAAAAATATTATTGTTTTCTTTATTATTTGTGTTTGTGTGTGTATAAATGTCAGAAGGCCAGAAACATCAGATCTCCCAGGAGCTTGACTTACAGGCAGTTGTGAGCCACCTGATGTGGGTTCTGGGAGCCAAGCTCAGGTCCTTTGGAAGAGCAGTACCAATACAAACTCTACTACTGAGTAATCTCTTCAGACCTCCTATAGATACATTTTTAAAAGCACACACACACACACACACACATGCACACATGCGCACGCACACACTAACACACACACAGGATTTTTTTTTCTTCCCCTTTCCTACTCATGAAAGCAACCAGAGCATTTTCTTACCTGGAAACAACCAGAAACACTCTACGGAAGCAGTGTGAGATTTCATCCAGAACCATAAAAAACGAGCAACAGTCAGGCTCAAAGGCAAAGGCGTCCTGAGAGCAGCAGCACCTCCTCCCGAGCTCTGCTGAGTCATAGTCATGGCGTGAGCTGGTCACACATACCTTGGTCATTTTGCCCTCATGGGAAGCTGTGAAGCAAGCGCTATTAACATCCACTTACAGGTTCGGTGGCTTGGAAGGGAAAAAAGCCACAGGCCTTCACTGGCTGACACCCTGCCTGGGTGTCTAGAACGTAGAAAATACTTGCAGAACTCGAACGGGGGGGGGGGGATGTGCAGTTTTCCATGTGAGAGTTAAGCCACAGTTTTGACATGAACTGGATGTGCTGCACAGGTCTGTGATCTAGGACTTGGGTAGGTACCATGTTGGGGCCCTTGTCAGAAAGAAGGACGAAGAGGAAGAGGAAGAAGAGGAAGAGAAAAGAGAAGAGGAGGAGGAGGGAGGAAGAGGAGGAGGAGAAGAGAGGAAGTAGAAAAGGAGGAAAAAACGGACAATAATCCAGGGAAGATATAATAAGCCCTCCGACCAAAGGATTGCTTGTTTGCCCGGGGAGTGGAGAGGTGGGCAGCAGGAAAATGGCAGTATTTTCCAGTTTGGGGCTTTTTTTTTTTCCATTCCTAGTCCAAGCAGAGTCCTTTACTCTCTCCCACCAGCACAAAGGCACCTTGGCCCCATGCACTAGCGCTGCGGACTCTTTGGGGGTCACCGGAGGGGCAGCCTTCCCCAGATCCCATAGCCTTTCCACCAAAAGCCCTTGCCCAGGTGCATTCACACAGAAGGAGACACTGAGTCAGCAGGTGGACCCCTTGGTTAGGGACTTTTGCAGAAGCTACAGTTCAAATCTTAGGCAGGAAGAGGAGTTTGTGGACGGCCTATCAGTTCTAGAGGCTTAGATGCCCTGGAATTTCTGAGGCAGGAAGGGAGACCTAGTAAGGGACACCGGGCTACCATGGTGGATAGAGGGTCCTTGGTCATAATTTCTGCGCTTTGGTTTGCGGGAATCTGAGGATTGCTTTTGCTCTGGTGCAGTAGAATACCTGTTGTGGACTTCCAAGCCAGTCGTGTATCTGTGCTCCAGCCGAAGCCAGCCCAGTCGGAGGCTGATCCTCGCATAACATCTCTTCCGGGATCCCCACTGGAATCGAGAGAAGGTCTCCAGAGGGCTCACCAAGGACAGCATCAGTTACCAAGAAGGTGAATATATTGAGGGTTTTACGGTTGGCTTGAGGTGAGGAGCTGGGGAATGTGTTTGCTTGATGCTTTTGTCCGTGTCCCTGTGTGCACATATATGTGGAGGCCGGAAGTCAATGTCAGGAACCCTCTTTTGGCTCTCAGACTTACTTTTTAATGGTGAGGGCTCTCTCACTGAACCCAGACACAGACACCTCAAGATTAGATGGCCTGTGAGCTCCAGGGTCCCCCTCTCTCTGCCTCTCCATCACTAGGATTATGGGGGGCAGTCTGGTTTTGTTTGTTTGTTTTCTTGCTTTCTAGTGTGGGTGCTAGGGATTCGAGTTTAGGTCCTCATGCTTCTTCTGTGTTGAGCACACTAGCAACCAAATCATCTCCCCAGCCTGTTAACTGAGTTTTAATCAACGAAGAGATCCAGGACAGCTTCCCAGGCTAGAAGGTTGAGCTTTCTCTGTTGATCCTAAGAGGAAGGGATGGGGGTGGGGGTCCTTGCCTCCTCCCCGAAGGAACTAGGGCTGGTTAGCCATCGACTTGCCAGTGGGATCTGCTTTAGTTGCTGATTGTTAAAGAATAAGCTGCTGGTAAGCTGATTGGCCACCAATAATCTTTCCTGAGAGAGAGAGGGAGAGAGAATCTTTTAATTAAGTTTACATAGAAACAATCGGTTGCAAGCAAAAGCACCAGAAGCAGCCCCGCTCCCTCTCTTAGGAGTCCCACAAAAACACCAAACAAGCTACACAATCGCATCATATATGCAGAAGGCTTGGGCTAGACCCACACAGGCCCCATGATCTCGCTTTAGTCTCAGGGAGCCCCTGAGTGCAGGTTTGTTGCTTCTGTGGAGGTTCTGTTGTTGTGGTTTGGTTTGGTTCTCTGATGTCTTTAACCCTCCAAGCTCCTACAATCCTTTCTCCCCTTCTTCCAAAGGCTTCACTGAGTTCCGACTGATGTTCAGCTTCAGGCCTCAGCATCTGTTTCCCTCAGCTGCTGGATGTAGCCTCTCTGAGGGGAAATAGCAGTATAGCAGAATATCATTAGGAATCTCTTTTCACTCTTTTTTTTCCGGGCATGTTTGGTTGTGCCCTAGGTCTCTAGGTCATCTGGCCTGTTTCCTGGGCAGTGTCGGGCAGTGTCGGAGTGGGCTCCCTCTCCCAGGGTGGGTCTCAAGCTGGACCGGTCATTGGTTAGCCACTCCCCCAGTTTCTGTGCCACCTTTACGCCAGCACATCATGCTGACACGACAAATTGTAGGTCGAAACTTTTGCGGCTGGGTTGGTGTCCCAATTCCTCCACTGGAAGTCTTTCTTGGACTCCTGTCCTTCCTACTGGATTGCCTCATCTCATCTTAAAACGAGGGAGGTGTCTAGTCTTACTGCAACTTGTTAGACTGTGTTTGGTTGATTTTTCTGGGAGGCCTGCCGTTTTCTGAAGGAAAACTGTGGAGGAGTGGACGAGGGGTGGGGAGGGGAGAGGAGAGGGGACTGGAAGGAGAGGGGGGGGAGGAAAAATTTCGGTGGGGATATAATATACGAGAAAATTAATATATTAAAAAAAAGAAACAATTGGTTGCAATTGTAGACTTCAGTCAATTAAAAGATACCAGAGGGAGAGAAGTAGGGCCTAGGATGGGATGGATACAGAAACAGGACCTGGGGAAGTTAGGCAAGATTTGGGGAGGGTCATTAGTCTCCGGTTAAGAGAAGAGCACAGCTGTCCCAGGTGCCCTCCTTCCCCTAGCCTGTGGGGTTAGGCTTTCACTCCCAGGGATTCCTCCCGATTTCCTTCCCCCCACCGCGGGGCGGAAGGTGCAGTCTCCGATGGGTGGAGGGTCCACACCCAGCCACAGCCCACGCAGTTCTGCGAGGAGCTCTCGCCCTGGGCGTCTGGACGCGCAGCGCCCCCTCGCGGCGGGACCGACCTGGTGCCGCAATCGCAAAACCCTGCGCGGAGGTCCCGGCTGCCTTCTGCTGCAGCCCGACTTGGAGAACCACTCCCCAGTTAACCCCGGACTCCTCTCAATGCCGGGCCTTGTGGCTCCCGGAGAAAGTCTTCAGGCAGCAAGATCCAGGCCCTTGTGTGTAAAACGATGACATACAACGGTGCGGATAATGTCTGTTGACGAACACTGGAAAGATTCACCTCCTTGGTTTTCTTCTAACCAATGTTGAAATGTGTCTTACATGCAATAAAACAGCCTTATTTGAAGTGGATGTTCAGTTGAGTTTTCACACGCTTGTATAGTACGTCCATGATCGGGATTGACGCTGAGGACGTCACTCTGACGTCCTGTGAATTTGTCCACAGAGCAGAAGCCTAGCGGTATGGTGGTGCGTGTTTGCAATCCCAGCGCTCAGGAGGCGGAACAAAAATATTCCCGTCACTTCAAGAGCTACCAACCTTGCTCAGCTGGCAACCATTAGAATGATGATCTCACTGGAAGGAAGGGAATCAAGGTAACTCCCCCCACGCATGCCCAGAGGTCATCTCCCAAATGATTCTAGGTTATGTTAAGTTGGCAATTAACACCATCACAAATATTGGTCTTTGTTTTGGAACTGGGACAATGTTGGCCTCAGAAAAGAACAGAAAAGTTTTCACTCCGTTTGTATACTCTGGAAGGGATATGTAAAGTTTGTACTATTCCTTTTTTTAGTTGTTGGTAGAATTCACCTTTGAAGCCATCTGGCTTGTAATGTCTTTACTTTTAAATTTTATTTATTTATTTATTTATTTATTTATTTATTTATTTATTTATGTCTCTGTGTGTGTATAGCTTGTATGTATGTAAATATACCACGTGCATGGCCGGTACCCTTGTAGGGCATAAGCGTATGTAGTAGCCACTAGAATCAGAAAGATGTGAGCCTCCAAGTGGGAGCTATAAATCAAGCCAGAGTCCGCTAGGAGAACACCTCTAGGAGAATCCCACTGGGCAGTCTCTGCCCCTCCCCCGTCCACTTCTTTCTTTTTACATTTTCATTATTTATTTTGTGTGTGCGACATGCATGCCTGGTGCCTTGAGAACCCAGGAGAAAGCATCCAATTGTCCTGGAACTGCAGAGACAGACATCGGGAGCCACCCTGTGGGTGCTGGGAATTCAACTGGGTACCCCAGAAGAGCCGCCGGAGCTCTCAGCCCCTGAGCCATCTCTCCAGCCTTCAGATTAATTTTTAATTGTTATAGAGTTGAGCTGCTCCAATTTATTACAGGATTGCCCACCCCTGCAACACAACACCTAAATAAATATCAAAGGAAAAAGAAAGAAAGAAACAAAGAAGCAAAGAAACAAAGAAAGAAACAAAGAAGGAAGGGCATGACTGGTCCCGGGTTTCAGCACCAGCTCAATCGATGAGGAAAAGAAATAAACAGGACAGGACAGGACTGCTCCTAGGTACGGTGGAAGAGAAGGTTTGTTGTAGAGATGAGGAGAGCGCAGCCAGAGGCAGAGACATCTGGAAGAGTCCAGAGTGGACATGACCCCGAGTCTGGCCATGTGATGAGAGTGGGGAAAGGAAGGAAATCTATAGACCAAGAGTCCAGGAAGCCCAGAAGTGGAGGGTTAACCAAAATGGCTGGATTATATAGGGAAGGGTATGTGGGGGAAGGGCGTCCTGGACCCTGGGCTGGAGAAGGTTAGGGTGGGTGAGGGGGCACCTCAGCCATTTGTCCCAGGTTTGGGACCTAACAAATGCTATTAATTATATTATATACTTGAGCACTTTTTAACCCATGGGGGTCATCATCTAACATCCAGAACTACTGGATATAACTGGAAAAATAAGGGAAAATTTTGTTTTGAGAAAAAAAATGTTTCTATCACAGCAGATTTTCAAGTATGTTCTCCATGTGTGCCACATGCTAGAGTCATATTTATGGTGTAACTGTCACATGCTTAGTATCAATAGTACACAGGTTGGTATCTTTAGTGTCAACCAGATAAGTCTCACCATGTACATACACACACACACACACACACACCCGCGCGCACATTCATATATATATGACATGACAATGAAAAGAGAATTATTTAGGGAGGAGAAAGTTGACTTAAGGATAGTGGAGGGCAAAGAAAAATATCACATTTTCTCTCATATGCAAATTCTAGATAAAATCTGAATATTTATGTGTCACAAAACATATATAATGTATTTGTGTATGTGGCATGACAGCAGAAGAAAGACTGCTTGGTGGGACTTGAGGGTGGGAGACAGCATAAGTGCAGTATGATGATACTCGTGTGAAAGCAACGCAATCCGTCATTTTGCGCGTTCACTGTAACAATAGACAGGGGAGGGGTGGACCTTCAAGTTGTCAGCAGTCAGATATCAAAGATGCAGCCACGCTTTTTGCAGCTGTCCTGCACCGACTATTGCACAGGGTCTGAAAAAAAAATGTAGTTCTTTTATTTATTGTGCCTGCTTTTCCAGTTATTTTTAGCATGGGGGTATGCTAATGGCCATAACGGTTAGTTAATCCTTCGTGGAGGAAGCAGAAGCCTGTGTGCTCCATTACAAACTGGGTCTGAGATGAGAGCTCATCCAAGCCAGGAGACTAGGGAGTTCTTTGTTCTTATGGATTGACAGGCAGAGCCTGGAGTAAGTGGCTCACCAAACAGCCTGGGCCAGGTAGATGCTCTCCGGGGAAATCTCTGTCTGCCTCTCCTGTCTGCCTATGGCAAGGAAGACAAAGGCTTGAGAACTCTTTGATCTCCTGACCCTTTTTTTTTTTTTTTTTTTTTTTTGCACAGGCTGGAGGGGGGGATGGACAGAGAGCTGGGGATGGACATAGGAGGGATGACCTCTGACTGAGGCTCAGCTAACAGACCAGTAGGAACAGAGAAGAAGAGAAGGCCTGACCTGGAAGGAAGGTAAAGAGACAGGCACATAGTGTCTTGCCATTCTCGTCAGGACATGACTTCCGTTGCGGTCTTTGTACTATTACAACAAAGAAGAACAAGTTCCGAACGGACTGAGGCTCAGACAGAGAGCCTCGGGAGAGCTGCGCGCTTGAACTTGTGAGAACCACAGGCCTGGATGTGCGGTTTCCGCAGAGCAGGATTTCAGATATTCCCATGTGATTGTCTGTTTCTGGGCCCTCCTGGGCTGAGCGCCTCCTGCGGCTCCCGGCAGGTCGTTCTGGGTGCTAGCTAGAGTGCCCTCACCACTCTGTCTGCCTGGTGTCCCACACACCAGCTGAGCCCTCTCCTCTTCCCCCAGCAGATGTTTTTGAGATCCTGTTAGCTGGGCTTACGCTTTATGCCTATATTGCCCTGACGTAGGTTTGTGGAATGAACTTGTTTGAGTGTGAGGAGCAGAATTATATCTGAACATGAGGGAAGGATAGACACCGGAGTGGGAGGGCAAATGCATGGGGTGACTGTGTGTGAATGCAGCTCCAAAGATCTGGGAAGCCATGGCCTCTCTCTGGATTCTCAGCTGGGCAGTGGTCACACACACCTTTAGTCCCAGCACTCAGTGACTACGAATACACACCACTCACACCTGGCTTTGCTGCTCATGGGTTTGTTTTTGTTTTTGATGACAGGGTTGTCTCTGTGTAGTCCAGGCTAGCCTCGAACACACAGAGATCTGCCTGCCCTGCCTGCTGAGTGCTGGGGTTACAGGCTTGGGCCACCAGCCGGTCTGCCACTCCTGGTTTAAGAGTCGTGAGTCCTTTGCCTGTATATACATCTGTGTAGCCCGTGTGTGCAGTGCCCCCCAGAGGCCAGAAGAGGGCTCTGGATCCCCTGGAGCAGGAGCCACTGTATGGATGGTGCTTGGGGACTGAACCCTGGTCATTTGGCAGAGCAGTCAAGTGCTCTTAACTGCTGAGCCATCTCCACAGCAACCCCCCGGATATTCCTAAAGATTTGTTTATTTCTGTTTTATATCTATGAGAGTTTTGCTTATATGCATGTAAGCCCACCACATGCATGCAGTTCCCACAGAAGTCAAGAAAGGAAAGGGCGTTGCATTCCTTAGAACTGGACTTAAGGATGGTCAATTGCTGCTTAATCTCTGAGCTGTGTCTCCAGCCAGGAACTCCTGATATCACCACCATCATCATCATCTAATCTAACTTAGATGAGCAGCTTTGTAGATGCTGGGAATTGAACCTTGGCCCTGTGGAAGAGCAGCTAGTGCTCTTAATCACTGAGCTATCTCTCCAGCCGCGACTCTACCAACTTATCTCCTCCTGTCAAGTATGGGGATTTCTGGTATGCATCACCACACCTAGCTCGATGAAAACCACTTCCTTATATCGTAGCTACTGACTTTAAGATGTTCATACTAGAAACCTTAACTTACAAAATGTATTTGTTCATGCCATTTAAAATGGAAAAGTACCATTTTCTATTTTAAGTAATTATTATTATATTTTATTTTACTTAGAGAAGACTTACTATGTTACCCTAGCTGGCCTGGAACTTCCTAGAATAAAAGCTGGCCTAAAACTTGTGGAAATCCTCCTGTCTCAGTCTCCTAAGTGTTGCGCTTACAGGTAGGTACCAAGCATGCCCACTTAAAATGGCATTTTGTTCTGTTTTCAATAGTGGGGTTCTGCATGAAGGTAGATTTTGAGAAGCCCCATTGTTTGCCCTAATCTCATATGACCTTTCAACAACCTTATGTAGCTGAGAATTGCTTTTGTTTCCCATTTCACAAACATGGACATGGAGAGTCTAGGAAACTGGTTTGTCTAAGAGAAAAGAAGTAGATTGCAGAGGTAGGACTCAAAGCAACCTCCCCAAATACAAATTCAGACTTCTTGATGCACCAGGTTCCCCGTGCATTCCCATCTGTGAGCTTATGGGAGGCTGTGTACCTGCACCGATTCCCGCTCACAAAGCAGACAATCCAGGAGCGAAGATGGCCCTTTCGGGTGGAGGCTAAAAGCCACAAAAACAGCAGTAGCGGTAGCAGCTTTTCCATAAGGGAGCATCCTCCCCCACCCCCACCCTCCAAGCCCAAAGCTGTTCAGGGAGTGTAAACTGGTGACCTATGCCCTGCTCAGGAGAGGTGAACCCTTATGGAGTTCCATCCTGCCAGGACCTGGGAGAAAAAGCCCTTCCAGGCATTCCTAAAAAGACTGTGTGAACGAAGCCCAGCCTGGCTAAGGGTCTGCTGAAGAGAACAGAAGTGACGCATCTTTTCCAGGGTAGGGCATTAATGCATCTCTTACTTTTGGAGGTTGAGGCAGGGAGTTCTCATATAGGTCTTCTGAGTTCTTTGGAATTAACACGCGATACATCTTCCAGGAGAGAGCCATTAGGTGCCACACTGGCCCCATTTGTGGATATTTTGCTTCATCTAGTCACGGGCAGTGCCCATTAGAGGGCCATCAATAAGTGGGTGTGCGCTACCCTTGATGCTTCCTGGCACAGAGCTTCAGAGCCCACGTGGCATATCAGCTCTCATTGTCAGGACATAGGTCGTCACACACCCCCTCTCTCACATCTCCCTGGTAGCCTCTCAGGCTGGCTCCTACTCACCCTGTCATTCTGTCCCACTTATTTTCATCGTTCCTGGGGTGTCTGAATCTCTTCAAAGTCATTTATTATTATTATTTGTTTTGCTCTATGTCATCTGGCTGGTTAGATCTGCTGATGCCTTTCCCATCTTCTTGGTCCTCAATTCTAAATGCCAAATGTGGTGTTTGTTGCCAAAGGGCTTAATTTTTTTTCCCCCTCTCACTGTGAAGCACACTTACCTGTACCCTGGACAAATCAGTCAAACAGGGGAATGAATGTCATCACAAGCAACAGCAGAAACACATCATTGTTGGGTGTTTTTCCTAATCCATTTTTAGAAAAATAATATCATATCCCAGAAACTCCCAAAACTGACAAATCATATCTTGTTATTTTTTTATAAAACATAATTGTGGACCAAGGAGATGGCTCACTGGACAAAGCACTTGCTATATGAGCCTGTGTTTGGATCCACAGAACCGTGTAAAAAGTGGAAGTGAGGCCGGCAAGATGGGTAAGCAGGGTTAAGGCACTTGCTGCCAAGCCTGAGGACCAGAGTTCAATCCCCAGGACCCACATGGTGGAAGGAGAGAAGCAACTCCTGCAAGCTGTCCTCTGACCTCCACATATATAAAGGCACGTATGTGCCCACTCACATACAAAATAAATAAATACAATTATAGTATTTTTTAAAAGCTAGACACACATGCTGGGCATGGTGATGCACGTCTCTAATCCCAGCACTTGGGAGGCAGAGGCAGGCAGATCTCTGTGAGTTTGAGGCCAGCCTGGTCTACAAAATGAGTCTAGGACAGCCAGGGCTATTACACAGAGAAACCCTGTCTCGAAACAAACAAAAACAAACAAAAGATATTGGACACAGTAGCACAAGTGTCTATAATCCCTGTACATTCCTAAGGGTATGTCAGAGGGAGAGACAGCATCATTGGAGACTCACACACTTGCCAGCCTGGCTAGGCAGAAGTAAACCACAGAAGAGACTCTGCCTCAAAACAAACTAGACCAAGGACCAACAGCTAAGGTGGTTCTCCCTCAGTATGCATGCCACGGGAAAACTGTGCTCACACGGTAACATATACATGCATCCTTCCTGATTCTTTCCTACTGCATCCCAACTCTCAACCTTTGTATGAAGCAGCAGCAGAGTATCCAGTAAAGCTCTGCCTGCTCCCACCAGTTCAGGGAAACTTTCTGTTCATGCCTACCCCAAGGAGCTCATGTTCAAGTAAAGAGCTATAAGTAGAGTGACACAATGGAACCAGCTACATCTCATTTCATTTTCTCCATTTTGTATGTTAAGTCCGGGAATCACTGAAGACCTCAGACTCAGGTGGTATGCAAAAGCAAGGAGTGTTTATTCTGCAGACATTTTCTAGCATGCCAGGCCACCATTCCTTAGAATGGGACCCAAAGTGAGCAAGCAGGCTCAATTTAAAGGCAATTAGGGGGATTTTCAGAAAGAGTGAGGTAACCTTTCATTTGATTGGTTAGTAATGACTCAGGTGGGGGGGAGCATTTAGGATTGGCTAAACATTTAGGAAGTTTCCAGAGTTGCTCAGGACTTTTCCTTAGATTTGCTGAATCATTAAACTTAGCTCAAGCCCATGTGTTAACCTTTAAGCTGATTGGCTGCCTGCAAGCTGCAGTTTTCCCAGAAACTGTTTCTCTATGTTTGGAAAAACAGAAACTCAGGCCTAGTTAGGCAAAGTTGAAAATGAAGCCTGTCATGGAGTCAGATTAGCTAAACGGATTGGGGCCTTCTTGGGGTCTCTCAGGGACTAGAGACCTCTCACGTAGAGACCATTTGTCCAAGCTTGGTAAGCGATATGACTAGGGTTTCAGTTCAGGTCTGTGTGGCTGCACAGTTTTCCAGCTTTGGGTGGCCAGAAATTCCTGCCCACAGTGCCTTTGGTGGCCAGTCTCCTCCACTCTAGTGTACCTGACTTAGTTTTATGTCATTACCCTTCTCCTGGCTGGCAACATTTTTCTGGTGATGGCCTCTTTGCCTTGCTGCCTCCAGTTCCACTTGTACGTCACTGCCAAAGTGATCTTCAGAAGCAGAAGTCGGTCAAGGCGCTCTATGCACCACGACGCGAACTTCATACTACTTAACAAATGTCCAGGCTTCTCAGGACTCAGCGCCTGCCTGTCTCTCTGTCCTCAGGGTTTCAAGCTTACCCCTGCTTCTAAACTCCATGCCTACTGAATCACTGCAGTTTCCCCAAGCTAAGCCTGAGCAAGCTGCTTTAACCAAACCGGAGGCCTGCCATTCCTCATTTGTAAAAGAAACCTTTCTACATTAGGCTATGGCAGGCAGTACCTGAAAGCATGTTTCTTCAAAGCCTTGTAAGTACACACCTACTGTGCTCACACATCCTGTAAGAATGATAGTATCACTGTGACTGAGGCCGGCCGGGATAGCCTTCTCCTTCTTCACCTAGCAAACACTAGGCATCTCCCAAGGCTTACCTTCCTACCGTCCAGTCTTTCCAGACCTCCTGGATCAGAGTAGACCGTTCCTCATACATAAGTTACATGGACTTTCAGGGGGGAGATTCAGCTCTTTGTCAACCCGTCTGTCGTGCTCTTCCTCTACCTGAAGACCTGTAAGGAGTCAAAAAGACAGCAGCGCTGTCAGGAGCAAAATTGAGACATTTTTTGGAATATAAGGAGCCTGTAAGACAGCAGAGCTGTCAGGAGAAAAACTAAGAGACATTTTTGGTGACAGTGAATGGGTAACTGAGAGTTTGTAAGACAGCAGAGCTGTCAGAGTTCGATTAGAAGATGTTTTTAGTAACAATAATAAATATCACTTTTAAGGCATTAAGTAGTGAAATTAAATAATATCTGTTGATTAGCAGCTGGCATGTGTGTGGTAAGCCAAGTGATGTTCTGAAATAAAGCATAGAAATTAAAGTAACACCCTTAAGGCAGTAAGTAATGAAATTAGGTAATGCCAGCTGATTAGCAGCTGGTGCATGTGAAGGTGTGATAAACCAAAGCTATGTCCTAAAAAAGTGTATAAAAACTGCAGCCTGAGCCTATGTAGTTGTGATGGGCTAAAGTCTTGAGTGAGGAAGCCGCAAGATCACCAATAACCAGCCTATTCCCGAACTGCTGCTTGAAAAGCCTAGACCACCTTAACAAGCCGGCCCTATGAGGACCACCTTATCAGACCGGCCCTGGAAGGCAGCTCCTGAGCAACTGCAGCTTCCTCAGATATCTGAGGCCTGGCTAGAGCAGAGAAGCTCTGAGGCCCATCAAGTCATCAGAAGATGTGCCTGAGGTCCGGCGGGAACTGCAAAGTTCTGGGACCTGGAAGACACTGAAATACCGTAACACTGGAGGCAGTGTGTCCGAGCCCAAACCTGCGGTCAGGTTATATCCCCCATGAGATGAATAATGCGCTATGCAATGCTTAGATATTTGTGTGATTTGTGTGATTAAAGCAGCATTCAAAATCACTCTGGCGTTGGCTTTTATCAATACCTTGCTGCCCTTGAGTGGCGTCTCGGTTAAAGTCCTCCGGCATAATTAAGCACTTGTGACAAGACCCCAGATTCCAACAGCTGTGTCTCACTGACTTTGTTTCTTAGCACATAGTACAGCATCTGCTTCCTGGCCCCGTGGTCGGGACACAGGTCATATTCAGCTAGCGAGTTGCAGGGTAGTGAGGTCCATAATGAAGGGTTTGGATATTCAGACAGGGGGTGCCCACATGGCCACTTATGCTTCCCACCCCTGGAGAAGAGGCAAAGCCTCTACCCCATGACCCAACATCTGGCTCAGCGTGAGGAAATGATGGATTACTGATTCCCTTTGGCACGCCCAGCTAAAGCCACTGCCCACAGCTGTTGGAATTTCATCAGAGCCTTTGGCAACTTTCCTCCCCAGCCCCCAAAGCCCACAGCTAGGAGGGGAGTTTCAGTGAACAACCTTCAGGTTAGCAGCAGTCTGTTGGGGGGTTCTTTTTCTCTGACTGTCTTCTAATTTCCAGGCACGGATGAGGCAGGTGAGAGCTCTGAAGGGATCTAGATGACCACGGACCCCACTGGTGCATTCTCTCCTTCTAGAATATTAGTGTCTGAGGAAAGCTGAGTTTCCTGGAGGAGATGTGTATCCGCTATGTTTTTCATTGCTATGGTGCAATACATAACAAAATGACTTAAGGAAGAAATAATTGACTTTAATTTACTGTTTGAGGGAACAGCATGGTACCAGGAGCCTGAGGCAGCTGGTCCCATGGCCTACAGAATCAGGAAGCAGAGAGAGAGAGATGAATGTTGGCACTCAACTTTCTGCATTGTATTCAGTCTAAAACATTCAGGGTGGGTCTTTCCTGCTCTGGAAAATCATTGTGGAAACAGCCTCCTAGACACGGCCATAGGTGTGCTTCTATGGTTATTTATTTAATTTATTCACATTGACAATGGAGAGAGACCTTGACACATTAGGTGGAAGTTGACATGGGAAATGAAAGCCTTCTTGCATTCAGGTCTGCAAACATCTAAACTCAGCTATCTGTTCTTCCTACTGGATACTGCCATGGGGGTGGTCAGAGGATTACTGCTCTCTTCCACATAATACCTTCAGAGGCCCATGGACATCCTTTATTTTAACCCTGGTGAACATGGGGGTCTGCATACTGCTGGTCTCTACAGAAAGACCACAGCTGGGGGCCAGTGAGATGGCTCAGTAGGTTAAAAGTGTTTGTTGCCCAAACCTGATGACCTTGCGTTGATTCCTGGATCTCATGGTGGACAGAGGACCAGAGAAATCCAATGCCTTCTTCCTGGCATTAGGTAAGCAAGTAGTGCATATACATGCAGTCGAAACACTCACACAATTTAGATAGATAGATAGATAGATAGATAGATAGATAGATAGATAGATAGATAGATGGATAGATAAACATTCTTTTAATTTAGAGGGACCATGACTGGGAAGGTGTCAGAGCGGGCTTTAGCATTTCTATCGTGATGCAGTTGTGACTTTGTAACCAGCTAAGAGTCTCCTCTCTGGGCCTCAGTTTCCTTAATTAATAAATCAGAAGGTGGGAATCTCAGCTCGGTCCACTCTCTGAGGCCACTGTGAATGTGGTATAAAATGACGGAGATGGGCTATTTCCCATCAGCCCTACCCAAGCTGCCTTTCCCACTCAGCGTTATGTTCCCAGCACCTGCCAAAGTGCTAAGCATGAAGGAGACACTCCACAAAGCCACACTGAGCAAGCCGCTTGGGAGAGCTGGGTGTGGTGGAGCGGGCCTACAATCCCACGCACAGGGGGCCACTCTACTTTGTTTTCTGTTACTGTGATGAATACCACAACCAAAAGCAACATGGAGGAGGGAAGGTATGTTTCAGTTTACACTTCCAGGTCACAGTCCATCGCTGCGGGAAGTCAGGGCAGGAACTGAAACGGACCGTGGAGGAGCGTTGCTTACTGGCTTGCTTCCTCTAGCTTGCTCAGCCACCTTTCTTATATAGTCAAGCCCACCTGCCCAGGATGGCAGCATCCAGTGGGCTGGGCCCTTCCTGTATCAATTAGCAAATAAGAAAACATCCCACAGACACACCCAGGTCAATCTGATGGAGGCAACACCTTAATGGAGGTTCCATTCACTTGTCAAACTGACAACCATGGTTAGACATCACAGAGGCAGAGGCGGAAGGATCAGGAGAAAGACTCAAACCTCAGCTCTACAGCAGGTTCGAGGCCAGGCTGCTGCAGTGCATGATGTCTTGTCCCAAAACAACAGCAAAACCAACTTTAAAGATGTTTCCTCAGGGCTGAGTGTGGTGGCACACGCCTGCAATCCCATCACTCTGGGAGGCAGAGGCAGGAGGATCTCTGTGTTGGAGGCCAGCCTGGTCTTCAAAGTGAGTTCCAGGACAGCCAGGGCTACATAGTAAACCCCTGTCTAAAGCAAACAAAGAAACAACAAACAGAAAGCCTTACCAACTGTCCCATAACCCAACCCCATTCTTCAGGACTGTGCTTACCACTGCTCAGTCTAACATAATCCACACTGGCTGCTTCAGTAAGAACAGAGAACATCTCTCTCCTGCTACCATCTTCTTCCCAACATTGGGTGGGTAGGTTTGTCATCTCACTCTAACTCCTCATATTTCTAGAGTTTCGCTCACTGCATGTTCATATGTGTTCTGCTCTCACATCTAGTTTAATAGCAGTTAATGAAGAAGGCAGGTCAACTGTGGAAGCCAAGGGCCAGCGCAGAGCAACGAGCTGCTCAGAGGCCCAGTGTAGAAGCAGCCGTAGCTGGCCATGGGCTCTCTTCCCTGTCCATCTGCTCATGCATTTTTCCTGCTGATGAAGATGCTGTTCCCTTTGCCAACTGATAATATAAGACTCATCTTGGCTGGCAAATATCCAGGAACCCTTTCCCGGCTTTCTCAACTTTAAAAGTAACTGTCTGGGAGCTGGCAAGATGGTCCAGTGGTCAAGACAATTGCCACCAAGCCTGAAAACCTGGGTTTGAGTCCCAGGATCCACAAGGTGGAAGGAGAGAACTGACCACTGCTGCTTATCCTCTGATCTCCACATGTGGACCATGGCATACATATACTAAACAAATAAATACTCTAAATGTCTGAAAGGTTAGGATGAAGGTTAACTTAACGCACTCTCAGACTATATTATGAAAAACTAAGTTTATTAAAGGGACTCACAGGGGAAAATGTTTTAAATGCCCGATAAATAAATATCTGGTAAGAACTGGCAATGCAGGTCAACAGTTGAGCACTTGGCTGATACGCACAAAGTCCTGGTTCAATCACCAGTAATCACAAGAGAGGCGGGAAGAGGAGGAGGAGGAAAAGAGAGGGGAGAGAAAAGGCCTGCACATAAATGGTTTGCCCAATATCACTCATCTAGGATTATAGACTATATACATACACAATACATATTATATCTAATATATAGTATAATATAACATGTAATAATGTATATCATGGAAAAAGGTTGAATAAACATCCACAAATTCAGGTTGTTCCCCAGTCACTGTCCAGTGTCTCTTGACAAGGGTCTTGGCTCCTATTGCAGTGTTCTGTTCTCTCATGAGTGCCCATTGCACAATGGGGTTGCTGGTCCTCAGGTCTCCCAGACCTGTCATCTCCAGCCAGAGCAAGTGCTACCCCAGGGAAGGTTTCCTTCAGCCTGAAGGGGAGTGGCCAGGGTCTCTCCCACCTATTGTAGGATCCATGCCTCACGAGGCCAATGGTGGGCCTGCCAGCTGTGGGCTGTGGCGCCTGAATCCTGGGCTTCTCAACTCCTCAGCAGGGCTAAGTAAAGGCATCTGTGACCTGAGACTGTTTCCCAAGACAATAGCAGCACTCCGTGGCTAGGGGACTTGTTAGCTAGCCCTGGACCCACTGTGTGGACCCAGCTGGGAGCCCACTGAAGGGTTAGAAGTTGGGGGAACCAGATATCAAAGCGTCTGGTCTTGGTTTGTATTCTCCTGAGACAGACCAAGAGAGAGACATGAGTGTGATTGCAAAGAGATTTTTTTTTGGAAATAAGCCTAGGAGGCCTCACTGTAGCAAAAAGTCAGAGCAAAAGAAACACTTTCATGAGGAATGTTACTTGGGTAGGGGCTGGGTTGCATGTGCGTGTGAGGGGGAGGGCACACGTGTGCACGGACCAACCTCAGGTGTTGTTTCTCACCATCTACCTCATATTTTGAGACAAGGACAATCACTATTTCTGCTTTCTTATTCTTCTTCTTCTTTTTTTTTACATGGGTCCTAGGGTGAGGATTGAACTCCTGTCTCATGCTCATGTGGTAGCCATTTTACTGACTGAGCGTTCTTTCAGCCCCTAAACGGATGTGAGTAAGCCTGTCACCGTGGGCAACTGAGGCTCATCATGCTGAGCAGTTTTAGAAGATGATGTGGGGTGCGCTGTGGAGTCAACTAGGCGAAGCTTTATGCACACACCCTACCTACCCTGTTACCACTGGCTGCAGGACTCCTCTGGGGCCTTCAACATGCTGGCGCATCTAGCCTTGCTGGGTCTGCAGATGTTCCTACTAGGCAGCTTACGTATGCAGAGGTGAGTGCCAAAGACATATGGACACAGCCCGCATGCCTAAATGGCTGATTAAAGGTCATTTTGCTCCACTGAAAAGAAACTTCCTTTTCGTTGGAATCCGCTAACCCCTGAGTGTCAGAGACTTATATAGGCCTCTCTTACAGACCTAGGGACTTAGAGATCTAGACCAGTGGTTCTCAATCCTCCTAACACTGTGACCCTTTAATACACTTCCTCGTGTTTTGGCGACCCCCCCCCAACCATAAAATTATGTCATTGGTACTTCATAACTCTAAGTTTGCTACTGTTATGAATCACAATATAAATGTCTATGTTTTCCGATGTGTTGGGGAGTCTCGACCCACAGGTTGAGAACCACTGCTCTGGACACTTTCTGCATAGAGAGGCGCTCTGCACTTGCAGCCCTCAGGTGGAGAACCTCTGCTCTAGACTGGGAGAACTGGCGAATTCTGGCTCCAGGCCTGATGGTTCTTGAACCTGAGAACTAGGGGCTTTTTTACCCCAGGTCTTTAAATCCAGAGTCAGTTCTAGGTGCTCGATCAGGGGCACATTGTTCTGGGCCTTGGCAGCCGTCCAGCCCTCAGCAGCTGCTGTTATAGCGCTGGGCCTCCACATTCGGAACCTCAGCTCTTAACTCCTGACAGTTCTCAAAAAACGCCAGAGCCGGGGGTTTGCAGCTCTTGCCTTTGGCCACTCATAGCCTCTCACCCTCTCTCCTCTCAGCTTTCCAGAACGGAAATTGGTGGCTGCTCTCTGAAACTCTTTGGTTGCCTTTTCAATGCTGCTGGGTGGGCCCATGCTAATACACATAGGAACCTTTTTGTTCTCTGGGCAACCAGCTTAACCCTCTCTGTCCATGATTAAGACCACACAAGCAATTAAAAAAACAAAAACAAAAAAAACCATTCAAGAGAAGTCTCTACAGGGAACTAATGTTACAACTCTAGGGCTCAGCTCTGGGAAAAGAGATCTCCCTGATTGATTAAGAAACAGCCTGCTTAAAAAGCTGGAAAAGGGGGCTTGCACGCTCGAGTTCAGATTTGTAACTCTCCCAGTCAGTCCTTAGCGTTCCCTGCTTCCGTCAGTCAACAAATTTCACATAGGCAACAACCAGAAACACCTGAGCCAACCAGAGCCTTGCGTTGCACAAATCACAGGATTTTTGCTGAGTTGCAGGGGGCCTGTTTCCCTCCAGCCCTGAGGAGAAGAACTGCAGAGTGAGCAAGACCACCTAGAGTTCTTGCCTGGGACAGAGTCTTCCTAAGCTGGGACAAGCTGCCTGGAGTGACCATGACCGGAGCAAGGCCTCCTGAAGCAGGGACAACAGCTATGATTTCAGTGTCCTTCCCGCTTGCGGGGACTCTTCTTGGTGTGATTGCTGAGCATTCAAAATAGCTGGATGGCCTGCTTAGCTGATAGCTCCCAGCTCATAGCAGCTAGGCAAAACTGAAGAATCTATCAGATGTCCTTTGAGGGGCAATATTTTTTTTACAGTGAAAACCTTGAAATTAATATTCCTAATAGTATTTGACAACACCCAACCTATAATCTTTGTGATCTGTATTAGGCAAAAGCCCCGAGGTCTCCCCAGCCCGGTGTGCTCCTTTTAAGTTCCATCCTCACCTTCTCTGAAGAGGAGACGACAATTCATCTCCCTGGGATGCTCGCTAGTGCAGCACGGAGCACTCATTGGTTTTCTGTTGCCAGATAAGATGCCATGACCCAAAGCTGCTTAAGGAAGAAAGGTTTCATTTTAGAGTATGGTTCTAAAGGGATCGTTGTTTAGGTTTTGTTTGTTTGTTAGTGTGCAATGTCCCCTGGGGGCTCATGTGTTTGAACGTCCTCAGCAGGTGACCTAGTTCTGGAAGGACTGTGGAAACTTTAGGGGTGGAGCCTGGTTGGAGAAATGGGTCACAGTGTAAGGCAGGTTAGAGGTGGGAAGGTGAGGTTTTACAGCCGAGTTCCACTTCCTGTCCGTTGTCCTCCACTCCTGACAGCAGACGTCATGTGACCAGCAACTGCCTCTTGACAGGGGCTTTGTCACAGCAACAAGAAAACTAGCTGATGCACAGGGTGGGGTGGAGGGGTGAGGACCATTGACAGTTAGGGCTAACGATGACTCCGTTTCTAGGCATGTTAGAGAGAGAGCTTTAGAAATCAAATACCAAAGAGGATGTCAAGTGGGTTGACTCCGAGGGGAAAGGGCTTTAGGTTTTGATCTTGACTCCACTGAGGTCTTGACTAAATTGGATAATACAGAAGGTACCGCCTTAGGCTGAGCCATTCACTGGTTGGCTCACACTGAATTCATGTCTAGACCACAGGAAGGGAAAAGTCACGTTCATCCCAGCTTCAATTTTAGATTCAGTTATTAACCTGCAGTGGACCGGAACTGCCCAGGAAGCCAAGCGGCTGAGTTACTGAAGGGTTGTTCATGTCTCTGCAAGAAGGGTTTCCAGATTCACTGTAGTCAGTGACAGGTGAGACTGTGCCCCTTGGGATGTGAACTGTTGAATGGTGGCAGGTGTAATTTCAGGCTTTCCCTCTGGATGATCTAGAAATTCCAGGGTGGGATGGGAAGATATGAAGAAGGAGGAGGAGAAGAAGAAGCATTCTATTTTGTTTTCCCCATTACCAGCCGTGACAACTGACAATACGTTCAGTAAACCTACTTGGTTCTCATCCTGGAGGAAGAATGAACTGTCAATCAGTTCACCGTGGGGATATTCAGGCTATATAAACTTTCAAAATCATCGCGGATGCTTCATACTTCTTGACAGACAGGATCTTAGGATGGGATGGAAACACAACAGGTCAGAGAGAGGTGTGGTTTTGTGGCTTAAATAGATATTCGGACTTGTAGGTTTTCCCTGCAGCCTCACTCCAGGCCTGCTCCAAAGTCAATGCCATGTCTTTAATGTACAGGCCTGGGTGTGGCCTGGGTTGGCAAGAAGGGATCTCTCTCTCTCTGTTTTTTGTTTGTTGTTTTTGTATTTCAAGACAGGGTTTCTTTGTAGCCCTAGATATCCTGGAGCTCCCTATGTAGACCAGGCTGGCCTTGAATTCTTAGAGATCAGCCTGCCTCAGCCTCCAGAGTGCTGGAATTAAAGGTGTGAGCCACCACCATGTGGTAAAAAAAGAAAAAAATCTCGTAAGGTAGTTTTTCCAAACCCCTCCTGACTGATCTGGAGTATCTGGCTCATAATTGGTCCATGAAAAAGACAATTTGTTTTTCCAGCCTTGAGGCATAGACCTATAATCCCACCCATTTAAGAAGCTGAGGCACGGAGTTGGAGACATGGCTCAGCCATTAAAGGCTAGGTTCACAACCAAAAATATAAGAAGCTGAGGCATGAAGATCAGGTTCAAGGCCTACCTGAGCTGTATAAGAAAGAATTATTATTCAAAAGGATACATAGAAGTTGTTAAAGCTAGTACTTGGGCGGTACAGGTAGAAGAATCAGGAGTTCAAAGTCATCCTTGGCTATGTAACAAAGTTCAAGGCCAGCCTGAGCTATACAAGAGCCTGCCTCAAATTAATAATAATAACAGTAATAATAAACTTAACCAGGTGCAATAAAATTTTAAAGAGTTTGTTTGAGCAAAACCATTCATGAATTCTCACATACATCTAATGATGTTGTGTAAAGTTTGATTCCCAATATTTTGTTGCTACTTTATAACTGTAATTTTGCTGCTGTTATGAATCATAATGTAAATATCTGATATGCAATCCCCCAAGGGGGTTGCGACCCACAGGTTGAGAACATCCACAATGGGGCTTTCCCAGCTGGTGGTTCAGATTCTTGGTTGGCAACCTTGTGTGGCATTCTTCCCTTTGGGGCAGGGCATCTGTTTTTGAGAAGGGAGAGACCTCCCTGCTTTTGGCTGTCAATGCAAGAAACGCCTCTCAACTTAAAGGGTCCTGGAGTTTATTATAAAGCAAATTATGAATGACCATGGACCAGGAACACATATTCAAGCTGCCTCAAATGTCATGTCCTGACGTGGTAATGGTTTCATGAAGTGTTTGTAGTAACAGAACAAGTCATAAATCAAGAACCTTCTCAGATGCAGTTGGTGGAAGCAGCAGGTGGTCAGTTACAATCCAGAAGGAGACTTCTGCTTCAGGCTTCTGATGACATTGTTAATCTGTACGTTGCTGGAAGGGAGTGGTCTGCTAAGTTAATATAATCCTAAAAGTTTCACCTGGTAGTCACAGAGATGCTAGGCCAGGCACAGAGGTGGGAAGGAGTCACTATTTAAAAGGGTAAAGGCAGCCCGAGGTAAATTGTAATTGGCTGCGGACTGGTAACACTCCAACCTTACCACAATCGCTGCAGCTTGGTTAATCAGCCTTGTGAGGTTTCTCTCCCCGAACATCACCTTTTCTCAAATGCCAATGTGCCATGTTTATTCCTGTATCCCATGTGTGTTACTGTAAGGAGTTGTGGGCACTGACAGAGCACAAAGGCCAAACCTGTTCAAACCTGAAGCAACACACTAGGATTGCAAGAAACATGACTTAGTCTTATAATAATAATAATAATAATAATAATAATAGTAATAAAGGAAAATGAGGAGAAGGAAAAGGAAGATAGTGGGGAGGAAGAAATGAGAGACAGAGGGTGGAAGGGGGAAATATTTGAGTTAGTTTCAAGTACTATGTCCAATTTTAGCCAGAAAAAAAAATATAGGCACACAACTATAAAAGGTGAGTTGTTTAATTGTGGTTGGTTGACATGTGAATTAAGTGCACTCCTGTTTGCATCTAGAAGTAGATTATAAAGATGAACATTGGATAATAATAATGTTGTAGCCTGCTATTTCAGACAAAGCAGCAACCATCATTGTATTCAGCTTCCATTTTGTTTCTAAGGTGAAATAAAGTTCAACATTTTAAACCTTTCAACTCTGCTTCCTGGAAGCAGTTGTTCATAGCTGGCACAAGCAGACGCTTCTGTAGGGTCAAGCTGACCTTATATTTTACTATGATTCAATGGTGTTAGAACTCATGCTTTGTTATCTATTCACCTGGCTACACTCTGACTACACCCTTCTTATCTACACACCTGGCTACACTTTGGATGTACTCTGGAAGACCCTAAGCCCTGCTTCACTTACCTCACTTAGGACCAATGAGCTTAAAGGTTAGCTGAAACTTTGTCTAGTTAGTCAAACTGTGTTATTGCCCTCCCCATGTCTTTTGTCTTTGGTTCTTTCTAGAAAAACCCTGCTGTGAGAACTTGTAGATGTCACCGTTAGGCTCCCAAGTCCTTACTGTGGCCCTGATCGATCAGCTTGGAAAGATATTCTAATAAACCATCCATAGCTGAGACCAGAGCAAAGGGTTCTCTGCTTTGGTTCTTTGTGTTGTTCTGTTTCCATTTGTTGGTTATTTTGAGACAGGATCTTACCTTGCACTCCCTTCAATACCCCTGCCTCAGTCTCCCAAGTGCTAAGATTGTAGGTATGTTCCAACACACCCAATTCTCTACTTCAGTGTGTGTGTGTGTGTGTGTGTGTGTGCACATGTGTAGAAGCCAGAGAACAACCTTAGGTATTGTTTCTCTGGTACCATGGATCCTCTCTTTCCTCAGCAAGGATGACAAGTGTCTACTGCCACACACAGCTTTTCTTACATGGGTTCTGCGGATTCTGAACTCTGGTCCTCTATTTACTCTGTGAGACCCTGTCAGCTCAAGCTGGCCCAAACCCTTGATTCTCCTGTTTCAATCTTCCTCCCCATGCTAGTATTATAAGCATGAGCTGTCACACCCACTGATTTTTGTTTTTGTTTTGGTTTTTGTTTTTTTCGAGACAGTGTTTCTTTGTGTAAAAGCTCTGACTGTCCTGAAACTCACTCTGTCGACCAGGCTGGCCTCAAACTCATGAACATCCTCCTGTCTCTACCTCTAGAGTGCTGGGATTAAAGGCTTGCATCACCACCTCCCAGCTTGAATTCAGCATTTTAATGACCCTGTTTTTTTCTGTTATTTAAACCAAATGTACATCATTTGGATGTCTGAGGAGGATTACGAGGGGAGGAGGAGGATCAAGAGGAAGAGGAGACAGGAGGTCCTCATGAGATAAACAGGAGTAGGTGGCCAAGAGCATTGCTCTAAGGACTGGCTTGATGAAGCAGAAGCAGCCCAACTAGAACATGTGCAAGTATTTGGGATTTTGGATGAGAAGCAAACAAGATAGCCTAGACGGCTGATATTTGCCCAGCTTCAGTGCTTTAAGGCTTATTAAAAATCTAACAAGTTTCTGTGTCTTTTATTTGGAGAATAGCTGTTTTTTTAAATAACTGCTGCTCTAATACTTCCCTGTATTAATTAAAATAGAGAATATTTATTCTTTTTTACATGCCACAGTCACATACACACACGTGTGTGCATGCACTACACACACACACACAAAAAACAGAATAAAAACTATATTGTGGTAGAAATTGGGGTGGGGGGAATGTCAGTTAGTATTAGTGACTTTTCTATTGCTGTGATGCAATACCTTAACCAAGGCAATTTAAAGAAGGGGGAGTTTATTTGGACTTGTGATTGCAGAGGGATAAGAGTCCATCACCACCATGGAGGAGGAATTATAGCAGCAGGCAAGCACCTGAGCTCACATCACAAACACAAACAGGAAGAAGGACCACTACCTGCTGTTAGCAGCATACAGGAGTTTCCACTCGACTGCCTCTCTCAAGGACCTAGCAACCTCGACGTCATCACCCGCCACCACCGCCAGTTGTATGCTGGATAAAAAGGGACCCACTTGCTTTCTCAGTCTCAGTTTCTCTCCCTCTATCTGTCTGTCTCTTTCCTTCTGTCGTGGTTGCTCTTCTCTCTCTCTCCCCTCCCCCTTTTTCTCACAATAAATCTCCTTTATACCAGGGCTGTTGCGTTGCATTTTAATCATTTTTATAACACTGTCTACATACTTCACCCAGCAAGGCCACACCTCTGTATCCTCCCCAAACAGCTCCATTAACTACGGATTATTATGCCCAGATTTTAGGGTCCCCAAAGACCACCAGAAGCCAGACCATGTATGCAAGAGCAAAGAGCTTTATTTGGGCTTAGGCTCAGTCTCTCCACCATCACCAGCACAGTGGATCAGAGAGGAGGAGCCCCGAGCAAATGCACAGCAGGATTTTTATTGGAATTTCCAGCCTAGCAATTACACTATTGGGTAGACTGGGTGACATTCAGCAAGGGCAAGGTTGTTACAAAGCGATTGGCTAACGAACATAACTAACATTAAGTGAGCTGTCTCTAAACCTCAGGAATGTTAGGTCAGTGGGCTGCCCAGCACAGATGCCCCACCCTAAGATAAGATACCTTCCCATTCTTGTGGTTACCTCCAGGCTGTTCCTTGGGTAGGAAATTTTATGTTCTTTTTTATTCCTGGAATTGGTGCCCTATGGCCTAGTTCCTGGAACTGATGACTTTTGAGGGAGGGGGTCAGGCCTGGTCCTCTCAGCATCAACTATTCAAACATCTGAACCTATGGGGGGACATTCTCATTCAAAACACAGCAGCAGTCTTTGGGAGACATTTTTAAAATGATCATGGAAAGCCTGCTGTGGTAGGCTCCCATCCTGTTCCCTGTTTTCTCCCTCCTCTGATGTCCATTCTCTTTGCCTTTCTGAATGGGGACTGAGTCTTCCTTCCTGATTAGCTTCCTTAGGTGTACAGATTTTAGTATGTTTATCCTATATTATATGTCTAATATCCACTTATAAGTGAGTATATACCCTGTGTGTCTTTCTGCTTCTGGGATACCCCACTCAGGATGATCTTTTCCAGTTCCCATCATTTACCTGCAAATTTCATGATTTCCTTGTTTTTTATCACTGAGTAATATTCCATTGTATAGATGTGCCACAATTTCTGTATCCATTCCTCAACTGAGGGGCATCTGGACTGTTTCTAGCTTCTGGCTATTACAAATAAAACTGCTACAAACATGGTTAAGCAGATGTCCTTGTTGTATACTTGACTGTCTTTTGGATATATGCCTAGGAGCGGTATAGCTGGATCTTGAGGAAGCACTATTCCTAGTTGTCTGAGAAAGCGCCAGATTGATTTCCAAAGTGGTTATATAAGTTTACATTCCCACCAGCAGTGGAGGAGGGTTCCCCTTTCTCCACAGGAGAATTGGAACAAAGCAACAATGAAGGACTGTAGCCTTATAAGCTAGTGTGACTCTTTTGAAAAAAGCCTGAATCGAGAATTAAGAACTGGGGCTGGAGATGGCTCAATGGTTAAGAACACTGGCTGCTCTTCCAGGAAACCCAGGTTCATTTCCTAGTAGCTACACCTTCTGTAAGTCGAGCTCTTGGGGCATCCAACACCCTCTCCTGAACTCCATGAGTACTGGTCATACACGACACACAGACATATATGCATCCATATACATAAATTAGAAATAAAGGTTAAAGAATTAAAAGAATGCCTAAACATAATTAGCACTGTAAAACAGAAGGATAAAGAGCCCCACCAACTTTCACAATGCAGGAGACATGTTAATCATGTTCCTCTACAGAAGAATAAAATTCAGTGAAGGACCCCTTAAACAAATGCTGATGGGGGACCACAGAAAGGTGTCTGTAGAGGAACTGAGTAGGCACAGACTTTGTCTGTGGACCCTGTAACCAGCTGATTTCCTATGAATACCGAGGGATGACTCTGCAGCCCTTCTTTTTATAACGGGATCTCATATGTTCCAGGCTGTTTGGACCTCAAGAGTGTTAGCAAAGGATCAAACTTTTGATCCTTCAGTCTTCATGTCCCCAGGGCTGGAATATCAGCTGTGTGCCGTTACACCTGCGTGCCGTTATGTGGTGCTCAGCGCTGAACCAGGGCTTCAGACTCGGAAGGCAAGCACTCTGCCAACTGAGTCATATCCCCAACTCCATGGCTGCTTTCTATGTGGAGTTTAGTTTTTATTTTCATTGAACATTTATTATTATGTTAATTTTTTTATTGTATGAGTGTGAGCATGCACTTATCACGGTGTGTGTGTGTGTGTGTGTGTGTGTGTGTGTCTAGAGGCCAGAGCAAGGAAGGGGGTCACGTTCTATGAGACGGTGTGGAGGCCAGAACTTTCCAGAGTCATTTCTTTCTTTCCATCTTGTGGATTCCAGGGCTATCCCCAAGTTCTGTGACTCAGGTCATTGCGTTTGATGGCAATCCCAGTTATCCACTGAGCCATCTTGTCTTCTTCATTATGTAGATTCCTAATATCCTTTACAGTAAATTAACATCAGCAATGCCATAAACTGAAAGAAAAAAAAAAAGTAGACCGATAGCTTTGTTGAATCAGTTCTACAGAGTTCCATGAGCCTTTAATCCCAGCACTCATGAAGGCAGAGGCAGGCAGATCTCAGTGAGGCCAGCCTGGTCTGCAAAGAGGGTCCAGTACAGCCAAGGCTACACAGAGAAGCCCTGTATCGAAAAACAAAAAACAGAACAAAACAAATGCCTGGAACTGACTCCTCCAACCCTGGCACATCATTTTTAAGGGTTTAATACTCTTGTGGATTTTGTTTGAGTGTTTAAAGACTTTTTTTTTTCCATTTAGGGGTAGAAGATACAAGCTACAGCACATGAGTGGAAGTCAACAAAGAACAATTTGTGGGAGTCAGTTCTCCCTCTCTACATGGGTCCCGGGAATCAAACTCAGTTCATCAGGCCTGACAGCACCTTTCCCAGCTGTGTCATCTCTCAGGCTTTTGGGGGTTTGTTTTTTTTTTAACGCTGGGAACTGAGCCAAGGGCCTTGCACATGTTAGTCAAACGCTCCATCACTGAGCTATGCCCTCAGCCCCCTGTGTGAGGGAATTTGTTTCCTGAACAGACAGTGTCTGATAAATGGGTTTGAGTGTCCTGGCTAAAGGGAGCAATCAATGTCAGATTCTCAGTGATGGATCTACCACGCTAGCAAGAGAGTCTGGGCTGCTCACGGCTGTGAATTTCTTTTTCGTATCAATCAAGTCCTCCCCTTGTCCAGTAAGCCAGCTCATTCTGTCACCCTCCTCTGCAGAAGTGTGCCGGTTACTAGCTGCTGGAGAAAACTGCCGGGTCTGGCCTGTTCATGTAGGGTAGGATGGTGGAACTCTGAGAATCAGGTGGTCATGGGCAGGCTCTCCTGAGGAGCCTCCCAAAAGTTTTGTTAGATGCCAAAGTGAAGGCCAGCAAGATATTTTGGCTAGTAAGGACACTTGCCTGAATTCAACCCCAGGACCCACATAGAAGGAGAGAACTGACTGCCCCAAGTTGTCTTCTGGCCTCCACACGGGCTGAATAACCCCCCTCCCCTACACACACCCCTGCCACTGCACACAAAATAGATAAATAAATAAATGTCTAGTAAGTTTTTAAAAGGTCAAAGTGAGATAATAACACTGGATATTAACATAGGATAATAACGTTGGACCACACCTTCCATCCACACAAGATGTATTTTCTTGGGAAAAGTACCTAGGAAGCCAGAAACTCCCCACATTGCCCCCTTGAAGCCAAGTTCCCACTGACTTAATACCCAAGATGGGTGATCAGCCTTGAATAAATCATCTTCCTACTCTAATGTACCTGGCATGAAATATTCAGAGACGTTAATGCATTTTGCCTTAAGCTGTCCTCACAGCCTTTGTCCAAATCTGTGGTGAGCTTTGGTTCTGTTATCTTTGCTTCTTTATCTCAGTTGTAGAGTGTAGGCTCAAAGTTCCAGGAAGAGGGACCGGGCAATTGGCTCCCTACAGCTGGGGAGCTATGCCATGTAGGGATCTGTGACGACCTGAGTGGCCAGGGTTCTGGCTCGGAGTCAAGGATTCCTGGATCCTGAGTCCAGCATACTGACTACCTTAAGAGATTCATCACACAAAGAGAAGATTGGAATATAATAGGACGTCTTTCCCAGTCCTTCCCTGACTGTAGGCATTTAAAGTGTGTGGTGCCATGCAAGAGGGTCAAGACCATAGAAACTGAAAGTAATGTCCAAATTACTAAGCAGATGTGACTCTGCCAGAAACTTCTGTCAGTTCAGGGAAGAAGGCCTGGCTCAGACAGCCTGTTGATAGAGAACTAACTGACAGTCTATAAGTCATGCTTGAGAGCTGTGGTCTTGACTGGCAAGTGGTGAGCATGAACAGAGTCTGAAGGGTGAGCTGGCACTATGCCCACCGTGGGAGAGAGATGCTTCCTACAGCTCTTGCCTTCTTCTCATTCATTCATTCATTGGTTTGTTTATAAGGGAATCGCACTAACAAAGGATCATTGGTATGGGGAGCTGCCTTGCTTCCCTATTTCCTGCCCGCACTCGCACATTCCTCCTAGATCTTGACCCTTCCCTGCTCCAGATGGGGTCCATTCAGACCTAACCTGAGGCTCCTTGAAAACAAGGGCACAGTTATTTAATTCCACTAAGACCTCCCTATCTCCACTCCCACCCTTCACTCATTCAGAGACTAAGACAATTAGCCCTCTGAGTCCTGCTGAGTCTCAGTCCTTCCCCTTCCTCATGGGGAGTGCTGACTTTCCTGCCCTTTCATCATCTTTAAGTCCACTTTCAGCGTCTGCCTTGGGAGCTTCTTTGCCTGGCATTTTGTACCAGCTCCATTTCAGTCTTGGACCTAGTTGATGGATCTGCTTCCCCACCACGGCAGCAATCTCCACCGAAGCCTGCCTGAGGTGTCCCCTGAAGTTTGTCATATGCAGCCTCCACCCGGGAGGAGTATGGGAGAAAGCCTCAGCACCCAGACACTACACAGGTACCTCAGAATGAATGCCTACTGCTCAACCAATTCTCTCTCAACTTCAAGTCCATCCTTTTCCACTAGGACGGGGATGCTGGGGTGGGACACCGCCCGTCGCTACCATCTGCCTGTCACTACCACCCGTGCAGGATTGGAACTGTGTACCGTTTTATGAGACACCTAATTGCCTATAATGACTCCGAAGGGCTTAGCCCAGATACGAGCCCAGGCACTTCAAGATAACAGCTCTTCTTTCCTTTGTATTCAGAGCGTGTTAGCTTTCTGCATGACTTGAAAGGCACTTTTTTTTTTTTAATGTGTACATTCAATAATTAGGTCCTGGATTCTTTAAACACTGATAAGCTTCTGGCTTCTGGGTCCAAACAAGAGAAGGAGCTAGAAAAAAAAAATGGATTCTTTTTCAAATGAGTTTCTAAGATGCAGAGAGGGTGTGGTGGTTTGACTAGGTATGGCCCCCACAGAGTCCTGTGTTTGAATGCTTGGCTCATAGAGAGTGGCACTATCAGGAGACGTGGCCTTGTTGGAGTGTCACTGTGGGGGTGGGCTTTGCAGTTATATATGCTCAGGCTACACTCGGTGAGGCACACAGTCTCCTTCCTGCTGCCTGCAGATCAAGGGGTGGAAGTCTCAGCTCCTTCTCCAGCACCGTGTCTGCCTGGACACTGGTGGGAACCAGACCTCAGATCCTGTGACCTTCCCTCCATTCACAAGGCAAACCTTGATTTTCTTATCTCCTTCTTAGAGCCTACAAACAGATTATCAAACTAGGTAAGTTTTTTTTTTCAATTTTTATTATTCTGTGTGTAGATATGATACAGGATTCTGGGCGGTGGTGACAGCGCACGCCTTTAATCCCAACATTCGGGAGGCAGAGGCAGGTGGATCTCTGAGTTTGAGGCCAGCATAGTCTACAAGTGAGTTCCAGGACAGGCAGGGCTACATAGAGAAATCCTATCTTGAAAAAAACAAAACCAAAGAGAGAGAGAGAAATATGGTTTTGTATAGCTTTCGCATAGCTCAGTCTAGACTTGACCTTACTACAGAGCCAAGGTTGACCTTAAACTCCTGATCCTCCTGCCTCCACCTCCCAAGGGTTGGCATTATGGGTATGTGCCACTGAACCTCTCTCAGTCCAGCTATTGATGCTCATGTCTTTCACCTAAAGAAAAGTGAAGCTTTTGAGGAACCAGAGAAGGGACAGAACGATCCCAGGATCACACAGTTGTATAAAGCAGATCTTGGCTCAGTGGGTAGTATACTTGCTGTGTGAGCAGGATGATGCTTCTTCCCATTGGGG
This sequence comes from Pachyuromys duprasi, assembly GCA_028658305.1. Lineage (NCBI taxonomy): Eukaryota > Metazoa > Chordata > Mammalia > Rodentia > Muridae > Pachyuromys > Pachyuromys duprasi. Next base: position 89,760,742 of record CM053744.1, read on the forward strand.
GAAGAACACTGTACTCGTGGTGCACGCCTTTAATCCTGGCACCCAGGGAGGCAGAGGCAGGTGGATCTCTGTGAGTCTGAGGCCAGCCTGGTCTGGTCTATAAAGTGAATTCCAGGACAAGCCAGGGCTACACAGAGAAACCCTGTCTGGAAAAAAAAAACAAAAAACTGGCCGTAGTATTGTGAATCTGAATTCACAGAGGAGGCTGTCCTCTGTCTGCCTGTGGCATCTGTGCGCACTCACACACTCACAGATATACCACATACAACAACAAAAACCACAGGTCTTTTTTTTTTTTTTTTTTTTTTTGGCTACTCCAGATTCAGCAATGTTTTGTGTCCCTCCTGGGATTCCAGAGGCAAGGGTTCCCGGCTGGCTGGTGGTCAGGGGTCCTGGACTTCATGCCCCAAGCAGGTTAGCATGGCCAGGCTGAAACACCTCACCCCACAGAGCCCAGGAGAGGAGGGAGGAGGTGAGAGGCACTTTAAGAAGCAAAGCCAGCCCGAGTCATGGCTTGCGCTTTCTCCCAGGAGGCTGGGTGCAGCTGCAAGTTCAGCCAGCAGGAACCTCAGTCAGGACTGGCAATGTGTCCATTCACTTTCTGCATTATTTATCGCTCCTCTCCCCATTGCGCCCCCAGACCTTTTGTAACATTAAAGCTTTAAATAGGCCTGGGTGTTGGTTTGGGCCGCTGCGTTTCACCATGCCTCCTGCCAGAAGGCACATCTCCTAGCAGATTGGTTTTCCCCTCAGCCAGGGTCACGGTCAGCGGCTCTGCCTGGGTCCTAGGGAACAGCCCCAGCCAGCTCTCAGCCCAGTCCTGCCTGGGGCTCTTCTGAACATCTCCGCTGACACATGCTGAATATTTCAAACCTTTACTCAGCTGGCTGATGGCAAATATGGGGCCAACAGGCTCCCCACGGGGAAGTTGTTTGTACCCCTTGCTCTGAGGCTGGGGCGGGGCGGGGCGGGGCGGGGCGGGGCGGGGCTACCCAGCATCCACAGGTGACTCCTTAACTTTGTAGAGACTCCTTCCGCCCTCATTGCTCCGCCCAGGGAAGAGTTAGGGCTCCCCTCTCCCCAGAGACCTGGAAAAGCTTTTTTTGTGGACCACCCAGAAACTGCTGGTTACTGTAGATACTCAAGGAACATGGGATGGCGCGGGGAGGCTTACAGAGTCAGGGTGGAGACATGGTGTCAGGAGTCTCCAAGGGCCAGCGGGTGTCTGAGGCTCAGGAGAGTTCAGGTCAGACTGGAAACCCTAACATCCTGCATCTTTTTAGTCCAAATTGTTTCTCCGTTGCAGCCTGGACAAGTTAACTGTCCTACCCTCCTCTCGGTTCTCTGCGTGGCTTCTGGACCCAGTGGCAAAAAACCAAACAAACAAAAACGCTACAGTCTAGCCTCAGCCCCTGATGAGAGCATTTCTTTCTTCTACCCCTTCAGCGACTCTCCTAGCTTGTTTTCTGTGACTATACTGAAATATACGAGCCTGGATGAGCTGTAAAGAAAAAAGGTTTATTCGGTTCACAGTTTGGGAGGCTTAAAGCCCAACACTTGGTAACTCCATCTATTTGGTCTCTGATGAGATCCTTCCTAATGACTCCATATCATGCATGGTAAAGAGCACTATGAGAGGGAGGAGAGAAACAAGAGTAAGAGGGACTCACATGGCAGAGACTAGGGAGGGGCCAGGCTTGCTTTTTAATAGCGATATTCTAAGAACCCCACAAGAACTGCTTTAATCCCTTCTCAGGGCAGCGCCCCAAATGGTCTGTCTTCCTACCTGATTCCCACTTATCATCACCACATTGAAAACCAAGCTTCTGATACTTGAGCCTGGGGAGAGAGACAACAACACATCCAAATAAACCCCTCGTTTCTCGCCACACCCTCTTCCTACCAAGCAATGGCCACCGGTGTCACTCAGCATATCCAGTACTGCTGCTGACCATCGTGGCCTGGTCTTTCTTTTTTCGTCCTCCACCCTGCAGATGACACTAGGGAGCTGGCAGGCTCCCCTGTCCCAACTCACTACTACCATGCTCAGCCTATTTCTACACAGAACTAGCTTGAGTCTCTCTGGCTACAGTTTGCTCTGTTCCCATTTCCCCCGTGGGAGGCTGTTGGAAGAGTGGCTCATATGGAATATGATTCCCTTGCTTTTCTCTGGATTCAGAAAAAGTTTAATTATTTGCTCAGTGTCTCAGGGCTGGGCCACAGGGCTGTGTCACAGTCTGGTCCCCCAGGACCCCGCTCCACTCCCTCTCAGCACAGCCTACCACCCAATCTAGAAGGAGGCTGAGCCAATCCCAGGGAGCGGGTGCTCTTTCCCATGATCTGAGCTCTCCATTTGCCTCTCAGTTCTCACATTAGCCATGAAGTCAATGAGCCCCTAGAGATCCAGGAACCCAGAGCAGGAAAGGGTCCTGGGCTCTGCTTTCCTGTCAATCATCCCTGCTGGCCTGCACAGGCTCACCTGGGGGTAGGCACAGCGCTGTCATCTGTTGGGACAACAGAAATTGGGCTTTTGGAGTCCCAAACAGTGCTTGCCTGTCAGAAAGACAAGACACACAGGCTATGACAGTGCGGGGACTCCAAGACCTGGCTTTACACCAAGGCTTAGCTGCAGAGGCATCTGAGTGGTGCCTTACCCATCTTCCTGGTGATGGTCTTCAAACTGGCCATGACCACAGCCTCAGTGACAGTCCACAGCTGACATTCTGGAACCCCATGTGGCCCTCTGCTTCCACATAGTCATAGAGCTGAGTGCTTGGTAAACCCACAGCGCCATCTGCCTGTGCCTGGAGCTAAAGCAATGGCAGGGATCAGCCAGCCTGGCCAGAGGGGTGCACCATCCTGAGGACCTTGGACCAGGCTAATTCCTTAACGGAGCAATGGCCTTTCCTGATATACACGGCATGACACAATCTCACTGAGTTTGTCTCCATTTCATAGACCAAGGTTGTTGTAAGGAGCATCCAGTGTTATGCTGAGGACACGCTTGAAGGGGCCCCAGCTAGAGAGCTCACAGTAACCGGGCTGCTTACAGAGACAGTGTGCAGCGCTGGCAGACCACTCTGCTGTGAGCCAATGTCTCCGTCGTCTAGGTCTTGGAGCAGTACTGTTTGTGTGTGTGTGCTTGCGCATGAATATGTGCACATGTGTGTGAGCATGTTTGCATATGTGCGTGCCCAGAGGTATGGAGGCCAGATGATGTCATTCGCTTTTGAGACAGGGTCTCTCTCCCTGGCCTGGAATTCTCAAGTAGCTTGGCTAGGTGGCAAGCAAGCCCCATGGCTCCGCGTGTCCCCAGCATTCCATCTGCACTACCACACCAGGCTTGTTCCGACCACACAGGCTCCACCACGGCAGGCTTGTTTTCTTGGGTTCTGGAGATCAAACTCAGGGCCTCTGCAAGGCAAGCACCTTACTGACTGGCCCCAGCAGAAAACTTTAATGTGTCCGAGGACAATGAAGGCATCTAGAAGCCAGAGACTGCTCCCACCGTACTCAGGGCCTAGACTGTCCTGAGAGCAGCCTTTGCTGCTTCTGCCTACAGAGAAGCTAAGCAGTAGAAGAGCCTCCCAGTTGCGCTATGCTAGAGGGGGACGGGCCATGACCGGGATTCATTTCTGTTTCTGCAATAAGCACTCCAACAAACAGCACCTTAGGGGAGAAAGAGATTAATTCCCATTTTCAGTTCCAGGTTACAGTTTATATCATTAGAGTATATGTCACTGTGGAGAAATCAAGGCAGGAACTTCAAACTGCTAATTACTAGTCACATCACATCCATAGGTTTCAGAGCAGAGAGATGGCTCAGTAGTTAAGTGCCTGCCTGCTCTTCCAGAAGACCTGGGCTTAATTCCCAGAATCAACATGAGAGCTTATACCCATCATAAATCCAGTTCTAGGGGACCTGACACTCTACTATGACCTCTCTGAGGACCAGGCAAGCACATGGTGCACAGACCTATATATGTAGGCAAAACGTGCATGCACATAAAATAATAATTTAACTTTTTTTTTTTTAAAGCAGAGAGAGCCGGGCAATTGTGACGCACACCTTCAATGTCAGCACTTTGAAGGCAGAGGCAGGCAGATCTCATAGTTCAAGGCCAGTCTGATCTACAAAGCAAGTTGCAGAAGGGCCGGGGTTGTTACATAGAGAAATCCTGTCTCAAAACAAAACAAAGAACACAAAGAACACCTGCCTATGGGACAGTGCCACCTACACTGGGCTGAGTTTCCCCACAACAGTTAACTTTAAGACTGCCCTCCACAGGTCAACCCAGTGAGGACAGTCCCTCAGAGAGACTCTCTTCTGGGTGATTCTCAGTTGTGTCGCGTTGGCAATTAAAGCTAACCACCCCAGGCCACCACTCAGGCTCCAGCACTGGCCTTAGTGTTGAACTGAAGTCATTGTGTTGGGAGGGAGGGTGACCTGGATGTCTTTTGAGAAGTGCTTCTCTGAGTTCCATGACTAGAAAACGTGAATCAGTTAGGGTATATCACTTCCTTGCATCTTAACTTTGCCCCTAAGGTTCAAGTCTGCATTCCCTGCTGGGGATCCCTAAGAAGCAAGCTCTAAGTTGGGGCTAAGCCTTCACGACACCAGTCAGAAATGCTTACCAAATATCACCAAGTGGATACTCCTGGGCAGGGGGGAAGCTGCACCGGACATAATCTAGACCCCAGCCCCCAGGTGACTTTGCAGGGAACTCAGGAATGAAAGTGACCCATTGATCTGTCATCTCATGCAAGCTAGTGTGGGGAGGCTGGCAGTTCTCTCTTCTCTGCAGCTGAAAACGCGTCCTGCATTCCTGGAGGGGTCTGCACGCAGAGCATCAGCTGGAATCACAATTCCAATGTGACACTTAAGTGGTACTGAGCCAAGCAAGAGATGTCATGTAGCAGGGGTCCCTGACCCGGGGGGGGGGTCTTTGTTTTATTTATTTATTGTACACATGTAAGTGAATATGCATTAATTTATGTGTACCATGTGTGTGAAGAAACTTGGGGTGGCCAGAATAGGGTGCTAGACCAGTGGAACTGGAGTTACACAGGCAGTTTTGCTTTGCCATGTGGGTGCTGGGACTTGAACCCAGGTACTCTGTAAATGCAGTCAGTGCTTTTGGCCACTGAGCAACCTCTCCAGTCCTTGGTCCAGCTTTCTTAATCCCTGTACCTGCCTAAGAGGAGATGGCCAAAGTCTACTTTGTCTCTTTCTTCTCCTGGTTCCCTCTAAGAGGTGGCCCGTGACCAGGAGACCAGAAGCTCTCTCTTTAATCACCAACGATCAAATCTGAAGATCTGAGCACAAGCAGTTCATTCTTATTTCAGTCACACAGGAGCCCAGATTAGAAGTCATACTCGCATTTCCTTTCTTCTTTCTGCACTAGGTAATTAGCTTTTCATTTTCAAGGGTAAGCAATCAATTAATGCTCTGTTAATGACAATGGAGACCAGAAAGTGAAACGTGCTCAGTTCGTTTCTTTCCACTTTCCAGAGGAAAGAGGAATAGGAATGTGAAAAGAAAATAAGGATTGGGCTTGCCCCAATTAGGGGGCTTGTCCCAGTTCAGGTTACTATTGCTGTGACGACCAAAAGCAACTTGGAGATAAAGGGTTTATTTGGCTTAGTTTCTACATTACTATTCATCACTGAAGGAAGTCAGGACAGGAACTCAAACAGGACAGGAACCTGGAGGCGGGAGCTGATACAGAGGCCGTGGGGGAGTGCTGCTTACTTACTTGCTTCCTCTGGCTTGCTCAGCCTGCTTTCTTATGAAACCCAGGCATGGCCCCACCCACAATGGGCTGAAACCTCCCCCATCAATCATTAATCTTAATTTTCTTTAAAATGCCCTACAAGCTTACCTGCAGCTGGATCTTATGAGGACTTTTTTTTTTTTTAATTAAGGAACCCTTCTACAGAATGACTTTAGCTTGTATCAAGTTGACATAGAACTGTCCAGCACTGGGTTGGAAAGATTACTTACTCACTGAAAGCTCTTGTTCTTACAAAGGACTGAGGTAGCCATTCCATAAGACCTGAGATGGTCACCTGCATGCAAGTCATGCTGGCTCGCTATTCTTGTTGTTTTCAGCAGACACCTCCTGTTTTGCTCAGTTTAACCTCCTGTTTTGCTCAGTTACACCTCCTGTTTTGCTTGGTTAATTTTCCTGTTTTGCTTGGATATGTTTACTTGGAAACCTATATAAGTGGTTTACTCTGTAATAAAGATGGCGCCTTGATCAGAATACTGTCTTGGCGTCACTTCTTCGTGTTCTCTGTCTCTTTTAATTCCCAGCCCCTTGTGCTATTGGTTACTATTGGTAGTCGCGGGCGACTACAAAGGACCACCCTTTTTGTACCAGCATTCATGTTGGGCATTCAGGCACCTCACACCTGCCTGCTTGTTACTCCAACCTGAGGAAATCCAAAACCCTCTTCTGGCCTCTGAGGGCATGAAGGTAGAGATCCAACTCCTTCATATTTCCTCTGATCTCCACATATGTGCCATGGTGTATGCACATACACACACAGATACACATACACTAAATTTTAAAAAGAAAGACAAGAGAGGTGGGGGGAGGAAGGGAGGGAAGGAGGGAGGAAGGAAGGAAGGAAGGTAGGTAGGTAGATGCCTAAAGAAGCTTCTCTGTTAGGATGGTCTTGACATCCTTGCGATGTGAAGGGCTCATCTCAGCAGGACAGAATGGTTTCCTGGACCCACAAGTGCCACAGGGTACAAAAATAGAGCTCTCTAAGTGAGTCTTCACGGGATGGGGATGGGGGTTCAGCCACATACTTCTCCGGGCACAAGCCAAGCTAAGTGGGGCCCTCCCACTGCCAGCCCTTGTACCTTCCACTCTCCCTTCCTCCCCAGGCCCCAACCCATCACCACCATACATGCCAAAGGAGAGGGTGCCCACCAACAGGATCTTGTGCAAGTTGCGTGTGAAAGCGCGAACTGGTGTAACCACTTCGGAAAACAAGTTGACATTATCTTTGAAGCTAGAATATTTGCTCACCATGGAATCCTACCCCCCCCCTTTTTTTTCAAGACAAGGTTTCTCTGTGTACCCTCAGCTGTCCTGAACTCACTTTGTAGACTAGGGTGGCCTCAAACTCAGAGATCCACCTGCCTCTGTCTCCCTGAGTGGTGCTATCGCATCTGACATCCTAGTTCTTTTTTATAGAGAAACACTGGAAATGTGTATGTGGCCCCAGAAGAGGAGGACAAAGGAGTGGATTGATCCACACGTCTATGGGCAAGAAGCAAAGATCGCCCAAAAATAAAGAGTGGCGAGGAAGAGCTGCCGTCTCCAGCATGGGAGAATAAAAGGGAAGAGTATTATTGAACCTCTGAGTTCAGAGGAGGGGAAACTGAGGCTCAGATATCTGAGGCAGGGTACATTTCCACTGCATTGAGACAACCACTTCTCCAAAGATCAAAAAGCAAAACTAGGGCTGATGGGATGGCTCCTAGGGTAAAGGCATTTGCCTTTAAACCTTACAACCTGGAGAGATAGCTCTGTGGTTAAAAGCACTGACTGTTCTTCCAGAGGACCCGGGTTCAATTCCCAACACCACATGGCGGTTCACAACTGTCTGTAACCCCTAATTCAGGGGCACCCGCATGTAGGCAAAATATCAATGCACATAAAATAAAAATAAATAAACGAACAACAAAACCTTACAACCATAGTCCAATCCCAGCAACCCACAAGGGTGAAGGAGAGAACTAAATGCTGAAGGTTGACCTTTGACCTCCAACATGTACACCACACACAAATAAATAATATAAATTTTAAAAAGACCGTTTCAAGATAAAAAAAAAAAAAAGGAAAACAAACATCTTATTTAGTCACATCTACTTATGTGGCAAAAGAAATAAAAGCTCACAAAATTCAGGAAGTTGATTTGCCTTTTACATGGGGATAGACAGAAGATACAAGCTGCTACCTGAACTTCTTGTGCATGATGGTTTCAAGGGCTAATCACATTATATATATATGTTAGCTGGGCGTGGTGGTGCACACATGTGAGCCTCTATACACCCAGCTGTCACTAACACTTTCAAATAGTTCTGTGAGACTCTGATATAGCTCAGCTGGTATGTACCATGCCCCAGGCCCTAGGTTCAATCCCCAGGCATTGCACAAAACGCAGAGCGGTACCTCATCCCTGTCATATCAGCATTCCAGAAGCAGGAAGGTAAGAAAATTCAAGGTCATCTTCTCATCCTCTGCTCAGCTAGTCAAGGCATCTTGGACTGTTAGACTCTGCCTTATAATAAAATTACAAATAAAAAAGATGAGAAAAGAAAAATAGCTTTGCGGTAGTTTGCCTCCTAGAAGGCCCTGATGCTCCTGGCCCTGGAATCCGTACTCTCTTACACTGGCCGCTGCTGGTCGGCCTTGGCTGGTGAAATCCGGACAACACGTGAGAACTGTCACCTCCCAGGCTCCGTTTTGGAGGACACTATGGTGGCCCTGGAGAAGCACCCTCCTGTGTTCCTTGCAGTTTTTATCGAGCTCCTATGAGGCCAAGCAAAGGGCTGGGGCCTAATACATAGCGCATAAAATGTTGAATTTTAAGACGCTGGTGAGAAAATGTTTCAAGGTAGTAGGAGGCAGGGAGTCTGAAGGAGCCCTGCCTCTGCTGGGGACAGCTCTGGAGGGAAGGGACAATAGAGGAAGAGAAGAGAGAGAAACTGAGTTCCTGCTAGCAAGGCTGCAGGGCGGATCTGGCCCACACGGGGGCGCCCCACTCTGCCACAACAGGGCTGACAGCGGACTGAGTTAAAGGTAGCCGGGAAGGAACTGTGGGGTCCTTCTGGTCACCAGAGAGCCCTGACTTTGGGGCCCTGAGGAATTCCTGTAGCTGGAAGCCAGGGCTTTGTGCCCTGCGGGTAGTTAGTATTAGGTCGGTTTGTTGCCGGATCTGCGCTGAAGGTGGCACGGGGAGCTAGGTACCTAGAAAGACTCAGTCATGTCCAATAGGGGTTCCCATACGACTGCTGATCCTTCCTGCTCAGGTAATGGAGTGTGGGAGCAAAGAAATTGCCAGCCTCAGGTGGATCTCAGAGTTCAAGGACAGCCTGGTCTACAAAGCAAACCCTAGGACAGCCAGGACTACACAGAGAAACGCCGTCTCAAAAAAAAAAAAAAAAAAAAAAGAACCTCTACTATAGAAGTTCTCTCTAGGTATGAGGGGTAGAAAGCTCTAAATTCGGGTACACTGGTGATGTTTTTTAATTGTTAAGAAACTGAAATGCCGGAAGCATTAAGGCTGAGGGTTGCTGGGACCCCAACCCTAAAGGGTCACATGGAGATGCTAATATTTTAACATGGAGGCACCGGCAGTACCCAGCTGACGTGCCCCTGGCCTTTTCCTGTCCTCTCGTCTCTTTTTCTCTCCTTCTCTCCTTAAGCTACTCATGGAAAGAGAACCTTTCTCACCCCCAAAGAAGCCACAACATCTTAAAAACTCTCTCTCTTCCCTCTGCCTTCCCCCTGGAAGGCCTCTTCCAGAGAGCTCCTGCCCCGTTCAAGAGAGGAACGGACATTACAGGAGAAACTGAAAAGGATCTTCACAGACAGGCCTTAGGGCTCCCATAATCTGTTACATGTCATTAATAAAACAAAAACAAACAAGCAAACAGAAGCTCACGGCTGGAGCGAAGGCTCAACAGTTAAAGCACAAAGTGCCAGCGATCTGAGTGCAGTTCCCGGCACCCACGCTGGACATTGTAACAGCCTTTAAGTCCAGCCCCCATGGGATCCTCCCACTCTGGGCTCCTTAGGCATCTACACATATATACACACACAATTTTATTTTTTAAAAAATCAAAACCCAGAATCTTATGCATCCCAGGCTGGCCTCGAACTCCCCATGCAGCTGAAGATGATCTCAGGACCCCTGATCCTCTGCTCCACCTTCCAAATGCTGGGATTACAGGTATGTGGCACTCACTACGTATGGTTTAAGAGGTGCTAGGGAGCAAACCCAGGGTTCTGTGAATGCTAGGCAATCGCTCTACTGAACCCCAGCCCCAGACCTAGATCATAACTTTTTGTCCAATATATTCTTCCTTGAACCTAAACATTAAGAAGAGATTTCCCTGCGTGTTTGGGTCTTTTCTGAAGGCTTCCAGGATTACATAAGCTTTTTATTAAATTAACTTGCTGTGCTGTCTTTGATGACCTGTCTCTTGCTACAGGAGTATCAGTTGGGACCCTGAGGTTGCTAGAGAAAGTTTCCCACCTTCCTGCCCTGGCAGAAGCAGAACTTTTGATGAAGTGTGGGAAGTGGATCTGTCTTGTTTGCTGTTGACCCCCCCTGGGCTCAGCACAGCTCACACAGGGCAGGCACGGAGCAGTAACATCAGCTATAGGATGGGAGCCCACACTTACTCAGAGACTGTGGTTGAGTGCCAGGAACTCTTCAGGGAGCCCTCAGGGCACAACACACCCAGCCCACCCCCACTGTTTCCTGTCTGTCCCTGGCAGAAGGCTTTTGAAAAGCAGCACTTCTCAGGCGCTGCCTTAGGCAGGGCCCTGCAGGTAGGATCAACGCTGAGACCCTCCCATGGAATCTGGAAGGAGGAAGAGGAACAGGGCCATCCAGCTGCTGTGGCTGGTTCTCTGGCAAGCAGTGCCAGGCACACTGAGTCCTCACCGGAAGCAGGGTCTGGTCCCAGTTACCACCTCTGGGAGCCAGAGGACAGTTGGCAGCTGCTAAATGACAGTCTTCTGGAGCACAGCCAGATGGTGGAGCCGGGACCTCAGCAGGCCTCCTGGAAGCTTTGGGCACTCAGCAGCAGCTGACCCTCTGGGCCCAGCCCTGCCTCTGCCTCCAGCCCCACCTCTATCTCAAAACACCTTTCAGTTCAAAACCCCTCCAGTGGCTGCAGTCAACTGTTCCCTGCTGAGTCACTCAGCTGCTGTTACCTTCCTGGTACAGGCAGAGCCATGAAGTCAGTGAGTGAAGGGCTTGACCTTGGGTTTTCCTGAACTCATTGCTTACTCCCTCCTCACAGGAGACATTGATGTTGGGCACCAGATGAGGGAGGCAGACAAAAGAGCTCCTGGGCAGAGGGTTGGGCTCAGCCCATACCAGCAGGTTCTATCAAGATGCTTTCCATCTGAGCACCCACCATAGCACAGTTTCCTAGGGACAGTTCCCAGGCTGGCCTGACTCATATGGACTTGGGTGGAGTATGAAGGTTGCCCGGAAGAACCAGGCTGACCCAACACCAGCATGACGGAACTAGGATTTGGCAATCCAAATTGGGTAGTGTTTGTAGAATCACTTCAGAGGTCATTTCAAAGTTGAAAGAGAACAGGGCTAAGGAGGAGTGTCACCAGGTTCATGGCTTAGGAGGTCAGCTTAGACGACACCACCTTGCTTTCCTCAGTACCTCAGAGCTGAACAGCACCTAGGATTCCAACAGGCACGTCTTGTCCCCACCTGAGGTGTGCAGCGGGACACCAAGTGGAGACTAGCCCATCAGCCGCCTGGGCTGGAATGTTCCTTCCTGTCGTGGAGCAGCCAAGGCCTGTTGTGCAGTCAGGACAGTCAATCAAAGTTGCTGGTTCATGCTTAGATTGTTAAAGTGACACCCGCCTCTGCCTGAGCACACCAAAGGTGCTGCAACAAGGCAGCCAGGTGGGCCGGTCTGTTCCTACCTGGCCCAGCTCCATCTCTGGAGTCCCCAGCTAGTCATTCATGGCCTTACACATACAACAAATATTTGAGCCCTGCTACATGCCTCGCCCTTGGCTGCTAGCCAGAAACGGCCAGTCTAAGCAGAGGCCTGAGGCGATTGCATTCCCAGCTGGAAAGCCCTTTCCTGTTTCCTTGTTGGCTTACTTTTCCTTTCACCAACTCTCTCAGGCAGGTGAGTTCCATTTCTTTCTTTCTTTCTTTCCATAATTTCTTCAGATGTGCCCCCCAGAACCCACCTATTTGGTTACCAGGGCTGGTAAAAGTGCACTTTACTAGAATAAGGCTCTGGGGTGGACTCCTGGCCCAAAGGAAGAAAGGGAGAAAAGAAGAAAGGAGGAAAGGAAGGAAAAGAAAAGCACCATTGAAATAAGCCAGAACGTTCATCAACATTTGTTCCGCACAGGCAAACACACACACACACATGGGATAGGGCAGAGGTCCTATATGATGAAGGGAATCAGCAAGCGTGGAAGGAACATGAAGGTAAGGGGAACTAGGATCAAAATAATCCTATATATGTGTAAAAATGGTCACATCATATTTAATTAAAAAGAGGAAGGGCCAGCAAGGTGGCTCAGTGGGTAAAGGCACCTGCCAACCAAACATGACAACTTGAGTTCAGTTCCCAGGTCCTACGTGCTGAAGAGAGAAAATCAGCTTCTCCTGCAAGCTGTCCTTTGACCTCCACTCGTGCACCATGGCATGTGCATGCTCACATACGTGTGCAAAATACATAGATTTTAATTCAAAATGGTTAGCTTTATATGTATGTTTTGCTTGTATTTGTGTATGTGTACCACGTACATGCCAGGTATCTTTGGAGATTAGAAGATGAAGTCAATCCTTCCAGAACTGGAGTTATGGAAGATTGTAAACCACCGTGTGGGTGCTGGGAACCCAACCTGGCTTTTCCGAAAGACCAACATGTCCACTTAACTGCTGAGCCATCTCTCCATGTAAGCCAGGCTGGCCTTGAATTTAGGAAAATCTGCCTTAAAAGTGTGTACTACCACACCCGGGCTCCAGAGGAGATTTTTTGAAAGGAGTGTTGTTTAGGTTTTCATCAACTTGATACAAGGGATGGTCATCTGGGAACAAGGAACCTCAACTGAAAAAATGCCTCTCCCAGGTTAGTCTGTAGGCAAGCTTGTGAGGCGTCTGCGTTCTTGATTCATGATTGAGGTGGGAGGGCCCAGGGTGCTGTGGCCAGAGCCACATAGAGACCTGTCTTAGAACAAAAGAAAAGGAATATATGTTACCAGGGGAGAGTTACCTCTCTCATTTCCGGGTATCTTCAGGTATATGAGTATATATGTGAAATGTACAGTGTTTCTTTCCACCTTCTGGCTCCAGGCTGGTCTATTTAAATTTGTAAAGCAGCCAGGGTTGGTGGCACACGCCTTTGATCCCAGCACTCTGTTGGCAGAGGCAGGCAGATCTGTGTGATTTCAAGGCCAGCCTGGTCTACAAAGTGAGTCCAGGACAGCAAGGGATATTACAGAGAGATCCTGTCTCAAAAAAAAAACAAAAAAAAACAACGAAACAAAACAAAACCAATCAATAAATAAAATTGTAAAGCAGATTTTTTTTTCCTTGGGCCATTGAAATGGCTCACAGGATACAGGTTCTTGCTGCACAGGCCTGGCAACCTGAATTCAATCCTCAGATCTCAGGCAGGAGAGAACCAGCTCTCAAAAGTTATCCTCCGGCTTCCACATGCATACCACGACATGTGTGTACACACACACAGTGATAACACACAAACACAGCAAATCCCCATGGGGTTTCCTCCCGTGGAATTTTCTCCTGCTCGAAGGTCTTTGGCCTCATCTGAGCAAGGCATGTGCCTGCGGGACTCATCAGAAGGGATCATTAGCCACTGAACAAGCCACTTGTGAAAGATGCTCTCTGTCTGTCTGTCTGTCTCAGAGGAAGCTGATGTTGCTGCATTGCTATTTGTGTCTCGGCGCCTGGAAAAATGCTGATTGCCTGAGGTTCTTTCACTTCCCTTCCTTCTTGCCTCACAAGCCCCAGGAGACGTTGAATAAAAATGGCATCAGAATAACTTGACATGTGTGTGGTCAAGCACAGCTTTAATCCTAGCACTCAAGGCAGCAGCAGGCTGCTCTCTGTGAGTTCTCAAGGCCAGCCTGGTGTATGTAGTGAATTCCAAGAGAACCAAGGCTGTGTAGGAGACCCTGTCTCAAAAAAAAAAAAAAAAAAAAAAAAAAAAAGAACTTTTTGAAAACACAGCAACGGATTTCCGTAGTTCATTTTTGTCACTCTAGTATGCTTATTTCATCAATGGCAATTAATCAACCTGCTACAGAATGTTCTTCAGTCCTTTCCTCATGCTCCTCAGACTGCTTTAGAGATCCTGTTATGCCTGGCTGGCCTTGACCTCATCACAGCTCTTAACTACAATTCAGCCTGAAAGAGCAAACCTTGCCAAGTGCTCAGACTTCATTTTGCTCACTGCTAGGTCCTCCCCCACCCCCAATCTAGCAGCACTGAAATATCATGGGAATGAAAGAATGAAGGTTAATCACACACACACACATATACACACACACACACATATGTATATATTTGTTTTTTGAGACAGGGTTTCTCTGTGTAGCCTTGGCTGTCCTGCAACTCGATCTGTAGACCAAGCTGGCCTTGAACTCATAAAGATCTGCCTGCCTCTGCCTTTCATGTGCTGGGATTAAACCACCACCTAGTTTGGTAGTTGTTTTTGAGACAGCTTCTCACTCTGTAGCCCACACTGGCCTTGAACTTTCTATGGTTGTTTTTCCTTTTCTAGGGGTGTTTTTTTTTTTTTTCTTGTTGTTTCTTTGAACCAGGGTCTCTCTGTAGCCCTGCCTGGCTGTCCTGGAACCCATTCACTATGTATACCAGGCTGGCCTCATACTCAGGAAGATTCTCTGCCTCTGCCAATATTAAAGGCAAGCACCCCTACACCCAGCTCTCTGTAGTCTCCTTGTCTTAGCCTTTCATGCAGTAGCTAAGAATCCAGATGTGAGACATCACACCTGGCTATATTCTTAAGACTGCTGTTCCTTCCACATTTCTGTTTGTCTTAGTTAATGTTACTATTGCTATGATGAAACACCATGACCAAAAACAAGTTGGGGAGGAAAGGGTTACTTGGCTTACACTTGCCCATCATAGTCAATCACTGAGGGAAGTCAGGGCAGGAACTCAAACAGGGCAGGAGCCTGGAGGGAGGAGCTGATACAGAGGCCGTCGAAGGGTGCTGCTTGCTGACTTGCTCCTTGTGGCTTGCTTAGCCTGGTTTCTTACAGAACGAAACACCACCATCCCAAGGGGTGGCTGCACCCGCAACGGGCTGGGCCCTTCCCAGTCAATCATTAATTTAAAAAATGCCCTACAACTGGGTCTTATTGAGACATATCCTCAACTGATGCTCCCTCATTTCCAGTGACTCTAGCTTGTGTCAAGTTGACACCAAACCAGCCAGCAAACTGTTCATGATCTGTCTTCTCCTAAAGTCTGTAGCAGGCCAATGGCTGTTTTGAGCCTGTAAAATACTGGAACTGTACAATGCCTGTGATATTATTTCTTTCCAGGGTTTTTAAGAGTCAAATGCAGAGGACTGGTTCATTTCAGCTCCTCCACTGTCAAACCACGGGGTAGGGATTGCTTCATGTCTCTGCTTTCGCCTTGTCTGCTGCAGCGAACCTTGAACTTCACATTATCCTTGCCCTTCTTGCTCTTGACAGATTCGGCATCCTTCTGCTGGGCTGTGAGCAGAAAGTCCTCGATTTCTTCAATGTTTCAAGGCATGGTGTCAGGCACTTGGGGCTGGAGACCACATCCAAAACACTCACCTGCTGGTGATATTTTTAACAAATGTCGGAAGGGCTGTTTCCTCTGTCCAGCTACATTACCCTTTTTGTTACACCTGTATTCCCATTTTCTGTGCTGCTCCCAAGATAGTAGTACTTCACACCAGTGCCAGGAACTATGGAGGTGATAGGGTGCTTTGCCACGGCGCCCAGAGTAAACATTCACCTGTTGGCTGATGCTCTGAGAACCACAGCAGTGCTGGCTCCAAGACACCTGCTCTTTGGGTCTCAGACAGTGCCTGGAAAGCAGCTGGTTGCCTCGAGAGGGAGGCTGTGAGGCTGGAGTCCACTGTGCTCCCTGTCCCAGGTCGCTTCGCTGCGATTCTCAATCCTTGGAAAAACAGAAAACAGTGACCTGCCTGAGAACCCACAAGCGTCACTGCTTTTCACAACTATCCCCCACAACAGTCCTGGCAGTTCCTGTCACTCGTGGTGACTCACCTGCCCCTGCTTCCCCAGCACTGGGGTTAAAGGCATGCAGCACCATAATTTCAATTCATGTTATGTGTGTGCCTTTTGGGCCTGTGTCTATGTCTGGTGCATGCACACATGCCTGGTACCAAGGAAGCCAGAAAAAGGAGAGAAGGATCTTCTAGAAACTGGGGTTACATCAGTTGTGAGCCATCATAGGGGAAACCTAGGTCTTCTAGATGTCTTTTTCTTTTTTTTTTTTTTTTTTTTTCCTGTTCTGGAACTTGCTATGTAAACCAGGCTGGCCTCGAACTCACAGAGATCACCTGCCTCTGCCTCCACAGTGCTACCATTTCTGGCTTAGAAGTTGGCTTTACCACTGAGACAACTCTCCAGCCCGGGCTCACTGCCCCCATCCACTTTTTATTTGTTTGAGACAGGATCTCACTGTGTAGCTCTGAGTGGCCTAGCACTTGTGGAATAGTGAAATCCTGGAAGCCTCAAACCCACAGATTGCTTGCCTCTGTTTCCCCCGTGATGGGATTAAAGGCATGAGCCTCCATGAAACTGTTGATTTAAAGATTGAGCTTTTAATATATACATGCAACCAGTGCGGAGGCTAGGAACTGAACTCTAGTCAACACAGGGACAGCACATGATCTGAACTATGGAGGCACCATCCTCCAGCCCTGGAATGTTAAATTTTAGTCAAATTCACTTATCTATTTTCTAAATTAGTTAAATTATTTAGTACTTTTTGTGTCCTACAAGATTTATGCCAAGCTGGGAGGTGGTGGCATACAACTTTGATCCACTTGGGACTCTGGACTCTAACGTGGGTTGAGCGGTCCCCGCAGGGATTAGGGTCGCGGCATCTGGTCGCTCCTGCCACGAGGCGGCGCTGCGCGTCCAGACGCCCGAGGTCCGCAGCGCCGGTGCGCGTCCCCGGCTGCGAAAGCCAGGGAGCCTGTGCGTTAGGGGGACCCGATATCCGCGAAGTGGCGAGAGGAATGGACGATCGCCCCTCCTGCCTGGGATAAAGCAGAAGGGAGGAATCCTTGGGAGTGATTGTCCAAACTCAGGCTAGAGGTAAGGAGAGGACGCTGCAGTCTCCGCAGAACGTGTCCCGGGACAGGTGTCCTCAGGTCAGCGATCCGGGACCCTCTATCTTCTGGGTGCACTCCCTGGACCTCAACCTGAGTTTTTGTACCTCTGCGTAAACCAAGTACCCACTCATCCCAATTCCACACCTCCTCCCTTCAGTTATTCCTTCTCATCTTTTAAAGAACTAATCTTTACAACTATAAAGTTTTTTTGGGGGGGAGGGTTTGTCGAGACAGGGCTTCTTTGTGTAGCCTTAGCTGTCCTGGACTGACTCACTTTGTAAACCAGGCTGGCCTCGAACTCCCAGAGTGCTGAGATTCCAGGAGTGCACCCAGCTTATAAACAGGTATTTTCAAGTCTGTATCACAGAACCATTTTCAGTTGCAGGTATGGATGGCATCCGGTTATACTATGTTTGAGGGTCCACAAATTTAGGTCTCCATATTTTTGTTCTTTGTTTTGCTTTGTTTTGCTTTTTACATAGCATGCTTCAAGAATTTGTGTGACATTCTTTCAAAGCGGCCATGCTAATCCTCCCTTTATCATTTTGATTCGGGTATGTGCTGCTGAAGAGGCTACCTCTACCTAAGTTTAAACTTAAATTCAGTGTAGGAATTTCTCCATAGAAGACAAACAGGGTCAGGATACACTTGGAATGCTGTTCCAATCATCAATCAAGAAGCAAACTCAGACCAGAACCAACTCACACCCAACCCACCAGACTAGCTGTTAACAGGTAGATGATAGAGAGCTTGCCAGGCTCATGGCTGTGGGTCTGAAAACAAAACAAAACAAAACAAAAAACCCCAAAACACTAGAAGATAACAGTGTTATTTTAGAGAAATTAGAACTCTTGAACATTGATGGTGGAAAGTAAAATGCTACAACCATTGTGCAGAATTTATACAGTGATTTTTGAAAGGGGGAAAAAAAGAATTACTGTGTGATCCAGCGGTCACACTTCTGGGTATAAATGCAAAAGAAATGAAAGCAACACTAAGACAAAAAAAAAAAAAAAAAAAAGGAAACTAAAAATGTAAGGTGTTGAAGTAATAGGAAAACCAACAGAAAGTGTACAAACAAACTTTACCCCATAATTTAAAAGTGTAACAGTGATTATTGTTATAATTATTATTGTATGTATTATGGAGTACATGCATGCACGGTGCATGTTAGGAGGTCGGATGACAGCTTTTATTTACCAGAGCACAATTCACAATAGCCAAAGGAAGACACGACCCAATTGTCTTGGATAGTTTTATTTATTGTAACTTGACACAAGCTAGAGTTATCTGAGGAGGGGACCTCAACTGAGACAATGCCTAAAAGGGATCAATCAGGCTACCGAGCATCTTCTTAATTAGTGATTGATGGAGAGGGCCCAGCCCATTGCAGGAGGTGCCATCCCTGGGCTGGTGGTTCTGGGTTGTAGAAGAAAGCAGGCTGAGCAAGCTTATGAGGAGCAAGCCAATAAGAAGCAGCCCTCCATGGGCTCTGCATCAGCTCCCGCCTCCAAGTTTCTTCCCTGCTTGAGTTCCTCTTCCAGCTTCCTTCAGTGAGGGACTACAATGTGGACGTGTAAGCCAAATAAACTTTTTCCTCCTCAACTTGCTTTTTGGTCATGGTGTCTCATTGAAGCAATAGGAACCCTAAGAAAGACACTAAGGATCCACCGACAGATGTTTGAATAAACAAAATGTATCCAACACAGCCGAATATTTTTCAGTCATTAAAAAATAATTAAGAATTGTTATATGCTACATCTACTAGGTGGGGGGGGAGAAATTCATATAATTTGGTCAGATAATCTCCTTTTTGCAGTGAGTGACAGCTACTTGAGAGACTCATAACAGGTCGGGGTGCTGTGAATCCATGGCTATTGGATGCTCAGTCTGAAGTGAGACATGTATATTACACCCCCCCCCCCCCGTAAGCCTGAGGGAACGTGCAGAGGGAGGGGGAGGGACAGAGTACCGGGAAATGTTATCTAGTGGGCGTGGCATAGCCACTGTACTCTTGCACTCACAGCGGTCATGATTACCTGCACAGGAGCAGGCCCACTGGTGTTGCCATGAAGCAGGAAACTGCCCTTCCTTAAGGAGCTGTTGGAGCTGACAGCAGCTGGGTGGCAGAGACCTCTCCTTCAGTGGTCTGGTGGCCAGTGAGTTGCTCATGCTGCTCTGACGAACCCCTCACCCTTGCACCTAGCAAGCGATCCCAGTGAAGTCACACGCGCACAAAGAGGGGCTGAGAAGATTCTGTGCAAGCATGGAGGCCCGAGTTTGAATTCCCAGCGCCCACGTGACTGGCTCTGCCTATAACACCAGCACTGGATCCTGAAGGTGTGCCAGCTGGCTAGCCTACCCAAAATGGTGGACTTGATTGATTGGAAGTAGCTGAGACCTTCCTTCAGCCTCCTCATGGGTGCACACTCCTGGACATCCACCACCCCCCTAGCACACACACACACATACACAGCAGTAATAATAATAATGACAGTAATTTAGAAGATAAACTAAGTAAAAGACATGAAGGGAGAAGGAAAAGTTAGTTAGGAAGAGGAAGATCAGTGGGGATGAGAAGAGGGTTAAGAGAGGAGAATTGTGGAGAATGAGCATGACCAAAATGTATTACATGCACGTGTGAAAAGATATTATGAAACCCTTTGTGTATGTAGTTATATGCATTAGTGAAAACTTTACTCTTTTTCATATATTGGATGATTCTATTTACAGGAGCAGTAAGTAAATCCATACATAGCAAAAACCAACTAGTAATATTTTAAAATTTTTACTTATTATGTATAGTGTTCTGCCTGCATGTGTGCCAACAGACCAGAAGAGGGCACCAGACCTCATTGTAGATGGTTATGTGCCATCATGTGGTTGCTGGGAATTGAACTCAGCAACATTTGGAAGAGCAGACATTGCTCTTAACCTCTGAGCAATTTCCAAAGACTGGGTGGGAAAGAGGAATTGGAATAACATCCTACAGGGTATGAGGTTTCTTTTTAGGATGCTGAAAAATGTCTTGAAAATAAGTAGAGCTGGGCTGGAGACATGGCTCAGAGGTTAAGAGCAATGGTTGCTCTTCCAGAGGTCCTGAGTTAATTTCCCAGCAACCACATAGTGTCTCAGAACCATCTATAATAAGATCTGGTGCCCTCTTCTGGCCTACAGGCATACATGCATGCAGAACCTTGTATACATAATAAATAAATAAATGGTAAAAAAAAAAAATAAGTAGAGCTAATGGTTGGATGTTCTGGATGTGCCAAACACCATTGAATTGTGTATTTTAAATGATTAATCCTTCATTTAATATTTTAAAACTTTTATCTCAATTTAAAAAAGAAAAACAGAGCCAGGAGCAGTTTGAGGCCAGCCTGGTATACAAATCAAGTTAAATCCAGGACAGCCAAAGCTACACAGAGAAATCCTGTTTTGAAAAGGAGGAGGAGGAAGAGGAAGAGGAGGAGGAGGAAGAGGAAGAGGAGGAGGAGGAGGAAAGAAAAGACAGCCAGTTGGGCAAGGTGGCACTCCAGAGGAAGAGGCAAGAGGATCAGGAATTCAAAAACATTCTGAGGGGCTGGAGGGATGGCTCAGAGGTTAAGAGCACTGGCTGTTCTTCCAAAGGTCCTGAGTTCAGTTCCCAGCCATCTCATGGTGGCTCATAACCATCTATAATGAGATCTGGTGCTCTCTTCTGGCAGGTAGGCACACATGGGAGCAGAATACTGTATAAATAATAAATAAATAAATCATTATAAAACATTCAGGTGGAGCGTCTTGGTACATGCCGTTGGTCCCAGCACTCTGGAAGTAGAGGCCAGTGGATCATAGGTATCTATAATGGGATCCAATTCCTTCTTCTAGCATACAGACGTACATGCAGACAGAACACATATATAAGATACATAAATAAAAAATCTTGAAAAGGGGGGGAGGGGTACCTGGAGAGATGGCTTAGTAGTTAGTATCACAGGCTGTTCCTCCCGAGGAGCTGGGTTCAATTCCCAACACCCACATGGTAACTCATAACTGTCTGTAACTCCAGTTCCAGGGGATCCAACATCCTTACAAAGACACACATGCAAACAAAAGGCACATTTTAAAAATTAATAAATTTGTTTTGTTTTGTTTTAAAAGAGTATTCTGGGCTATGTAAAGAGTTCAAGGCCTGTTGAAAAAGAGACCCTGTTTTAAAAAAAAATCAATTCCACTAAATTGATAGGGTTAGCAAAACTAAACCATGTTTCTAATTACAGTTATCAACTTTATATCAGCTCTAGGAAATAGGACAAAACAAGCACAAGAGGGACCAAAGGGTGGAGAGAGGAAGGCTCACCTGCCTGTGGCCCCAGAACCTGAGGAATGACAGCAGTAAGCGGCCCTGCTTTCTGTCTGCCTTATGTATTATTTATTGCATACTATTTACCTTGTGTGGGGTGTGCTTGTGGGTGCATCTACATGTACCAAGCATGGCTGTAGAAATCACGGCACAGCTCGCAGGAGTCAGGCATCCTCTCTCTTTCCACCACTTGTGTCCCAGGAATAGAATTCAGGTCACTGGGTTTGGTGGTAAGCATTTTTACACTGAGCCATCTTGCCAGCCCAGCTTCATCCACTTCTGCCATCAAAGGCAGAAAGCCTGGACTTCTGGATCTGCTAGGATAAGAGCAGACAGCCTAACCTTCCTTCCTTTGGGGGCACTTTCAGAGAACTGCCAAGTGGAAGGACTCTCTCACTTCCCCACCCGGAAAAGCCGGATTTCCATTCACCTACCAGGAGAGAATGAAGCGGCAGCCCCACCTTCTTGCTAGTGGTAGAGGCCATGGACACTGGTTAGAGAATTAGAACTTCCCAACGGTAGCAAGGCCAAATGAGGAGCACGTGATAAAACCCGGCAGGTGTCTAGGAAGAACACCAAATGCTTTCTTCCAGCAGTGTCAGCAGAGACCGGCTAGGGAAGCTGGTCTTCCTTGAATACCAAAGTGCCACTTTCCCTTGCCCCATCCTGACAGTGTCGCGGTGAGAGACCAAAGGATTAAAAATCAGTGGCTGTTACTCTAAAGTTGAAAGCACAAGCCTGAACTAAGGCCAGCTAGGTGGAGACATGTCCAGCCACCTGCAGAGAAGAACTAGCCTCAGCACCCTGAGGGGAAGAGCTAGCCTTACTGCATTAGTTATACAGTTGCTAGGAAACCGGTGCTTAGCCACGCCAGAACTATTTGTGGTCTTGGCAACTAAAATGGACCAATCATTTCAAAGTCAATTTCCCTTACCCAATCATGTAACGTCAAAGCACGTAAGTCCCTGCTTGCACTTTTTCCCTTTAAAAACCTTGTTCCCCTAGGTCATGGGGCCGAATTCATCTCCTGTTTCTGCAGGAAGTTTGCATCCCGTGTTTGAACACCTATACAATTAAAAATTAAAAAAAAAAAAAAAACAAACTCATGTATTTACAGCGGACTCTATTCCTGGTCTTTTTGAGTCTCACGAACTGGGCACAACAAGGTGAGGAGGCTACGGCTGGAGAGTTACAGAACTTTGTACCGAAAGACCATGTTTCCATGAAAACCACTTACATTGTTGCTGAGCAACAACTTAAGTTCATAAACCTGCCCTTCTTTCCCCATATTCCAAAGAAATTAGGAAACAAACTGAAAACAGAAGAGGAACTTCTTTCTATTTGGACTCAACCAAGATGAGACAGACTCCTCACTTCTGTATTAGGGGAATGTGGGGGAACAGAGGCTGAGAAATCTCAATCAACTACGAATGAAGCGTCAGAATGGGAAATCTGGTCCAGCGAAGAAAGCCCCACCTTCTGAGCCAGGGCTTGAAAACTTTTTATTCTTTCTGCTTGATATTCTTGGGGGAAAAAAATTAATACTTTAAAGTCCATTGTTCTAGGATCTCTATTTCAGCTGGCCTAGCTAAAAGAAAAGCCAAGGCTTCGCTCAATGTGACTGTTCTATACAATCCAGAGAATGATCTACAATATTTACATTTTTTAATTTTATTAAGTATATAGCAAGCCAAAGTAAAAGAATAAATAGTTAATTGATAGATGATAGACAGACAGACAAAATAGCATCATTGACTCAGATGCTCTAAACATGCCAAAGGAACCAGGTGGAAAAGTTGAGGTAGTCATGAAGTTCCCAGATGCATTGTCCCTATATGGCTGAGCTTCCGGCTTCTCTTTCCTATTATAGGCACTTTTATATCATTGATAACGATTAATGACCTCTGTTGGCCCTCGTTTGCTTCCCAATTTTAAGGATATGACATCTTTACTCTTGGGTTACCTTGCTGTTCTCGCTTTCCCTGTCACAATCTTAAAAGAGATTTAGAGACAAACAGACTTGTGTCTGAAATGAGGAGTAAGTAATTTCCAGAGCCTGCTTCCCAGTGAGCTCGAATAACATAAGCAATTTATCAGTTTAATGTACATTGCTATAACCTCACTGGGCACAGGGTTTAAATTCAAAGCATCCCAGTGTGAGCACTAAACACATATACAACCTTGTGTAAATAAACTTTTGAAAGGACCCCCTCCCCCAAAAGTCATCAGTCCCAGGAACATCGCCATAGGTCACCAATTCCAGGAATAAGAGAACCATAAAATTCCCTACCCAAGGAACAGCCTGGAGGTAAGCACAAGATGGGAAGGTGTCTTATCTCACGGTGGGGCGTCTGTGCTGGGCAGCCCACCGACCTAACATTCCTGAGGTCTATAGGTAGCTCACTCGATGTTAGTTATGTTAGTTAGCAAATCACTTTGTAACAAGCTTGCCCTTGGTGAATATCATTCAATCATGTAACTGCTAAGCTGGGAATTATTCCAGTTTCTTACTCAAGCCCCAAATAAAAATCCTGCCATGTAGCTTCTCAGAGCTCTCCTCTCTGATTCATCCACTCTTGTTGGTAATGGTGGAGAGACTGAGCTTAAGCCCAAATAAAGCTCTTTGGTCTTACATATGTGGTCTGGGTCCTGGTGGTCTTTGGGACCCTTAAGATCCAGGCACCATGGGTAAACTTTAAGATAAACATTTAAAAATATCACTGTACCAAGACCTAGGAAAAGATCAACATGAATTTAAAAAGATAGAAACAAAATAGGTAAGAAAGGGAGGATGTGGGAAACGAAAGAGGCCCCTTTCCCTGGGATCTAGTTTCCTGTTGTCTTGGAGTCAAAAACTTCAACACAGCTGATAAAATCTAAATTGCACGCCTAAAGTCCTTATAAGCAAGAATGTTAAGACCAACAATCTAAGCTTACTTGGCCACAATGTTTGCAGTTGTGACTTTAGCAGAATTTGCACCCTCTTTCATCCCTGACACCTGAACAATGCTCCTCAAAAAACCCCCTTTGCCTGGTTTGCTGAAGGAACTTCCTTAGAGATAAGTCAACTGACTCATGTTTTCACTTTACTTTAAAACACTACTTCAACTTTAAGCTTTGCGTAATCTTTAAATCGCCCTATAAACTACATCCTTGAACAATGTGCCTTAGAAAGCCATGGGATGATAATGTTGCCATCATTTCTCGGGTAGCAGCTGCTGGCAGCTGCAACCGGCGAAGCTTGGCCCACCCTCAAAATCCCCGTTAAAAGAGAGGCAGAGAGGAGGTTTATGCAATATGGCCATATGGGGAAGAAGAAGAAACAATAACCGAAAAGTCCATCTTCGGGTGCTGGTGGGGAAGGAGCTGCGCCTACTAACTAAGCGGTCCTGGACCAGGGCTGCTGTGTCTGTCACCAACCCACCCTTGTTTGTGCTCCAGCTTCTCCTGCAAGGAAGTCATTGTGAGGATACATTTAAAAATGTCACACACAACAGATCTGACATGAAGGATATTTATTGGGTGAATATATACACACACACAGAGAGACGTGTGGGATCCCCCAGGAGCAAAGAGAGAGAGAGAGTGGGAGTGGCAGGTGGGCTCTATCTGAAGCACCTGGCCGAGGTGATGCCTTAGAATGCAGGTACTGACACAGGACATTGTCAGGAGCCTAAAGGTTCCTAAGGGAAGGCCAGTTGAATAGCATTCCTCCCTTTTTGTCTAATTAAAAAACAATAAGGAGATAGGGAGGAACGGCGAGGAAGAAATGAGGACATTGGACTGCTTCTCATGTAAGCTGGGGGCCAACCTGGGCTACACAGCAAGACCCTGCTTCAAAACTCCAACACACCCTTATATTCTCGGCACTTAGGAGTCTAAGGCAGTAACAATCAAGAATTCAGGGTTAGCCTGAGCTACACGACACACTGTCTTCAAACAAAGAAACCCAAACAACAGCAACAATAATGTCTCAATTTTTAAAAAGTGCCCAATCAAAGAATCCAATCTGATGGAGTCATGATAGAATGGTCATGTTCACATAAACTGCAACAACTCAAATTAACATCAAATAGGACAGAAAATGAGTTTCACCAAAAAATTGATACAAAATAACATAGGCTTTGTATTATGTTATTCTCTAAATATTTTTTTCTCATGGAGGAGGAGTGTTAAAACAGGGTCTTGGCTAGCCCAGGCTGGCCTTGGCTTCAGATCCCCCTGCCTCAACTTCCCCACTATTGGTAGATCAGCACTCCCAGCTCCTCGGAAGAGATTTTTAGCAGTCTCCTAAAACATTAATACAACAACCAACTACAGAAAGATCAAGTTTGGGCTGATGATTGTACTGGTGGGCTCAGAGGCAGGTCAGGTGAGCGGAGTCCGGGGAGTTAGCCCACTCCTTGGGTCCTTTCAGGAGTCCTAAATTTCCTGTAAGGAATCCTTTCTGCTCAGAGTACCCAGAATTCCTCGGGTGGCGGGAGCTCCTGCATCGAGCCCTGCTCGCGGAGTGGTCTGACAAGGGTAAGAGACTCAGGATGAAAATAGCATTGCAGCGAGCCCCAACAGAGCTGCTTAGACCAGCGAGTTTCCCTCGGGTCACCATAAATCCCTCCTAATACAACTAAGCCTATTTACTTCTTTTCCACCCATTGTTGAAGAACTTCACAGTAGGTTCCAAGGCAAATGCCGACACTGTAGTGTCTCTCTTGCCTACAGAGCATGTAGTCCAAGATTCCCAACAAGAGCCTGACACTGCAAACCTATGGAGGCTATGATTTTTTTTCCTATATCTGCACAATGTAATTTATAATTTAGGCTCAATTAAGTGACCAACAGTGATTAATAATAAAATGGAACAATGAGACAGGGAGATGGCTCTGCAGATAAAGATGCTTGCCACCAAGACTGAAGATTCCCAGGTCCTACAGGGTTGAAAGAGAGAGAAAGATCCCACTTTCACAAGCTGTCCTCTGATCTCTATATGTGTGCCAGGACACACTTACCCACCCATGAACATACACAATAAAACAAATAAATGTAATAAAAGATAAAAATAGAACAATTATAGCAGTATACTATAATAAAGGTTAGATGAATTCTCTCACCGTATCTTTAAAACATTTTGGAATTGATTTTTACTTATGTGTATGGGTGTACAATTGCTTGTGTATACGTATGCCACATGCATGCAGGTGCCTGTGGAGGCTAGAAGAGGGCTAAATGCCCTCAACCTAGAGTGACAAGGGGTTGGCTGTTCGCCATCCAGTGTGAGTGCTGGAAACCAGTCCCAGGTCCTCTGCAAAAGCAGCAAGCGCTTTTAACCCCTGAGGCATCATCTCTCTAGCCCTTTTCCATATCAGTACTCACCCTGCTTATGACAATGCAGACCACAGTTAACATCACCATTGGCTATATGTGAACGCAGATGAGAATGCAGACAGAGTGACGGATAAGGGCAGCGTTAAGGTTTGAGTAAGGGTCCTGAAAGGTTTCCCATGTTCAAATCCCAGCCTTGAGGGTAGGGACACTGAGTACCGAGTGGTGCTGGGGCCTGGTAGGCTGGGTCATGGCAGGCATGCTCTTGAAGGGAGCCTTTCTCTTTCCCTGCTTCCTGGCTTTGCTCCATGCCCTGCTGTGTCTGTCAGTGATGCCAATTGATCATGACCTGAAATCTTTAAAACCTGGGGCCAAAAGAAAAGAAAACAAAAACAACCACAAGAACAAACAAACAAACAAAAACACCCCCTTTGTCCTCTAAGTTAATTACCTCAGGTATCTTGACATCAGCATGTCAGAATGCTAACCTGAAAGAGCTACCGTATTGTTCCAGCTAAGGAAGACTGCATCTTAGCCCAGCTTTACTGAGCTTGGACCTTGCTTTCTCTCCCTTACCTAATGGCGGCACTGCGTCTCTGGAAGTGTTGTCAAAAGCCTGAGTGAGTAAGATCACTACGTTCTGCCACATTAGACTCGACCCTTAAAGCTAACGTCCCCCGGGCTGACACTCTGCAGTAAAATATATTAATACCTATGATGGGTGACCGACCAGCCATTAATAAATAATGCTTGTTATTCTACTCTAAACTGAACTATCATGAAATATTCAGAGCTTTAAGGCGTTTCAGTCTAAATCGCCACCAGGGCTTTAGTCCAATTCAGCGGTGAGCTCAGATTTCATTCTATTTTTACACAGGTCAGATGTACAGAACAAAATAATTGTTCCAGGAAAAAGCACCAAATGATGCTCTCCTCACAGAAGGTAAGAGCTATGCCATGCAGGAATATAAGATGGAGGGTAGCCAGAGGCCTCTCTCAGGGTCTTAGGTTCCTAATTCTCCACTCAAAGCTGGTGCTAGACTCAGGCAGGGATCCTGAGGTCATGGAGCTGACTGGGGCATTAAAGAGGTTCCCAAGACTTCATAAGGAGATTTGGGATGAGCAGAACTCAAATTATGTAGCACTAGGACCACAGAAAACACTGGAAATCTGGAGGTTTAGAGGGCTAACCTCAGCCTGTCCATACAGAGATGATTGGCAAGACTGTATATCATGTCTGAAGACTTGTGATGTGGATGGGCAGGCAGTGAATGTGGGAACTATCTAAGGGATTAGTTCTGTGTAAAGAGAGAAAAATCGCTTTTCCCTGCCCAGCTGAGGCTCACGGTGGAGGTCCCAGTAGCCATGAAAACCCACAAATGTATTTAATGTAAGTTCTGGGTGACACAAGAGGCTTCATGTGTAAAGAGTCCTCCCAAGCCAGGCATAGTGACAAACACCTTTAATCCCAGCACGTGGGAGGCAGAGGCAGGTGGATCGCTGTGAGTTCGAGAGCAGCATGGTCTACAAAACAATTCCAGGACAGCCAGGACTATACAGAGAAATCCTGTCTTGAAACAAAACAAAACAAAAGAGTCCTCCCAACTGGTAAGCCTGGGTGTTTTAATGGAAGGTTTGTAGGTGGTTGTGAGGAGATAAGGAAGAACAAAGGTCACCTGACCTGATGGTAACAACCTGGAAACTTCTCTGGATCTCTGTCATCTTCAGAGATAAGGGTGGTCCTTTCTTCTCACAGGAGGTTCAGATGAGGCTTCAGGGGATGTCAGAAAGTCCTGCCTAGAGCCAGTGGTGGTGGTACATGTCTTTAATCCCAGCTCTCAGGAAGAAGAGGCAAGTACAGAGAGAGTCCAGGGCAGCCTTGGCTACAGAGAAACCTTGTCTCAAAAATGAAAGAGAGAAGGAAGGAAGGAAGGAAGGAAGGAAGTCTTGCCTAGGTTTTATGACCTGCTTCGGGAAAGAAGGACAAAGGAGGATTCTAGAAACCTGAACATGCTGTTATTTGCTCCCCCAGCTTAACACAGTAAGACAAGATGCCCTGTCCTGAAGTGGTGTGTCCCTGAATCCCATCATCTCAATTCAGAAGTGTCCCTTCTGCTACATTTCGCTGCTCTACGAAGTCCCACGAGCCAGTCTGACAGCAAGGTTGAGGAAAGAGAACTTCTCTCTAAAGGGAAATGCGGGAGGGACTTGCGGCCATATTTAATCCACCACAAGGGAGGCTGGAGTACTGGGAGGATGCTGAACTGCAGTCCTGCCTGAGTCTCTCACCTCTTACCCACTGCAGGATCTAAGAGTTTAGGAGGCTAAGTCAAAGCCTCCAAGTTCCCTCCACCTGCCAGTCCCCTCAATGCCTGGAGACCAACAACAGCCAAGCTCTAGCACCCTGTCTATGTCATGTTTCCTTCTCATCCCTTCTACAACTCAGGGAACTGAGAACTGAGAGAAGCCAGCTTCCAGTCGAGTGGAGAATCAGGACAGTCTTTGATGTTTCTGGAATTCCCCACAACAGAAGGAAACTTGGGGAACCTGAACACTGAAAGGGGAGAGCTGAGGGACAGTCAGAGGGAGCAAGCCAATTGAGAAGGAATTCAACGCAGAAAGCTGCCCTTAATTTCCTGGCTTGGTGAGGAGGGGGTGAGGAGCTGGCCTCCCCTTTAGGCTGCTAGTAGTTGGTTATGCAATTAGGTGAGAACATTTAATAGCCCATCATTACCCATAATGACTTCCCAGGGCTCAGCGAGGTAGGAGCCCAGGCACTTCAAGATAATGGCTTTTCTGCCCTTTTTATTCTGAGCTTGTTCATGCCTGAAAGGCCTTATCAACAGAAGGGAAGTGGTGATTAGGTTGGTTCTCAGCACTATCCATTAAATCCTCTAGTTACTGCAGGCTAACGTTCTTCCGGCCCCAGCAACAGAAGTCCTGAATGTGTGTTTGGCCTGCATGTGTGTCCGTGCATCGCATGTGTGCCTGGTGCCCACCGAGGCCAGAAGTGGGAGTTCAATGAACCCCCTGGAGCTGGAGTTGCAGATGTTGTCAGCCGCCACGTGGGTGCCGGGAATCAAACCTAGAGTCCTCTGCAAGAACACCCAGAGCTCTTAATGGCCCCTGCCTCCTCATTCTTTAGCTCCCAGGGTGAGCTGGTGATTAAAGGTGTGTGCCACCACCACCTGATACAATTTTTTAAGATGTATTTTTTTAAATGTTGGGCATGCTATTGCACACCTTTAAACCCAGCACTTGGGAAACAGAGGTGAGTTCGAGGCCAGCCAGGTCTATAGAGTTCCTGAATAGTCAGGACTCCACAGAGAAACCCTATCTTGAGAAACCAAACAAGCAAACAAACAAAAAAGGTTCAAGCCATAGCTATTTCTTGGTGGAATTTGACTGATCATCTTCTTCGAATCATCATCTGGTTTTGTGTCAAGTTGCCACAAGCTAGGGTCATCAGAGAGGAAGACGCCTCATTTGAGAAAATGTCTCCATGAGATCCAGCTGTAAGGCAATTTCTCAATTAGTGATCAGTGGGGGAAGGCTCGGCCCTTTGGTGCCATCCTGGGCTGGTGGTCCTGGGTTCTATAAGAAGGCAGGCTGAGCAAGCCATGGAGAGCAAGCCAATAAGCAGCATGGCCTCTGCATCAGCTCCTGCCTCCAGGATTCTGATTTCTGTTCTGATTTTCTTTGGTGATGAACAGTGTGGTAGAAACATAAGCCGAATAAACCCTTTACTCCCCAACTTGCTGTTTGGTCATGGTGTTTCATCGAAGCAATAGAAACCCTAACTAAGACAATCTCCCTCTGGATATTGACCAAATATGTTAGGTCTGGGTTTTGTTTGTTTATTATATTTTGATGTGTATGAGTGTTTTTCTGCGTGTATGTCTGTATACCACGTGAGTGCCTAGTGTCTTGAGAGGCCAGAAGAGGGTGTTTGGGTTCCTGGACACTGGAGTTACAGACGGTTGGGATCCACTCTGTGAGTCCTGGGAACCGAACTCAGGTCCTCTGTAAGAACAGCCAGTGCTCTTAACTACTAATCCATCTCTCCAGCCCCCACTTTTTCTAGTTTTACATCCATTTGTAAATTTGTGTTGACACTTCTTACCTAATAATAGACTTGGGTGTTTGCTTTCAAATTGATGGTAATATCTTAGGGGTTCCTCACTAGTTAAGGAGATTAAGTTTTTCACATTTTTTAAACCTGTATCAGTCATATTATTAAACCTTTAACATCCTAGAGAAGAGGATAAGGAAATGTGAAGAGAAGAGCTCAGCTGGGCAAGCACAGTGTCACACGCTTGTAGTTCCAGCACTCAGGGAGGCAGAGGACCAGGGTTCAATTCCCAGCACCCACATGGCAGCTTACAACTGTCTGTAACTCTAGTCCCAGGGGATCTGACAGCCTCATCCAGATAGACACCCAGACAAAACACCAATGCACATTAAATAAGTAAAGAAATCTTTCTCTGACACACTTACTGGGACATTAGTGGAAGAGAGAAGACAAGCCCACAGTGCTGGCTTCCCATCTGAGCTGTGCTGGTCAGGAGGTCTTATCTTCAGGCCTCATGATCCAGAAAAGTGAGCATGGCCAGGCTGAGTCTCCTCACCTGCCCTGCTCAGGGCAGTAGGGGTGAGGTGAGAGGAGAGGTTTGTAGAAGCGCTGCAGTGATTTGAGAAAATGTGTTGTTGTTGGCGAGATGGCAGCCGCCAGCCCTGACCACCTGACTACAATCCCTGGGACCTCTCTGGTGGGAGGAGAGAGCAGGCTCCCACAAAATAAACACACTATGTGTAATAAATATTAAAGTGAGGATCGCAAGGAATGGTGTCGCAAGGAATGGTGGCACACACCTTTAATCCCAGCAGTGGAGAAGCAGGGGCAGACAGACCTCTGCGAGTTCAAAAACAGTTTGGTCTGCGTAGCCACATCCAGGTCAGCCGGGCTACGCAGTGAGACCCTGACTCAAGAAAACAAAACAAATATAAACAACAACAACAACAACAAAAAGATGTCGGGGTAGGGATGGAGCTTACTGGTGGTGAGTGTGCTTAGCTCTTCCAGGATATAAAACCTCAATCACCTCCTTGAGTACGGGTTAATTAAGTGATTCACTTCTAACAAACAGAACTGGGAGAGGTGTTGTCTGTGCGCCTAGAGCATAAGGCAACACAGGCATCCTCTGTCGTGGCCACACTCTTCGGGATGTTTCAGGAATTCCTGGGAGAAACTGAGACCCAAAGTCAACTCTGTGAGGTGAATTCACAGCATGACCAGGAGGCGGCAGTAGCACATAGCGGATGCTAAACAGACTAGCTTCTCCAAGAACTACACCCTGGGGAAGACTCCAGCCCAGAGAGGGGGTTCCTGAGGGCCAGGGGTCTTCAGATGGCCAGGTACTGTTCCTCACTAGCACAAGGTGGTGTCTTGAGGTCAGAGAAAGGGCAGCAGTAGCTTAGGGCCCTACTACAGCACTGAGGTCCATCGTGTCTGTGACTTGCAGATGTGCAAGGCAAGTTAATACAACTTGATGGCTAATCCTCTCTCTCTGCTTGGCTGGGTGTAGAATCATCCTGAGAAACCCCTTCTGTGTGTGTGTGTAAAGGCATTTCCAGACAAGGCTAGCAAAGCAGGGAAGACCCAGCCTGGTGTGAGCAGCACTATGGTGCTGGAGGTTGAGGGGGGAACTTGGTCTAGGTAAAAGGGAGGAAGCCAGCTGAGAGCACCCATCGTCTGCAGAGTGCCTAGCCTCGAGCTGTGAGACAAAGCCTGCCTTTCCTTCCTCACTTGCCTCTGTGAGGTATTCTGTCATAGCAATTACTACATTAACCCTTCCAGGACTGTCTACCTAAAAACCTCACCCATCTCATTCTTCAAGACCGAAGCCACAAGGTCAGAGTAATTAAAGCAGTTTACCAGGGCCTTTCCAGTGCCTTGTTCCAATCAGCTCAAGATCTCTCATCATTAGTCTAAACTACAGTCACCTGGGTTCTAGGGACAGCAAAGCCTCACAGGATGAACCATCTCCCAGATGAGAGGAATTGTCCACAGTGGTGAGGCTGAACCCTGCAACAGAGAGAATAATCATCTTTTAGGAACCAGTTTGCTCCCCTCAAGCAATAAAGGACCCCTTCCAGTCACCGTACAGCTAGAAACGAAGGCTGATCAACAGGGCATGCTTTTGAGGTGGGCAGGCATAGGGACGGTTTAGCAATCAGGGACTCTGCTTGACTTGGGCTGTGTATACCCACCACTTTTCTAAGAATGCACCTAGCAACCTGGGACCCGCCCCTCCATCACACTGCATTCACACCCCATGCCAAACACCGCAACAACCGGCTCCTCCCTTAGCAACCCCGTGTTCAGTCTACCTTTGTGTCATACACGTCCTGCAACACGTCCACTAGCTTGAAGCAGGATCCTGAACCAGCCCGCACTGGTCTGGGGTGCAGTAAGGCAAACTGTCTTCTGGATGAGTTTTTAGAGAAATCTCCTGTTAACCATGTCATGCCTATACATGGTTGTGTGCACATGATTAAAATCGGATGCATTGCCATGATAGCACACGATGTGAATCCCAGAACTCAGGAGACCCAGGCATAAGGTTTTTGAGTTTGAAGCCAGTCTGGCTTCTATAGTGAGGTCCTGGCTGGACCACATAGTAGGACCCGGTCTCACAAAGAAACAAAAAGTAAATGAAGTCAGATGAATCCTGGGATAGAACACACAGGTTGAAGAAAGGCTTATATAACACAGGGCTGTCAATCAAAACAGAAAACCACCTGTGCCCCACCCCTAGCAACCGGTTCCTATTCCTGAACCCCATAAAAGAGGTATGTATCTATATAAACTTATGTTCCCCTGCCGTGTATACTGTGCTGTCTCTTTTAAATGGCTCCTTTGCTCTTTGTGTGTCCTTGAAAGGCACCAAGACTCTGGGAACACCCAGCCAGAGGAGACCAGTAAAACTTTGACTAGAACCACTTAATTCTGCAAGCCTCTCTCCTCTGCTCCAAATCTTTCTCTCCTTAAACCTAAAGCTCATGTCAGTTCTCTGACGATAGACCCCCCCCCCACACACACACACTACTTGCTCCTCTTTCCAGAGTGCACACGGCTTAAATCTTTCTCTGCTTCTCACCACTGCTTGCCTCTCTAACTGGCACTGGTGGCCAACCCTAGTCCCCTGGGGCTGCCAGAGAAAGAGGCATTCGTCCTAAAACTCTGGGAAAAGTTCAAGGTTGCTCGACTCATGATATAATAGATACCAAACTCAGTCTTAGGGGAGTATCCCTTAGCCCAGGTCAGGCCTTCAGATGTCTGTGCTGGGTGGGCCCCTAGGCTCATGGGGGGGGGGCACTATCAGGAGGTATGGTTTTGTTGGAAGAAGCATATCACTCGGGCGTGGGCTTTGAGGTTTCCGATGCTCCCACCAGGCCCAGTCTCTCTCTCTCCTCCTGCTGTCTGCTTTGCCAGCCATAGAAGTCTCTCAGCTCTCTCCAGCACCATGTCTGCCTGCCACCAAGCTTCCTGCCCTGACGATAATGGCCTAAACCTCTGAACTGTAAGCCAGCCCCACCCAATGAAATCTCTTTTATAAGAATTGCTGTGGTCATGGTGCCTCTTCACAGCAATAAAAGCCTAACCAAAAAGAAGAAACGAAAGAAAAGAAAAGAAACTCAGGCGCCGTGGTGCACGCCTGTGATCCCAGCACGTGGGGAGGCAGAAGCAGGCAGATCTCTGTGAGTTTGAGGCCAGCCAAGGCCACACAGAGAAATCTTGTTCCAAAACAAAAACAAACAAACAAAACAAAACCCTAACTATGTCAGAAGTCTGCGGCCCTAAAAGACAGTTTATCTAAAACCTCGGTGACCCTTAGCAGCTACCCCTCACCTCAAACCACTTCCCTCCCAGGCTCCTGACCACAGACCCTGTGAGAAGAAATAAACACCTACTTGATAGGCAGCTAAGGACTAGGCTACTTATTGCACAGCAAGAGATAACTACTACAAGTACCTTGAGAAACAAAGTGGGCTTTGTGCTTACATCTGCCTTGTCTGCCTGAGTCATCGCTTGTGTTTTTTCCCCGGGAAGCCAGGGAGCGGCTCCCAGCACCAACCTCATCAGCACTTCTTCATCAAGAGTGTGTTTCTATGTGCTCCCTGAATTGTCACCATCCCCCCATTCTCTACCACACCCCAGACCCCACATCAAGCTTCTTAATAATATAGACCTGTGCTTTGGCTCAAGCGATGCTATCTCTCTCCCTGTCACCCTCTCTTTGGCTCAAAGCCAGGAGGATCTTGAAGAAGATGCATTTCTTTCAGGACTGACCCCCTGCTTTGTTGTGGTTTCTGGTAACCGGCTCTCACTGGATCCTAATTAGAGAACTGACTTCATCATTTTCCATCCTTTCCTCGAAACAGAACCAACAGAGTTTCTTCCCAGCAGACACAGCCCCTACTTGCTCAGGCTTGCGTGGTTGTGTTATAGCTGGAGTCCGGAGGCCCAGACCCTCTCTCCCAGCACAGCCCCCATCCCATCCCGGGGCAAGGCACGCTTTGTTTCCCATGACCTCAGCTCTCACACTGGTCACGAAGATGCTGAGCCCCTGGGGATCCAGGAACCCACTGCAGCCACCAACAAAGGAGAGATGGTCCTGGGCTCCGCTTTTCTGCCAGAGACTCCTGCTGGCCTGCACAGGCTGACCCTGGGTAGAGACAGAAACTCCATCTCTTGGGGTTGAAGAAGTTGGGTTTTTCCAGTCTAAAACATCTCTTGTTTGCCAGAAAGCAGAGACGCACAGGCTATGGCAACGGTGTGGATTTACATTTACGTTTACTCAGAAGAGGCAGAAAAATGTTGCTTACGAAGACCTGATCCTTGACAGCTGCACCCTAAATTCTGAGAACCACCAAGGAAGTTTCCTTTTTAAAATATTTATTTTTATGTATATGCTCTATCTGCACATTATAGATGGTTGTGAGCCACCATGTGGTTGCTTGGATTCAACTCAGAACCTCTGGAAGAGCAGACAGTACTCTTAACCACTGAGCCATCTCTCCAGCCTCTACCCCCGCCTTCCAAGAAAGTTCCATATCAAATCACGGGCCTTTCCTGATCACTGGATGACAACTCTCAGGACTCTTGCAGCTGCAGCCTGGGGCCTAGTGGCTTGGTCCGCTGTAAGGGAGGCATCCTTGGGGACAACTTTGGGTCAGGACTGGGCTGAGGACACCTCCACAGACACTTAGAAATGAGCAGTATGAGCTCATCATACCAGCTGCTTTACAGAGGCAGTCTCTGAGTGGTTGGGTTGGGCCATCCTACTGTGCATAGATGCCCCATGACCCAGGGCAAAGTGCATGCCCTAGGCTTGCTGAGTTGGCCAGAAGCTTGGGCCCACGCCCTCCTCACTCTGGACGCAGGCTGTCCGGAGCCCTTCAGCAGAGCCGGGCACAGATTCTGTGTGAAGAAGCCTCGAGACAGGAAAGCGTATCAGAGCTGCGTGGGCACCAGGAAGGCTGAGCTGTGGGAAGATGGGCCTCTCACTGTGGGCACAGCCTAGCCCGTCTCTGGGCCAGGTGCTCTGTAGGGAAGGAGCCTGGCCTAGATGCCTTGTATGACTTAACATATATAACTTAACATGCATCCTTTCCCTCGGTTGAGGAGGGAGGACTCTGGGAAGATGAGTCCATGTTTCTAAAACTGCTGCCCAGGAATGCCTTGATAGTCTTTTTGCTTGTTTGTTTTGCTTTTGAGGCAGGATCTTACTCCATAGCTCTGTTTGCCCTGGAACTCACTATGCAGGACTTGAACTCACATAGAGCTGCCTGCTTCTGCCTCCCTAGTGCTGGGAGTCAATATGCCCATTGAGGTTGTCTCCGTTAAGCCGTTCCGGAAGAGAAGCAGCCAGAGTGCGAGAGGGAGCATGGGCCTCCCCCATGCCCTCCTGAGATCAAGGCTCCAGGAAGAGTTGAGTAGGTGACAAAGCAGTGAGGCTTATTCTGGGCCAGAAGCTCGCTTCATTATCCACAGAATGTTCCAGGACACGGCAGCTCTTTTTCATTCCCACGGGGATTTTTTTGTTTTGTTTTGTTTTTTGAGACAGGGTTTCTCAGTATAGCTCTGGCTGTCCTGGACTCGCTCTGTCGACCAGACTGGCCTCGAACTCACAGAGATCCAACTACCTCTGCCTTGAGAGGTGCTGGCATTAAAGGCGCATGCCGCGACCACTGGGCTACACTGGGATTTTAGCCAAACATTAAACTCGCGTTTCCTCTTTTTCTGCTCTGAATGTATGTATGTATGTATGTATGTATGTATGTATGTATGTATCAAAAGAGAAAGTTTCACCCTTGTGTGGCCAAAGGACAGTAGGCAGTCATGGTCATTTCTTAAGTGCATAAGAACTTCTTTTGGGGAAGGAGGAGAGGTTGCAGAGCCTCACCGGAGAGCTTCCCAACTGCGAGGATTACAAGTGTGTTCCACGACGCCCAGGTTTGCATGGGCGCTTGTAATATAAAAAAGAGAGAGAGGGTGAGGTAGAGGATTTTCCGTTTTGCCTCAGTTGAAACAGCAGTCACTGAGAAAATGAATAGCAACAGAAGGCTGTGGCCAGAAGGGAAACTTACACACTGCCCGTGGGAATGAAAATGAGTCTAGCCACTATGGAAATCAGTATGCAGGTTCCTCAAAAAACCTAAAGATAGACAGACCTACCATTCAAACCAGCTGTTGTACTCCTGGGCGTGTGCCCAAAGGATTACAAGTCAACCTAGCACACAGATTCTTGCCCAGCATCGTTCACTACAGCGCTGCCACCCTTGCCAAGTTAGGGAATCAACCTGGGTGCCCACCTGCAGAAGACTGGACAAAGAATATGCTGTGGCCATGCACCAGGAAATTTTCTTTTCCAGACGTGGGGTGTGACGTTAAGACAATTTTCAGGAAAATGACAACTGGAGATAATTATGGTAAGCAAACTGAGCTAGTCTCAGAAAAACAAATATCAGGCTCTGTTTCATTTTGTAGTTCTTTCAGAAGAAAAAGGGGACGGTCGAGGGGCATGGGAGGGACATACTCAAAGTATGTTAACTTTCTGTGTGACGGTGTCCGCATGCCACCCAATGCCATGTACAATATGCCAATGGGGAAAGAAAGAAAAACTAAGTAAAGGAAGCCAGTCACTAAAATAAAATAATAAATAAGTAAATAAATAAATACATATATATATATATGAAAAAGATGGCGCTAGAGAGACAGCCCATTGGTTAGGAGCACTTGCTGCTGCCTCAGAGGACCCACACGGTAGCTCACAACCACCTCTAGCTCCAGTTCTAGGGGAGCAGATGCCCTCTTCTGGCCTCCTCAGATCTGAGTCAGAAATGTGAGGCACGAACATACATGCAAAACAAGATGCTCATACATATAAAATAAAATAAAGCTACGACAAGGTTTCATTAGGCAGATCTGTCTGGCCTGGAACTTGCTAAGTTTACTTCCAGGCTAACCTCAAACTCACAGAGAGCTGCATGTCTCTGTCTCTCACATCCTGGAATTAAAGGCATTTGCCACCATGCCCAGCTAAAAAATAACTAAGAAGGCTTAGCGAGCCTAGCATGGCGGCACACGCCTGTAATCCCAGTACTCTGAAAGGCAGAGGCAGGCGGATCGCTCTGAGTTTGAGGCCAGCCTCTTCTATAAGTATGAGTTTCGGGACGGCCAGGACTACTTGGAGAAACCCTGTCTCAGAAAACTCTAATAAAATAAATAAGTAAATGATAAAATGTTAGGTTGTACAGGGAGATGCACACCTTTAATCCCACTCAGGAGTAAGAGGCAGGCCGATCTCTGTAAATTCAAGTTCAGGGCCAGCCTGGTCTACATAGTAGTGAGTTTCAGGACACCCAAGGCTACATAGAGA
The DNA here is from genome assembly GCA_028658305.1 of Pachyuromys duprasi. Classification (NCBI taxonomy): domain Eukaryota; kingdom Metazoa; phylum Chordata; class Mammalia; order Rodentia; family Muridae; genus Pachyuromys; species Pachyuromys duprasi. The sequence goes on from CM053744.1 coordinate 89,799,485, forward strand.
AACCCTGTCTCAAAAAAAGAAAAACAAAAACGAATTTCATAAAGAAAGTTACAAAAGCCAGTCATGTTATCTGTCATACACTTGTAGTTCCAGCCCTTGGGAAGCAGAGGTTGGAGGACCAAGAGTCACTACAGAAGACGGATTTCAAACGGAGAAAAACCATCAACAAATCCATCCGTTTATTCATAGGCCTCTTATTTGTGATTCATGAGTCACAGCAACACATCCTGCGAAAAGAAGTAAGTTTCTGATGGGCTGGGCAGAGGAAGTTACCTCAAGGAAAAAGGGTCTGAAGAAGCAGAAAAAGAATGTAAAAGCAGATTTGCTTGAGGGAACCGGGGCTGCAGTCCAGTAGCAGCAGCAGGTTAGTGGATAGGACTCTGATCTGAGTTCAGTCCTTGGCATCAATCAATCATAAATCAAAAGGTTATTGGAGCCAGGCATGGTGGCGCACTCTTGAAATCCCAGGACTCTGGAGGCAGAGGCAGGTAGATGTCTGTTAGTTCCAAGCCAGCCACGGCTGCACAGTGAGGCCAAAACCAAACCACACAAACAAACAAAAACAATCGAACAACAAGAAAACCCACAAAAATAAGCTAATTGGGCTTGTACAGATTATCCCAAAGGGGATTTCCTATTCCTATCAGCTCAACTAGCCTACTTGGGATTACAGCTATTTCTCTTTTATTATTGTTGCTGCTATCGACACTATCATTATATTATCATCTGCGAACAGCTCGGTTTTGGCACCGTTGTGTGGAAACTCAGCATGAGTGACTTACTTTTGGCTTAACTGTGTGTCGCCAGTACGCACAGGAGTTCGGTCCAAACCAACAGACTCCCATCAATTTTAACGCTTGAAAAGTGATTCGCATTCCCTTCTGGACATAAGCTGTTTAAAGTTCAGTTAATGATGATGAGCGACTCTGATTTTCTTGGGAACTTGTTTTGACTTTGTAATTTTGTTTTTGTTTTCCTTTCCGTCACTTCCTCCACGAAGCAATTTCAGAGTGGGCAGGGGAGACAGACGAGGAAATTCACCTCAGCAGGGCATCTGCTAAGTGCGGCACGATTCCTGCTCGGGCCTCTCAAAGCCTTGCAGCGGAGAAAATAGCAGGTTGTCCCTGTCTGACCTACAGAAAGCCACAGCAGGAGGGATGGGTGGAGCCCTGACGTCCGGTAGGGACAGCTCGGGGAAGCGGGCGGGGGAGGGGATGCCCAGGTGTGCGAGGGAAACCGAGGTTAAGCCCGGAGTTGAGGTCCAGGTGGCCAACCTGCAGGGTGGCTGTGGGCCACACGAGGGCGCCCCACACTGCCACGTAAGGGCCTCAAGTGGCTCAAAGGGGCTATGTCGGAGAAAAGACCTTGAGGGGGAAGAGGGTGGGAAGGGACCGTCCTGGGTGCCAAGCGACAGGGCCTTCTCTTCGTGTTTCTTGAAGGTCGGCATGAGGCCTCCCTGGATGCTAAAAACAGCCGGCGTTCAGGTCCTGAGGAATTAATGCCTCTGTGGGTCAGATCCATCTGTGTGTGGGAGGGAGGATGTTTGCGGCTCACTTGGGTGTGTTGTGCTGGGAATGACTACAGTGCTGGGGTGCTGGGGTGGGCGTGTGGATTTCTTCGGGGATGTAGGTGGGAGGGAGTGGACGGTTCTACTTCCCGAGGGCTGGTGCTGTTGTCCTCGAGCACTTGAAGCAGGATGCAGCGCCCAGTAGAATCAGATCGGCTTCCCACCGGAGGAAGTCCCCTCTTGCACACAGGGGAAATGAACAGTTGCTTTGGCTTGCCATACGCTGCTGGGGTAAATGCCTCCAGCAAAAGCTCCGATCCCGAGCAGCGTCAAGGCCTGGAGCCTGTCCAGCCATGCAGCTCAAGGACCCGGTGTCACCAAGATTTGCCCAGGGGCACAGTGGAGATCTTGTGACCCAAGAAATAGCACTGGTCTTAGTTTAGATCAGGACATTTTTCCCCTGAAAGCTGCGTGGGGCGGTGGCGTGGAGCCCAGTTGGGGGTGGGGGTGAGGGGAGGGGCATGGGAGGGGCAGCTGGAGGCTTCTGCCCACTCTCACCTTTGACACCCAATTGCTACTTCACATGAATCAGCTGTACCCTGGCCTGGAGGCTCAGCCTGGGATTTGAAGGCATTAGAGTTGGTAGACATTAACCCCAGGATGTGAGCTGGGGGGCGGGGGAGGGAGAGGAAGTCCTGGGGGCTGGGTGTAAGCAAGCCCCGGGGGTCCCAGATACTGAAACACGGGGAGAACAGGCTCTGTATTGCCCGGGAGACCCCCAGCTGGCCAAAGAGCACCAGGTCCGTGTGAAGCCAGGGCTCTTGAGAACTCGGCTTGGTTCCTGTCTGCTTGTCTGGATTCTTTGCCACGCAGGCCGGCCCAGGCAGCTGCAATTCTTAGGCCACAAGCATGACACAAGTGTGAGAGGAAACTGCTGCCTGAGGCCGCCTCTAAGGGGAAGGAGGACTGTACTGAGCAGGGATCCTGGGCACAAGGTCATCCGGAAGCAGTCACCAGTGTCAGACTAGAGGGGGCTGCGATTTCAGGTCAGGAAACTGACCTGAACGCTAGGTCATAGAGCCTTTGCTTAGGAAGCCCGCGCCACAGGGTTCAAACCCTCAATACTGAAAAAGTTGCTCTCAGCCTATGTACAAAGGGTCACACGATCTTGATAACTGAGAATGACCTAACCCAACTCAACCTCAGTTTCACCAACTGCAAAAGCAACTGCCCTGCAGCTGTTTTGAAGATTTAGGAAAACGGAGAGTAAAAGCATGCTGTCGGGGGAATGGTGGCTCACACTGTAATCCCAGCACGTTGAAAGGGTAAGGTAGGAGAAACAATGTGAGTTCGAGACCAGCCTGAACTATAGAGTTAGTTCTAGGTCAGCCTGAGCTAAGGTAAGACTGCAAAAACAAAACAACAAAAATTCTGTTAGTTTAGTTATTGTCTTTCAGATGACCAGACCTCCTACGATGGATGGGCCTCCCTCCTTTCTAAAAAGTTGGCCTGGTCTCCACAGAGAGCAGCCCTATAATTTGCCTGCACAAGTGTGATAATAAGAGGTCAATATTATCTGGGTGTGATGGTGCGCACCCAAAGTACCTGCCGCTCAAGAGGTAGAAACAAGAGCCCAGAAGTTTAAGGCCACTAGGCAACATGTGGAGACACTGAAAGAAAGAAGAGAGGGAAAAAGAAAACTTAAAAAACAAAAGCTAGCAAGTTGTGATGTCATATGCCTATAATCCCAGCACTCCTGAGACTGAGGCAGGGAACCACCTAATTTAAGAGAAGCCTGGGCTACACAGTCAGATCCTGTCTCAAAAAACAAACAGGGCTGGAGAGATGGCTCAGTGGTTAAGAGCATTGTCTGTTCTTCCAAAGGACCTGGGTTCATTTCCCAGCAACCACATGGCAGCTCACAACTGTCTGTAACACCAGTTCCAAGGGATCTGACACCTTAACGCTAATACACATAAAATGAAATTAAATTAAAACCAGATGGCATAGAAATGACTCAGCAGGTAAATGCACTTGAGGTCAAGCCAACCAAAGTTTGATTACCCAGACATATGTGGCAGAGAAGGAAAACCAACATCAGAATGTCCTCTGATCTCCACAAGGGCACACACACACATACTCGAGTGCACGCATGCACACAAACACATGTAAATATAATTAATTTAATTATAAATAAAATATTGGCCCAGTGGGGGGGGGGGGGCTAGGAATAGGAGGCTAGTGGAAGTTGAAAGGCAGCCTGGATGGCAATGAGTTCGATTCAGCCTGAGTAACTTAGCAACACATTTTCTTACTAAAAAATAATTTTAAAACAAATGTTTTTTTTTTAATTTTAATTTATGTGTATGTCTGTGTTGGGGGTTAACTATGGAGGTCAAAAGAGGGCATGTGAGCTGGGGCGACAAGTGATTGTGAGCTGGATAGCGGTGAGAGGAACTGAATTTGGGTCTTCTGGGAGAAGGGCAAGCACTCTTAACCACTGAGCCAGCGCTCCAGATCTTCAAAAACCTGGTGGTGGCATAGGCCTTGAGTCCCAGCACTCGGGAGGCAGAGGCAGACAGATCTCTGAGTTCGAGGCCAGCCTGCTCCACAAAGTGGGTTCCAGGGCAGCCAAGCCTACACATAGAAACCCTGTCTCAAAAGCACAAACAAAACAAACTTAGTAACAACAATCAAAAAACCTCCACATAAAGGAGATAAATTTTTAGTTCACTGTTACATGTGCTGGAAGTGCAGCTTTGTGGGAGACACGAGGCTTTGGGTTCAATTCCAGCAATAAAATTAAAAGTTAAAAAAAAAAAAGTTACTGTGTCACCCTGGCAATGATAGGCTCTTGTCATGTTGACAGAAGAGCCCTCCCTCTGGAAGAATGCCCGGGTTGATAGGACTGGATTTATTGTCAAGAGGCTGGGTCCAGGAGACAATGGGTCATGTGGGATGTCCCTCTTCTGGATCTAAGAAGAAGGGAACCACAAGACATCAGGACATCCATCCGGTTAGGAAGAGGCTGAGGGCTTCCCGCTACAGTGAGGTTTGGGGCTCACACTGTTGTCTAAGGCCTTGGGGTGACCCTCTTAATGTTTCCATCATGGGAAGAAAAGACCTTTTAAGAAAGAGGGGCCTGGCTACCAGAAGGGTTTGTTTGTACCTTTCTTCTCCCCTGCTAACCCCATCCTCCCATCTTTGCTTCAGCCTCTGCTCAGAACTCCACTAGGTGAATCCGGACAGAAGCCTCCCAAGCTAGCCTGGCACAGAATGGGTACTTACTAATGGTTGGTGGAACTGAATTGCGTGGAGATCATAAAGTTGGGGGGGGGGAGGGGAGGGGAGGGGCTGTCTATGAGTCCAGGAAAGGGAGATGTGAGTGGGTGCCTCCCTAGGCTCAAGTGCCAGGAGTAGATGAGGGCCCCACCCTATCAGGCGGCACCTGCTGCCGAAACTGGCAGGCACCCCGGGTTCCTCCCAGCCCGCACGCCTGCTACTCAGCCTCTTCTTAGCCTCCTTAGGCTCAGTCTGCCTTCCTCTTCACCCTCCTCTAGACTGCATTTATTTCCAGACCAGATGGCCCAATTTTAAATGAAATCTTGCATGCAGTCCTGCCTTCTTCCAGTCTGGTGCACAAGCTACATCAAACTACATCAAAGTGATATGGCTGAAAACAGAACAATGGTGTTCCCCTCTAGCCCCCCAGCTTAAAGGCCCTCCCGTGGCTCTTCATTGCCTGTTAGCTAAAGCCCAGATTCTCCAGAATGACCTGATATGCCCCATTCGGTCACCTTACCCCTGCTTTCCTCTCTGGCCTCATCTTGTACCCTCTCCCCTCACCTATCACACTAGGCACCCCCTTAGATTGACTTGTCCGCTGCTGACAAATGCTAGACCTCCCGAGCCTTCCAGCACCTGCATACAGGAACGAAGGTGGAAATGTGTATTCTCACATTGGCTGTATCAGAGGTCTCTTCTCCAGGAAGGCTGTCGTTGGCCTCCAGAGCTGTCCCATTTGAGACAGGCCAGGGAGTCCCCTTTAACTTCAGGCTCTTAGGACGGCACTTTTACACTGACCGATTTACTTTAGGCTCTGCCTGTCCCCCTTTAGTCTGTACGCTGCTACACGGTATGGCTTTGTCTTGTTTGCTGTTGACCCCCCCTGGGCTCAACACAGCTCACACAGGGCAGGCACGGAGCAGTAACATCAGCTATAGGATGGGAGCCCACACTTACTCAGAGACTGTGGTTGAGTGCCAGGAACTCTTCAGGGAGCCCTCAGGGCACAACACACAGCCCACCCCCACTGTTTCCTGTCTGTCCCTGGCAGAAGGCTTTTGAAAAGCAGCACTTCTCAGGCGCTGCCTTAGGCAGGGCCCTGCAGGTAGGATCAATGCTGAGACCCTCCCATGGAATCTGGAAGGGGGAAGAGGAACAGGGCCGCCCATCCAGCTGCTGTGGCTGGTTCTCTGGCAAGCAGCGCCAGGCACACTGAGTCCTCACCGGAAGCAGGGTCTGGTCCCAGTTACCACCTCTGGGAGCCAGAGGACAGTTGGCAGCTGCTAAATGACAGTCTTCTGGAGCACAGCCAGATGGTGGAGCCGGGACCTCAGCAGGCCTCCTGGTAGCTTTGGGCACTCAGCAGCAGCTGACCCTCTGGGCCCAGCCCTGCCTCTGCCTCCAGCCCCACCTCTATCTCAAAACACCTTTCAGTTCAAAACCCCTCCAGTGGCTGCAGTCAACTGTTCCCTGCTGAGTCACTCAGCTGCTGTTACCTTCCTGGTACAGGCAAAGCCATGAGGCCAGTGAGTGAAGGGCTTGACCTTGGTTTTCCTGACCTCAGGGGTCTAGTCCATCTTCTCACTGTATTGTGGGCCATGAGATACTGGATGCCAGGTGACAGAAATGTTACAGTTATGGAGGGCTCCTGGGCAGAGGCCTGGGCTGACCCTATGAAGGTGCATGCCCAAGGGACTTGGCATTTTCTGGGCAGCGCATCAGCCCAGCATCCTGGAATAGTCTCTAGGCTGGCCTGACCCAGAATGGGATGTGTGGGGTGCCTGGGAGAGCCAGGCTGACTGGTCCTGACGTCATGCTCATGGGAGAAATACCGCTTTGTTGTTCATCTCATTATAGTTGCTTAATTACAGTGACCCAATCTTTGTACCATGGATGCCTTGAACACACAGCTTAGACCTTGAAAAGACCCAGGGAGACAACTACAAATATCAGAAGGATGAACCCAACAATGGAGAGTGTGTTCCTCGGCCAGAGTCCTCGATGTGGCTGGAACAAAGTATAAGCTCAGTCTCTGGGAGGAAAACAAATCTGATGAAAATTCACGGGCTGGGGAGATACTTGGCAGGTGGAAGGGCCGGTCATACTAGCATGAGGACCTGAGTTCAGTTCTCCACACCCGCGTAAGAAGCCAGCGAAGGGGGCCGCATTTGTTCTCCTGGGGGCTGGGAGGGACGCAGAGGCAGGTGGATCTCTAGAGCTCAGTGGCCAGGCAATCCGATCAATCTGTGAGCTAGAGAAGGGGGAAGAGGGAGGGAGACAGAAACCAAGTAAACAAACCTAGGCCCGCTGCACATATATAACAGTTGTGTGTGCAGTTCGGTCTTCATGTGGGATTCCTAACAGCAGAAGCAGGAGCTGTCCCTAACTCTTGCCTGCCTTTGGGATCCTTTCCCCTAACTGGATTGCCTAGGTAGCCTCAAATAGAAGATATACAACTTGATGGGCCAAGGCCGGCATAGGAGGCCTTCCCCAACTCCACCCCCCCCATCTTTTTTTTTTGACACAGGGTTTCTGTGTGGCTCTGACTGCTGGCAGTGACGGTGCAGGCCTTTAATCCCAGCCCTGGGAAGCAGAGGCAGGTGGATCTCTGTGAGTTTGAGGCCAGCCTGGTCTACAAAGAGAACACCAGGGCTAACCCAGGGAAACCCTGTGTGTGTATGTGTGTGTGTATTGAGGGGAGGTTGGCAGATAGAGGGTAAACTTCAAAGAGACTGTAGGTTACAAAATTCTCTTTCTGATCTGTTTTATTTTACCATTATTATTTGTGTGTGGAATACGAATGTACATGTGTGTGCGAGTACACATGATCACATGTACATGTTGCAGTGAGAAGTCAATGTCAAGTGTCTTCTTCAATATCTGTCCCCGCTATTTTGGACACGGTCTGAGCCTGGAGTTCACCGATTCCTCAAGACCAGCTGCCCAGCAAGCTTCAGGAATTCTGCTTTCACCTCCCTAGTGCTGGGATCACAGGCCTGTATCATCAAGTCCTGCTTTGTACTTGGATGGAGCAAACCCAGGGTACCTTACCAACCGAGCCATCCCTCTAGCCTCCCAATTTATGTCTTATGTTATTATCATTTTTTTTTAGTGTAGGCTTTCAACTATCAGATACTGACCTTGAACTTGCATTGCAGCTGAGGATGACCTTGATGCCCTGACTCTACCTGTGGGTCTTGACCCCTTGGAGGTAGAATATCAGATATCCTGCATATCAGATATTTCCATTACGATTCATCACAGTAGCAAAATTACAGTTATGATGTAGCAATGAAGCGGTTTTATGGGGGGGGGTATCGCAACATGAGCTGTATTACAGGGTCTTAGCATTACAGAAGGCCGAGAACACTGCCCTCGAGTGTTGGCATCACAGGTGCATACCACCACACCTGGCTCATGTGGTCCTGGAGAAGAAACCCAGGCACTCCTGGACACTCGCCAAACTCTCTACCAGCTGAGTTACACCTCAGTCTCCTCATTCTAATTTTGACATTAAGACTTTAAAAACCAAGCTGGGGCTAGAGAGGGCCCCGGCAGTTAACAGTACTGGCTGCTATTCCAGAGGACCGGGGGTTCAATTCCCAGCACCCGCATGTAACTCCCAGCCGTCTGTAACTCCAGTTCCAGGGGATCTGACACCTTCACACCAATGCATATAAAATAAAAATTAAATAAATTATTTTTAAAAAACAAAAATGAAAACCAAGCAGGGCTTAGTGGCAAATACTTTTAATCCCAACACTGAGGAGGTTGAGGCAGGTGGATCTCTGTAAATTCAAGGCCAGCCTGGTCTCCATAAAGAGCTGCAGGCCAGGCCAGCCAGAGCTACACTCTAAGCCTTTGTCTCAAAATAACAAGCCTGTGGCTTAGCTTTTCAAGCCATCAGGCTGTCACAGGGTTAGTAGATGATCAGGAGTGCCACGTGAACCTCTCTCCTCCTCATGCAGATCCAAGCCAGCTTGGGCCACAGCCACCCTGCTGCTGCCCAACCATCGGAGGCACCTCACCAGCCCTCCACTGAGAACATGTCTGTGGAGCCCTGGTGCTTCTCAGAACACAGCCTTCCACAGAGAAATGCATCCCTGACCTTCAGACCCACCTGGATTTTTACTTCAGACCAAGGGAGGCCACAAAGCTGTGCACTGGAAGTAAACCAAAAAAGATAAAACAATCCTAGAGGAGCAGGCAGGAAGGAACTGCAGTTTAAGAGGCATACAGGATTCATGTGGCTGAGAAAGAAAAATTAAGGAGAGAAAACAAATGACCCAAGGCTGATGAGGACCAGAGACGTAAAAGGACCACTGGGACAGGAAGTGGATAGAGACTGAATTGGGGGCACATCCATGCATGATGGTAGGTGTGCGTCATCATCTGGCTTTCTGTCACAGAACCATTGCCAACACTTGGGAAACAGCTGCTAGGAAATATGTCGAAAACCTGACTCACGAACACCACCTAACAATTCCTTCTCGGCAGATACAAAAGCTCTTAGAGGCTCACAATCTGCTGCTACAAACCGAATATCCACCTAGAATAATTCTTTTCAAGCAACAACTGTTTTTTGTTTTTTTTTTTAAACTTCAGGATATGTCACATGTAATCAATGCACAATGCCATCAAGGATTATGCAAAACCTAAATGAAATGGTAGTCTAAGGGGCTGGCTTGCTTTTGAAGCAAGATTATTGACTATATGCAAAATATTTTAACTATGTAAGGCACATTCTTTAAAAAGCCATTTTAGTAACAACTCTGTGTATGTGTGCAGTCATGTGTGTATACAGGTTAGAGGTTACTCTTACTCACGTACTCAGTGAACCTGGAGCTCTCTCATTTCAGCTAGATTGGCTGAGCAAGGCCCAGGGATCCACATCCCCAGTGCTAGGATTGAAAGCGTGCACCAATGATCCTGGCGCTGTGGGTTCTGGGATAAAACTCAGGTCCTCAGGCTTGTGCCGTGAGCGCTCTGCTGACTGAGTCAACCCAGCACCATATACACTCTCTTCTAGAGGAAACTATGCGTCAAATGTTGTCTATAATATGACATGACAGCTACAAGATCATTGGGAGGGGTATTTATATCAAGTCCCACTCCACACTCTTTTTTACATTTGCTTCCAAAACAGGACCAAATTAATTTCTCTGCATATGTAGCCCCCAAACTCGGCCTTTTGGATGCCAGGATTAAAGGAAGCAGGGACTTATTTTATAAAGAAAGCAATCATTAGTTTTACTTTTTAAAATATTTTTATTGCTTTTAATTATGGGGGGGAGTGCATGTGAGTGCAGATATCTGTTGTGGTCAGGGGAGTCACATCCTCCTGGAGTTATAGGTGGTTGGGAGGCGCCGAATGTGGGTGCTGGGAATTGAACTTGAGGCCCTTTGGAAAAGGAGCAAGTGCTCTTAACCCCTGAGCCATCTCTGCAGCCTCAGTTTTGCCTTTATAAATAATAATGACCAGTTTATACAAGAAACCTGGATATATTCTAAGTTTTACCTTTGTTTGTTGTGTAATGGCATTATCTGAAGAAGAAAAAAAAACCTGGGGAAATATCCTTTTCTGAAATTTTGCCCGGGAAGAAGTAATGCTAGGTGAGAGATAGATAGTATTTGATAGAGTGCTGGGCAGTAGTGGTACACACCTTTAATCCCAGCACTCGAAAGGCAGAGGTACTCTGATCTACAGAGTGAGTTCCAGGACCGATAGGGCTACACAGAGACACCCTGTCTAGTCTCAGGATAAAAAAGAAGAGAAAGAAGAAAGAGAGGAAGAGAGAGAAAGAAGGAAAGAAAAGCAACTGATAAAGTAATTATGTTAAGTTTGCATAAATCTGAGGACTATGGGGGAAACTGAGGACAGATGCCCCAGAGTCCGCTGACCCCTACATGACTGCACTCTCATATGCACACAATAATTATAAATTTTAAAAAATCATTTTGTCTTAGTTGGCCTGACCACACTGGATTCTTCCTTTTTCCAGTTTTTTATACCCATTCAGCCTTTGCTCTGTCTTCTCCCTTTTTGTTCTAAAATAACCTGTTACTTCAGGACAAAATGACTTTTTCATTCTGTGGTCAACAGTACCACATGCTTTCATAGCTCATAACTTTCAACATGCACATTAAAAGATAGACCATTTCTCTGTATATTCCACATACTGTGTTCTTCAGTATTTTTAATAGTTTTAAGCACTGTTAATTAGAATTCCTATTTATTTAGCTATTTCTTGAGGCAGGGTCTCACTGTGTAGTCTTGGCTGTTCTGGAACTCAATATGTAAATCAGGGTGAGCTTTCCTCCCCGACCCCTCCCCAGGGGATGCTGGGATTAAAGGCATGAGCCATCCCCACCACTGCTGGCTCTGAATATTCTTGACATTTATGCTTGATGGCTCAAGAAAATTTTGAGATATTAAAGTCAGCGACATCCCAAGTTATTTTGGTTTTGCTGCCAGAGCAATCAAGTATTAAGATTCTCACAGAAGTGGGCCTGAGGATGTAGGCTCCATCGGCAGGGTGCTAGCCCAGCATTCAGCGACATAAACCAGGTGTGGTGGCACACCAGGGCCATCCCAGCAACAAACTGCATTTTAACAGCTTCAGTGTGTTTGCTTACACAGCCAAAGACGGCCTTCCCTTTCCCTAAGTGTTGGGTCACAGGTGTACACCACAGTACCTGGGGTTATGTGGCTCTGGGAATCAAACCGGGGGCTTTATGCATGCTAGTCACGAACTCTATCAAATGAGCCACATCCCCAGCCCAGGTCACAACACTGTCTATTCCCAGAGTAAACGTGCCTAGAGGCTGGGATATGACAAAATCACTGGGCTCCATCCCTGGAACCGAGGAGGGGAGAGACTTAACTTTGATTCAACCCAGGTCCTTAGGCATTCTAGATGAGTTCCCCATCTCTGAGCTACATACATCTCCAAGATGAGTTTTCTT
>CM053744.1:89811742-89879421 GCA_028658305.1 Pachyuromys duprasi
TTCTTTCCTTTTTGTTTGTTTCCAGACAGGATTTCTCTTGTGTGTAGCCCTGGCTGTCCTGGATTATTAGTTCAGGCTGACCTTGAATTCAGAGCTCTGCCTGCCTCTGCCTCCCAAGGGCTGGAATTAAAGAAGTGCACTGCTATCACTTGCCTGCCCATTTTTCCAACGCAACCCACAAGCCCACTAACAACTCACTGACCTGTCCAAGGCTCTCTTGTTAAATTTGGCCTGTCACTTTTTGGTCCTCATCATGCAGTGTTGCCCACGTTTCCTTTGATTGCTTCCAACGGACTGAAACCTGCTGAAGAACAGAGACCACGCTAATCCAGGGCCTGCTGCTTAGTTTGAGTAAGTAGGTTTGCCAACCAGTTCCACCATTTGTCTGGTCTGGACAGGAAGCTTATACCCTTGCCCTTCCTCTACGGCATGCCGCCTTCTGCAGAAACTTCCTAAAATCAAAAGGCGACTCATTTTGCATGTTGTTCCTTATTCATCTCAAGCAGTCTGTTGGGACACAGAAAACCAAACTGGTAGTTCACCTTGCAGCCCTAGCAAAGGATGAGCTGGAGGCAGCGTAGGACAGAGGGCAGGGTTTCCTGGAACAGGTCTTGTGGAATGGAGAGCAGGTGGAGGCTGAGAACTAGCTGGAGGAAAGGTGCATGGGTTGGCAGGAGCTAGCTATCAGGGAGGGGCCAGGAGTTTGGACTTTATCCTCAAGCAGGAGGGTTTTATTTAGGTAGAGGAGTGACATGATTTTTATCTTTATTGCCTTTGTTTAAAGTTATAAAAAATTGAATGGTTTTTTTTTTTGAAAGTAACAATGCTGAGAAATTTGGTCCTTTTAGGAAAATCATTTTGGCAATGGTGTTGGAACGGGATACAAAGTACAGGGTGAGAGACAGGACTCAGGGAGGTTGTTAGGAACCAAGCCAACTGCAGGGAGGAGGGAGAGGGACAGAGTTCTAGACCTAGTAGATGATAGGTATGTGGGGGGAATTAAGAGGAGATAAGGCTGAACACACAGGACATCCTTAGGCGCCTCTACTGCAGCAGGCCTGTTGGACTCACCCTCACCACTTGAAAGACATAGTACTTAAAAAGAAAAATTGCAAATTTACATTTACTTATTAGAGTGTGTGTGTGTGTGTGTGTGTGTGCGCGCATGAACAGTTCCATCCCATCATATGGTTTCCGGAGTTCCAGCTCAGGCTGTCCGCCTTGGTGGCAAGCACCTTCCCCCTGCTGAGCCACCCTACTTGTGCAGTACTTGGAATTTAAAAGGGAAAATGTCACCTTCCATCTATATAGCTCCCATCCTAAAAAGCCCACACAGCCTGGTGCACAAACTCAGGCCTTAAAAAGGACTGAGAGAAGGGAGATAAACCAAGAGCCACACAATCACAAGCCTGTTCTTAATAATTATGCACATACAGTCAGCACACCAGGTGACTGGTAATACCATTCCAGCCCCCCACCCCCCACCCCCCGGGCCCTCTTAATGGCTTCTAGCCATTTCCTCTTGGGCTCTGGCCAGTGTAAGCTCAGGAAATGCGAAGTTTTAATTCTGGAATCAGTAAAGCATATTAGCAAAGGAAATCCACAAATAAAAAACAATCACGTTATGAATTTCAAAGCCACGGGAAAGGATCACAGATCAGACTGTGAATTGCTGGGGACAGAACTCACTTCATTCATTTTGTGTGGCTCTTGACTACTGACTGATTCGCTACACTTCACCTCGGAACATTTTTCAAGTACATTCAGGTTGACATGGATTTTTCTTCTTTTCTTGACAGGGTTTCTCTCTGTAGCCCTGGCTGTCCTAGAACTCACTTTGTAGACCAGCCTTGTGCATCATCCTCAGGAACGCCTCTCCTTCCCTTGAGATAGGGTATCTCACTGGTCTCACCAATTAGGTTAGACTATTAGGAAGGAAGCCAGGGGTCCTCCGGTCTCTGCCTCCCAGGTGAGTACTGGGGATTACAGGCAGAGCAGTTCGAATGTTTTCTTCTGGGGCTCAAGTCTGGTCCTATTTATGAGGCAAGTTCTTTACTATTTTATTCTGCAGCTTCCTGGTCTCAAATTGATAAACCCTCCTCCTAAAACTTCCTAAAGCTGGAGCATACAGGCATGCCCGGTGCCTAGCTTTTTATTTTTAAAAATACTATACATATGCTCAGTGGTATGCTGGGTGCTTTCACACTCTCTCTCACATCAATATCCTGCTAATAAAAGTGACTGCTCAAAAGCACTTTGGGGCAGATATAGCTCAGTTGGTAGAGTGCTTACCCAGTAACTATCAGGTTCTGGGTTCGATCCCTGGCACTACATAAACCAGATAAGGTAAATGCCTATAATCCCAGTAGAGATTAGAGATAGGAGGATCTGAAGTTCCAAGGGTAACCTCAACTATGAAGTGAGTTTGAGGTCACCAGCCTGGGATACATGAGCTCCTCTCACAATTAGAAAAAAAAAAGAGGTAGGAGCAGGCTGTAGGATACCTGTAAAGATATTTATTTTTGTTTGTCCCAGGGACTGGGCCTGTTGCCTGCTGCACGCAAGGCATGTGAGAGCTATTCTCAGCCCTACCCTGTTGTGTCATTAGTGTTTATTTCTGACTCTGATCTCAGGATAGTAACGCTCCACACCAGCCCTGTGAGGTGAGCCCTGGGCCTTGGCTTCCTGAGTTAATCATTCACCTGGGGCTGGCTGCTCAGAAAGGAACCATAAGAATGCAGGCTGCCCACAGGAGAGGCAGATAATGCACACCACTCCACAGCTTCCATCGAGCCCCAGCAGCACTGTGAGTTACACATGTTCACCTCCATTCTCCCGGACAGCAATTCTTGGAGGAGGAAAACAATAACCTGACTAGCCAGAATGTGGACTTCAAGTTCAGCCTATACAAATCAAGGATGTACTTGCCTAGTTAGGGCCCTGGTTCCAATCCCAAACACCATAAACACAACCAAAAGAGCCCCTATCAAAACAAAAACTCTTTTGAGGCAAGGTCTCATATATAGCCTAGGCTGACCCCCAGCATCTTCCTCATGCTGAGATCTGCCTGCCTCTGTGCTGGAATTAAAGGTGTGCAATAAAATGCCCAGCCGATGTCCAGATATTTAGTATAATTATGTATTATAAGTACAAGTGCCCTCAGAGGGTGTCAGCCCCCCTGAGCTCCGACTCTTTATCCTCCTGTCCTTAACACACACACTCAACTCTGGCTGCATTTGCCCAGGACACAACTTTCTTCTGGTTGCAAGGGCATTAGGGTTTTTCTTTTTTATCTTCTCTTGAAAGCCAAGGCTCTATTACATTTTCCTTTTAGGGCCAGGATAAGGGTTAAACAGTAGAACATGGGTTCAGTATGTGCTATGGGTTCAATTCCCTAACACACTACAGCAACAGAATATGGAAATTATTTTGGAAATATATGGAAAGCGAAACTCAGCATGGCAGCGGGGTAGAATGAGTATCTTGCAAGCACAAGGCTCCAGATTCTGCTTTCCAGCACTGCAAAACAAATGAATAAACCTTTGACTAGCAGGGAGAAAAACTTCCATTTTTAAGCCTAGACTTAAGGAGTTGGCCAGGGACAGAAAACTTCTAGCCAAAGTCACTTATTCTTTATATTTCTTCTCCCATTGAATAATCATTACAATCATATAGAAGCCTATATACTGTGAGTAGGGCATTTCTTCCCCACGAAGGGAGTATGATAGTAGAGCAAACAAGCAGGGAGCCATTGCACTGCAAAGAACTGAATTTATGTAATCCCAGGGGCAGGATACCAATTATTAATACTTGATATAAAACATTCTGATGCTCAGGGTGGGTAAGAAACTTGTGTGAGCCTCAACTTGGACCCAGAGAGACAGGGTAAAAGTCAATACAAAGTACACCAATATTCTTCACGCTTCATGTGTTAAGGACTTGCGGCTTACTATAAGAGAGCCTGGTGAGAGCCCTTGAGCTCAAATTTCCAGATTTCACATAAAGTGTACACAACACACATACATACTCAAAAACAAAACAAACCTAAATAGCAAAAGCCAACCAACCAACCTCCATATTCACACATGCTATTGTTTGCACATTTGAGTTTATGCCACCATAGCCCAGAGAATGGAGTAAAAAGTGATGGAAGCTAAAAGCCTTAGACAGAGACATTAATCCCAAAACTTGGGAAGCAAAGGCAGGAGTATCACTGAGTTTACACAGAGCTCCAGGACAGCAAGGTTACATAGAGACCCTGTGTCAAAAAGTAATATGCTGAAACTACCTGGCCATCCCCGAATCACTCTGGCCCAGATACCATTTGGCCTCAGGCCAGGCAAGCTTGGGTTGTCATTTCCCATCAAGTACTCAAGCATTATTCGGTTACCCAAGTCTATCATTAACTTCTTTCTTCATGGCTTCCAGGCACTGTGCCTGATTTGTTATACTGTAAACTATGTGCTAGGGAGGGTGAAACCCAAGCCATTCAGGTTTTAAGATAAACACTCAACCAATACCTCGTCTGTCACTCTGAAAGTCAACATAACATGGCGTCTGCCTCTAAGCCCAGCACTTGGAAGGCAGAGGCAGGCGGATTTCTGAGCTACAGGCCAGCCTTTTCTACATAGTGAGACCTCGTTTTAAAAAAGATCTAATGTACATGAATGAGGACACCAATAGGCATGCTAATGTGGAAGGAGGTCTTCCCCACACACAAGTAACATATGGCCCGAGCAGGTTGTATTTATATATTTAGGAATATGTATACAATTATAAAGAAAGAGGCCATGAATTTCAATGAGAATCAGGAAGGATGTACATGGGAGGGGTTTGAGGGAAGAAAGGTGAAAAACGATTTAACTATAAACCAAAAACAAAACAAAAAACCCAGACCAACCAAACTACTCATCTCAGATGGTAAAGATGTTCTCAATTTCAAGTATCTGATGGCTCGTGCTTGTACTTGTGTTTCTTTCTAAGCAGACACTACAATCATGAAAACTGAAAATTTCAAATGAAGTCAGTATTCACAGCACAGCCAATGAGCCAATACACGGGGAAGGAGGGAGGGACAGAGGCCTGCGCTAACTTACACAGACTTCACTAACACCGATCTTGTGTAAACTCCATGGACTGTGGTTATAGCCCAGGAACAGAGCAATTGCTGGATCCAATCCTCCTTTAATGGGAAAAACACCAGGGCTGAGCAGTTAGCAAGTTTAGTTGCATGTTCCAGTTTCAAGGCAGCTTGGGTTTTGACTGCAGATGCAGAACCCTTCTTTCTGAAGACTGAAGGTGAACCTGCCTCATACAGCCTGGGGTTCAACCCTGAGCACAGGACACCTGCCCAGCAAATGCAGCTTTAGCACCAGAGATGGAACAGGAATCCTTTAAACACGACTCCAGATTCCATCATTAACAGAAACTTCCATTTTTATAGAAAAGAAATGTTCACAGAGATTCAACATGGCTTCACAGAAGAGGCAAAGTGCAGACTGCAGTGATGTCTGCCGAAATCTTCAAGGTTCCCTCTGTAAATTCCTGCCACAACACCACGGATTGCAAGTTTTCCCCAGTGTCTTGTTAAGGCTGACTGCATAAGGCAATAGCAGTCCAAGACAAAGAACTGTTTTCTAAAAATAAAATAAATGTTTTATTTGGAAAAGGTCAGCTTTTCACACAAGGTTTAAAATCTGTATTCTCACCCTGTCAATTACAATGGTATTTTAAATGCATCGAGTACAATCCAGTGTCACATATTGTATCCTTTCTGCCTCTATTTAGAAGACATTGGGTTAAAAAAAAATTCCAATCTGGTCATCTTTCCTCCTATCCTCATGCTGAACCCATTTTTCTACATTTCAGGTAAGTAAAAGGGTCACGAAAGCTAAGGACTGCGGAGGTAAGACTATGTCAAATAATTGTAAGCATGATAGAAGTTTCTCCTTAAGCCTTGGTGTGTGTTGGCAGGGAGGTGGGTACTTACTGAAACCGAACCCACTCAAACTCCCTCCCCTATTTTATCTTTATTGGCTTCCCTGAGGCCAAACTTTGGCCCTCTTGATTTCAAAAATACTGAAAAACAATGTAAAAAACAAATAGCATACACTTTCTGTCTGTACTGAATATCTTACATACAGCTCTAGCTAGAATACAAATGGAACTATCAAAAAATCAAAAGAGAAAAGTTTCAGAGGCTAAGGAGGACGCCAGCCGTGTAGCTCACGGTACAGCATGTGCTTAGCATGCTTGTGGCCCTGGGTTCAATCCTCAAGACCCCAAAGCCCCTCAAACCCACACATACTCAGATTCCAAGAGTCTCATATCATAACTAGGGTCTTGGGAAAACCTAACATGAATTCAGCAGATGCTTGAAATACCTGTCTATGTGAAATCAGATGTGTTGAAGAATTGTCTTATAGATTTTAATACTTTCTCAGTTGATTTAAAAAATGGCCAATGACCTCTGACTACTCCATGTCTCTGGATAGGAGCAAATGTGGCAATTTAGTGACAACACTAGCCCTAGGCTTGGAGTAAGCATCTGAGAAGACAAGGAATCCAGCAGGTGACAGACTGTGGCTGAAACAGCCAAGATGTTTCCAGAATTATATGCTCTAAATTTCTCAAATATATACCTAGCAGGCACATACGCCAGGCAACTATGATGCTAGAAAAATACTTTAGTCAGTATTTTATAAACCTCCTACTTTTAACCAATATTTCTATTGATAAATGTTCCGGTAACAATGTCTGACAAAGCATTACAAACAACAAAACAAGATTAAGGTCAGAGTTACCTCAAGCAAGCTAGTTGTTATTTTTCCTTTTAAAATGACATTGAAAATAGATGAATTCAGCAGAATGGTTTTAAAAGTTAAGGCCCTCTAAAGAGTTCTAAAAACTAAAACTTAAGGCACATATTATAATCTTCATGACACTGTTAAAAGCTAAGATTAAAACAAAACAAAACAAAACAAAACATCCCCACTTCTTTCCCATATCCTTTGCCAAACACTCCCTACCTAAAGCATAGTATATTTTAAATTCAGGGATTGGTAAGGAGTGAAAAAAAAAAAAAATCCACCAATGAACACCTGGTAGGTTTTCCACACAAATGTCCACTGTCTGCATTAAGCACCACTGGTAGACTAGAGGCCAGCAGGATGGTTTCAGATGTCTGGGTCACACACAGCGCTACTATTCATGCTTCACAGGTCAGACAGGACTCTCCTCCTCTGCGGGGTCTCCGGGGCTACTCTGCTCCGGCGTGGACTGTGTTGCTTTTATTGCCTCCTTTGGCTTCTCATCAACATCTGTGATGGCGTCATCCTCTTTACCTTCCCGTTTTTGCTTCTCCTCTGCTCTCTGTTCTCTGGCCACCAGTCGATAGTTGATGCCCATGCCAATGAAGAGGTAGATGCCTGCAATGATGAGGATCACGCCACAAGCCCAGTACGTGTATTTGTAGTCTCCATACATGTCATTGAGGCGGCCTGAAGATGCACAAAACAAGGTTCTGTGGGTAAGAATGAACAAAGGATCTCTCTCCCATAGTGTAAGGGTCCACTCAGGAAGATGCCAAACCAGCCTTCAAAGAGCCCAGGGATGACGCATTAGTACAAAACATGAACTAACTGCTGAATTTTTAATTTATCTCTGATTTTGACTGGCCTTATACTTTCTTTTTTAAAATTGAAAACAATCAACTCTTTGCAAATCCCAATGATAATGGTCAAAGAACATAATCTATTCTTTCGCCACACAATTGGAAAAACTGTAATTCAAAGGAAGTTTAAGAGAGTCCAAGGCCACACAGATCTACTCCAGTCACCAAGGCCAAAGCTCTTTATCAGCACTTCCGCAGAACACTTACTCTGTAGCCAACAGCACGCTCAGCACCAAATGTGCAATGAAATGTATCTTCCAGCGCTTACAGAAGCTCAGGTACCAGAACGGGTAATAACTTCAAGGTAATAGGCTAGCCAGGGAGCACAGGGGTCTAAGGTGGGGCCTGAACCTGCCACCTCTGCTACAGGAAACCTCTCTACTGTTTATTGACAGCAAATGAATTTGGAAAATGGCTCATCACATCCTCTCCCAATAGCCTGTGTTGTCTGATAGTAATGATATCACTTGACCAATTTGAATGGATCTCCATATGGCTATCACACAAACAGATAACAGAGTGCTACATTGTGGGTTCTGGTGCCAGAACATGAGTGACGGAGACTAGAGAGTTGGTGAAGAATGCTGCTTCTATTGAGACACCACTTGAACTGAGACCATAGGAAGAGCGGCCTGTCAAGGAAAGAGGATAGAGAGGACCCAGGCCCGACAGCCATGCAAAGGCACAGGTGGTGCATGAGCAGGAGAGCAAGGGTTGGGTGCTAGAGCAGAGAGCAATGGGCCAGGGTAGGTAGGAAACAAGGTTGGAGAGACAGGTAGGGCCAAGCTCTGCAGAGCTTTGGAAGGCACATTACGAAATGGGACACTGAAGCAAGACAGGAGTTTGTAAAAGGGTGAAAGACATGAAAAGGGGCAAACTAGGAAGAGTGGGAGGTGGAAACTGACATTTGTAATTTACCAGGGAGGACCTGGAAAGGAGCACTATCAAAAGCCACCTCTAAGCATGGTGACACCTGCCTTTAAACCCAGCACTTAGGGGAGGACATGGAGGGGGTAAGGAGGTGGTCCAGGCAATCCTTGGCTATAGAACAAATTTAAGGTCAACTGGTTGATTGAGATCTTGTCTCCAAATAAATCACCATGAATATCTAAAAGGAAATAGGAACATGAGATGAGCTCATCGTGCAGGCCAATGCTGATCTTGAACTCACAACCATCTTGCCTCAGCATCCAAGTGCAGCAGTAACAGGTGTGCACCACCAGCCCAACTTGGACTTGAAAAAAAAGATCAAGCCTGGTGGTAGTGATATGTGCCTTTAAACCCAGAACTTTAGAGGAATAGGGAGGCAGAGCTCTGAGTTTGAGGCCAGCCTGGTCTACAGAGAGAGTTCCAGGACAGCAGAGCTACATAGAAAATTTTTGCTTCAAAAAAACCAAACCAAACAAACAAAAAGAAAGTTTAGTAACCCAAGCTCTCACAATTATATAATTATAAACTAATGCAGCTGAGCCAAATTATCCCACCTTCTGAAGCTTTTTGTCTTTACTTATGAAACTGCTACTAAAATTACCCTAAGCTTTGTGAGTTCCAAGATACACAGTGGCTAGGACAGTCACTGGTGCACTTTCGTAAGGTCGAAGCACTACTCTTCTACCTGACTACTACTGAAATGCACCTTATTACTAAAATGCTTTCAAGGTAGAGCTGCTGTTTTCTTTTTTAAAATAATTTATTTATTTTATGTGCATTAGTGTGAAGGTGTCAGATCCCTTGGAATTGGCATTACAGACAGTTGTGAGCTGCCATGTGGGTGCTGGGAATGGAAAGGACAGACAATGCTCTTAACCACTGAGCCATCTCTCCAGCACCCTGAACTGCAGTTTTCAACACAGTTTTATAACCAGATCAGAACACAATACGTAGGGAGATATACTATACCTAAAAGTGGTGGCCCCAGGAGGACAGGGCAGCACTCCACAATGGTCACCAAGCCCACAGCACTGGAGAACCTCTGGGGTCCAACAAGGTCCATCAATGTTTCAAATAATACGGAACTGAGCCAACCAAAGGCAAATCCAAAGACTCCGGCGTAGACACAGAACCCGATGTAGCTTGTAGACAAAGGTGCTAGCAAATGGCACACTCCATTTGCTACAATAGAAGCAGCGAAGAAGTACTGGATCCGAGGTCTGATCCACTTGGTGTTGGCTGCAAGTCCCATGGAAGGTCTGGCTACCATATCAACAAAAGCCAGAATGGAAAGGAGGAAGGCTGACTTCTCGCTGGAATAATGCTTACTCTTACCATAGTTACTAAGAAAGACCAAAGGAGTAAAGAGTCCAAAAAACATGACCACATTTCCAGACAGGTACAGCAAAAAGCCTCTGTGGGCAAACAGGGACAAGTCCAGGAATTTATTAATTGTTTGTAAGACCGTCCTCTTTTCTCCTTTGGGGCTTCCTCCAATGAGATCTGTATTTGCATCAGACTTTCCAGATTCCTGAAGAGATTCTTTAGATGCTAGCTTTTCTACCTTGGTTGGTTTGGGCCCTATTGGTCGCATCAGGGACCCAGCCACACAACAGTTTAGTAAGAGGCCCCCAAGAATTAGGAAGCTTCCCCTCCAGCCAAAAATACCAAAGAAAGCCTGATTGAGTGGAGCCAGGGTAGAGAGGAACACAGGGCTGCCTGCCATGGCCAGTCCATTGGCCAATGGTCGCTTCTTGTAGAAATACTTGCCAATCATGGTCAGAGCTGGGTTCAAGTTGAAAGCAAGCCCAAGACCTAGGGGAAAGGAGCAAAGATAACATGCTGTCATGAACAGGAGTATCTTTGAAATTACTTACCAAGCAAAGACAAAACAGTAAGTGAGGCGGCCAGGTGTGGTGGCTCACACCTGTAATCCCAGCACTCAGGGAGGCAGAGGCAGAGGCAGGTGGATCGCTGGGAGTTTAAGGTTAGCCTGGTCTACAAAATAAGTCCAAGACAGCCAAGAAACTTGAAAAACCAAAGATTAAATGGGGCTAAAGAGATGGCTCAGTGCACGAGGTCCTGAGTTGGAGTTCCAGCATCCACTGGGAAACTACCTATCACCTTTAACTCCAGAAGATCTGATGCCTGTGACCTTGATAAGCCTGGCTCCTTGTTCCAGTTATACACCATAAGCCCTGTCTTTATTCAGCTATGTACAATTAACCCTGCCTTATTCAACCGTATAGGGTAATCATGCTGAGCTTCCTAGAGATGCCTATCTGACCTCGGCTTTGCTCTGTGTGTAATTGTCCCTTCTTCATTCCCTCACTGCCCCAATCAGATCAATCCCTGGAGCTGGGCTGGATATTGCAAGCTTCGTTCTGTTTCAAATACTGAATGACATTAAAAGCTATTCATATGGTTAATGGAAAGAAAATAATGACAAAATATACAAAATCCTTTTTGGTCTAAACAAGCAAACATTAAAGGGTTAGGCTTATACGTTGGCCATATATTTGAATGTTATAATATTTAACAGGTCATTTTCTTAATTTGATGACTAAATTTAAAAATGAGAAGGCTTATCAAGAGCACCCTTAGAGCTGGGTGTGGTGGTACACATCCTTATTCCCAACGCTCAAGAGACAAAAGAAGGTGGCAAACTCTGAGTTTGAGGCCAGCCTTGTCTATACAGAGAAACTCTGTCTGGAAAAAAACAGAGTACCCTTAACTTTCTGATGTGTTCTCTGGGTAACACGCTGCCCTATTCCTTTTGGGGAAAAGAGAAGGACAGAACAGCCAGTGACTAACCTTCCATGAATCACTGCATAACTTTTATCTCACCTTGTCTATTCCTTATATTGGTCTTCTCTGTGTAGTCCTGGCTGTCCTGGAACTCTGTAGACCAGGCTGGCCTCAAACTCCCAGATTTCTACCTGCCTCTGCCTCCCTAGTGCTGAGATTAAAGGCCTGTACCACCTGCCCTGCTATCAATGTTTACTCTTAAAAGGATGCAATTATCTCTTCATTAAGTTAAGTTAGCAATAACTGCATGTTGTATGGGAGTAGTTTATTTCCTTAACTCCAGCATGGGGAGGGGCACACAAAGGCAGGTGATTCTGAGCTCCAGTCCAGCCTGCTTTACATAGCAAGTTTCAGGCCAGCCTGAAAAACAAATTTGTGTGTGCGTGTGCCCACAGGCCATGAGGTGGAAGCTGCCCCTCCTGGAGTTGGCTCATTCCTTACACCATGTGGGTCCAGGAGAAGACTCCGGCTATTGCTTTAACCACTGAGCCATCTCACTAGTACTTACTAGCAGCTCCCTAAAATGACAAGTGCACTATCAAACAGTGACAATAAGTAAATAAATATGAAATGAACCTGTAGCCACTCACCTCCAATAACACCAATGCACAAGTAAAGTTCCTGCACTGTGTTACAGAAAGAAGCTGCGATCAAGCCACAACCAGACAAGCAGCCACCAGCAATCATTACTGGGCGGCTGCCATATTTATTCACCAGGATACTGCTGATAGGACCTAGGAGAGAATCAAAAATGTGGTTTAAATTCCCATATCCATACAAGAAAAACCAAGTGTGAAGGTGGGTCATTTCGGCTAGATAACTAATGGTGTCCATCACCCATGGTTCATAAGCTGACAGTGCACTGTATGCTGCTGTGTGAGGCACGGGCCCCTCAAACTTTGCCTTGCTGCCTATGCTTTGCTTATCTTATGTAAACAACAACAAAAACAAGAAAAGCTAACTCCTGCTGAACACAAAATCACGTATTAAATTTCATTTATTTGGAATTATAATAAAACACCTGAGTTTCACACTTCATAGATATTGTATTATTTAGAAAGAATGGTCCTGATTAACTATCATTAAAAACAGAAAGCGATAGTTAACAGGCCCACTGTCACATGAACTTAGAGATAACATGCTAGTTAACTCATTAACTGGGTAAGAACAAAGGAGGAACCGGTCCCAAAGGAAAGCACCATGTGCAGTTAGTGCAACTGACTTTCCTCCAATCTCTGGCAGCTAAAAACTACAGCATATGAACATGCAGAGCACTGGTGTGGTTCTGGGTGTTTATACCAATTTCTTTTGGCTACCATACTCAAAACCTATTTATAGAGATTCTGGCAAATAAGAGTCCAAACCCTAAAGATTACCAGCCCTTGAAAAGTATAATGTCTGTGACTAGAGATGGCTCAGTGGCTATGAGCACTTGCTGCTCTTTTGGAGGACCTCAGTTTGGCTCCCAGCACCCACAATGGGCAGCTTACAACTGTCTACATCTCCAACTTCAAAAGGCCCATTGCTGTCTTCTGGCCTCTGTGCCACTATACTTACACGCACAAAACCACAAAGAAAGTGACATATAATTTAGCCCTGAAAATTTATTTTAAAACATATTTCTACAACCCAGAGACCTGTGTTTAAAAATGTTAAAGACAATAGTGAAACAGGTCTTTAATCCCAAGGCAGAGGCAAGCAGATGTCTGTGAATTCCAAGACATCCAGGCCTACATAGTGAGAACTGTACTTAAAAAAAAAAAAACAAAACAAAACAAAAAACGAGGGAAAGCCCAGGTGGTGGTGGCACATGCCTTTAATGCTAGCACCTGGGAGGCAGAGGCAGGTGGCTCTCTGTGAATGAGGCTAGTCTGTCTACTGAGCTAGTTCTAGGACGGTCAGGGAAAACACAAAGAAACCCTGTCTCAAAAAACCGGTCCCTGCCTCAACTATGACTTCAAGTACACAGTGTTGTCCGTGGGCTTACATCAAAAAGAACAGCAGAATTAGTGTTCTCCCCCACAACGAGCAGCTCAGAGCTGCACGCACTCTAGAGACCTCGTAAGGACTGCGGCTGGATCAGCTTAGCAGCCTAAGGCTAAGCTATTTCACCACTGACAAGTAGAATCTTTCCTGTTAAACAGCTACATGTGAGTATAATCTGACAGTGAATTCTTAGCAAAAAAATATCTTGTTAGATGTCCCACAAGACAACATGGAACCCTGCCAACCCATCTAAACAAAAATGATTTGCCCCAGAACTCCTACTAAAGAACCACAAATTTTATGGCAGGTTTAACTTTTATGTTTAATTGTGGTTTGATGTCTCCAGGTAAAACAAACAGTGTTTTAAATAAGCGATTTACTTTCTACATAGCCTCCACACCATGCCAAAGAAAACAAAGGGGTTGGGGGAGATAGAATTCAAATTTAAGTACAGCTGAAATGCTTTTAGAACCCATAATATCACAGGAACAAGGAAAGATTTTATTCAGCTTTTGTCTTTGGGTGTGTGTGCATGTGCGGGTACCAGCCAAAGAGGGTGCCAGTTGTCTTCACCTCTTCATGATTGAGGGACAAGCCCAGTTCCTAAAATTATAGATTTTACTTTGAACTATTCATTATTCCAGACATTTGAATAACTTTATAAAACCTTGCAACTCAGTATTTTAAAATGTTTACTTTTCAAGTATCTGGCAGAGGGCAAGAAAAACAAGGTTTGCACACATCATTTTACGAGAGCTTTTAAAACACAGCTAATACTTGAGCTCCTCACACTTTCATTTCTGTCCCAGAAACCACAATGGAATGAAGGGAGTACGAGCTGCCAGTGTTATCAGGGATGAAGCATGCTGCAACACAAAACTCCAGGAAGTAACACTTGAAAGCACCTCACTGAGTAAGACGCTAACATGCCCAGACTCTGGCTGCTCAATGTAAGTAAGAGCAGCGGGTACTCACCTCCAGCATACATGACAGCCAGCATGATGGATGATATCCACGACACTTCACTGGTAGTTGCACTGAATATAACTTCAATTTCTTTAAAGAAGACAGTGATGGATTTGGGAAATGCATAAGAGAAGCCGATAGAAATGAAGGCTCCAACCACCACTGCCCATCCCCAGCCCCCATCTGGCGGGGTATATCCGACTGGTCCTCCAATTGCAGGTGGCATTTTAAGTGTAGATGTACTCCAAAATGCAGTGCAAATCTAGTAACTGAAGGATAGGAAATGGAAAAAAATGTCAACAGGACAGCCCCACAAATTCTTTTTCTGTAATAACATACATATTTGCGTGGCTCTTGATACAAGTCCATACTGAATGCCTTTTAACAATCAGAGTGACAAAGGAAATATCTTGTTGGGGTATGTTTATTCAGGCCAGGGAAGGGAACTTAGTAAGACCCTGTCTCCTAAAAGGAGTGGGGGAAGGTTTCTTTGAATTTTATTCTGTAATTTTTTTTTAATGGTTCTCTGGTTATCAGTGTTGGGCAGTGACTCTGTGTAGAAAATAAACACCACTTACTCTAAAATGGCCAGTTCTCACAATCAAGCATGTAAAACAGATTTCTGTCAATAAAATCCCAGCCAATTGAAATCAATGTGTAGATACCCACTGTGTGATAACCATCCCAATTCTAACTTGGAAAACAGAAAAAACGGAGTTTAACTGTACAGATAGGATATGGTTAGTGACCGTTCCAAGAACTTTTAAAAACCTCGTTGTCCTGAGAGAGAATCTCATACAGCCCAGGCTGCCTTCCAACTCTTATGTGGCTGGGGTTGTCCTTGAACACCTGATTCTGCTTCTACAAGTGCTGGAATTATATTTTTCTACACACCCAGTTTTGTTAATACTGTGTAAAATAATGAGATTCACTGACATTTTCACACAATTTGGTCATATTTGCGCCCCCATTGTCTTGTCATCAGTCTGTCCCCTTCTTCCCAAATCTCCATTCTGTCCTGACATCTTATGACATATGCAGGTGTGTTTGGAGTCCACCTAAGACAGAAAACACGACATCTCCCTTTCTCACTGTGCTCTACCCTAATCTCTTGATTTCTGACACAAGGCTCTCCCTAGATTTACGTAGTCACAGAAAACTTTTCTTTGAGGACCCAGATTTTTACTGCAAGGGACAGAGAACCACAGTGAGACCCAGGATGAGTAAACCAAACCTTTCTTCAGTAATATGGGTGGGGTAAAATGACCCTGGGTACCTGTTCTTAAAAAATACAGTTTTTACTTAAAAGTTCTTTCTAAATATAAGGATCTGAATCATTCTTTAGAAAACATAGCCCGTGTGTGTGTGTGTGTGTGTGTGTGTGTAAATTTGTTGTAGAGAATAGATAAAAACATTTTTACAAGCTAAGGTTTCTTAAAAGTTGAACCTGACTGAGTAACAAAAAGCTCCTTAACACAGGCATGCTATTGGATTTAAATCTTCCAAGTACAAGTGCTCCAGGCACTCACTTTCTCTCCCCTTTCCCTAACCATAAAGAGACTACTTAAACATTTCCAGACAACTACTAAAAAGATGGAGAGTATTCACATATATAGAATACCCCTACACAGACAGTGCCGTTGAACACATCACGCCCTGACTAGAACAGCAATACGTGAGGGACGTGATTAAACTGCGTGCTTAGCTGCCAGCTATGATTTGTCCCAATTAAAAGACAGCTCTAATTTTTAGTCATGAAGACTTGCCTCATCAAGTTAAATAACACCTTTTCTATAGAATCCAGATTTTCAACTTAAGTAACTTTAGAAAGATTCATAAGTAAACCAGTTTCCAAAATATTTTTGAGGGGAGGGGGAGGGGGAAAGAAACGCTCAAAAACCCAGAAACAAATTCAACATAAATCTACCATCTGACAAATAATTGTTAACAATTAACATATAAAAATTCTAATTAGAAGTCTCCATTTACCACCTCCCCCTGATGAGGGAGCAGCCTGACCAGGCCACAGAGGAAGACAATGCAGCCAGTCCTGATGAGAACTGATAGGCTAGGACCTCCCCTATCAGTGGACTTGGGAAAGGGTATGAAGGAGCTGAGGGAGGGTGGGATTAGGAAGGGATGAGGAGGGGGCTACAGTGGGGATAAAGTGAATAAACTGTAATTTATTAAAAAGAAAGAAAGATATCTCCATTTATACCAGCAGTTCTCTAACTTAACACAGAAGGCCTCACCCTAAAAGGAATCACAGGTCTAGATAGACCCTCTGCCTGCAGTTCAGGAAAAGGAAACACATGCAAACTTCACATGTTAAAATTCAGAGGCTAAATGAACAAAAGTGTTAAAGGTTTTGATCTTACACCTTGCAGCAGTTTAAATGTTATTGCCTTAAAGTAACAGAGGGATTAAAAACTAAGTGATGGAGTGATGAGAAAGTGTGCTTCTAAGAAGCCACGCATGTGGGGCGTGCCAGAATGGCAGCCCTCAGGAGGCTTAGCTTGGGTAGGTACATGACTGTAAAGCAAAATCACAAGGGAGTGGCACGAGCAGGAAACAGACACTAGGAAATAAGCTCCCCACCACTCTTTCACTGTAAACAGTAGAAACAAAAGCTTTTTATGTTTTGGTTTGGTTTTTTGGAGACAGGATTTCACCATGTAGCCTTGGCTAGCCTGGAACTCTTGGAGATCCATCTGCCTCCTGAGTGCTGGGATTAAAGATGTGCACCACCACCACCCAGCATTTTATTGTTTACATTTTTATTGTTTTTATTTTTCCTCAGACATGGTCTTACTATGTAGCTCTGACTGTCCAGGAGCTCACTATGTACACCAGGCTAGTCCTGAACTCAGAAATTCAGCTGCCTAACTGTCTGGGAATTCTTTCAAACCGTTAATCCTAGCACTTGGGAGGCTGAGGCAGGAGGATCTCTGGAAGTTCTGAGGCCAGTCTGGTCTGCGTAATGAGTTCTAAAACAGCCAGATCTACAAGTGGGACCCTGTCCTCCCAACTCCCCCCCCCAACCCCCCCCCCATTATACTAGTCAGTTGGAGACATGGCTCAGAGGTTAAGAACACATACTGCTCTTGCAAAGGGCTTGATTTCAGTTGCCAACAGTCACAGTGGGTGGTTCATAAGCACCAGGCTATCCAACTCTGAGGCACACACAATCACATGCACATTCTCCCACAGACACGAGGGTTAGGAGATATGAATGCAAACAAACCCAACTACCATTTCCTAAGGGGACAACAGCCAATTTGTGAACATAAAAGATAAAGAATGTATCTAAAGCTCAATACACATCACTAAGCATAAACTACTAGTTTTAGGCTTCAAATTCAGACAATCAGATCTATAAGGCTTATTTAACCTCCCATTTAACTGTTTTGACCTAGTTCTCTGTCCTCTAGAACAAGTAGATCCAAGTTAACCTCACTAGGAAGTCTGTTCTTTTGTCTTTTTGCACATTAAACTGAATATAATCACACACACACACAAAGAGAGAGAGAGAAAAAGGAGAGAGGAGAAAAAGGAAGGAAAGGAGGGAAGGAGAGAGTAGGAAGGAATTAGGTTGGAAGTGTATCTCAGTCATAGAATGTACACTTGATATGAACAGGCCCCCTGGGTTTAGTCCCCACAAAGAGGAAAATAAAAAAAAAGCATCTATGAAAAAGAAGAATTCTGAATACTGGATCTGACTCACAAAACACTCATCAATTACAGCATATTTAGTTTTCATCATACTATATAAAGACACAAAGTAAAATCTTGCCTCTACAAACTTTTTGCCTCTGCCTTCAGAATATCGGAATTAAAAACATGCACCACCTTGCTCAGCTGACACTGTTGATAAGACACTATGCAGGTTTGGCTACTATAAAAAAACATGTAGATTAACAAAAATTAAGACAATTGCCACTTGAGCCAAGCGTTATATTCCTGGATGTACACTTCTAAGAAATGAGATCTGGGTGAAAAGGTATTTCTGTAGTGCCACGTTCTTTGCAAAATTAGTTAAAAATAGGTAAAACAGCCAGGCATGATGGTGCATGCTTGTACTGGCAGCACTAGGGGAGACAGATGCAGGAGTATCTGAATCTGAGGTCAGCCTGGTCTACAAAGAAAGTCCAGGACAGCCAAGGCATAGAGAGAAACCCTGTCTCAAAAAACAAACAATAAAAAAGATAAGACACGGGCCCGTGAGAGGCTTGGGGGAGAGGGGTGCTTTCAAGCAAGTCTGGCACCCGAGTTTGATGGTAATAAGAGAAATGACTCCGAAGCTGCCCTCTCTGCCACATGAGCACTGTGGCACATAGGCTAGCATATACACATCATGAACACAGCCATCCAAATCATTTAAACATGTAATCCGTCAAGACATAAAAGCAGCGGCTGGAGAGATAGCTCAGTGTTTAAGAGCACTGTCTGCTCTTCCGAAGGATGGGGGTTCAATTCCCAGCATCCATATGGCAGCTTCAAGTGTCTGCAATGCACATTCCAAGGGATCTGATACCTTCACATCAATGCACATAAAATAAATAAATTATAAAAGGACATAAAAGTAACCTAGTCCATGAATGGTACCACGTGCAATGGAGTATGAATAAGCCTAAATAAAAAACGAAAATCATTTGTGACAACATGGATGGACCCCAAGAACACTTGCTGAATAAAAGAAACCAGATTCAGAAAGATAAGATACTGCAGTTTTGTGTCAGTTCAAGTGTGATCCTCTTCTATCTTGTGAGTGACTTTTCATAAAAGACTTAATGCTAAATACACTCAACACCAACCAGGTAAGCATTCAACCCCTGAACCACATACCCAGCCTTTAAACAGCCTTCCTAATTGCTGATGATACAAACCTTACACTATGTTGTCATTAAAATAATTACTAGCTTTTTATTAGAAATATACAATTTCCAAATGAGTATTTAATTTTTCTCCTTAGAGTGATTATTAAATGACTTGCCTCCCCTCTACTCAACTGAGATTTCTAGGTGACAGAGTGCTAATAAAGTACTAATATAATCACAAGAGGCTGTTTCTAATCTGTGTGCTTCTAATCTGCAAGGATTTCAAACCTGAGGTTCAATGACCTCTTTAGATTCTTCCAGCTGCGCTGTCAAAGAGAAGGTCTGAATGAATTTGAAATATATTTGCTGATGTGAACCTACTGGAAACAGGGCCAGAAAACCCAAGTCAAATTAAGATACCCCAATTAAGATAATTGGTGGCACATACACTTTCTAATTAAAGTACTCTGCATTTGTGAAAAAAAAAACACTCTACATGGCCAAAGAATCTACTTCTTAACCTGTGACATCACGATTACATAAACCTGTGAGGACAAGATCTCGGCTGTGCAGCACCATGAGAGGCTCTGCTGGCCTCCCCCTCACGCAGGAACAGCAATAACCCTTTCCCCAAGGGCTGTCAGGCTCCCGTGGCAGTTGTAAAATCTGCACACTTTTAACTGGGAATGGAGGGCACACCTATAACCCCAGGAGGCTGAAGAGGAGGAAGGCAGCCACAAGCCTGAGGTTGGTGTCATTGGCAAAGCGAATTCAAGACCAGCCTACGCTACAAAGTGAGTCTTACCCTTAAAACCCAAAACAAACAACAAGAGCAAAACAGATGCATAAAGTAAAACTCAGAAATAAGAATATCTTTTAAGTGGACACTCTAAAGTGCCTGTATAACAACCACAGCAATGTGAAATCAGTCTGTGTCTAACAGCTGACAGAGTGCGGGCTTTACTGGTGTTTCTAAGTCAGAGGCACAACCACAGTTGAAATCCAACACATTTACAAACTCTGCTCAACTCCACACATCTTGGAGATTATCCTGCAGACAGTGAGTTTAAAAACCTGTGATAGGATGGGGGGCGGGGATCCTTCCTACAGGAAAACAGAAAAGAAAATTAGGTAAAAACATTGCTTTGGTTCTCAAATCTCAGTAACTGGGCTGACAAGATGACCCAGCAGGTATGGCACTTGTCACTAAGCCTGACAATCTGAGTCTGATCCCAGGGACACACATGGTAAGAATCAACTCTTGCAAGTTGTCCTGTCCTCCATAGGAACTACACAAAACACACACACACAGTCTCTCTCAGGAAATGTAACATTAAAAGAAAATAAAAAGCAAAAACAAACAAACAAAAACCTAGCAGGGTGGTGATGGGGTTGGGGAGAAGACCGCCTAGTCTGTAGAATGAGTTTCAGGACAGCCAGGGGTACACAGAGAAACCTTGTCTTGAAAAATGAATGAATGAATGAGAACGCTAACTCCAAGACCCAAGTTAAAAGACCCTACTCCTCAAGACAGTTTACAAACACAAGTGTCACTATGTTTTCTTTTTAAATATTTTATTTATTTAAAGAGAAAGAATGGACCTGTGCGAAGATATGGACACCACTCCCATGGAGGTCAGAGGAAAACTGTCCAGGGTTGGGTTCTCTCCTGCCACCTTGTGGACCCAGGAGTCTAACTCAAGCGGTCGGGCCTGCAAAGAACTGCCCCTAGCAGCTGACCCAAGTTTCCATTCATTCAATCACATAGTGGGTTCTATCCTGTCATGGTTTGGAAGCAAATATTCCCACAGGGTCATGTATTTAAACACTTAGTCATCAGTTGGGGGTGCTGTTTTGGGAAGTTGAGGAATCTTTAGGAGATAAAACCTAGCAGGAAGAAGTGGGTCTGGGGCAGGCCTGGAGGTCTTACAACTTCCGCTCTGCTTCCTCAGTGGCCCAGGTCTGAGCAAGCAGCCTTGTTGCCACCAGTTTCAGCAACTGCCATGCCTTCCTCACCCTGAAATAAAACCTTCCTCCCTGAAGTTGCTTCTTGCCAGGTGGAAACTATGAGGAAAGTAACCAATACACATCGCCAGTATCCAAACCTTCCCCCACAAACACCGCCAGAGGCCAGAGAAGTTATATGGGGAAAAGAGAATCATGGGAAAGATATATTTTCAGCCAATGATCAGTTATGCAACTTACAATACTAGAATATTTTAAAGTCCTTTTTGCTGCAAAGGCTAAATCTGCCAAATCAAATTGAATGCTATTATGGGTTGTAATTAGCAACAGGGTAATAGTGTGACAATAAACAGAACTGGATCCTGCTTGTCTATTTATTTATGGTCAGTGATAACACTTCAAAGGCACAGCCTTGAAGATGCACCTCACTCTGTGACCCTGTGAATGCTGAGCTTTGAAACTCTTAGCATGATATTAGGGTTCTTTCTTTACCATACGTATCTACAGTAAGATCTACGACTCTCCACCATGCCCCCCAAAAACTAAACTAAACTAAATTAC
Organism: Pachyuromys duprasi; assembly: GCA_028658305.1. Classification (NCBI taxonomy): domain Eukaryota; kingdom Metazoa; phylum Chordata; class Mammalia; order Rodentia; family Muridae; genus Pachyuromys; species Pachyuromys duprasi. Next base: position 89,833,448 of record CM053744.1, read on the forward strand.
AGGGAGAAAATACTACCTTGTTAAGACAAAATATAGAATTTTAAAAGATTAGTTACAGCAATATGCTTAAGATGATTTAATTTGCCAAGCATGATGGCACATACCTTTGATCCCAGCCCGCTGCACAGTGAGACCCTGACTCAAAAAGACTTAATTTTATCCCCACAAATTAATTTATGGAAAGTGGGAAACCATGAAAGTGTGTGTGTGTGTGTGTACACTTGCATGCAGGTGCATGTACACAAGGAGGCCACAGGTCAGCATGGGTTTTGTTGAGACAAGGTCTCTATTTTTGCCTGGAGCTTGTTCAGGTTAGGCAGGCTGGGATTGCAAGTATGCACCACCATATTGGTTTTGCTTTGCTTCTGGAGACAGGGTCTCTATACATAGCTCTGGCTGTCCTGGAACTCACTATGAAGGGCGTGCTGGCCTCTAACCGACAGGAGATCTACCTGCTGCTGCCTCCAGAAGGTTGCCATTAAAGCCAAGTGCTCAGCAGTACATGCAGGGCGTGGAGGGGGAGGAGGGCCTCCACTATCAGTGGACTTGGAGAGGGGCACGGAAGGAGATGGGTGAGGGAAGGTGGGGTAGGGAGGGAACTACAGCTGGGATACAAAGTGAACAAACTGTAATTAATATAAAAATTTCTAAAAATAAAAATTTAAAATAATGCCATGTACTATCACACTCAGCTCTTTTACATGGGATATTGACCTCAGGTCCTCAGGTGGTTACCCCTAGGTGGTTTTAATTAGGGAGATGACCAGACACTGGCAGAACATTGAAGGGTGGGAGAGGATGACAATAAACAACAGAAGGTGAGGGCTGTAGCTTAGTCAGGAGAATGCCTGCTTGCCTAGCATCTACGTGGCCCTGGGTTTGGCCTTAGCAACATACAAACCAGAGATGGTGGCTTAGACAATCCTTCTGGTATACAGGGGGTTTAAATCCAGCCCAGGCTACATAACATCCTGTCTCAAGAACAACAGTAATAATACAAGGTAAAAAAGACCACTGCACTAATCACAGAGCAATGTAAACTAGGCAACAGCAGTAATGGAGGAGAGGCAGGTACACACAACAACACCAAAGAGGATGTGGCAGAAGTAGGCCTACTAGGGGAAATACCAAGGTGACTTAAGAGGATTTAAGTCTGGTTGCCTGAAAGAATAGCTGAGTCACAAAACTAAGTATTACATTAAACTAAAATGCCTTGGAGGTAACTGGAAGAGGAGATCACAGATGAGGTTACCTCATCTCATTTAAATTCTGGAGTCTGGGACCTCTACAGTTTAACCTGAGCTCAATCCTTGGAACCAACATAGGATGGAAGGAGAGAACCAATTCCATCCATAGTTGTTCTTGGGTTTCATGCGTATCATGTATCATGGCACATGTAACCCCCCCCCCCACATCATGTACACACAATGTTAAATCACACTTAAAATCTAAAGAAATAAATAAAGTCTGGAATCTATCACAGCCACAAACTGAGACTTGGTCATGATTTTCTTCTACCAGGGAGCCTTTAAAAGCAGTAAAACAGATAAGCCATCCAAGAGCACCACATTAAGAGAACCCATCAGCTTCAGAGACTAACTTAAAAATATGTCAAGTACTTACTGAATGACTGAGGAAATGTTAACACCAAGTGCTAAAAATTTTTTAGTAACTCCCTTCTTCCAGTGCAAGCGAATCAAGCCAAAGTCTTCCATGCGGTAGGCAAGATTTCTACCACTGAGCAACATTGTCAGCCCCAAGGAGTAGCTTTTAAAAGACGTGTCTTGACATATCTGAGTATTTCTCTTAAAAACCTAGTTTCTCAATCATACACCATACCGTATGAAATAAAAACAGGATTATAATTGGGCACAGTAGCTCATGCCGGTGGTCTTAACCATTTGGGAAGTGGAGACAGGAGAATCATGAGTTCGAGCCATCTTGACACACAGAAAGCATGAGGCAAGCCTAGGCTAAATAAGAGGGTCTCAAACAGCCTAGGCTAAATCAGAGGGTCTCAAACTCAAATGCACACAAATAAAACTGAGTTCAAGGTAGCCTAAGCTGCACAGTGGAACCCTACTTCATTGTGCTTTAATGTTCCCTCCTTCAAATTACACCTTTAATAATGGTGTTCTGGTTATTAATAAATTAAGGGGGAATGGTTAAAGTTAAAGTGCTATTAAACTACTGCCTTTTCAAACCACAGGGAAATGACAGAGTAGGCTGGGAATACAACAGAAAGGAAAAATGTCTGCAAGGTCTCCAAATAGAAGCAGCAAACATGAAACATACTTGATCTATCCTCCTAAACCTTTATTCAGAAGTAAGAGACTGACTGCTCTCCTTGGCCTTCAAGTGAGCTTCCAATCAGAGAAAACACAAAGGACAGCAGGCTATGCTAAACTAGGACACATTAAAACTATGCCATGAGGACACACTGAAAATCCCAAACGGGGAAAACCTGAGGAAAAGGGTCTGCCTCCTTCGAATAAATTACATAGATGAGAAAACATCAGATTTCAAAGACATCAGCCACATATAGCATATGACCTCATTTGTATCCTTGATCAAGGGAACAACAACAAAAAACAAAACAAAACAAACAAAAAACCCTCAATACATAAATATACATAGCACTTCGGAAAATCTGGATACTGATGGGTATTTAGTGACATTAATTTTTAAAGGTAGAATAATGTGGTTATGGATTTTCTGAAGACTTCTATCTTTAACAGAAAGAGGCGTTAAGAGGCGGAGGCAGGAGGATCAGGAGTTGGAGGTCACCCCTTGGATCCATATTGAGTTCCAGGCCAGCATGGGACACATGAGACCCCGGGTCTCAAAAAATTAATTAAAAAACTTTTAGGTCAGGCAGTGGGGATGCACACCTTTAACCCCAGCGCTCTGGAAGCAGAGGGAGCTAGATCTCAGTGAGTTCCGGCCAGCCTAGTCTACACAGAGAAACGTGTCTCAAAAAACCAATTGTAATAATACAATCTCTTTTAGAACTACGTATCAAAATATTTGGAGATGAAAATTTCATCTAGGATTTGCTTTATAACAATCCAGCAGAAACTGAGGAATGTAGAAAGGGACAGCAATGAGACACGAGTGGCTCAACCACTGTCAATTAACATTTTCCATTTTACTAAAACTGTAGAGCAGAGTAAAGAGGAAACAAAAAGTCCAGCTTCACCAATAAAAACAAGAACAGAAATGGCTTTGAATTTATCTACAAGTTTTATAAGCTGGGCAGTTCTGGTGTATGTAGTCACACTACCTCAGGATTCCCACTGGTTAAAACGGAGACAGTAAACTTGTGTTTGCTCCAGCTAAGAACCTGAGCCACATCCTTAACTCCAACATGGTTCCTCTGCTCTAACCTACCTAAAACCTATCTGCTTTCCTTTCTCAAGGATTCCCACACGGTTCCACTCCAAGAGCCCCTCTATCTTGTTTATTCCCTGTATCCAGCTCAGCCGCTTAAACAACTTTCAACCAACTTCAAAAGTTCACTTGACTGTTTAGTCTTTTCCTGTATCATTAAAATGACTACAGGCCCTCCATTAGCTAACACTTCTTTTCCCTCATTATTTTTGACCTCTCTATGATTAGTTTCTGGTGAAAGTCTTTCAGGGTTTGCATGGCCCCAGAACCATCTTCGACAGCCTTTCAACCTATCACCTAGGCCTACCTAGTTCCCACTTGTCAAACCTCAGATTAAATATTTATTTCCTCAAACAGGCATCCTTGTGTTCAAGTTCCATATTCCTAGTCCTCACGGGCAATTAAAGCAGTCAAGTAGGCATTATTCAGGGATCCAGACTTTGCATGGAATGCATTCTAGGAATTGAAGCACAATGGCAATTAAGTGTTTAAGAAGTTAGGAAAAATATTAATCTAACACTATTTTTTGCCTTGAGTTTATAGGTATCCATGTTTACTCTCCTTATGCCCTGCCATCCTTAATCTGTTTAGGATTATGTAAATCTTAAAGCTAAATCTTTAAAACGCTCAAAATACTCAAACTAAGAACCTGCATATTTAACAAGGTCACCCAATCTGTGAAAAACTAAAAGTGCCCACTTAAACCCACAATGAAATTACTGAAATACACTCAATTAAAAAATTAATCCTATTAATTAATGGTAGCAGAAATGGTATGGTAACAGAAGCCTTAAATCCCAGCACCAGGAAAGCAGAGGCAGGCCTATCTCTGCATTCTACAGTTCCAGGACAGCAGAGATACCAGAGAAACTCTTTCTCAACAGCGCCCCCCCCCAGCACCCTCAATACTACAATTGCGGTCTAAAATCTTATTGGTCATTTTTTATGGTACTTGGAAGGCAAAGTTGTAAAACGTGGATATTTTTACTTTGTTTTTGAGAAAGGTCTCACTCTGTAAGCCTATACACCTCCTGCCTTTACACCTTTACACCGCCGCAAGACCTTATCTCACACACACAAATCCCCAAAAACTTGGATTTTGAAGCTTCAGTTATCAACTAAAATAAATGAACGAGTGAACGAGCGAATGAATGCGAGATGCAGTCTCTCTTACCTTATTCAGCTGGCAGCTGAGGGGAGGGCAAATCACGTTCCTACCCATCATTTCCCAAACTGTCATACAATTACTAATCTCACACGTCAGCATATACTCATTTTGTTTCAAAACCAGAATAATTTTTTTTCCAATGCAGGCGATCAAGCCTTGCGGCCTCAGGCATGGTAGGCCAAGGCAGGTACTCTTAACATTGAGCTACACACACACACACACACACACACACACACACACACACACACACACACACACACACACACACACACACACCAGCCTAAGTCTAATAGCGCCTGAAGGTTTCAAAATTGGTTATGATTAAAAAAAAAAAGTAGCACGTCACTGTGTAACTACTAGCAGTAGAGGGCCAGTTTATAATGAGCCACTGGAAAACGGGAAAAGACTGAAGTAGTAACACGTGCGTTTCCTGGTTGAGTGATCAGAAACTAGTTTTCGCAACTGCTGGTTGCACCAAATACGCCACCATAAAAAATAAAGGCTGAAAATGCACTCGGAAGAAGGGATGTATTTGGCCGAGAAAGCGTGCCCTGACCAAATGTTACGCTATTTGAGTCTTCTCCGCAGGGATGCCCTGAGACCCCGTGCCGGGGCTGACGCGCCTGAGCCACAGGTCGGACCACAAAGAGCCCTATCCCAAACCTCCCGCCCCTTCCTCAAAGCTCACTGAACCCCGCCGTCTGGTAACGGCGGTCGGCAGTGCAGCCCTCACACCACTCGAGCAAGTCACCAGGTGGGACACCGATTGGCAGGCGGGGGAGGCCGGGCGGGCATGCCACGAGTCCCAAGTAACTCCCGCCCCAGTCCCGTCCCTCCGAGCAGAAGGCGGCAGGAGAGCACCACGTGAGCCGGCCTCTGCTCGTCCCTCTTCCCGATCCAAGCATCTCTCCAGGCGCCTACTGTAGCCCGGACTGGAAGCGTCTCCCCCAAGGTCACCGGGCACCACGACCTGACTCCCGCAGCCCGGTGGCCGCCACATGACTCCGGGCCCGCGGCTCGGCCGGGAGAGACGGCGTACCCAGCGCCTCAAGGTCCCCTTCACCCACGCCACGTTCGGGGCCATGCGGCCCCGCGGGCCCAGGATGCCCTCTGCCGGGCCGTGGCCCCCGGCCCCCACCTTGCCACGGGGACGAGGGTCTCCGCGTGCCTACCGCGCTCCGCGGCCCCTCGGGGCGCCAAGGACACCGCAGAGTCCATGCGGCGCGCCGCCGGCTCAGCCCGCACTAACCGTTATGTGTGTCTCGCGGCGCCCAGAGTATCGCGGGCCGCAGTTCCTCGGAGCCGGGGGTCCCGCTCGCGTCCCTTGCCGCCGCCGGGTTCGTTGGCCGCGGTACCCAAACGGCGGACCAGTCACGTCGCAGCTCGCCACTTTGTCTGGCGGGGCAGGCGCGGCTGCCTTATAACCCGCGGGGGCCGGAGCATGCGCACAGGGGGTGGAGCCAGCCTTCCCGGCCGCCGCCCCCTCCCTGCCATACATCCACCCTGCTCTGCATCGCGCGCCTCCACGCGCTGCCGGCTGCGCGCGCCCGCCCGCCCGCCCGCCCGCTCGGCCGCGCGCGCCGGCGGCCCCCTCCCCGCCACGTGACCCGGGCGCCGCGGCCCGGAGACCCCCGCCGCGCCGCCCCGGGCGCTTGGGAGCGCTCTGTGGGGCAGCTTGCGTTTCTCGCGTGCCCGGGACGCCATCGCGGGCCTCAGCCCTCAGGCTCTGGAGGAGAAAGGGGAAAAGCTAACCCCGAGGTGCGGAGGACGGTGGACGGGCGGAGTCGAGGGACTGGGCAGCGTTTGAATGGACGCGGTGCAGCCCCGACGCTGGTGGACTCCGGTACGGGCCCGGAACCCAGCCTCGGGGACCCGGGAGAACGGCTGGAACCCTCCGGGCCTGTTTCCTCTCGCTAAATCAGCCCCTGTGGAGGCGTTAGGAAGTTTACTGTGCAATTTTAACGCAAGGATCTCGTCAGAGAGCCTGACCGGTGGCATTTGATGGACGCTGAGTTAAAGGTCGAGTCGTTCAGGAGGGACTGGCCCCGGGTCGGAGGGTGTGCCCGTCGGAAACGCCAGATTTTTATGGACACTCGATTTGGGGGACGGGATGGAATTATAGCTAGTGGGTTTGGGACAGATGCAACTGCACCAGAATGATCTTGTATGATCTTCACAGCCTTATGAGGTAGGTGCTAACCTAGAAGATTTTGTAAATAAGGAACCCCGGGCTTCACGAGGTTAACTGGCAGAAGCTAGGAAGTGGCCAGCATTTAAAGGCCAGACTACAGAGCTTGATGTGTCACGAGCCATTTTCGGTTCTTGACTAAAGAAACTCAGATAACCAAAATTTATTGAAGTGGTAAACTAGTGAGTACTCTTAATGACTAGGACCCTTAATATATATATATATTTGGGGGGGGTGGAGTTTTGTTTGGTTGCTATTTGTTTATTTTTTAAAGAGCCTCGTGTAGGTAGTTCAACCTGGCCTGGAGCTCACCATGTAGACCAAGCCAGCTTCCAACACAGATACCGACCTGCCTCTGCCTCCCAACTGCTGAGACTAAAGGCATCCGCCACCACAACCGATGAGGATTGTTTAATTTTGTGTCTTGAGACATGGTCTCACTATGTAGCCTTGGCTGGCCTAGAACTTATAATATAGACTAGGCTGCCCTTAAACTCAAGAAATCTACCTGCTTCTGCTTCCTGAGTGCTGGTATTAAAGGCCTGTGCTCGACCACACCCGGTGAGAATATTTTTTTTAAAAGATGTCAAGCCTCCAGTCTTCCGAGACTCTCACTGCATATCAGGACCCTGCCCTCCCCGTCATTTGTTCACCAGCCTCCCCTCACCCACACTAGTTTTCCTGGTCTTCTGAAATAGGCCCTGATATTTCGGTTTTCTGGGTGAAGAATCAGAGATTGAAAAGAGACCCTATGTGCTTTCACCCACCCACTGGCTCCTTTCAGTAAGAGTTCAGCCTGTTAGTGGGAGCCAGTTTGCAATCTGCTGCCAGGTGCATAGCAGGGAAAGCTCTTCAGATCATTGGGGTGCCTGGAGCTTAAAACAGCAGGGGCCTAGGATGTTCAGTAACACAGCATTTAGTTTGCAGGAGTCCAACCCAGGTTAGATCTTAAGCACCAAAAGAAGAAAAAAAAGTACTTGGGGTGTTCTGGGGATAACAGTGCTGTTCTGGAAGATGGTTTGAAAAGATGAGCTTGAGAGGTGGGAAGAATCTGGAAGGGGTTTTTGTTTTGTTTTTCCTTAAGGCAGGGTCTCATTCATCCTGGGCTGACCTCAAACCTTCCCTGTGTGGCTCATCAGTTTGTGAATCTCACTACCTCCCCACATTGGGATTGCAGGCATGAACCTGATTTCAGATGTGAATTTATGAAGGTGTGCACTATGGAACGTCATGGGGAAATGATAAATTCACAATAGAAACCTGGGGGCCGGGTCTCCTGAGTTCACCCTTTGATAGTTGACAACTTAACTTACTACACCTTAGAAAGTCAAGCCTCAGGCTCTACTCTATACAAGAAAGATAATACCTACCTCATAGGGTTACTATGACAGTATAGTTATACAGTTCATATTTACTTCAGACCTCATCCCCCACCCCCAGTGCTTTGGTAGGTGCTCTATTACCCCGCTGCATCTGCAGCCCATTATTTCACCTATGGTTTTCTTCATTTAAGAATAGTCTTTTGGAAAATCTGGTTTTTCAGGGCTGTGGATGAAGCTTGTCTAAGGTACAGAAGGATTAAGAGAGTTTAATGGTCTGGGTTGGTGGTGGTGCACACCTTTAGTCACTTGGATCTCTATGAGTTCGAGGCTAGCTTGGTTTACAGAGCAAGTGTCAGGACAACCAAAGCTATGTAGAGGAACCCTATCTCAAAAAACCAGGGGGGGGGGGTTAATGGAGGCAGAATAGGATCAGAAGCACACTACCTATGGCATTATGAAAGAATAAATATTTTTCCATAAAATTTATTTTTATTTTTATTTTTTTGGAGACAGGGTTTGTCTGTGTAGCCTTGGCTGTTCTGGACTTGCTTTGTAGACCAGGTTGGCCTCTAACTCACTGTGTCCGACTCACAGTGCTGGGATTAAAGGTGTGTGCCACCACACCCAGGTCATAAAGCTTTTAAGCCACTAGCCCCCATTTTGAAGGCACTGAGCAGGACGATCTTTTGTTATAGGTTATAATTTTGGGTTTTTTGAGAGCGCTAGCAAAATGTTGAAGGCTCAGACCCTACAAACCCTGGATGGGGACTTAGTGCTGTGAGTAGTACACAGACTTTGGAATCAGAAGACCTGTCCCATTACTGCTGTCTAGGCAATTACGTAGCTGAACTCTGCCTTCAAGTCCCTCCCCAAGTAAGTTAAAGCTGTATTGAGAAGTCTGAGCTATTAGTGATAATCAGTAAGAGAGTATTTGTAAAAGTGGAAGTCCTCCCATAAGCTTTATGAATTAATATGTTTATCTTTAATTTTACTTATTTAGTGTGTATGTGAAAGTTAGGAAACAAGTGTTGAGAATCAGCCCTCTCTTTCCACCATGTGAGACCTGAGGATTGAATTCAGGTTGTCAGGCTTGGCAGCAAGTTCCTTTACCTACTAAGCCATCTTGCTTGCCCATGAATTAATGTTACCATTATTTTTACAAGATGCATAAGAGGGACAGATCCAAAGGACTATAGGAGGTTCAGTGGCACTTTTTTATCATGCATGAGGACTTTTATGGACTTTTATCTAGCACTCCAGACAACAAACCAAACCAAAACAAACAACAGTGCAGGTGATTTGGAGAAAACAATGGGATAGCACCAAGTAAAGCCCGTGTTCTAGCTTAAACCATGACATTGAGGAGATAGACTAAGAAATTTAGAGAACACTCCTCATTTCCTCTGAGCACAGGCAGGTAGCAGGCTGTGTCTCCACCTTGCCAGGGAACCGCTAAAGCTCCTGTGGGATCAAAGTTTATAAGAACATGCTGGATGGAGAGGACAAAACTCATGGTAACTGTGAAGGCCCTGACATCCTGTCTGACAAATTAATACTGTCTGATGGTCATGCGTTTATTATAAAAAAGAGAAGATACTCTTACATCAGGAACAGCAAAGGCCATGCTGAATGAACCAGGTTAGTTTGCTGAGAATGCAACCAGTGAGGTCAGTTTTAGAGAGATCCCTTTACATATGCTATCTAAAGTACCCATGTATTTTACTTATAACGTCTACCACATTGGCAGCACCGAGATTCCAGAATCTCAGCTGCTCCAGAATTGCTTGGACTGTGAACTTCTTAGATTGTTAAATAAAGCTGAGGCAAGAGGATGTATGAGTTCAAGATAGACCTGGGCTCGATGCTGCCAGATTGATCTGGTTACATAGCAAGACCCTGTCTCGAAAAGAAAAGAAAATAGGGTCCAGAGACACTAAAAGATTATTTTCTGGGTCTGGAGAGATGGCTCAGCTGTTAAGAAAATTGGTTTTTCTTCCACAGGACCCATGTTCAAGTCCCAGCACCCACATACAACTTTCTGTAACTCCAGTTCCTTAAGATATGACACCTGCACATACTTACTGTATCACACAGACACTTGGGTAAACAGAATGCACACAAAATAAAAATAATTAAAAAAAAATTATTTTCTGAGGGCACCCATCCAATGAATGGCATGATCAGAACAAACAAAATACCCAAGCACCAACTAGGTTCTTAGTTTATCAAGTGTACTCTTTAAGCTCAAAGTATTTGCTGTAGGGACTTGCACAGTCATTACACTGAAGCAGAGGAAGAGTTATACTCTCTATAATTTATTGCTTTATAGCAAGTATCCCAGGATCCCCATCTATTTTAAAATTTGATAAACTGGGTGATGACTTGGCATCTGCCTCAGGGAATCTGTACTGTTGTTTGAAAACTTGTTGAAGTGAGAAAAAAAATCAAGGTAAGAGAAAATTGAAAAATACTGTTAATATACTTTTATCCGGAAAGGAAAAAAAAAATCACAGCATGTTTCCTCTGGAAATTTGAAACTACTTATATTTTCTCAATTCTATCACTTTTTGTGGTATAGAAAACAGGAAGTTGCTATTTTCCCCATTTTACTAACAATACAAGAAAGGATTCTTTTAAACACAGCTTATTCAGCCAAAAACATACCCCACACAATTTATAATTAATACAAAATATGGAAAATGAAGTTTGCAAAAGCCAGGCCAAATAAACAATCCAGTGGCCCATGTTTATTAACATGATCGGTAATTCTTGAAAACATCTACAAATGTTTGTAAATAAACACTATTGAGTTTGTTCTTGTAAAGAAAGATGGGGAGGAGCAGAGCTTATAATTGGATAGAGCTGAACTATGTAGGAAACAGGCACTGTCTAAGCAAACACTGAAAGCGCTAATTCTGAAGACTGTCTATAAGGTTGAGAACACTCATTACAAGCATCTTTATCTAGTTTAACATTGTAAGTCACTGGTCCTGCTGCTTGTCTTTGTCTGGATCTCCAAAGTGTTTTGAAGGGTAACTCAGTAACAGCAAGGGGCATTCAGGCCCTAACTGAACTCTGTCTCCTCAGCTCTTGCTATTTTGAACCTTTTATCACCTCCCTGCACCAGTTTAGCATCCTGATCTGCTGCTTTCCTGGCTTCCTGCTCGCAGGAGATAATTTGGTCAAAGTGGTTTGACAGAAAACAAATCATCTGCAATAAAAATGTCTTCTTTGGAGTGACAAAGTAGTAAACAGTTACTTATGATCACTTTTTAATTTGTGTACCTGGATAAGAATGTTTTTTATTTGTCCCCTGGGGGAGGGGGTTGTGCCCATACACTGATGCTTTTTTTTTTTTTAACATTCAGGCAAAACACCCAGGCAAAAATAATTTTATAAAAAATGCAGGAGTATAAGTTGCCGTATGTAGTTATCAATGCCAAAGGGTAAGTGCAGAGTTTGAGGTCATCTTAATAAGCTTGGTAGAGCCAAGCAACCATTATGAAAACTGTTAACCATAAAGCCTGCCTTTGATACCAGAAAGTCACTGTTAACATCTGAATTAGGAGTAGTGCGAGTCTAGGGAAGCAGAGATGTTGAACATAAATTTTAAGACCCCCTGTACAACTGGAGGTAAGACAGCAACTGAACATTTGCCAAGAATGTATGATACCGTGTGTTCCATCCCCAGAACCACAGCTCTGGCATAGCACAGTGCTTGTACCGCCTGTATCTAGCTGAGGCCCCGAAAGTTGTCAGACCTACAGTGTAGCCTTGTACAAGTCCTGGTTTATAGCCAAACATGAAGTGCACACCTGTGCTCCCAGCAGTGAGACCTTGTCTATAAATACCTTCAGCTGGTGTGCCTTTGTTATTTACTCGGACATGATTATGTGTTTGTGGTCTTACAATGCCATCCCTCTTTGGGTAAAAATGTGAAGGTTTCCCCATTGTGCTCATTCATTGAGCAATCTTCACAAAGAAGAGCTTGGTACATGGAAGGCAGCACTTCATGGTGCTGATTTAAAGGAGTTAGGAACTTGGGACTGGGTCCAGCCAGAAGGCTCAGTGAAAGTGACCACCCAGGTTCAGTCCTCAAAAACCGAATAAAGATAGGAGAGAATCCTCACCGCAAAGTTGTGCTCTGGCCTCCAAATTTATGGCACAGCAAACCCCACCCCCACACACTTACTATCCATAGACTCTACATTTTTAAGAAAGCTGGGTGTGTGGGCTACGTTGGTAAAGTGCTCACTGTGCAGGTATGGGACCTAAGCTTGGCTCTCCACCACCCACATATGGAGTGTGGTTTTGGACACACTTGTAATCTCAGCACTGGAAAGGCAGAGACAGCCTGATCTCTAGAGCTTTTGGCTACTGAGTCTTGCGCAATCAGTGATCTCTGGGTCTAACCCTGTCTCAAAACAAGGTAGAGAGCAGCAGAAAAGCCAGTCAAAATCGTCCTCTGGCTTTAGCATGCACTAACATGTACATACATGCACACTAGACACACAGGAAACTCCGAGCCCTCCTTACAGACAGGACAAGGGCCTCTGCCACAGTACTGCCCACCTTTTCCTGGAGAAGAAAATGAAGATAAACATCTATGTTTGGTGTGTATCAGTACATTACTTATCCCTAAAGTCTAAATTAAGTGTTCAAACTGAAAAGTGTGAAGGGACTAGGAAAAAAAGTTCTTTAGCCTAGTATAAGATAATGATTAATGAGTAATGTGAGGCGAGGCCATATCCCTCTAGGTATCCAAATTTCAGTGTTTAAAAGGTACTTCATGAAGCACATGTGTTATTTTAAAAAATTGGTTGAAAAAAATTAAAAGATAGTACTTGGAAGATAGAGACAGATTACAGAGGAGGAAGTGAGGGGTGTGAGATGTCTCAGCAGGTAAAGAGCTTGCTGCCAAGGCTGACAAGCTGGTTTTCATTTTCAGAAACCCACGTGGTGGAAGCAAGAACCCACTCCTGTAAATTGTATTATGACATCTACACGCTAAATTTTAAAAGGTATTGTTTTTCAAAATGAAGAAACCATAAGTCTTGTAAGACTTTGTTTTGGGAGTGTTCTGTTTGGTTTTTGTTTTTGAGACAGGGTTTCTCTGTGTAACCCTAGCTGTCCTGGAACTCACTGTATAGACCAGGCTTAACTCAGAGATCCCCCTGCCTCTGCCTTCTGAGTGCTGAAATTAAATCGTGCACCACCAGGCCTAACACTTGTTTATAATCAGTATAAAGGAGGAACAAGCAATACAGGATGTCGGGGTGTGTGTGGCAGGGGTGGGAGTAGAATGAGAAATGAACAAGCAAGTTCAGAGAGTGTGCCAAATGGCATTTCAGTAGGCTGATTTATTCCAGCACAGTCTTTGATTTGTTTATAAGGCAGCCAAAAAGATGCTTCCTTTCCAAGACATTGTCATAGTACCTGTGCTGACTTGAGAAGTTTCCAAGGAGAAGCCTAATCTTAGAACAGGGATCATAGTAACAAGATTTGGCAATCCCTCCCTCCCAACATGGAGAGCTTTTCATTGTCACATTTGGCAGAGCAGGACTCAAATAAGAATAGTTCTTTAATAGCTTCATGCGCAGTGTTCCCCTTAAAAAGACTCTTGCTCTTTTGGTCACCATGGCTACACTGAGCCGACCCACTTCATCTTTTGCACCAGGATGACCTTTAATCCCAGACTCCATACCAAAGGGACGTTTTCCCCCACTTTGGTGTCTTAGAACACATGGTCTCTGGCTGAAAGCTTAAGGAGAGCTGTTTAATGTCCTGTAGAAGTACACATTCTTCCTGTTGTCTACTTTTTTTACTCTTTTAAAATAGAGTCTTATGTATCCCTGGTTGGCCTCAAGATCACTATGTTGCCAGATTTACCTAGAACAGCACTTTTCAACCTGTGAGTTGTGACCTCTTTTGGGGGGATTGAAAGAACCTTTCTTAAGAGTTGGCTAAGGCCATCAGAAAACGCAGATATTTACATTAGGATTCATAGCAGTAACAAAATTACACATACACAAAGTAGCAGCAAAAATAATTTTATGGTTGGGGTCACTACAACATGAAGAACTGTATTAAAGGGTCATAGCATTAGGAAGGTTGAGAACCACCACTCTGGAAGCTGATTGGCCTGCCTCTATCTCCTAAATGCTTGGATTACCGGCGTGCATTGCCATACCCAGTTTTTATTCCTTCCTTCCTTCCTTCCTTCCTTCCTTCCTTCCTTTCTTTTTTTTTTTTTCTTTCTCTGCCTCTAATTTAACAGCAAGAATCTGGGTTATCTTGTAGTAGTGAAATACCCTTTGTTCTGTGTGCTACCTACAGCTTATCTACTCTAAGCCTAAAGTACAGCCGCCAAATTTAGAATGCTTTGCCTAGAATTACTATTTTCAACACTCCCAAATTCCACCCATATGCACACATACCTCAGGCCTTAGGACGCTACCCACAGCTGGTGCTAGAATCTGGAGAAGTTACATGCTGTACCAGAGGCCAACGAGAGGTACAGTACCAAAAACTGCAAGTAAGCAATGCATCTTGTAGTGAGGTAGAGCACCAGACATGACCATCTCAGGCCACATCAGGCTCAGACAGGTTAGATGATGGGTTTTATTTTTATTTCCAATGAAAAGATTAGTCAAAGTAGAACCGTCTAACGCTATCACATGTATCTGTTCTGTTTGACTAGTCATTTGATCAGCTCAGACAAGACCACACCATGACTCAGCCAAATCTGTTTTAACTACAACACCATAGCGCATAATTGAGGCAGTGATAGCTACCAAGACCAGTGCCAGTCAATGGAATGAAGTATGGATACTAGGGAACTCCTAGTCCCCAATGCCATAATGCTAAAGAAAGGCTTTCTACAGAGACTCTGGGACAATCCTGTCGCTCAGGAATCATAGGTGTATCACCGTGCACTCTTACGCTTAATCATAAGTTAAATACTTTTTCAAATAAAATACTAAAGAGGGGGGATTTAAATATAGGCCTGCCTAATGCAGTTTATACTGGGCTTTTATTTTATTTTGAAACAGACTTGCCCTGTAGGCCAACCTGTTCTTGAACTCTTATCTCCTGCCTCAGCCTCCTGAGTGGGATTATAATTATGTACCATCACAAAGCCTTTTTTGAAAAATGCTGTTGCTGGGTGTGGTAGCACACAGCTTTAATTCCAGCACTTGGGAAGCAGAAGCAGGTAGATTTCTGTGAGTTTGAGGCAAGTCTGGTCTACAAACTGAAGCTAGGACTTAAAAAAAAAAAGAGAGAGCAATAGCTGGGCACAGTGGTGCATGCCTGTAATGCTGGCACTCTTTGGGAGACAGAGGCAGGTGGATCGCTGTGAGTTTGAGTTCAGCCTGGTCTACACAGAGAAACCCTATTTCA
The DNA here is from genome assembly GCA_028658305.1 of Pachyuromys duprasi. Taxonomy (NCBI): domain Eukaryota; kingdom Metazoa; phylum Chordata; class Mammalia; order Rodentia; family Muridae; genus Pachyuromys; species Pachyuromys duprasi. The sequence goes on from CM053744.1 coordinate 89,848,917, forward strand.
AAAAACAAAAACTAACAAAAGACTGATAATAATGATAAATACATAAATAAATGCACAGTGTTGCTATGTAGCTACTCTGAAAATAGCTGTTTGTTGTCCAGTCTGTTCCTGCTTCGCCTCCCCAAGGCTGGGATTATAGATGTCTACCACCACATTTGGCCATTTTCACTCGTTTATTTTGTTCAAATTCCTTGTCACAGGAAGAGAAATGGAGATTCAGGAAAATGCAGGAGTGCTTCATAGTTCCAGTCCTCAGCCTTTGGGCTTCCATGGGTTCTGTTTCTTTGCCAAAAGCTCTTCCTCCTAAATTGGAGGTACGGCTCAGTGGTTGTGGTTGTCGTGATTGGGGTTCACAAAGAGATTGTCACATCAGGTTGGCTTGTGGTGGCTTATCTTGACTGTGTTAGCTGAGGAGGGAAGGCCCACCCCCCGTGGGTGGCACCGTTGCTGGGAGAAGGACCCAGGACTGTATTATAAGAACAGAAAAAGGAAGGTGAACACTAGCATGCGTGCATTAGTTCACTGTCCCCTGCTCTGTGGGTGTGATGTGCCCAGCTCTTCAAGTTCCAGCCACCTTGGCTTCCCACAGGATGGACTGTGACAGACAACTCCTTTCTCCCTTACGTTGTTTTATCACAGCGACAGGCAATGAAATGACAGTGGTAGAGCCTCTGCCTAGCCTCTGTGAGGTTATGGGTTCAATTCTCAGCAAAGGGATGGACTACCTCTTCCTTCTACCTGATAAACTGAAAGACGGAAGAGAGATAGGTAGATTAACAAGGGAACTTTAGTAATTTTGTTACATAATTCAAAGCTCTTATTTCAATCTAGCTTTCTTACTGATTATTACAATTAATAGGATTTCATGTTTTTGTATTTGCCAATGAGGTTCTTCTACATAATTGCTTTTTATCCTCTAATAGAAAGGGTAGGAAGGCCACCCCCAAAACTAAGCTATTTTCAATGTCTCATTTCCTGCTTCCTTAGCCGAAGCAGATAATTATTTTAGAAAAAGTGATAATTTGCAAATTAAAGTCCATTCTATCCTTCTTCCTGTAGAAGACATGTATCACTTTCTTCTGGGCCTTGTTGGTTTCTTTGTTTTTGAGATAGTCCTACTACGTAATCCAGATCTGTTTCAGCCTCCTGAATGCTGGGTTTGTAGACCACCAGGCCAATTTGTTTTTGGTTTTTTGTTGTTCCTTTGTGTGGGTGTGGGTATGCACACGCACGCATGTGTGACTGTGTGTTGTAGTAATTTTAAAAAAGGGTGTTGGGCTATATATTATTTATTATTAGCCCTAAGATTTTCACGGAAGCATTATTTAATCCAATAACACAAATAATGAGACACAGACACCTGTTAGATTTATAATTGCCTTATTTATCTTTGCTGGGCAGATATTTCACTTACACTGTCTCAATATCCTCACCCCCATCCAATGCCATCCACCTTAATCCTCCTAAACTGGACTACCTTTTATCCATAATCCTATAATACTTACTTATATCCCTCCGAGGAGGACACCAGGATGGGTTAACCTGGAGAAAACACCACGTGGGCACAGGAAGGACTCCAATGATGGTGTGGAAAGGCCCACTACATCAGTGTGTGTATTCACAGATGGATAAAGAGATGCAGGTGCCTGTGGATACCAGAAAAGGATCTCCTGGAGCTGGAGTTACAGGTAGCTGTGAGCCACCCAGTATGGATGTTGGGAATGGAACTTTGATCCTCTGTAAGAGCAGCAAGTGCTCTGAGACATTGCTCAGCCCCCTGCCTGGTTTTGTTTTGTGTTTTAGCATTACATACCTGTTGTCAATTGTTAAAGTTTAATATTGATTTATCTTTTAGTTAAGCAGTGGTTATTCCTAAACCAGCTATATACCCAAATCACCACACAGAGACTAGGATTTATTTAATTAACCTAGAGCATAATGCTGGGCAATAATTACTCCATCCTAAACCTCCAAGCCTGCATAGTTTCCTGCCATTCAGATTTCCCACATTATACTTGTTTTTAGTCATATCTTAGGTCTAGTTCATCTCTCCTCCTGGTTCCAAGTCCTCTTCTGCCCAATCTCTCTTCTGACACCCCCCTCACTTCTTTCTCCTCCCCTCTGGACTAGGATGCCCCACCCTATTCTCTCCATTACACAGCATTGGTTGTTTTATTGACAATTTAGAGAACAAGTGGTAGCATGTTCACACAGACTTGAGACAGGTGATGCTTAGAGTAACCATCACATCTGGTTCTGATTGAAGCCAGATAGTGGGGGAGAGAAATCAGCATTTGAACGAACAAGGGTAAATTGTATACATTCCACAAGAATATTATACCAACACATACCCATAAGGTTTACCAGTATGCAAAAATGTTGTCAGCAGATGTGCTTAAGTAGGATAACACACACAAAGGCAGAAGGAGAGAACTGAGTCCTACATGTTGTTCTCTGACTTTCACATACACATCCTCCCCCATAAATAAAAATAAATGTAAATATTTAAAGAGCCCAAGATGGTGGCACACACTTAAAATACTCAAGAGGCTAAGGCGTGAAGGTGCTAAGTTTGAGGATAACCTGAGCAATTTAGCTAGACTATATTAAAAGTATTTTTATTATAATTTTTAAAAGTCTTATTAAAAAAAGAAGAAGAAGCTGGTAGTGGTGGCACACGCCTTTAAAGCCAGCACTTGGGAGGCAGAGGCCGGCGATCTCTGTGAGTTCAGACTCAGCCTAGTCTACAGAGTGAGTTTCAGGACAAGCAGGGCTACACAGAAACCCTGTCTCAAAACAAAAGGTATATTATTTTATGTGTATAAATCTTTTCCCTACAAAGCTGTATGGGTACCATGTATGTGCCTGATACCTGCCAGGGTCTGAAGATGTCACTGAGTCACCTGAGACTGGAGTTACACATGGTTGTGACCCACCATGTGGGTGCTGGGAATCAAACCAGGGTCCTCTGTAAGAAGCAGCAATTGCTCTTAACCACTGAGCCAACTCGCCAGTCTTTTTGTTAAAATAATTTTTAAATAATGTATATGTATGGGGGGGGCAGTGTACATGAGTGCAGGCTGCTCACAGAGGCCAGAGGTGTCACAGGCCAGGAGTTAGTGTTTGTGTGCTAATAACATGAGTGTTGGCAACGGAGCGCAATTGTAGAGAACCTGCCTTACAGTCAGGGGGCTTTGGGTTTGGATGTAATATCACAAAAAGAAAGGAAAGTGCCTACAGGTAAAAGGCCTTGTGTGGTAGTGGCCCATGCCTAGAATTCCAGACACTTGGGAGGCAGAATACAGTCTAGAATTCAGAGTAAAATCCTGTTTCAAAATAAAAAATAATAATTAAAAAAAAACTCATGTTCCAGGAACCAGAAACACTATCGATATATTTTAGCAGGAAATTTAAATTTTATGTCAGTGTTAAGTGTGATTTCCTGCCAATTTGGAAAGCTAGTTTTTCTAGAATAACATCAACTAGAAATTATTTTTTGTTTTGTTTTTTGAGACATGGTTTCTCTGTGTAGCGTTGGCTGTCCTGGACTTTGTAGACTGGGCTGGCCTCAAATTCACAGAGATCCACCTCCCTCTGCCTCCCGGAGTGCTGAGATCACAGGCTTGTGCCATTGCGCCTGGCTTGATTATTTAAAGAGATTTCAGGACAGTTTTATTCCACTAAAGAACACTTTCCACTTCTTGGTTATCTAGTAAAACTGTAGTACAATTCCATTTTCTTCTCTTTTGTGACTATACACTAGAAACTATCCGAGGAATAAAGACATTCCGAAATGGAAGAAGGTATGGATGAAGGCCAAAGGACATTCCCAGGAAGGAATTAGCCAGCTGGGTTATAGCCTATGAACACTCCTCAACTTTTGATTCAGGACTCCAGCTGAATTCATGAAGGAAATTATCTCAAACAACAACAACAGCAAACTATTCTATTTGGCAACTTAATGCACTTTTCTCTCTCAAAGCATATCTCTGTAAATTTCTTGCATACAAGACTGTTTCATCTATTGCTGTCATACAAATTGATTTCTACAGCTATATGGTTATTAAATATCCACTGGTTATTTCAAAGTGTTGGGTGTTGGTATAGTAATGTGAGCATGCACAGCAGTCAGCACTCAGTGGGTTCTGTACCAGGCACTGTTGGATGCAGTTTACGTAGAATTGCTCAGGGTTACAGTACTTTTATCTGGTTGGCTTCCCTTCCCACCCCCACGCATGACAAACAGTCTAGAAGCAAAGTTCCTGCAATTTAATCTTCACCTGCCCATCCAGAATAATTGGAATTCCAGTGTTTCTCTTTACTGTTTTGACATCAAGGAGATAGCAACTTTGTAGATTCATACTAGCTCCCCGGCCTGATCTGCCTACACAACGGCAGGTGCTTTGCTTAGAACACACAAGCTGTAAAGAAAGTATGAAGTCATAATTTGTAGAAGCCTTGATTTTTGACTTCGTGGTAGCACACACATGCTTTTAATCTCAGCACTGGAGGGGAAAAGAAGGCAGATGGATCTCTTGGAATTCAAGGCCAGCATGTTCTATATACTGAGTTCTGGGACAGCCAGAGCTACTTAGAGAAAACCTGCCTTTAAAACACCCCCCCCCCCATAACAAAAGACAAACCAGAACAAAAAAGCAGGGCAATGGTGGCATGGTAGCACATGCCTTTAATCCCAGCACTCAAAAAGAGGCATGTGGATCACTGTGAGTTCGAGCCCAGCCTGTCTACAGAGGGAGTTCAGGACAGCCATGTCATGAAAAACAAAATGGGGGGCAGGGGGTCTTAACCCTGTGTGATCACTGCTGCTTATGTAACCCCAGAGTTTGAAAAGCTGTCAGCCTGGGGCCGCATAGAGTTCCAGGCCATCCTAGGCTACAGAATAAGATCTTGTCTCAAAAACAGAAGTTCGACAAAGTGACAGTGGGCTTACTTTGTTTATTTCCCAATTTAGAATTTACCACCACCACTACCACATATTGAAAATAAAACTGGGGAGCAATTGCTGGAAAAACGTTGGCAGTTAAGAGCACTGGCTGCTTTTCCCGAAGACTTGGTTTCAGTCCCCCGACCCACACAGGGCCTAACAACCATCTGTAACCCTAGTTCCAGGGAACCCAAGGCCTTTCATACCAGGCATACAGTGGTTCACAGATAAACATGTAAGCAAGGGATGGAGAGATGGCTCAGAGGTTAAGAGCACTGGCCTTCCTTCCAAAGGTCCTGAGTTCAACTCCCAGCAACCACATGGTGGTTCACAGCCATCTATAATGAGGTCTGGTGTCCTCTTCTTGCCTGCAAGTGTAGGCAGAACACTGTATAAATAATAAATCTTTAAAAAAAACATGTAAACAAAACATCAATACACATAAAGTTAAAATTATTTGATTTTTTTTCAAAAATAGTTTTATTGTGGTGTTGTGCTGAAATTTCCTCCAAGATAACACTGAGGGAAAGTCTTAGTAAGGCTCAGAATGTTCTAAGGTGGTGATTCTCAACCTTCCTAATGCTGCAACCCTTTAATACAGTTCCTCATATTGTGGTGACCTCAACCATAAAATTACTTTTGCTGCTACTTCATAACTGTAATTTTGGTACTGTTATGAATCATAATGTAAATCTGATATGCGACCCCTGTGAAAGGGTCACTCGACATCCCACCCCAAGAAGGTTTCAAACCACTGGTTGAGAACTGCTGTTCTACGGTGAAGTGAAACATTCCATCTTGTGAGGAGGCTCGTTAAAACTCAGAAACTAGGTGGGCAATGGTGGTGCATGCTTTTAGGCCTAGCATGAGACCTAGGGAGGCAGAGACAGGCGGATCTCTGTGGTTTGAGTCAGGTCTGGTCTACAGAGTAAAAAACTCAGTAAGGAAACATAAACAATTCAAGAGGTTCCGGAAATCTCGGAAACTGGCAAGACTTACCAGTCCCTCCTTCCCCAAGCTTACAGAAACAGTGAGAGGACTACTGAAAGACAGACAAGTTGGATTGCCTCGAAGAGGTTCAGACCAGTCAAGATGGCTACAAGAGAGTCAGAGCAGCTAAGCTATCTAGAAGACATTCTCCAAACCACTGAGTTGCCTGCAAGTTGTACCTTGAGCTTGAGTTACCAGCTTTCATGAGCTGTCACCCATGCTAGCATAAGCTTTGGTGGTGTGTTTTAAAGTTATTTTTGCCTACAGTAGTAAGTTACCCCTCACCCACACTCCTGTAAAAAATCCAATAAAACCCCGTGGTTCACCAAGTTGGACTTTGGTGATAGTCTTTGGTTCCCTATCTGTCTGGGGTGAGTATGTATTTGTTTATAACTCTTCAGGAATAGTATCACACAGTAGGGTGTGTGAGAGAGAGGTGCACATGTGTGTGGAGGTCAGAAGTTGACTTCCAGGAGCTGAGTTTGTCTTCCCATCTGTTCTTGCTTGCTTCCTTTCTTTCTTTTTACAAGTTTTATGTCTTTTTAATCTGTTTGTTATTTTGGCTTTTTTTTTTTGAGACAGGTTTTCTCTTTGCAGTCCTGACTGTCCTGGAACTCACTCTGCAGACCAAGCTGGCCTCAGACTTAGAGATCTGCCTGCTCTGCCCCTCAAATGCTGGGATTAGAGGTGTGCACTAGTGCACCTTGCTGGATCTTTTTTTTTTTCTTTTACAGTAACTGAATTTAGGTCATCAGTCTTAGCAATGAGTGTGTTCATGTCCTAAGCCATCTTGCTGGCTCAATAAGTGAATCTAAGATGACAACAACAACAGAAATCAGACAGTTCAGAATTATTATTAAGAAAAGACTATAAATAATATAGATATGAATTAATGGGGGAGTAAATATGTGTATTTCCAAATGCTGGATTATAAATGAAGCCATGAAAACAATCACGCAGACTAGACACAGAGGCACATACCTGTCATCCCAATGCTTGAGAGATAGAGGCAGGCAGATCAGGAGTTTAGGGTCTCCTGGGCTATATAAGAGAGAAATGACTCTCCTAGGTTGTTCCCTGGCCTCCTCATGAGGCCAAGAATGCGCATGCCTGCATATATTATACATGGAAAGAATAAATGCTAAAAATAAAAAAGATAATGAACATCATGGTTTGTGTCCTTTTTTTATATAGATTTATCCATTTGACCAGTATTTGTTTATTGAGCTCCTGCCATGAAACTGACTCTATGCTGTTTACTATGTGATTCTCTGCTCAGTTGTTCTTCATAGGGCTGGATCAGTGTCTTATCAGTTCAATGCATGTAGTAGGTTTTCTCTGAATACTTGTAGACAAAGTGAGTTTTGCCAGGGTTTGCTTTACCATGAACTACCTCAGACATACATTTTGGGGGATTGAGAAATAACATAGACCAATAAGGCCCCATGTGACCTTTCTCTTAATTTTCACATACTCCTTCCAATTCAGCCTGTGATCCAAATAACCTAGATATAGGTCTAATGTCTGGTTATGAAACGCTCCCTGACGACAGAGCTAACTGCCTCAGCTCTCAGACGCTGCTGTCATTTAGATGTGAGCAGATTGTCGTCATGGTTGCCACTTTGCTCTTTAAAAAGGAAGTGCTTTGGTATTTACTATAGTTATCATAGTTTACGTGAGGTAATTTGGGGATATAATCAGATTATATGACTGAGCAGTTTTGGAAGTTCCAGATTCCAACACCAATACCTAACAGAAGTCATAAGATTGCATGTATACACTTGTACTATATTATTATAGGCATATTTTTGCAATGCTGAGAATTGAGCTTAGAGCCTCATTCATGGTAGGCAAGCATTCTACCATTAAGATTTATTCCAGCCCAGTTGTGTGTGTGTATATTTTTAAAGATTATTTTATGTGTATGAATATTTTGCCAGCACATATGTATGTGCATCGTGTATGTGTATGTTGACCTCTGAAGCAAGAGGAGGGTGTTGAATCCCCTAGAACTGGAGATACAGATGGCTGTGAGCCACTATGTCTGTGCTGGGAACTGAACCTGGGGCCTTTGCAAGAGTAGCGAGTGCCCTTCACTGCTGAGCCATCTCTTCAGCCCAAGTAATGCATTTTTTAATGACCAGAAGTACTAGGAGCTTTAACAGGTGTAGAGATCAAATGATATTCAACCATGGCTTTTCATTTACACCACAGTGAAATTATGTGAAAGAAGTCAAATCTTGTAGGTGCTTTCCTATGTTATCTTCCCCTAGCAATTATAGGCTCTAATACTTCAATTTGTCTGGAAAGTAACATTGAAAGGCAAAGATATGGCCCTCTCTGTCTGGTCCCCTAATAAAGAAGTGCTACTTTGGCCCTCCCAAGTGTCAGCTTTTTCTTCTCTTTTTTTCTTGGTTTAAGACAGGGCTTTTCTGTGTAGCCCTGGCTGGCCTGGAACTCCCTCTGTAGACCATGCTGGCCTCAAACTCTCTTAGATTCACCTGCCTCTGGCTTCCAAGTGCTGGGACTAAAGGAACAGGTCACCATCAGCCAGCCAAGTCTGAATTTCTAATGTATCTTCCAAAAGAAAGGGAAGACTGTCCTCCCACCCAGGAAGCACAGTCAGAGTGGTGTGCTTACTCTTTGACAGGGTTCTGGCATCTGTGTGAGGTTGTTGTTGTTTGTTTGTTGGGGGGGGGGTTAGTTTATACTTCTTAATTTTTTTTTTTTTTAGCAAATACAGAAAGTAGGCACCTCATTTCTGAATCCACAGGTTTCCTAACCTTGAGGGCAGGAAAAAAAAGACAGGGGTGTCTCAGTATCGTCACTTTTAGATGGACCTTAGATCTCAATGAGCAAGCAGCAGTCCATGGAGGAGCAACGTGAGCTTGGGTCTCTCTGAAGATGAAACCATAAACCAGAACATCAGATGTGCGTCTCATACACAATGAGCAACTCATACACAATGAGCAAGGGAGGGCTGCTAACGGAAATGTCATCTGCAGCTGCTTTTAGAGCTTGGCTCTCCCTGGTGACGACTCCTTCTCTGCCACTATGCCCCACCCTCTTCCTGCCTCGAGTCAGAGTCATTCGGGGGCTCTCTGTTCTCATCCTGCGTGCTTTGAAGCAGGCTGCAAATTGATATCTGTTACATCAGCCTCTTTCATGGTTGGCTGATGTGCCTGATGGGGCTGTAAGGCTCAGCTACAGTTTGAATCATGAAAGAAGATTTACCTTTACGGGAGCCTTGCCTAGGGTGCCCTAGTTAAAAGTGTGCCGTTCCCGCCAGTGTACCCAGAACAAGCTGCTCTCTTCCACAGCCTCCCTAGTTGTCCAGTTAACCCTGTAACTGTTGAATTACTGGCTAGGGGAGCGTGCTGCTTCCTCCAACCTTGAGCTCTCTTCCTTGCACTTTTCCATCGCCCAGTCCTCTTTTTTTCTTTTTTTTAAATTTAAGTTCAGAAACATAAGTATTTTGAAGATATCTTTCCTGACCCCACTTTTCAAGATGAGGATGGTTCCCCCTAGTATCTTGATTTTTACAATGAATATTATGCTTATTTCATAAGAATTATTCAATGTTTATCTTCCCTATCAGATTGTGAGTTCCATGAGGGGTGAAATTGTGCCTGTCTTCTGCACCTTATCTCTCCATCACCAAGTACCGTGCCTCGCCAAATTCATTTGGTGCATAAATAAATGATAAATTATATTTCATAATCACTTTGAGTCTCCTCTGTTGAAAAACCCACTCCTGAACACTTTGTGCTCTACTGATTGTTCAGGTAAAATTGAGAACAGGTATTGAACAAGAGCCAAAATTAATACAATTTGCTGAGTAGCTCTCCTTGACTTGACTACTTTTTAACCTTTCTATATCAATACAATCTAAATTCTTCTGTCATGGGAACCGTTCCTCTCTAAGAAATCATATCTTGGAAGACTGTGGTCTATTTTTATATGAAAACAGAAATTTCTGGGTACCCCCACTTGCACAGTCTCACTGGGATCAGCCACTCAGTGGTCTTAGGGGTTGGAATAAGGGTGCCTATGTCTCACAGGCCAGTGTGACACTTTGGTGGCTCTACAGTCTCAGGGGTAGGGGTAGCTCAGCCCCAATCACTCCTCGAAACATTACCTCTTTAACAGCTCTCTGCAGTGGCCTTTGCTTTTAAGAGTGAGTGTTATAATCCTTTGGATTTTAATCAGTTTAAAAAAATGCAGGAGGATAGGTATCATGCCTCATGCCTGTAATTTTAGCACTTAAGTAGAAACAGAATGATGAGGAATTCATGATCATGCTCAAGTTGGAGGTCAATATGAACTCTATGAGACCCTGTCTGAAAGAGAAGAAAAAGAAACCCGACAGCGATAATGAAAAAAAAAAAATCAGTGTTGGGCATAGTGGTTCATGCTTGTACTCCCAGAGCTGAGTTCAAGGCCAGGCTGGGCCATGTAGTAAGACTGTCTCAAAGAATAAAGAATAAAGGATGGAACACAGTAGGAACAGCACCCTCTCCATGCTACTAAAGAAATTATTTCATATAATCTGTAGTTACATTTGAGAATGCGTTCACTGACTTCAATAAACTTTTACTGAAATAAATTACCGACTCTAGGTGTTTCTGACATCTTAACCTGAGCTAATTCAACTTTTGTTTTAGTGTTGTGGCATTAGTGTCTTACTCCGTAGCCCAGGCTGACCTGAGACTCACTTGTCTGCCCCTGTGCCTCCCGGTAGTCATTCTGCCTCAGTGTCTTGAATGCTGTGACTACAGGCATAAGACACCACTGCACTCATCGACTATCTCATTCTATTTAGAAATTTCTCAGAGTAGACTCATAACTGAAAGGAGAAACTCATCGGTTCATTGACTATTGACTGAACAATTATTAATGAGCACCATAAGTCAAGCACTTTCCTAGGTGTTTGGAAATGTCAGTAAGACCAGGCGTGGTGGAGCATGCCTTTAACTTCAGCAGAAATGGGCCAGTCTTTGTGAGTTCCAGGCTAGCCAGGGCTTTGTAGTAAATTCTCTGTCTCCTTGCTTTACACAACCTCTCTTGCAGTTAGGTTAACATCATGTGACTGTAGCTGGCTCATGGCCCATGAAAGAAGTGCCATGTATAATTTTCAGGCAGAGGAAGGGATCTGTCCACGTGCTTTCCCTCTGACGCAGCATCCTCAGTGCTTATGTGTTTCAAGAGAGCCTGAGTCTCTATGGTTATGGAGTCTCTTTGTCTGCTCATGCTGCGCGTAGTAAAACACTTGAGGCAAGAGCTGGATACAATGGCATATACCCGTGATTTTAGCACCTTTGTAGTGGGGGCAGGGTGATTCCAAGTTAGAAGCCAGCCTGGGCTATTTAGTGAGAACCTGTTTCAGAAAAGAGAAAACTTGAGGCTGTATTTCTCTAAGTGCCCACAGCTGTCAAGTTCAAGGCAAGATAAAGGAGGTCTGGCGTCCAGTGAGGACTACACCTTCCCGAGAGATGAAGACTGTGTCTTCACATATAAAAAGGCTCCAGAGGAATGGGCTTTCTTCCCCAAGCCCTTTTATGAGGCCCTAATCCATTCGTGATTGGTAATTCACAGCCTCAAGGCCCCACCATTTAATACTGTAATGGGAATTAAGTTTAATCATGAAGTTTGGAGGACACACAAACATTTAAACTAGTATTATTCCATCCTTGGTCTTCCATACTCTGTAGTCTTCTCACATAAGAGATTCACTCATCCCATCCCAACAGCCCCCAGCACCTTAACTTGCACCAATCAACTTGAAGCCAAGTCCAAAGTCTCACCCAAACGAAGTGTATAACAGAGGGCACTCGAGGTACGATTCCTCTTATGGCTCTAGCTGTGAGCTTGAGAAACAGTTATTGCGTACTTCCAAAAGACAGCTAGAGGACAGACACATTCCCATTCCAAAAACTGCAATAGCCGGACGGACCAGCTAACAGCTCTTAAGTAGATCTAGAACCCAGTAAGAAAATGGCCTTAGAGCTTGAGACTGAGACTCAAGTCAAATGAGCCTTGACTGTCTGACCCACTTTCCAGACACACTGGGGCAGAGGTTAGGCCCTGGGCAACCCCACCTCCACAGCTTCTCAGGGAGGGGCTGCTGCTCACTGTGCTTGGAGTTGAGCCCCTGTGTCTCTCCCAGCCTCTCTTGCCCTGTGGAGCCTGTCTGTAGTGGCCCTCACCTCCCTGCTCTACTGAGTGCCTTAACCTTACGGAAGCTCTCTGCATGGACCTCAGGGCTCTCTAGGGACAGCATTTGAAATGTAGGTGAAGCAGCATCTCCACGCCTCTTGCACCGTGCATACCTAGAGAGCTGGCCCTACAGGAACACTGCCTACGTGCTTCCCAAGGGGTCATGACAAGCCACTCCTGGGCCCATCTGAGTCTCAGCTTGGGTGGCCAAGGAGTGCTGTGTTGGAATGTGAGTAGAGATGAGGCAGTGCTGGGCAGTGACCCTTGAGAACCACATTGGTCTACAAGCCTTCTCAGTGATTCTGCCCTCAAGGCCCTAGCTCTCTGTGCCTGTGCTGGGACTAGTATCCTGGAAGACTTCTGAAATGCCTCACCATGGTTCTTCCTCTGGCCTCATGCTAGCCCTTGTACCCTCCTTATCAGATAATCGCTTGGGCCATAACCATCGTATCCTCTGCCAGCTTCTGAAAGACAGTTGGGGAACAGACACATTCCTATTCCAAAAAAGTAGCAATAGGCCAGACAGACTAGCTAACAGCTCTTAAGTAGATCTAGAACCAGTAAGAAAATAACCTTAAAGCTTGGGACTGAGACTCAAGTCAAATGATCCTTGACTGTCTGGCTCGCTGCCAGCTGGCTTTTACAACTTAGCTCAAGGATTTTCCAAGGCTTTAGTTCTGTTCCCTTTTAAATTTTAAAGTCCATCTTTTATTTGTTTCTATCTTGTCACATTTTACACATAATTCATCAAAAGAAGCCGTGTAGCCTGGTAATATGGTGCCTGCCTTTAATCCCAGCACTCGGGAGGCAGAGGGAGGAAGATCTCTTGCTTTTGAGGGCAGCCTGGGCTACATAGTGAGTTACAGAACAGCCAGGGCTATCTACATAGAGAGATTCTCTCCAAAAGCAAACCAAAATCAAAAACCAAAAAAGAAGCCGTGCAAATGCCCTCAGTTCTTCACTTAGATATTCCTTCCATCAAATATTCCAGTTCAGGCCGGCAAGACGGCTTGGTGGGTAAAGGGGTTTACCACCAATCCTGACAGCCGGAGTTTGATCCCTAGAACCCATAGAGTGGAAAAAGAAGTCTGACTTCCACGAGTCCTCTGTCACATGTGCAGTGACATACATGTGCCTTCACACACAATCACACACATACACAAAAAACACACGATGCATACCATATACGTGTATAAATGTAAAAAAAAAATTCTAGTTGATTACTTGTAAGTTCTGCCTTACACAGAGCATCAGGACAATTTGGTCAAGTTCTTTGTCACTTTGTAACAAAATGCTCTTTGCTCCAATCTCCAGTGCCTTGTTCTTCATTTCCATCTGACACCTCATCAAAATACCTTTCCGTGCCAAGTTTGTAACCAGCATTCTGATTACAACCACTTAAGCAATGTGTAAAGCTTAGGCTGTCACTCTGGCTCTTCTGGGCCTCAGCAGAATTGCCCTTTACCCTCTGTTCCTAGCGGGCTAGGACTTTTCTAGTGTGTGCCTCTCAGCTCTTCAGCCTCTACCCACCTCTGTAGCTGCATCCCCATTTCAGATGTTAGAAACATTTTGCTCTCAATACCAACCTGCCTCTAAGTGTATTTGTGCTGTTGTTTATTTTATTTTGTGTTTATTTGTGTGTGTGTGTGTGTGTATGAACATTTTGTCCGCACACACATGAATGCCTGTTGGAGCCCCTGGAATTGGGGTTACAGATGATTGTGAGCTACTATGTGGGTCCTAGGAATCAAATCCACATTCCCTGTAAGAATAAAATGTACTCTTAAACATTGAGCCATCTCCCAGCCCTTGGGAAGCAGAGGCAAGAGAATGAATGGCCCGGAGGCTGAGAAGTTCCAGAACAAGGTGCCTGAAAGCTTGTTGTATGATGCTTCCAAGCTGGCTCCTTGTGCTCACAGAGTAGAAAGGGCTTACAGGCAGAAAAAGAAATCTGTGTGAAGCCTCTTTAGTAAGGTATTAAATCCTGTCCACAAAGGCATAGTTTTCCATCCTCACAATGTGACCACCTCCTACAAGCAAGCCCGTTTTTGTTTTTGTTTTTGTTTGGTTTGGTTTTCTTTTCAATACAGGGTTTCTCTGTCTAACAGCCGTGTCTATCCTGGAACTCACTTTCTAGACCATGCTGGCCTCTAACTCACAGAGATCTGCCTGGCTCTGCTTCCTGAATGCTGGAGTTAAAGCCATTAACCACAATGCCTGGCTACAAGCCCAGCTCTTAATATTACAGCTCTTGCTGCAGATTGAGTTCTGTTATGATTTCAGAGGGGACACAGATGCTCGAATCACATGACTCAGAGACTCGGAGCCGTGCTCGTCCTGCTCTGATTGCCAGCCTGGGCTAGGTCAGTGACATGTGTAAAATATGTGTGACAATGCTTCTGTGGTTGAAGATGCTGAGAATTCAGGGTGTGGCCCCTCAGCACGGAGTACAGCCCTGCTGTTTATTCAGTATCTTTTCATGTGCTAGGCACAGTGCTAAGCTATTTGTACTAGTGATTTATTATTGTTAAAGCCCTGAGAATCACTTTCCTTGCCAAAGGGAGACACATTCAATATTCATTATGAACTATTACATCCAGTCTTGCCAGATACCCTTCTTTCTGTTTTATTTTAATAATAGTTTGGAAACTGATGCAAGTTTTGACATTTTAGAGAGAAAAAGAAAAATCTGAGGGTTTATTCTAAAAGACTGATGCATGAATCATTTAGAGCATCCTCGGATGCTGAGTCTACGGTGTTAGAGAAGATTACTTCATTTGCCATTTTCTTTTTCCTATAAGTAGAACTGGAGATAATGTTGCCACTAATGCAAGTTTATTATTATAAAGTAAGTGGGCTAACCAACTAAACTGGAGCGCTGAACCTAACACACGTTTAAAGCACAGCTACACACTACTAAAACTGAGAACTGCAGGCCAATAGGTGACGTGATGCTTTCTTGTCACCCAGCCTTTACCGATGGGGTTTGTTGAGACTTATTCATACATGTTCACATTGTTCTCTTTGTGATCCTGGGGACTAATCCCAGAAGCTCAAGCATGCTAAGTGCATACTCTCTGAATGACAGCTTTAGTCCAATGAATGTGGGCTTTTATCATACATCATGCTTCTGCATTAATGCAAGTAAAATATGAAAGAAAGAACTCAGTTGAGGTCATTCAAAACACTTTCCTAGCCAGCTTGTCTCCTGAGTCACTTTTGTTTCTGAGTCACTCACCGATACCTATATTTCAGCCCAGTGACACCCATTCAGCCAGGCCCTGGATGCAGCTTTCCTCAGGTGGGCTTCCTCCACTGTTTTTGTTTTGCTGTCATTTTGGTGGGTGTTGTTATTGTTGTTGTTTCCTGAGGTATGTGTGGGAAAGAGAGAGAATGTAGTCTTCCAATGTGGTGCTGGATGGCCTGGAACTCACTGTGTTCCAGGCTTCACTTAGGCTGCACTTAAATTCATGGAGACCTGCCTGTTTCTGCCTCTAGGTGCTGGATTAAAGGCGCATATCACAACGCCTAACCCTTTCTGAAGTTTCCTTCAAACCTCTTGCACCCATTCTTTGCTTTTGAGATTTTATTATTTTCATCATTTTATGTGTGCATTTTGTTGCATGTCTCATGCTTTGTAGGCCACAAGAGGGTGTCAGATTCCCTGGGGCTGGAATTACAGAAAGTGGTTAGCTGCCATGTAGGAGCTGGGAACTGAACCCAGGTCCTCTGAAAGAACAGTCAGTGCTCTTAACTCTTGAGCCATCTCTCCAGCCCTGGTTCTTCATGATTCAATGCTGGTGTTTTCTTGAGTTTATTAGGTAGTGTCTGTGGGATATAAATAGGATTTGTATTCCTTATACCAACGGTTGAATCAACACACTAAATATTCATGGGTTTCATTTCTTGGTCATGTCTGAGTGAGTTTGTGCATGAATAAGCAATAGCAATCGTGGTAGAACGGCTAAGTAGCAGAAACAATTACAAAACATCTTCCACGATAAGATAAACCTGAACTTCAAAGACATTAAATATGACAATATGTGTCCTAGAGTCTGTAAAGTGCACTGCTGTTGTTTTGCAAACAGAACTCTACAGTGATACAGCTCTAATACATCAGATACCCCAGAGCCTGCAGAAAATTCTTTCATTTTACCCTTGTCCCTCTAACATAGATTATAATGATCAAGGACAAGGCTATAGAAGGATCTGGTGGATGGGAGAAAGAACTGGCTTTGGCAATGAAGATGTAAGCATGACCCTCAGCATGACAGGTTTTCATATGTATCATATGGGGAGTCAAGTTACTATTCTAGCAAAAATATCTGGCTTAGAAGGTTTTTGTGTAGGAAAAATAATGTTTGAAAAGTAGATTGTGAAGTCTGTATACAGGTGAATCAAAGGTCACATGCCAAGAACTGTGTAGGGTGTTTGGCACTCAGTATCTCATATGAGATGACACGAAGATGCCCGGTGACTAGATTGTCTCCTGGATATCTAACTAATCACAGACTCTGCCCTAGGGGATCCAGCACCTTCTTCTAGGGTCCAAAGCTACCTGAGCACATGTGTACATATATACATAACACGTAAATGAAAAACAAAAATTAAATTTAACTTGTTATATTTTCCCCATAGGTAAAATAAGGGATAATACTTTTCTCCTAGTATCATACGGTTATTGTGATAATCAAACTCACTGTGTAAGCACTGAAGCGCTAAGACCACTCACACTGAATTTGAATCCAAGATGTTACTGCTTGTAAGGCGCTGTTACCGAGTACTGAAACTAAAAAGATGATTAATAATTAATAATAGTAACAATGAACTAAGGAAAGAGAAAAGGAGAATGTCCCCCCCCCCACACACACACCTTTTATTTTTGTTTTTTCAAGACAAAGTTTTTCTGTGTAGCCTTGGCTTTCCTGGAACTCACTCTGTAGACCAGCCTGGCCTCAAACTCAGAGACTGCCTGCCTGTGCTTCCTGAGTGTTGGGATTAAAGGCATATGCCACCATCACCTGGCTGGAAAGAGAACCCCTTGTGGCTGAGCTGTCGCTCAGGAATAAGTCAGAACTTTCTGATTTGTTTCTGAGACAGGGCCTTGAGCAGCCCAGGCTGCCCTCAGACTAGGTATGTAACCAAGGAAGACCTTGAATTTCTGATCATCCTCTCTCTGCCTCCCAGGTGCTGAGATCGCACATGTGTACCGCTACCCCCAGGTTTGCTCTTTGGAGCCTTGGGAACTGAAGCCAGGGCTTTGTACACGCTAGGCAGGAAGTCTACCAACTAAGCTGCAACTTCAATGAAGAAAAGCTATACACTTATGGAACAAACAAACAAACAAACCCTACAATGAATCCGTGATTCAGGGTTCTGACCTAAGGAGCTTTAGGCAATTTGTAAAAAGACTCATGGACACAAAAAGTGGATGACCATAAAATACTGGCCACAGAGCAAGGCACAGTGGCACATGCCTTTAATTCCATCACTTAGGAGGCCAAGGCAGGAGGATCTCTATGACTTTGAGGCCAGCCTGGTCTACACAGTGAGTTCTAAGACAGAGCTACATAGTGAGATCCTGTGTTAAAACAACACACACACAGTTGCACAGGCACATGCAGACACACAGAAGCCACAGAAACCGGAGACACTGACAAAGAGACAGTTGTCAGTGGGGATGACACCACCTTTGATCCCACTTAATCCCAGCCTTGGGCAGAGGCAGGGACTGTCTTCTTTTATTTGCTGTTGTGTGGTATTTTCCTCCATGATTAAAACCTTCTGTTTTAAACTGGACTGAGGTGGTGCACCCCTTTAATCCCAGTACTTGGGAGGCAGAGGCAGGTGGGTCTCTGAGACCAGCTAGTTTCAGATCATCTAGAGTTACATAGAGAAACCATGTTTCAAAATAAAATAACTGAAACTCATTAAGATACAGGATGTTAAAAGGGAGGTCAAACATTCCATCAGGCTGGAAACTCTTTAAGTTCAGGAAGTAACCCAATGGCTTCAGAAAGTCCCTGAAAATTTATCCTTACTTTGTTCTGTCCTCCGTTCCCTATCTGGGGTCAGTGAACATTTATTTGTTCATGTTACTCCAGAAATGGTGTCACACAACAATTCTTTAAAACCCTTAAAGTGGAATGACACTTAATATTCAAATTACGGTTATAGACGCAAACTAAGAGGCTAGAGAGACAAAAGGCACTTACGTGGTTACACTGCAAATGAAAAGCCATCTTGATTTAATAGAGGGTGAGGTAGAGGGAGGGATAGACTTTATAATGTTTCAAATGCCCATAGGGTTGAAGAGCAAAGCTCCATGGAATTGGAGGACTCCAGAGACCTATCTTAAGGCTGTCTTCTTTAGGACATTCTCTTGCCGGACATTTAATCTCTGTGATAAATACTTGAGCAAAACAGTTAAAGGTAGGGTTTACTCTGGCTAACAGTTTCAGTGGTTTCCAGTCTGTGGTCAGGTAGCTTTCAGACTCAAGGCAAGATGCACCATGCTGGAAGGGGCAGCAAGAAGGCAGAGCACAGGTGATCCCTCTCATGGCTGCCAGGAAGCAAAAAGAGAGTCAGGGTAAGGCCTGGGGAAAGGTCTTCCTTTCTAAGCTATGACCCTAGTAACTGCTTCCTCTAACCAGACCCCACCGCTAGCATTTCCCCCATGGATAATGCCATTGTGTTATGAACCCATAATATATTACTGCGTGGACTAGGTCAGAGCCCTCATGATCCAATCTCTCATGAATGCTTAGGTTCACTAGCTGGCTTCCAAACCTTTACCACATGAGTCTTTTAGGATATACAGACATCCACAACAGCAATACTGTAATATTTAATTTGTGGCTGACTTCAATTTTCTGATTATTTTACCTATATGCATATTGAGTCCCCACTGAGATTTTTATGTGTGTATGCCCATGCTCACACATGTATGTTCACAAGTGTGTTCACCTGTATGTGGTATGCATGTATATGAAGTCGACAGTGAATGTGTTTTGTTGTTTCTGTTTGTTTGTTTTTGTTTTGTTTTGAGACAGGGTTTCTCTGTCCTGGAACTCACTCTGTAGACCAGGCTGGCCTTGAACTCAGAAATCCAATTGCCTCTGCCTCCTCTGTGTTGGGATTAAAGGCACGCACTACCACCACCAGTGGACACTCAGTATCTTTTACTCTTTACCTTGTCTTTTGACAGAAAGCCTCCCTGAATGTGGGGGTGCTCACTAACTGTCTACACTAGCTGGCCACTCCCCCCCACCCAACACTAGTAGACCACAGGTAAGTATAGCCATACCCAGATTTTACATGGCTTCTGAAATCTGAACTCTGAAGTCCACATGCTCTTGCAGCAAGCACTCTCCAGCTGAGCCATCTCTCCAGCCCCTCAGTGAGATTAAACATCTTTTTCCTATGGGCATAACATGTAGCATAATGCCCTCTAACAGAAAACTAACTGTGCCTCTTCCTAGTTAAACCTGGAAGAGATACATGTGCTTGATATCTGTGAAGGTGACGTCTTACATTGCTTTTCAAAGAACTGAGCCACTCCAGAAAATCCATTTTATTTGCAGAACTGTTTCATAACCCATCCCTCCTGTACTTCAATGGAATGTCCCTGTCATTGCCAAATGTTGCTTGCCTGGTGGAAATTCTTGGCCAGACCTATGGATTGCCAGACCTTGCAGCTGTTTACCCTCGAAGTCCAAATCTTCTATAACATCAAATCAAACAACATTTCCTAAGGACCTAACAAGAGTGGTCTCTGAGCTTGTTGCCAAAGAGGATAGGACATCACTCTTGCTACCCTCAAGTGGTACAGAATGCATATAAAAACAAGCATATGAATGTTAAGATAGTAATTGTAGACTTAAGGGACAGCTAGGAGTATTAGAAGAGACAGCAAATGTATACTATAGGGGGGAAAATGGCTTCCTGTGTTCTCAGCACATGCTTTATGCTCCTAGGATGTTAGGGTTATTATTTTTGGGCATCCTTGTCTTTCTGCCTAAAATAGGGTCTTTGCAGGATCACCTTTTCCTCTAAGGTTCTCAGGGCCACCGTTTCTTCTAAGAAGAAGAGGCTTGGCTTGGCTTAAAACAGTACAGTAAGTACGGCCGAGAATGGTGGTGCATGCCTGTAGTTTCAATATTCAAAAAGAAGAGATGAGAGAATGAAGAGTTCAGGGCCAACTTTGTTGTATAGTGAAACCTTGTATCAAAAATGCAAAACCCAGGGGCTGCAGAGATGACTCAGAGGTTTAAGAGCATTGACTGCTCTTCTAGAGGTCCTGAGTTCAATTCCCAGCAACCACATGGTGGCTCACAACCATCTATAATGAGATCTAGTGCTCTCTCCTGGAGTGCAGGCGCACATGCAGACAGAATATTGTATATACAATAAACAAATAAATCTTTAAAATTAATTAGTTAACGAATGCAAAAACCAGCACTCACTTTGGCAGCACATATACTAAAATTAGAACGATACAGAGAGATTAGCATGGCGTCCCCTGCACAAGGGTGACACACAAATTTGTGAAGCGTTCTGTATTTTTTAAAAAATGCAAAAACCAACACCAAACCACACAGAGAATGGTACAGTAGCCACTGCTGCCTCTTCATCTCCTGCTTTCTGCTAACCTCTTGCCTTTGGCCACTTCATTCATTTCCTTATGAGAATGAGCATCATCCCATTCCAAGTCTTCAGTCAATGTGTTCTAAAAGGAGAGAAAGCCTGAGAGTATGAGTCAACTCTATTCCTGGTACTGAACCCTGTTTGTTCTTGTATTAGTTGCCCCGAGGAACAGGGAAGAGCAATGCAACTTTGGTTTCTCTGGCTGTTAAAAGGAAGTGATTGGCAGTCAACCCATTTTACTAAGTGAGAAGAAAGAGCTTGCACACTGAGCTCCTGTTAGGTGCACACAGGGGCTTTTCAACTATTTCCTTTATAATGCTCACTGTGTGCTCCATTGCCTCTATTAATCTTGGTGCTGGCCTCTTAGGCACAAAGAGAACTAGGCTGTCCCCAAGAAATCTCCAAGCATCTGCCTGGTGGCCTGGTAAGTAGACATGCCCTTCTTCACCTTTGCCAGGTAGAGTGACTCCTACTGACCTGTCCTTCTGTCCTCCCTCCGTAATGCAATGATTTGTGTGGGCACTTACTCGTTTTAGTTAAGATTGTCACCTTGTAGAGAATGGGGTGTAGGTCAGTGGTGGGAACACTTGCCCTGCAAATGTGAGGTCCTGGGTAGCACTGGAAAAACAAAAACAGACTCTTAGGGTCAAGAATTCTTCTTTTTTTTTTTCTTATGTATCTTCATTTCCTGTTCATATCAAATTGTACAGTATGCATACCAGCACTTAACAAAAAAATTTTTTTTAAATCAGTCAATTGATGAATTGGCCATACTTCAATAGAATAAGTCTGTTAAATGATACCCTTTATTAAAGGTTATCATTTCTATACAGCAATTCATTAACAGTTAAAACATGCTGACAGGGGCCTTCGAGATGACTCAGTGGGTAAAAGTGCTTGCTGCAAGGCCTGGTGAGCTGAATTTGCTCCCAGGAACTGATGTGGGAGAGGGAGAGAACAGACTCCTGCGGGTTGTCCTCTGACCTCCGCTTCCGCAGGTGTGCCGAGCTCACTCCACTTCCCCCACAAAAGAAACCAAAAAGTGGCAATAGTTTCTTGTAGTGAATCATTAACAACCCTCCTGATAGCCAAAGACAAGCGAAGAAAGGGGGAGAGCCTAGTGCAGACTGACCCAGCACATGGAGCCTGCGCAGAACACCCACAGCAGCGGCAGTACCGCTGGGACTTTTCAGCAGTCAGCAGCTTCTGGAGGACCTCACTGTGCGCCTCACCGCACCCCGGTTCGTTCCCACACTGTGAATGAAGAAGCTGAGACACTATGGCCCAGCCTGCAACTCTGAGAGGCTCACTGACAGGGCTGCTGAGAGACTGAGCAGACGCGATAGGAATGAGTGGCTGCGCTCTTCTGACTGCCTATTTTGGCCATCTCCCTCCAATGCTATGGAGGGGTCAGAGGCCTGAGCCAAGTAAAAATATAGGAGACAGATCTGGAATCTACCTCAATGGGTAGGGCCCATTAAGATGAAAGTGGGTGCACTGTAGGGAATGCTCAAAAACAAACAAACAAACAAACAAACACCTATTGGAAGGATCACAAAGGGCCCAAACCTTCCCATTTCGTTAGCCCTTTCTTCCTAGCTAGGAATGTTGTGCATTTCAGTGTGTGGATGTTGAATGGAGGCAGGGAATGGTAATAAACCTTCCTATTTTGAATAAGTGGACAGGACAGTCCAGAACCCTGCTTGGTTTCAGAGAAGACGATAGTTTGAATGCTTCTTCCAGCAACATCTAGAGATCTCTCAAGAAGAGGCCGAAGGTCACCAAATTTATTCAGCGTGCTGTGGCCTGGTGCTCTGAGCGAATCTTAGAAGGCAGGATCTTGACTGGGAGCCACAGGGCTGCAAGGCCCGCACTCTGCCAGAGGACTGAGTTGGAGGCCCACCCTGGGCTGTAGAGTGAGACCACACCATAACAAAACAAAGCAGAGCAAAACAGAACAAGCACGGAAAGGCGTTGTTTCTCAGTGCACTTCTCTGCGTGGGAGCCCAGAAGTGTAGGGAAAAACTTCCCTCGGGGCTCAGGAGGCCCTGTCTCTCCCTGAGGGACTATTGGCAGTTAATGGTTGCTAGAGAAGGAAGTCATTTTCTTCAGTTGTGTGACCACTGATCAATTGCCCAGGCTCTGGAACACAAACCCCCACCTGTGCTCATCCGAGCACCCCTATCTAAACTGAGACTTCCTCCCCCAGCCCCCACGACTCAAGAGTAGGAGAGAAGGAATGGGAAAGAGCTAAAGGAAAGTCATGGTCCAGCATGGGGTTCCATTTCTTTAATTCCTGTATTTGGGTGGCAAAGGCAAAAGATTTCTGTCAGTTTGGGGCTAGTCTGGTCTACATAGTGAGTTCCTGGCCACCATCTCTGAGCGTGCAAGGTCACCCTGCAGCCTGGTCTACAAAGCAAGTTCAGGCCAGCTAGAGCTGTTTCAGAGAGAAACCCTGTCAAAGAAGATGAGGAGGAGGCAAAGGAGGAGGAGGAGTTGTTTTGCCAGGCCTGGTGGCCCATGCCTGCAATCCCAGCACTCAGGGAGGCAGAGGCTGGCGGATAGCTGTGAGCTTGAGGCCAGCTTAATCTACAAAGTGAGTCCAGGACAGCCAAAGCTACACAGAGAAACCCTGTTTCAAAAAAAAAAAAAAAAAACAAACAAACAAACCTTAAAAACAAAAAAAAGTGGGAAGAAGGGAGAGGAGGTAATGATTGGTCGGGACAGCCTGGCAGAGGAGAGTGCAAGAATACTCGCTGCTCTTGGGGACAGCCTGAATTTGGTTCCCAGTACCCACGTCAGGCAGCTCACAACTGCCTGAGCTTCAGTCCCAGGCCTCCACCACCCTCTGCTGGCTTCTGAGGAGGCCTGTACTCATG
Organism: Pachyuromys duprasi; assembly: GCA_028658305.1. Classification (NCBI taxonomy): domain Eukaryota; kingdom Metazoa; phylum Chordata; class Mammalia; order Rodentia; family Muridae; genus Pachyuromys; species Pachyuromys duprasi. The sequence goes on from CM053744.1 coordinate 89,872,593, forward strand.
TGCACATACCCATATGCACACTTGCATGTGTGCGCACACACAAACACGCACAGGTGATTTTTAAAAAGAATTGAAATGAAAGCTGTGGTGCTTCCAGGTCCCTCCCTCCTCCACGGTCCCACCCTGGCTGCAACCTTCTGTGAAGGACTAGAACACGTTCCTTTTGGCCGCAGTGCTTTCATCACAGGAGTGTAAACCCCAAGACAAGACCAGCATGATCTACACAGTAAGTTTCAGGGAATCCAGGACTACATGGTAAGGCTCTGTTTCAAAATTAAGTACATTAATATGATTAGTTAAGTAAATAAAAATAAATATTTCAGAAACAGTGGGTAGTGGGATATGAAATTGACCAAAACTCATTGTGAACATATATATGAAATTGTCAAAGAATAAAAAAATAAAACAGAAAGGAGTCTGTTCCCGCAGAACCTACGTCTTCTTCCGTGTACTTTGAGAGTTCAGGAGAGGTGAGGGGTTTGTCTATACTATTTCCCTCCTCTGGGCAAAGTGTTATATAACACATCTAGGCAGGGGGTCATCCTTTCCTTGTGTTTAGGCCCTGACGAGAGCTGGTTCCAGAGATCTGGCCGCGGCCATTCTCCTTTAAGTCCTGGCAGCCTTAGCTGGTAGGACTTGGAGCCTTGTCTTTCAGAGGTTGTCAGCAGGAGACTCTCAGCATGCTGGAAGCTCTGTGTGAGAGTGGGAGCCGCTGCTTTTGCTGTAGCTGCAGGAACTGTGGCCAAGAGCCAGGAACCAAGAGCTGCCTCTTGCTGTGTGCAGCGACTCCCCCAGGGCTGGCACAGCCAGGGAGTCTGCCGAGCCGTGTAAATCTTTCTCCAAGCAGTCTGTCTCTTCGGTAGCTACAGAAACAGTGTTTGTTATCCTTTGGTTTTTAAGGAGACAGGCAAAAATCCGGTGGCAACAGTCTCTCTTGTTCCTGAAGTTTGAGAGCCCACCAGCAAAAACTTTAGAAATGAAGGAGCAGCGTCCAACAGCCGGCCCCGTCTCTTAGGCTGCTGTCGGGATTTGGAGCCTCGAGAGCTTGGCACTAACTTGCCCTTTCAAGCTCAGAAAACTGAAAGTCAGTGCCGAATAGTGTAGTATTCAAAGTTTTATTTAGTGAAAGAGAAGCGTAGCCCCCTGGGCAGCAAGATGGTATTGTGATGTGGACAATAATCGACCTCAAATTTAAAAAAGAATACAGCATTTGGACCAGAGCTGGTGAGCCCTGGAGGCTTAGAACAAAAAGGGTCTTGGAGCAAGTATTGGGGGGAAGGGGTTGCTTATCCAAGGGCTGGCAAGTAAGAGATTACCTTGTCCTGTTCCGTTCTTAAGGCAAGTAAATCAATGCCTTGGGGCTAATGAGCCTGATTCTGTCAAGACCTCCATAACACAAAACAGACTTCCTAGAAACAAAGGAGAAAAGAGACTCCCTTGCTTCTGACTCCTGGCTCTGCAAGCAACTGACTCTGGTCACCAGGCTTCCTGAGTACTGAATGTGGGCTGTCAGCGTTTTGGCCCTCAGCCTTTATGTTTCTTTCCATATCTAATCAAAATTTTATGAATAAACTGCTATTGTGATTTTAAATACCAGCCTCTGGGGTTTTGAATCAGCTGTAGGAAACAAATTCACGATTTTCGTGTTAACAGATTGGATTTTGTTCTGCCTTTTGAAAGCCCGTTCCATAGACCCAGGCTGGCCCCAGAAGTTCAGCAATCCTCCTGCTTCAATTCCCCAAGTGCTGGAATTACAGGTGCAACTGTCATACCCAGTAAGGCAGATTGGACTTCTAAACACACATGGTTAAGAATCAAAAACCTCCCTGTGGCGGAGTCCTGGGAGTCCTGCCACACAGGAATTGGTGGACAGTCTTTGCCTAGGTGGTGGCCAGGATGACCCCTATTTGACTTCTAAAGTCCCGGGCACTGTGAGGGTCCCCTCAGTGCTCAAGGACAAACAGCATGTCATTGTGTTTGGGATCCTGGTCTGGGGTCTGACTTTGTGTACCTCATTTCCTCTATTTTTCCTTTAAGCACCGCCCCCCACCCCCATACCTGCCTGTCTCTGCCTCTGTCTTCTCATCTATGAACTGGGGATGACAAAGTGACTTCTTGGAGGGATTGGACAGCCTGCTAAGCCTTGCTTGTGGTACCTAACATTCCAGAAGCTCAGCATGTACAAGCTTCTCCATTTCCTTTTCTTTTTGAGATAGAGTCTCTCTCTACATAGTCCTGGCTGTCCTGGAACTCACTCTGTAGACCAGGCTGGCCTTGAACTCACAGAGATCTTCCTGTCTCTGCCTCCAGAGTGCTGGGATTAAAGACAGGCACCACCATACCTGGCCTCCATTTAATTTTTAAATTCAATTTGATTTTAGAGACAGGCCTAAACTCACCCCACACCCTTGAGCTCAAGTGATACTACTGCCTCAGACTCCCAAATAGCAGCGACCACCATAACCAGTTATTTCTCCGTTTTACTCTCATGAGATGCTACTGCTGTACTTAATAATATGCTATTATTAACTACTAATAAACTTGTCTGAGGTTGAACTCTTGGCAAGAAATAGAGCCAGAACTGAGAGTTAATCAGGCCCCAGCTTATGTGTTTGACCAGCCAGTTAAACTGTCTGACAGTTCAGTAAATACACGAGGATGTGTTGTTGCCTTTAAAGGAATAGGTTTGGAAGGCTCTATATTATTTCCATGTGGAAACTTGGGTGGGTGGGTGGGGCTTATGAAATCTGTGATGCGCAGTAGGGTTTGTTGTTTTGGTTTTTGAGACTATCTCATGTAGTCCAGGCTGGCCGCAAATTCACTGTGGAGCCGAGGATGACTTTGAACTCCTTGCCTCTACTTCCCAATGGCAGGGTTACAGGCATGTGCCGCTAAGCCTGGAGTTTTAGGTGCTGGGGATTGCACTCTTCCAACAGAGCTTCACCCCCCGCCCCTTTGAGCTTAAAGCCCCCTCTCTCTCACACACACACCTCGTACAATGGCCTGCCTGACTTTAACTCACTTTGTAAAGGAGAGTTGCCCAGAACTCCCAGAGATCTCCCTGGCCTCTGTTTCCTAGAGCCACCACAGCTGGCTCTATCTGGAATTTTACATCTAGGAATGTAAAAATTGACATCTTAGGTTCATCGGGCTTGCTTGGGAAGCTCTTTTATTATCCACTTTTATCCTGAGCCTGTTTTGTTTATTTATTTATTTATTTATTTTTTTTATTTTTTTATTGAGGCAAAGTTTCACTTTGTAGCCCAGGCTGGCCTTTAATTTATCATGTAGGCCAGGCTGACCTCAAGCTAGCAGGGATCCACCTGCCTAGGCCTTACATTTTTGAGCTACCATGCTCACCTTGAAACTTACTTTAAAAAAATTTGTTTTTTAATTTAAATTTCTTTTTATTGGTGTTTTGTTTGTGTGAGGTTGTTGGATCCTGGAGTTATAAACAGTTGTGAGCTGCCATGTGTGTGCAGGGAATCGAACCCAGGTGCTCTGGAAGAGCAGCCAGTGCTCTTAACTGCTAAGCCATCTCTCCTGCCCCTGACTTTCTTTCTTAGTATCATTGCACTTATTTATTTGGGCATTGTGGTACATGAGTACAAGTCAGGACAGCCTGGTGGGATGGCACAGGCCTTTATTCAGTATCAGGCAAGTAGATCCTGAGTTTGAGGCCAGACTGGGGAGATCTAGGCCAGCCAGGGCTACATAGTAAGACTCTCTGAAACAGTAAGCAAAGAAGAAGTCAGAAGACAACATGTGGGGATCGGTTCTCTTTACCACAGGGCTCTCGCGGCTCTCGGGGCTCCGGCTCAGGGACCCAGGCATGGCAGCAAGCACCTTTTCTGCCAAGTCATCTATCTGGCTGTCTCTTGAAGTTTGCTTTTGTTTTGAGACAGGTCTCATGTTTTGAGACCAGACCTCTGGCTGGCCTGGAACTTGCTAAGCAGACCAGCAGACTGGCCTAAAATTCACAGAAATCAGTCCATCTCCTGCTTCCCAAGTGCTGGGATTAAGGGCATGTATAACCACACTCGGCCCACAGCAAACTCTTAAGATGTCAATAAATTCATGCAAATATTAGATTTAACATGTCCTAGAACATGTTATGTAGTTTCCTATGCCATTTATGAAACAGTATGAAATGGAATTAGCCTTCTTGATGATAAATAAAGAAATAATTGAGATTTGAATATAAGGAAATAAGGCAGAATAATGAGTTAAGTTTTGAAGTTGACAGATAAGTTTGATTTTGCTTCTGTTAGTTATCGCATATGTGGACTTTGACAAGTTTCTTAGCCGGTGACTCATTCTTGAATGAAAAAAAGAAATAAAAGGAGAACATGACGGCTCCTAGGTTTGATGGAGGAGAAGGTTTATTGTAGATATGAGAGAGAGCATAGCCAGAGGCAGGGACATCTAAGAGAGTCCAGAGTGGACATGACCCTGAGCCAAGCCATGTAAAGAGAGGGGGGAAGGGAAAGAGGGAGAGAGAGGAACCAGGAGCAGTGGCCACGAGGGCAAAAGATCAAAAAGGTGAAAAAGGACCAATGTAATCAGAATGACCGGGTTACATAGGAATCGAAAAGCTGGGGGAAGGGAAAACCCAATCCAGTTCCTGGACTGGTGAGTTCTGGATAAGGGGCGCGGTATGCCAGCCAGGAGGACTCAATAGCAGGTAGGAACTGAAGGATTCTGGGAGAACCTGGACATCAGCCTTCACTTTGATATGTTACTAGGCACCTCAGCCGATTGTCCTGGGTTTGAGACCCAACAATTCTGAGCTGTAAATTGGGGATAATTTGTACCTACTACACAGGATAGTGACTCGCTAATAGTGAATTAATTGTCAGAGACATCTAGGAAACTAGGAAAGTGCACATCTAAGTGTGTCTGTGAATGTATTTCCAGAGACAATTAACTGACGGGGAAAAGTCTGTCTTGAATGTGCGCAGCTCTGTTCAGTAGGCTGGAGTCCGAACGGAATAAGGTTGGAAGAAGAGGCAGCCAGCCCCTGTGTGCAAGTCCAGCTGTTCCCTGAGCCAGTGTGTGCGCTCCCGCTGCCGACCACTGCCAACCAGACTTCAGTCTCTTCAACATGGACCCACACCAGCGACTCTCCAGGAGGCATTGCTTCAACCTCACGCTGGGCTCTCTCCTTGTTCTCCTTGTTCTGAGGCCTCTGGCTTCTCGGACTGAGAAGCACCTGGGTTGTCTGGCTCTCCAGCACACAGTCAGCCGTTGTTATGCTACCCAGCCAATCATGAAGTTCAGTTAACAAATCACTGTTTGCATTCTGTTGGTTCTGGAGAACTCTGACTAACAGAGCAAGTGTTTTATCACTTTGTTGATGGCCTGAAATATTATCAGTGGGTAAGTAGCTCCATGCCTGCCCTGTGCACTATGCTCTGAGTCATCTGGATGACTTCTCCTTCTCCTCCTCCTCCTCCTCCTCTTCTTCCTCCTTTAGTTTTGCCTTTTTTTTTGGTGGGGGTGTTTCAAGACAGGGGTTTTCTTTTTTTTTTTTTTTTTTTTTAGGGGTTTTCTCTGTAGCCCTGGCTGTCCTTGAACTCACTAGACCAGACTGGCCTTGAACTCACAGAGATCCACCTGCATCTGCCTCCTGAGTGCTGCTGGGATTAAAGGCATTTGCTGCCATGCTGGGCTCTACTTTTTAGTTTATTTTAAATTATTTCGCATTTTTTATGGAGAGCACAAGTGTTGTCACACAAGTCAGAGAAGTGTGTGTAGAAATCAATCATGTGGGATCTGAGGATAAACCTCAGGTGGTCAGGCCTGTCACCTTTGACCTGTTGAGACATCTTCCAGGCTTGTTCTGTACTTTTCAGACAGGGTTTGTATAAGCCAGGGTGGCCTGGAACTCACTGTGTAGTAAAGGATCATCTTGAACTCCTGATGCTCCTGCTTCAGGGTCTCAAACACTGAGATTGCAATCGTGTACCTTGTTTGTGTGAATGGGTCCCATGTAGCTAAGGATGACCTTGAACTTCAGATCTCTTACCTCTACTCTGTGTTTTGGTTTGTACTGGGGATTGACCCTGAGTCTTTGTATGCAAGACCCTTGTCAACTGAGCTGTATCGAACAGCCCAAGTTGATATGTTTAGACAATTAAAAGCATTTTAAGTATATTGAAGCTAGGTGGTGGTGGTGCACACTTTAATCCCAGCACCCAGGAGGCAGAGGCAGGCAGATCTCTGAGTTCGAGGCCAGCCTGGGTCTAAGAGTGAGTTCTAGGACAGCCAGAGCTATGTAGAGACGCTGTCTCAAGAAACAAAACAGAACAAACAAGCAAAACATTGAAAGTTAGGTGTGAAAAAAAATAGATATATATGCTAGTTGCTGGCATTCAGGGGAAACCAAAAAATAAGATACTTCATATTATTTTTATTATTAAAATAAATATTTGTTATGAAGATTAAAGTTTACATATAAGCAAGGGGATAAAAACAGAACTATAGGCCAAGCTTGGTGGTGTAATACCTATAATCTCTGCACTTGAAAGAGAAGCGGGATGGAGGAGAAAACAAGCAACAGGACAGGAGTATGCCAAGGAGGTCCTCTGGGGGGGTCAACGTAGCGATGTATCAGAGCAGATATTAAGACTCGCGATCAAGCCTTTGGCAGAGGGCAAGGAGTGATGATAGAAATCAAGGAGGTTGGTGAAACTTGGAGAGAACAAGAGCTCCACAATGACTAAACTGAGCAGGGCACAGGGGTCTTGTATGAGACGGCTTCTACAATCAAGGACCATGTGTGGATGTGGACTGGAACCCCTGTGCAGATGGGACCCATGATAGCTAG
>CM053744.1:89879521-89905048 GCA_028658305.1 Pachyuromys duprasi
GGAGTGGGAGGGTGGGAGGAAATGAGGGAGGGGGCTACGCCTGGGATGCAAAGTACCTAACCTGTGATTGATAACAAAAAATTTTAAAAAATGTAAAAAAAAAAAAAAAAGAAAGAAAAAAAAAAGAGAAGCGGGGGTAGAAAGAACAGGGAGTCAAGGCTAGCCTCTGTTACATCGTAAGTTTGAGGCCAGCATGGGCTACAAAAGAGCCTGTGTCAAACAAACAAATAGAAAACCCAAAAGAAACAAACAAGCAAAGAAAACACACACACACACAGTGTGGCCCAGAACTCAGTAGGTAGTTCAGGCTGGTCTCAGAATTTTTGACAGTTCTGCTTCAGCCTCCTCAGGGCTGGGATTACTGGCTTACACCAGGGTATCTGGGCTTACTTCTAGGTCAGACCCACCATCCTTTTATATATTCACACATTAATTCCATGTAAGAATGAGCCTTTCTGGAAGTGCAGCCAGAGTAAGGGCTCTGGCAAGAGCTGTCCAGCAACAGACCGGCCTGCCTGGCACCATAGGCCTGTTTACAAAGGTCCCGAAGCTTTAGCTGCAACCCCTTGTCGGTAGAGTTATGGAAGCCTTCCTACATGAAAGAGAAGTCATGCCGAATGTTCCCTAACGCTCCTCCTGCCCCTGACATTTTAGCATCATGAATTATTCTCTGGAAGTGTGTACAGAGGTATGAGATTCCTAGCCTACATGGGCGTTTGGTGTGGTTCTTCGTTTCTTGGCTAGTGAGGACAGCTCCAAGTTCACGCCCGTGAAATTTATAGGAAATTCCTTGCATAGTTCAGGTGGAGAATCTGCTCTCCTTTGTCCAAAACCGAGGACGTGCAAGTCTACCAACGAATCCTGGTCAAATGGAGAAGAAAGCAGAGGACGGGGTGTGCCTGCAGAGACTTCATCTGATCCTCAGACACTGTTTGTCTGCATTTTTAAAATTATTATTATTATTACTATTTGAGGTTTGTTTGTGAGAAAAATTCCTGACTTGGCAAAAATTCATAGTAATTACTCAGGAGAAAGGAATGAGAAGAAACAAGCAGACCTAAAAAAAAAAGCATTGATAAGGTGGGGGAACCTGAGCATGGGGCTTCAGTGGGAGAGAAGAGGTCTGCAGAAGGCCCACCCAAATGCTTTTGATGTTTGACCAATTATTAGCTTATTATTCTTCCTGCTATAGATGCAGCTGCAATTTATGTAACAGGATGTTTAAAAAGATGAAAGAGAAGGTGTAGTGGCGCTTTGAGGTGATAAGAGCTCCTAGAATATGTATTTATGGACGTTTAGAGTATAAGTTCCCGTACATTCTTATAATAAAACACCTATTTGTTTTTCTTTTCATAAGAGCAACAACTAAAAATTGGGCTTCAATATGGCAGCTTCCTGCGGCGAGCGATATAGGAACAACAGCAAAGAAAGTGAACAAAGAGTTATTGCCGAAGTGGTTGGAGGTGGTTCAATCTGTGGCCCCCGCTGGCTCTTAATTAGCTTTGAGCTTTGGGTCCAGAATGTTTTATCTTTGTATTATACAAGTGTTGGAATTTATTTGGTTTCAACCTGTTTATCATAAAATGGATTCTTCTATTGTTCGAGGAGGAGGGCCCTGTGAAATTCGTGACCGAAATCACCCCGTGTGAAGATGAAAGCGAAAAATAGTTTTTGCTGGACGGTTTGTGGGACCAAAGTTGAAATGAGTTGAACGGTGTGTCAGAAGGCTCTGTATATGCTGGGCACAGTGGCACATAGACTTTTAACGCTTCAACTCAGGCAGAGGCAGAGGCAGGTGGATCTCTACGCTGCTCAGTCTGGTCTACATAATGAGTTCTAGGCCAGCCAGGGCTATGTTATAAGACCCTGTCTCAAAACAAACAAACAAAATCTTCTATAGGTATCTCAACTAGAGTGACTCACAGGGTCTGGAGACTCCTGCTGGGTGTGCTGTCCTGTTGACAACAAACTGGTGCTGGGCACCCCATAAAAAGGTCTTGGGACATGTTCTTAGAAGTGCTCTCATTACCCATGGTTTATTTGCTAATTTCAGTTATTTCTCCTAGCAACCTAGGCAAGTGAAACACCCCTCCCCTATATGTACATAATTCATGTGTGTATATAGGTACAGTATATGTCCAGTTCCTTTCTGTTTGAGATCAAACTTTTTTAAAGTAATGTCTCTTTCCCCTAGGTCCCTCAGTATGCATTCCTTAAAAACAAGGGATTCTCTTTCATAGCCACAATACAAATATGAAAACTAAAGAAGTCAATTCCAACCAAATAAAAATTTGTGATCTATAAGCCTCATTAAAATATGGTTCCACTGTCTCAAAACATCATTATAGTAAAGCCCATTGCAGATCATTTATCACATCTAGTTGTCCAGTATCTTTGGTGGTACGGTGAGTTGAACCCGGAGCCTTCAGCTGCTAGGCAAGCACTCACCCACACCTTTACTTTCTAATCTGGAATACATTTTCTGTACTTAGGACCATGACATATTGAGGACATATTGGAGAGTGTCTGTCGTCTGTTGGTGTTCCCTCCATTAGACTCAAGTTATGTCTTCTTAGCAGGAATACAAGGAGCGATGACAGTTCATAATCGCAAGGGCTGATTTGTTCCGTTACTGCATCAGTTGCTTCTCCCAAGTTTCTTTACTTTAAGAGCAGTGGTTTTCCTTTTATAGTTAATACTTTGTTGGGAGATAGTCTGAGACTATGTGAAGAGCCTACCTGCCATCAAACCTGTATCACTGGGTTTAGCATCCAACATGACACTCCTGTCTCTACCTCTCAGGTGCTGGGATTTCAGGCATGCATTCATTCATTTGTCTACGTGCCAACACTGAGAAGTGGAACCGTATTCTTAACTACTCTACTCAATGACTCTTGTCCCATACAAGTATCTTTCTGGTTCGCTTCAGGATGGTTCCTCTGCTACTGAATAAAGATACATCATAGCTCACTTCATCCAAACTGGCCCATCTATCACTTGGATAAATCAAACCCTCCAGAAAACGATATAGGCAGTGGTGGCACCTGCCTTTAATCTCAGCACTTGGGAGGCAGAGGCAGGCAGAGTTCTATAGAAGGAGTTCTAGGATGGCCAAAGCTACACAGAGAAAACCTCTCTCTCTCCTTTTGAATGTATGCTCTGTAATAAACTCTGTGTCTATGCTACTCTCTGTGTCTCACTTCAAGTCTTTCAACCCAGATCACAAGGACTAGGGGAGACAAGGGGAGTTTAGACCAAGACCCCAGTGACACTACCATTTTGAAGCCAACCCATACATACACTGAATGGAGGCCACAGGCGTCTGATGTCAGTGATATATGGCTGGTGTTCTCCAGATCCAGTGCTGCTCCGCTTCTTTGGGACCATGATGCTGGCTGCTTCAGCCCATGATGTCTTTCGTAGACATTCAAACTGTCAAAATCACCCTCACCTCACCTCAGCTTTGTTCTACACAGAGGCAAGATGACTCTGAAATAGATGCTTGGAATCCAAATGCTTCACAGGACTATGTAGGATGGACAGAAAAACATGTGTGTGCATGTGAGTGTGTGTGTGCACACGCACATACACAGACACTCACGAATGCACATGCTTCATAAGGCAGGGCCCGCACTCATTCACAAACGCAGGCACACAAGTACCCACGCATGCACACATGCACGCGTGCACGCTCTTCATAAAGCTGGTCTCACATAGCCCAGGCTAGATTTGAACTTCTTTGTAGCTGAAGATGATCTTGGGGGCCTGACCCTTCTGCTCTCACCTCCCAGGTGCTGGCTGAGGTTGTGGGAGGGCTCACACTTGCTCAGCTCACATGTTCCTGTTGATTTTAGGTCTCATAAACCATGATTCACACAGGAATCTGGTTTGGGTCCAGAGTCTCTTCTCTCTTCCAGCCTTAGCTAGCAGGCTTTTCTTCCCATAGGATGAACTTTCCTTCCCATTGTATGAGCTGCCAGAGTATATCAGCTTAAACTCTCTAAACACTGCCGTCACTTTCGCTGCCCTCTGAAATTACATGCATCAGTAGTGAATTTGGAAACCATCTGGAAGACAGAAGACTGTACCACAGCTGCAGCAGTCCCCTCCCAAAATTTTGATCCAAGGAAAAGAATTCCTTTTTGAGCCTAAAGATTTGATCCAAAGTAAAGAATTCCTTTGCTAGGTGAGGTGATGCACATGCCTGAAATCCCAGCACCCAGGAGGTGAGGCCAGAGTTACCAGGAGTTCAAGGCTAGTCTGACTACATAGACATTAAACCCCACCCCAGCCCTCCCCCAAAAAGAGAAAGCAAAAGGGAAGAAAGAATGATCAGGAAGGGGGAAGAGGAGAGAAGGGAGGGAGGGAGGTAGTTAGGATGAAGGAGGGAAGGAAGGAAAGAAAGGGAAAAAAAAGACTCCCTTATGAACCTGCTGACTGAGGGAAGGAAGGGTCTGGAGAGCCATGAGCCACAGGCAGTCACAATGACACCACAATGACAGTCATCCACACTCATTAAAAACCACCAAAATGTAAATGTTATTTTCTTTTATCAACAATGCTAATCTGTCCCTCATAGATCATTTTCTCTCTTCTCTCGTTTCCAAGTGAGTGCATCTGAAGGAGAGCTGGCTGGGGTTGGCCAAGTAGTCTGTGGCTAGGAGACCGACAGCTTATTTGTACATGGAATAAGGCCAGCACTCGCTAACCTTGATGCCATTAACATTCCTCCCCAGCTATTGAGCCAATTACCCATAGACTAGTTAACAGGTGAACATTTATTACTAGGTATTATTTAACATTATTTAATTACTTTCACGAAGATAAACATCTCCCATTTACATTAATGATACACGTGTAAGTTTACAAGACAGATAATTCTGAATTAGAGCCAGAATACATTAAGTCTTCAGCATTCAGATATGAATAATTGGCTGTCCGTTGTGGCTACTGAAATTACTTCCTGGCTAGTGTCTGCCTAGCACACATGAGGCCTTAGGTTTGAGCTAAACTAGCACTCAATAAGGTGTAGTTTATTATCCAGTACTTGAGAGGCAGAGAACAGAGGCTCCCTCAGGAGTTCAAGGTTATCCTTGGCTGTACAATAAGTTTCAGGCTAGCCTGGGCTACTTGAGACCCTGTCTTAAAAAAATAATAATAATAAATAATGTTTCTTTTACTGCATTATACTTAGGCTTCACGAAGAATGGAGTTTTGTTTTATTACTCTGTTTCTAAAAGCCAGTACATATGCCTGACACACAGTCAAGATTTAATAGCTATTTGTTGAACAAATGAAAATAGTTTGAGGCTGGGGCTGGAGAGATGGCTCAGTGGATGAGGACACTGTCTGCTCTTCCAGAGGTCCTGAGTTCAATTCCCAGCACCCACATGGTGGCCCACAACCATCTACACTGGGATCTGTGCCCTCTTCTGCTGTGTACATGTAGAAAGTACTCATTTACATTAAATAAATAAATTTAAAAAAAAAAAAAAAAGAAAATAGTTTGAGGCATAATAGAAGAAAATTAAACATTACTAAACTAAAACCTGAAGGAATTATTGGATATAATTTATATATAAATTTTGGATATAACTTTGGAATTATTAGATATAATTTATAATATAACAATAAAGAGAATTGGGGAGCGGGGGTGCTGAGGAATCAGCCTCTCAGAAAGTGATTGCTGCCTGAGGAGCCCCTCTCCTGCCCTCTCCTGCCCTCCTTTCCCCTCCCCTCTCCCGCCCTCCCTCCCTGCAATTCAGTAGTTCAAAGGCTCCCTAAGAAGATAAGCCTTTCTAAGAACTGACCTAGATCCTTAAATAGATATTTAAAATTTTCATGTGTTTTGGGAGTAGCTAAGGGGGTGGCCTGTGACTTGAAGTTTCAAGCTGCACATTTTAAAGGGAGAATAAGAAGGTGCCCCGGTGCCATTAGAAGGGCTCAGGTTCAGGGGTCTCGAACTCAAATGCATTCAGAGGCCAAGCCTTCAGCATGACAGGGTAAGGCAGTTAGATACACTGCAGCAGAAGAGTAGGGTCTGGAGAAACGAGTAACTGCACACACCAACACCTTCTGAAGACATTAAAGGCCAGCAAGATTGGGCAGCGGGTCAAGGTGCTCGCTTATGGAAGCCTGATGACCCGAGGTTGATTCCTGGAACCCCTATAAATCGTGCTTGCACACACTAAACAACCCCGCCTTTTTCTGTGTCTAGTAGACCTATACTGTCTCATACAGTGGATATGAGGACAAGAGGATGAGCCTTATTATAAAGGGACAACATGTCATCTTGCTTCACATTTACTCTTCTGCTAGACACATCTCAGAGAACTAACCTCTTCGGAAGAACTGTGCCCAGGCAGTTCGGTGACAGATGGACCAAGTGGAGCTGTTGCCTGGTGGGCAGCATGTGATGAAGAGATGGTCTGAGGTAACTGAATAATTTCCAACCAGTAGAGGGTAACTCGGAATAGATGGTAGAACCCAGTGCCCTTCCCCACTAACATCTTGTAAGCTGAGCAGTGCTGGCACACACATTTAATCTTAGCACACAGGAGACAAAGGCAAGTGGCTCTCTGAGTTCGAGGCCAGCCTGGCCTACAGAGTGAGTTCCAGAAAAAGACAGGGCTACACAGAGAAACCCTCTGTGTGTGTGCGGGAGGGGGCTTTTGTTGTATATTTTGATACACAATGAGATGCATGGGATGGTTTAAATGAGGATAGCCCCTCTAGACTTATATGTTTGCATACTTGGACCAAGTGGGTGAAGCAGTTTGGGAAAGATGAGGAGGTGTGGCCTAGTTGGAAAAGATATCTAGCCGGGCTCACCTGTGATCCCAGCTCTGGTGGAGGCAGAGGCAGGTGGATCTCTGTGAGTTTGAGGTCAGCCTGATCTACAAAGTGAGTCCAGGACAGCCATGGCTACACATTGAAACCCTGTCTCAAAAACAAACAAACAAAAACAGAAAAACAAAAAGGAAGGAAGGAAAGGAAGGAAAGGAAAAAAGAAAGAAAGAAGTTCCTGGGGTAAAAGTCACTGGGAGCAAGTTAGGATGTTTCCAAAGGCCATACCATTCCGAGTTATCTTTCTCCCTCCTTAGCCCACCACACTCTCTTTTTACCCATGCCTGTGGATCAGGATGTAAGCTCTCAATTACTGTTTCAGCGCAATACCTGCCTGCTGCTGTATGCCCAATTATTATTGTCATAGACTCCAAACCCTCTGAAACTGTGAACCCCAACAAATGTTCTTTCATAAGATGCCTTGGTCATGGTGTCTCTTTATAGCAATAGAAAAGTAACAAAGGCAGCAGCTGGTACAAGGGGTAGGGTATTGTTGTGGCAGGCCTGATCATGCTGTTGGGGGGAAAAATTTGAAAGACTTGGGACTTCTTTGGACTATGAAAATGGTTGAACGCTTTAAATAAGATTAAGTGAGCCATCCCTTTAGGAACCTGGAAGACAGTAGTGATGAGAGCAATGAGGCCCAGTTCAAGAGGTTTCAGAGAAGAATATTAGCAACTGGGCTAGAGACTGTAGTTGTAATATCTTGGTAAAGAATATGGCCAGCCACTTTTTTTCTCTCATCTTAAGAACTTTCCTGCTCTGGTTGTCCTGAAACTCAGTTTGTAGAGCAGGCTATCCTCAAACTCAGAGTTTTGTCTGTCTCTGCCTCCTGAATGCTGCTGGGATTAAAGGTATGTGCCACCATGTCTTCTGACCTTAGATTTTTTGTTGTTGTTGTTGTTGGGACTGAAAGACTATTGGGACTTTGGAAGTTGAACAAATACGTCTTGCGTTATGATATGGCTGCGAGCCTATGAGGCCCAAGGAATGGAATGTGTTTGAATGAGAATGGCTCCCATAGGCTCATACGATTGGTCTCTAGTTGATGAGTACCTGTGCAAAGGATTAGGAGGTGTGTGTGTCACAGGTGGGGACGGGTTTTGAGGTTCCAAAGATTCACCATTCTCAGTGTGCTGTCTCTCTCTGCCTCTTCCTTGCAAATGAAGACATGAGCTCTCAGCTTTTCCTACCACCGTGGATTGCCACTGCCAACCTGGACACTCACCCTCTGGAACTGTAAACGTAATTAAATGTTTCCTTTTATAAGTTCCCTTGGTTACTGAATTTTATCACAGCTGTAGAAAAGTCACAAAAAAAATGAGTAACTGATATAGAGGCTGTAGCTAAATGAATATTTCTTTCTTTTCCTTTGTTTTGTTTTGTTTTGGTTTGGTTTGTTTTGGTTTGGTTTGGTTTGGTTTGTCTTGCAGACAGGGTTGGGTTCCTCTTGTAGCCCTGGCTGTCTTGGAACTCTCTCTGTAGACCAGGGCTGGCCTTGGCTCTGCCTCCTGAGTGCTGGGACTAAAGGTGTGTGCCACCACTGCCCAGCACATAATATTTTCTAAAATGAGAAACTTCTCAACTTCAAGACCAGCAAAATCTGGATGTTTCCAGATAGCTCAGGGCAATGATTGTCCCAAATGACTCTCATCAGCAAACTCAAAGGCATCTAACTGCCTTCACGTGCTTGAAGCAATCATTAATTTGAGTTTCTCCTAATTTAGAAGCTCATTAATGAAGGATTAGTTCATTTTTCTATCTTTTAGAGCAAAGGTTGAAAAGTAAGGTTGAAAAGGCTATAGATCCACACCTACACCAGGAGACTGAAGTCAGTGAGGGTGAATTAGAGGCTAGCCTGGGCTACGCAGAATAACCCTGTCTCAAAAGCTAATCAGTCAGAGGCACTGAGTGATTTTGATAGCAATCTGAAACAGGATGGATACAGAGTTTTGGGAACTGGGAAAGTTTCCCCCTGTACTAGAATTTTTTATTTTGAGACTGTGTCTCATAGCTTATCTCAAACTTATGATCCTCCTGCTTCAGCCTCCCAAACATCTAGGATTACAGGAATATACCACCACACCCAGATCTCCTTTTAAAAGAGATTTATTTTTGTTTTATGTGTATGAATATTTGCCTGCGTGTATGTATGTGTATCACATTTGTGCCTGGTGCCCATGGAGGCCAAAAGAAGGTGTGAGAGACCCTGGAACTGGAGTCCCAGGCCGTTCTGAGTCCTCATGTGGATTCTGGGAGCTGAACCTGGATCCTCTGCAAAAACAGCCATTGCTGTTAACCACTAAGCTGTCTCTCCAGTCACTCCTTCTTGGTTTAGTAAATTGTTATGTGCATAGGTGTTTTGCCTGCATGTATGTCTGTGTGAGGGTGACAAATCTTGGAGTTACAGACAGTTGTATATTGCCATGTGGGTGCTGGGAATTGAACCCAGAGTCATCTGGAAGAGCAGTCAGTGCTCTTAACCACTGAGCCATGTCTCCAGGGCCTTGTTTTTTTAATCACAGAAGATGATTTGAGCTATTATTTGCCAGGTGAAGACCAACCCAAGTATTGGAAGTATCTTTTAGTTGGCTCTTCTAATATTAAAGATCAAGAGAATTGCTCAGAGAGGCTGCTCGGTCCATATGTCCCATGAAGGAGACTAGCAAAGATGAGCTAAGACATTGCATTAAAAGTGAATCAAGGCCATATTCTACACCCAAATATTTCTATTGTTTCAGCCTACTGAACTTTCACCCACTTAAGACCTTCTTTGAACAATCCGATCAAAAACAAGATCTTAAAATAATTTTTTTTTCTAGATTGTTTGCTTACAGTTAAACCTTTAGACAGGAGGCCAACTCTCAGTAGTCATTTTCAAATAGGTGAACTTTGGACTAAATAGATTTAAAAAAAAAAACAAAAAACAAAAAAAAAATTCTACAACCTTCAAACAGTCATGTAAATGATGCCAGTATGTTGGCTTTATCAGCGCCCCTCAAGTGTTTGCTCTCTCCCAGGGAACCTTACAGAAATTAGGAGGGCTTTCATGGTCCTGAAGAGAGGAGTGCAGCTGTTTGGTTCACGGTGACCCACAGATACAGGTTGGATTGGGAGGCCTACACAGGGAAGGAGGGGTGAGGTGCACATTCCTATTCCTCCCCTGATAGGTGCCTTCTCTTGTCACTATGCTTGCTTATCTCCTGCCCTTTCAGTACAGGTCAAAGGTAAAGTTACACAGGAAAACACTTTCTTACAACTCTCAAATTTGCCAGGCAGTGGTAGTACATGCTTTTAACCACAGCACTTGCCAGGCAGAGGCAGGCAGATCTCTAAGTTTAAAGCCAGCCTGCTCTACAGAGTGAGGCCCAGGATAGCCAGGACTACACAGAGAAACCCTGTCTTGAAACAAACAAACAAACAAGCCCAACAAAAGAAGAAGAAGAAAGAAAAGAAAAAAAATGTTCTCTTAGACCTCTAGGAGAAAATGAAGAATTTTGGATATGGGACATGCAACCTGTTTTTCCAGTCTCTTTTTGTGTTGCTATGTAAAATGTTGATACAGTTAATATGTCTTATGTATGGTTATGCCAATAGTTTTCTTAAAACTGAAGTTCTTATTTATTTTTGTTGGTATATGTGTTATTTTATTTATTTATGTTTGTTTGTTGCTCTTTGCTTTTTGAGACAGGGTGTCTTTGTCCAGGTCCTGGCTGTCCTGGAACTTGCTTTGCAGACCAGGCTGGCCTTGAACTCACAGAGTTCTGCCTGCCCCTGCTCCCTGATTACTAGAATTAAAGGTGTGCACCACCACAGCCCAGCTGAGGGTCTTATCAACAGGGCTAAAATAAGGTAGGTAGTATTTTAAAAATAAAAACCATTTCCATATTGTTTTTCAAAAAGGTTATCTAGCACTTCCTATTTCAATAGCAACACAGGAAAACACTACCCCACAGCCTTGTAAATGAAAATGAGGACATGGTGTAGTGGTATGGTTGAGGAGAAGGGTTTTATTGTAGATATGAGGGAGAGAGCAGCCAGAGGCATCTGGAAGGGTCCAAACTGAACCAGGCCATAAGAGAAAAGAGTGGAAGGATGGGAGAAGAGAAGAGAGGGCAAGTAGACTAAGAGAGGAGCTGAGGACCGAGATCGAGAGTGGAGGACGGAGAGCGAGCCAGGCAGGAGCCAAGAGGCCAAGAGACTGAGCGGCCAAAATGGCTGGCGCATTTATAATGAGAAGCTGGGGGAAGTGCGGAAGCAAAGACAACCCTTAATTGAAGAGGTTTAGGAGAGGGGTCCCGGTTAGAAGTGCTGGGAGGAGCCACCAGTACCCAGTGAAGCCTTTCTTCGGGACCTGATACCCCGAAGCAATACTGTGTTCAGTAGCTATTCTAGTAAAACCCCCACAAAACTAGAGATCAAAGGAAACTATTTAACTGTATGTAATAAAGATTACTTACTCTAAGCTAACTGGTGATGGCACATGCCTTAATCCCAGCACGTGGAGGCAGAGACAAGGAGATCTTTGAGTTCCATGCCACCCTGGGTCTACAGGGTGAGTTCCAGGACAGCCAGGGCCTCACAGAGAGACCCTGTCTCAACAAGACAAGACAAAACAAAACAAACAAATAAAAGAAAAACGAAACCTTCCCTAGTTCAGATCTCAAACATTGCTGCTTCCCTCCTTACAGGGAACCACTGTTCTCACGCTCAGCACCCAGAACAATTTCACCTGGCTTTGTTGTGTGTGCTTCGGTAAAATCATAAAGCCTTTCCTATTGTTTTTGTGTCTACTTTATGCTCCTCAATATAACCTTTGTCCCTTTCTACATTTCACATGGAGGTAGCGCCTTCACTTTTGTTGAAATCCTCCCCCCCCCCCCCATACTCCCCGAGTCATTCCACTGTGTGGTTGATGGGCTCTGAGGTCCTTTGAAACCCGAGTCATTCCACTGTGTGGTTGATGGGCTCTGAGGTCCTTTGGAATCAGAAGCCTGCCACCATGCCCTGCTTTGTGCCACCCAGAATTTAGACAATTACAACATTTTCTGTTTACACGAATTATTGACTTTTAGCTGTTTGACAGAATGACCCAGACTTGTATCAGCAAAAGTCAAGAGATCTCTGTCCAGCTGCATACCAACATACTAACATTATTTGGACACAATCGTTTAAAGAGCTTAAACTACAGCTGTCTAGTGTATCATTCAATGCATTTTTACTTCTACAACTCACTCAGTTCACTTCCAGGTTGGGCATGGTGGCCCATGACTGGGTTAGAAGTGTGAACAAAACAGACCAGATTCCCCATCCTCATAGTTTTTAATTTCTTACATACTTTGACAAGTATAAACACAAATGAAGTGATTTGGATTTCTCTTATTTAGGTGCACTTTTATTTAAAATCCATGAGGAGAGCAAAGGAGGAAACATTCCAGGGACTAATCAGGGGAACGGGTAGTTTTAGGAGGAGCAGCCTTAGGAAGACTGAAAGATATAATACAGACGAGGAGACAGCTGACGGGACACTGGATGCAGGAAGGCCAACACACCTCTAGTGAGTGGGGGAAGGCAGGTCACAGCTGGATCAGTTAGGGGCTTGAGGTGCTTTCATCGCAAACACATTGCTGAGCCAGACAAGAAGATGCACCACCACGCCTGCCTTCAAGTGAGACTTGAGGTACACACATGAAGAGAGTGGGCAGCAACCAACCCCGAATCCACAGAGTCCTTAGGGCTTGCCCCTGTAGAAGAGCGCTCTGTGTTTTTTGTTTTGTTTTGAGCCGGAGTTTCTCTGTGTAGCCCTGGCTGCCCTGGAACTTGCTCTGTACACCCAGCTGGCCTCGAACTCGGCGATCTGCCTCTGTTGCACACCACCACCGCCCTGCTGAGAGCTTGGCTTTTCCTTGCTATTGTTCGGCTCCCTTCTTCCCTCCCTTCCTTTCTGTTTCTTTCTCTCAGACTTTCATTCTTTTTCTTTCCTTTCTCTTCTATGTTGCCCAGGTTGGCCCGGAACTCCTGATCCTCCCAACTCAGCCTCGTAAGTGCTGAGATCACAGGTATGCCCCACTTGCCCGGGTCTAACGGTCTCGTGCTTCCCCCCATCCCTCAGTGTGGCCAGCTTGCTGCTGCCTCACCTCTTCTGCACATCAGATCTTCAGGCTTTGGCCTGTGGCTCTCTGTATGCTCCCACCTTATCCTGACTCATCCTGGAGGACTCAGGGTGAACACTGCTTCCAGCTCTGTCTTCTCCCCCAGTGCAGTAGGCTCTGCTGATGGGGAGCTCACAGACAAGTCTGGGGTCCTTTCACAGCACTTGGAATTGTGCTGTGTTAAAAGAACTTCTCCTCACCTGGTTCAGTTGCTGTCTGCGAGGCTTACTGCGTCCATCTCTAACCTAGGCCTAGTTCCGGAAGCTTCTAGCCTCCATGCAATCTAATTGAGGCTGAGAATGTTTTCATCCTCTGAGACTTATCACTGAATAAGCTCACCCTTCCTAGTTCTTTCTGAACTCTGGCTGCCTGGTTCAGTTCAGCTGTTCCCGCTCAAACTCCTCTCCAAGCTGACAGATTCAAACTGGCTTCTCTCTTGGTTTCTGACTTTTTGCCCTGCCTAACCTCAAATCAGCTCTAGCAATCTGTTCTAATCTTCTGTCTGGCTCCTTCTCATTCTCTGGCTCATCTGTCTTCACCTGTGTCTGGCTTGTTTTCTCTTCAAACTGTCTCTGTAGAACACTCCCAGTAAAAACTGCCCCTGAATTCTGAGATGAACTGCCACGAACTCAACTCTACCGCCCTGCCTCTCAACTCACTGGCTCAACCAACCTGAAAGAGCAAGCGCCGACTAGAACTCAGAGATCTGCCTGCCTCTGTCTCCTAGGATTAAAGACGTGTCTGAATTCCAGCCAGATCACACAGACCCAGAAGGTCTTCGGAGGATGTGACCTCTAGCCAGAGCAGCCGTGTTCTGAATTAAAATTCCTCTACAGTGCTGTGACTTTCTGTTAACTGTCTTCTGGCAACTGGACAGGAATTGGCCCATTTTGTTTCTGTCTCATTCTTGTTTCTTCTCCAGTGACTGGAACCTAGAAGGTACACAATAAATATTTGTTGAATGATGAACTTGCCCCGAGTAGATCCACGTTGGCAGTTAGGGTCAATTACTTTACGTACTCATAAAACATGTTTGGATATCCTATGCCAAAATCTTTCCAGGGATCTTTGAAGACTTTGTTTTATTTTTATGGTCTCAAGGATAGAACCCAGGGCTTCTTACATGCTAGACAAGCACTCTTCCACTGAACTGCATTTTCACCTCTACCCTTTTAAAAAATGTTCTTTTTTTTTTTTTTTTTTTTTTTTAAAGATAGGATCCAACCAAGTTGTCTAATCCTCAGGCTGATCTTGAACTCACTTTAGGTTGTAGTTAGGTTTTATTGTTGTTTGTGTAAGACAAGGTCTCCCTCTATAGCCCAAGCTACTAGCCTTGGTTTCATCCCCAACAACACATACATACATAAGTACATACTAAATAAATAATTTTATGAACAATAAAAAAACCAGTACCAAGTATTTAAAATAACAATTTTAAAACTCTCTTGTATTCTCCAGTCATGGAATTGCTTTAGACAATCTTGGTGAATTCTCTCGCTTCATTTTGTTTTTTTTAATTTATTAATTCTTGTTTTTTGAGACAGAATCTCAGTATGTTACTCTGGCTGGCTTCAAACTTAGAATCCCCCTGCCTCAGTCTCCTGAGTGCTGGGATCATAGACACGCACTACCCGATCGGCTCTCTAGCTTAAAAAGAAGTCCTTTTTTACCCTTGAAAATCAGGACATTTTGCCTGTTGATAACCTTAGTAAAGACCATACAAGGTGGCACACACTTTGTGATCCTAGTAAAAGAAATACGGTGGCAGAAGGATCCTAATATATATATATATATATGTGTATATATATATATATATATATACATTTATAATAGCTATATAATGAGACTGACACAAAAAGAAAGAGGGTTGGTGGGTAAAGCTATACATAGCTGTACATCGTATCATACACTTACAGGTCCCAGCACTTCCGAAGCTGAGAGGCAGCACTGGGTAGAGCTCAAGGCTACCTTTGACTGCATAGTACCAGGCCAGCCCCAAACAAAACAAAGTGACTTTACAGGTAGGTTTGTTGGTTGAGAGCTTGCCTCGCAGGCACAAAGATCTGCGTGCCAGACTCAGCACCTACAGAACTGGATGTGATAGCACACACCTGCAATCCTAGCAACTTTCTGCTACATGGCCAGTTCAAGGCAGCTTGGTCTACATGTAGGTCCAGAGGAAGGAGAATGGGGGGATTGTGACCCACTTCGGATACACAGGAAGACACTGAGCTCAACACAAAACAAACAAAAAATAAGTAACTGGCCAGCTCTTGGTGACATACACCTTTAATCCCAGCACTCAGCACCTGGGAGGCAGGCAGCTCTCGGTAAGTTTGAGGGCAGCCTGGTCCATAGAGCAAGCTCTAGGATAGCCTGCGCTACACAGAGAAACCCTGTCTCAAAAAACAAAACAACAAAACAAAAAACAAAAGAAGAAAGAAAGAAAGAAAAGGAAATAACTGAATAGACAAACAATAATAAAATTCGGAAATTATATTAGATATTGTGAGAGTTCCCTCAAGGTCTAACGAGTCGGGAGGAGAGTAAAAGGAAGGAAAAGCAGGAGAATAAGGATGTTGTTGGTGAACCAAAAACCTTTAGGCAACAAATCCTAATGTGGGCAACTTCCTCTGTGAGGCTACACTGAGTTCTTCCTTTCCTCTCTCCTTAAAAAAGGTGTATGTATTATTTTTACCTATGTGCATGTGTGTGCCTCCGTGAAGTTATGTGTACCACGTGCATGCAGGAGCCCGGGGAGGCCAGAGAGCGTCAGATGCCGTGGACCTGAACAGAGGTGGTTGTAAGCATCCGTGGAGGTGCCGGGGCCGGAATCCAGATCCCCTACAAGAGCAGCGGACCTGCATCTGCAGCCTCCTAACTCCTCTTCTTTTATCCCTATTGCTTACAATCTACATTATAATCTTTCACACGCTCCAACCCTGCTTCAGTTTTAAAATATTAATTCTTAACAATTATCCCTTCTACGTTACAGTTCCTAAATTTTATATCCCCTTTGTTCCCAGTCAGGGTCTCCCGTATCCTAGGCTGAGACTTGCTATATAGCTGAGGATGACCTTGAACTTCTGATCCTTCTGTCGCTTCCTCTTGAGGGGTAGTATTACATGAACGTACCACCATGTTGGGTGTATGCAGTGCTAGGGATTGAACCTAGGCCTTCATGCACCCTAGGTAAGCACTTTACCCACTAAGGTTTGTCTTTGTTTTGGGATGAGGATCACACCCTTCCACAGCGTGGCACTGAAGGAACTTCCTGCTAGTAACACATGCAGGCGTTACCAAGATGGTGGGGGTGTAATTTGAGGCCGCTATTATCTCTTTCCACGCTCATCTCTCATATTGTGTGAGGAACCACTTTTAGCAACGAGAGCCCTTTTAGGCTGAATCAGTGTTTCTGGATGCTGTATGGTGGTCAAGCTGGCTGGGAGAGAGTTCAGAAAAAGTCACTTTATTAGGACTCTTGTCTCCAAAAATCCAAAACAAGTAAGTAGTTGATTAAGCTGAGCAGAGAGAGGTAAGGTTTGGTTATCAGATCAGAAAAACCTCCTGGGATTGCTACCTTTCCTGGCCAAATTGCTCCTTCACTTTTGACCTTATGCTGTGAAGTTTTCACTTAAAAACCTCTGCGTACAAAACACCCCTCAACCAAGTTACCTAATCTGAATTGGTCAATTTATGTATGTCATCTAATTTCTTCCATTCTGCTCCTTGCTTCCCACCAGCAAACAAAATAGTTCGCTGAGGCGACCTACCTCGGGCCTAAAACCAGTCATGGTCACGTGGCAGCTCTAATATTCATTGGCTACGTGATCCAGCGCCAGGCAGTGAAGGCTTGGGGATTCCTCTTCCTCCCTTGGGGCCTTGGAAGGTGGTAGGAGGAAGTGCTTCAGCTCCTAGCTGGCCCACTTTGTGCCTCTGTGACCTTTGCCATACTGCTTGGCTCCGGAGCTTCAGTCTGGACCGAATACCGGTAATCCTTCCTTCTCCAGTGGCTGTGAAAAGGATGAGTTTTAGGCCGAGCAGCGGGGCCTCTGGCTATTGCTGTCTTTTCTTTCTTCCTTACCTTTTTCCTCTCTCTCCCCACCCCCCACCCGCTGGGTGGATTTTTTATTGATTTTTTACTTTATAAAATAGAAAAATTCGAACTTCATAAAACCTGCTTATGCCTGAGCAAGCTGGCTTTTTCCTGTAATCCCAGTACCAGGAATGTGGAGGCTCAATAGTCAAGAGCCGGAAGCCAGTCTCTGCTATATGAACCAACTGGTCGTTTGGTTTTGTTTTCTAACTTTTTATTGATTCTTGGTGAATTTCACAACATGCACCTCAATCTCACTCATCTCCCCTTCCTTCTTATCTGCCCTTGCAGCCTCTCCCCCCACAAAACCAAGTAAGCTTTCCTTTAAAAAAAAAAAATTAATTAATTTACAAAATGAGATGAACTTAAATAAGAGCTCCACATTGTGTGGATTCCCGGCACAGTACTCTACAAACTGTGAAAAAGGGAAACAGAATATTCAGTTCTTTGTGTACAGGGCTGTGAATCTCTTTGACCTCTAAATCGTGCTTGAATTCCAGAGAAGAGCTCTGTTTTTCTAGTTTGGAATTAGGCAAGCTTTTCCTGGAGCTGGCCCCAGGCAGGGTGAAGGCTGAGGGCTGAGGGCCCAGGGTTTCCCTGGGAAGGCAACCTCAGTGGCGTGGATACTGCTCTGGGCAGACAGCTGGATGCCGACTCTGTCAAGAGGAGAAAGTCTGCTCAGGTACCCTGAAACAAATCTAGGCTCACGCACGGTGGGGACCCACTGGTAATCCTAAAGCCGAAGAAGTGGACGCACAAGGACAGTGAGTTTGAATCCAGCCTGGCCCTACAACACGAGACCACATCAAAAAAAGAAAGAAGGAAGGAAATATAAAACACACAGAAGCAAACTGAGGTGCTGCTGCTAAGCCTCACGTAGCAGACTGTGATTGGTTCCCGCTGCTTTGGAGGCTGAGGGAGACAGATCATTGGAGCCCAGGAGTTCCGGGTCATCCTAGGTAACATAGCATCTCAAAATATAAGCAATTAAAATTATTATACGTAGCCACACTGGCTATTTATATGCTCCTCTAGGAAGAGGTCAACAGAAAGCTGAAGGTCAGCTTTGGCCTTTTTTTTTTTTTTTAGTTCCTTGTTTGTTTGTCCATTAGAGCCAGGGTCTCCCTCTATAGGCCAGGCTGGCCTCTAACTTCTAAGCAATCTTCCAGTCTCTGGCTTTGAGTCCTAGGATTACAGCCATGTGGCATACACTCAACTTCAAGCCTGTGTTTTGATTTTTGAAATCAATTTCTTAAAAAAAATTTTTAACAGCATTTCCTATCTTTCAGGATGCTTTGTATTTATATTTTATTTATAGGTATGGCACATAATTTTTTAAAATTTGAATTAGTGGGAGACATTTTTTTAAATAGTTAAATTGGCTGGGCATGGTGGCAAATACCTTTAATCCCAACACTCAGGAGGCAGGGGCAGGTGGATCTCTGTGAGTTCAAGGCCAGCCTGGTCTACAAAGCAAGTTCCAGGATAGCCAGGGCTGTTACACAACTCTGACTAGAAAAGGCAAAAACAAACAAACAGACAAATACATTGTTGCCTGCATTCTTTGCCAACAGCAGTAACAGCAAGCTGGACATGGTGGCAATACACCTGTAAATCCCAGCGCTTGGGGACAGGCAGGGACTTCATCGTGAGCTACAAAGTAAGTTCCAGGCCAGCCTGGGCTGAGACTCTTCAAAACACAACACAGCACAAGACACAATCCACAAAATGACTACGACAAAAGAAGTACGGGAATGAGGCAATACAGTCAAGCTACGGCACAGGGCTATCAGTGGGCAGCAGAAGAGGATCAGTAACAGTTTAAATCAGGTTTCTATGTTGTTTCCTTCTGTCCCTCCCTGTTCTCACTGCAACAGTGCACAGCCCATAGCCACGCCCCACAGGGAGCTTCTGCTCCCAGCTCTGATGGCCTGTGGTGTGCCAATTTCAGCCCATTTTCAAATTAAAGTTTCATTACCGCTGTTATTAAGTTTGTCCTTTAAGGGGTAAAAACAAAACAAAAAAAAGTCTTGGAAAGAGCAAGGTGGAAGTGGGCCTCTGGATCCTACAGGTCAATTTTAGGCAGATCGCTTTTCAAAATGCAATGGGCAGAACCGGGGGCTGGAGGTGTGTGGTTCCTCCATGCAGGGCATCTGGCCACTTTCACCTCAGTGAACTGCTGATTACCTGGCTCTGGCTCTGTCAGGCCTGCCAGACACAGCCAAGCCCAAAGACCCGACAGATGGCTAGCATCCTTCCATTCTTCATTTTCTCGCTTTAGACTCTTCTTGCCCTGAAAATGGCCAGGAAAAGAGTTCCTCCTTCATGTGCCGATGGGCGGGGACGCTCTTTCCTTCCTAAAGGTTAATGTCAAAGATTTGTCCCTGCCAGGCCAGAGAATGTTTCATCAGAGACGCTGCTGCTATATTTAACCCCCACGTGCCTTTCAAGCAGAGCAATTCATGTGACGAAAAACAGCCGTGACAAACTGTCCTGGGTATCTCCCGCAGAAGAAAAACATTGAATTTAAAAGCTGTGGTATGATTTTGGTTTGCAGTGCATTTGTTTAGGGGCTAAATTTCCTTGCCCACTTTCAAAATCCTCTCTGAGGGGGCCAGGATGGTAGTCCATTAGGTTCTAACTGTTAGACGTGCAGGTGCAAAGCCCTCGGTTTGATCTACAACACTGCAAAAAAGATGAAATGAGACAAATGAAAGTTAAAGATGTGTAGCTTCAGCCCAGGCCCAGTGACCTGCAGTGGCTATTTAGCCTTCACACAGCCCCTGCGAAGAGACTAAATAACCAGGGGGAATTGCAAGCAGAGTGTTTGTTGAATGTTCCAGTCTACAGATCCAATACCTTGTTACCGCCAACCTTCTGCTTTATTCTCCAAGCCTCGGTTTTCTGCTCCTGAGTAAAGTGGATCAATCCTGTTCCACTAGGAAAGGTATTTACTGTGAGGAGAATCAATGTGGTAAAGTGAATCAGGTCTCACAACCTGGCCCAGTGGTCAGGAGTTTGAGGCCAGCCTGGGCTGCTAGAGGAGACCGTGACTCAAAAACAAAGTGAATATAGGTGTGGGCAACAAGGAATTCAGCTCTGATTTAATCCAATGACCTTTCTTTCCTTGTTGTTTTTCAAGACAGAGTTTCTCTGTGTAGTCCTGGAACTCGTTCTGTAGACCTAGCCTCGAACTCAGAAAGCTGCCTCCTATGCCTCATGAGTGCTGGGATTAAAGCTGTGTGCCAACAAGCCTGCTAACTTTTCTTTCTTTCTTGAGACAGGGCTTCTCTGGGTAGCCCTGGCTGTCCTGGTCTCGCTTTGTAGGCCAGGCTGGCCTCAAACTCGGAGAGAACCACCTACCTCTGCCTTCTGGAGTGCTGGGATTACAGGCGTGCTCCACCACGCTGCCGCCAGCTCCTTTCTTTTCTCGAATGGAGATCTTAACTCTCTTGCCTTGCTGCTGCTAAGGCTAGCCTCCAACTCCCAGACTCAGGTAATCCTCTTTAACCCTGTCAGCGCTGTTCCCTGAGTCACGGGTCACTGCACCAGCACCATTTCCTCAATGTGCATCATACCTGCCCTTTTCTTGTTCTTTCTTTTTTTTTATTTTTCCTTTGTTTCTTTTTTTTAAAGACAAGGTCTTGATATGTAGCTCATGCTAGCCTGGAACTCACTATGTAGCCCAAGCTAGCCTCTGACAGAGCCCCTGCCTCACCCTCCTGGGATAAGAGGCATGTGCCACCTTTCCCGAAGCTGTGCACACTCTTAAAGGGTTGAAGGTAAATTTACAAAGAGCCATAAGCCCAAGGTTCCTGAGAAGGGATACTGAGAGACTTCAGGATACGTCGGTGGAGGAGCCACGGTCCAGGACAGTGGGGAGCACTGCTTGGGGAACAGTGACATAACAGAGTGACCCACATTGGCAGCCAGGCTGAGCTCTTAGGAGGAGGCAGAGCTTGATTTCATGGACAATGGAATGTTATGGGAATGTTATGGGCATGTGTGCGCGTACATGCAAGGGCATGTGTGAAGATGGGACCAGGCTCAGGTCCTTAGGCAGCAAGCGTCTTTACCCACTGAGCCATCTTGCTGGCGCTCTGGTTTAGATGAGGCAATTTGCCTCTTCCACAGTCAGCCATCCAAAATGAGTCTGTTTGCATTCAGTACCTTCTTCTGTGGGATAACTTCCTTAATTAGCAAAACATGATTTATGTGAATGCCCTTTCTTTTCCGTGGGAATAATGATGAGGTGAGGGACATGGGGACATTCCAGATGGAACAAAGACTCCTGGGTCCCTATTAAAGGGTGAGCTTCCTGAGAATGGGGCCTTTGTTCTTTATCTCTTGCTCCCCTCTGGGGCAGAGGTCCAAATACCCTGGCTGTGGGGCTTGAGTCAACAGACAGAATGCAAACCTTCAGGCCTGCTACATACTCAACCCTTCTTTTGTGTCAGGACCTTCCTCCATCCCTCCCTCCATTCCTTCCTGTTCTTTTGTTCTTTCTTGGTTTTTGTTGAGCTGCATAGTCCAGGCTGGTCTCTCCATCCTCCTGAGCACTGGGATAACAAGTGTGTGCCGCCCTCCGTGCCCGGCTACTTTAAGGCATTTCAACACTATCCAAAAAATCCTATTAATTAAGGCGGGGGGGGGGGGACACTAATTGCGAAACAGATGGCGTAGCGCTGAAGTGTGCCTATGTAATAATGAAAGGCAAAATTGCATCATGGCCCTTTAAAGTTGGTTTTATGACACCTGTCAAACAAATGGCAACTTATTTATGTTGTGGTGGATGCTCACAACATAAATTTTACCCCTGCAGGGGACAGCCAGCCCCAACCTTGCTTTTTAAACAGGATCAGCTCTGAGGTAGCTGCTATTGTTTTATAGTCGAGAAAGCTGATACACAGAGAAGCTCAGTGCTTTGCTGAGCTTTGCTCAGCAGCTCACAGTGAAGAACTGAGTCAGGATTTGAACTGTGTTTCTTTGCCTTCAATGTCCCATTATTTGTTTTGTTTTGCTTCATGGAGGTGAGGTTTCACTGTGCATCCCAGGCTGGCCTGAAATTCATTAGGTGCTCAAAGCAAGCCTCCTGCCTCAGCCTCCAAGGTTCGGGGATATCAAGGGGATGCCACCACACCTGGCTTTATAATTCTCTTTAATTCTGTTTCTCCTCTGTCTTCAGGTTCTCATGGTGAATCAAGGATATCAGTGCAACTAGTGGAAAGTACCAGTTCTATTTTGGAGACCTGGATACCAAAGCTCAGGTAGTCTTCCTGGTAGTACAAAATGCCTCTCTGTAAAGACTACTCAAGGGACAGAACACCTTCCTTCTTTGCCTCTTCAACAAAGCCCTGTGCTGTGGCCTGAGTGCCTCTATCCCCCACCATCCCATCACACACGGATGCTAGGCAAATACTCTACTGTTGGGTTGTATCCCAGCCCTCTAAATATTCCCTGAGGTTAAACAGCAAAATGCTAAACTCTTCACTATCCAGTAGCTCTCCGAGATCTCCGTGAACACCACTAAATGCTTCATTCCTTTCCTCTTGAGATAACCAGGCCAGCCACAGTAATTGGTGGGATCCTATACAAAAGCAAAGGAACTGGGGTAGCCTAAAAGGAATTCACAGTTTCTATTGGGCTCTTTTGAAATGGACCGAACCGTTCTCACACCTCCATTCCCACCTCCATGGAGGAAGGGGCACTGAGGGAGGGTAATTGAAATTCCATTCTCACCTTTTTAGTTACGAGGAAGGCTCTATTTGACAGAGTTAAGAAAGGAGGAGAGAGTGAGTAATGAGGGAAGATGCAAACCTAACTTTTATTTGCTTGATGTAATTGCTGTCTGGGAGGCTTACTGTCTCCATCTCTAACCTAGGCCTAGTCCCAAGCTTCTAGCCTCTATACAATGTAATCTAGGCTGAGAACGTTTTCAGCCTCTGAGACTTACTGCTGAATAAGCTCACCCTTGTTGTTG
Source organism: Pachyuromys duprasi (assembly GCA_028658305.1). NCBI lineage: Eukaryota > Metazoa > Chordata > Mammalia > Rodentia > Muridae > Pachyuromys > Pachyuromys duprasi. Next base: position 89,902,596 of record CM053744.1, read on the forward strand.
GCTGGTTCAGCTTAGTTGTTCTGGCTCAAACCCCTCTCCAAGCTGACTGATTCAAACTGATTCTCTCAGTATCTCACTTGACCTCAAACTAACTCTTTCTCATCTGTCTTCACCTGAGTCTAGCTTGTTCTCTTTTCAACCTGCCTCTGTAAAACACTCCCGGTAAAAACTGCCTCTGAACCCCTTGAACTGAACTTCCACAAACTCAACTCCACTACATTGTCTCTCAACTCACTGACTCAATCGACCTGACTGAAAGCACTGCCCAGAACTCAGAGATATCTGTATGCCTCTGTCTCCCGGGTCTAAGCCTGAAACTTGCTTTATACCAGGTTGGCCTTGAGATCTCCTGGGACCCTATCTCCTGTATTCCAGCCAGGGTAGCCATGTTGTTGGATTAAAATTCCTCTACAGGAGAAAAAGGGGGTGAGGGAAAAAAAGGAGCCTTTCTGGGGATTCTTCCCTTAAGAATAATGCTTGGAGCTGTCTGCCAAATCAGCTGAACACATAAGGCTTCTGGAGAGAGGCTTATTTAGATCTCAATTTCTGCTTCTTATTACTCCCTTTATTTTCTGAATCTCATGGAATAAAATAATTCCTATAGTTATTATATGTATATGAAGTTGAGATATATATATATATTTCTGACTTTAGGATGTGACTCAACAGTCTCTCTCTCTCTCTCTCTCTCTCTTTCACACACACACACACACACACACACACCACCTGCTGCTGTCAAGTAGTAGGATTAATTAGCATCAATTGAAAGTTTGAGTACTACCAATTGGCTTTGTTTGTGTGTGGAACAGGGGTCCAGTGTATTTCAGGGTCTCCTGGAACCCATGACCCTCCTGCTTTGGTTTCTTCCTGCTAGAATTACAGGTCTATACCACTCTTAGCCACGATACGCGTTTTGTTATGAAACTCGAGTCAGGTTGAAATAGACTAGAAAGGCCTTAGGTATTTTTAGCTGAGACAAAGTGTGAGCCAAACAGCATTGTGACCTGGATGAAATCCGCTGTCCCCAGGGGAAGAAGAGGAAGGACAAAGCCGCCACGCCGTGCCACAGCTTTGCATTTGGCTCTCTAACACCATCCTGATCTGCCTGTGACTGGGGAGAAAAATCTTTTTCAACGTGACGAACACCAAGAATACACAACGCGCCTTTGCTTCAAGACAGATCCTGAGACACAATTTCATTTGAGAGTCCTCCTTCTAAGCTCTGGGTCGGAGTCCTGATACTTCAGAGGTGCCGTTTGAGCTTCAAACTCGGCCAGGTTTTTCTGATATGTTTTGCTTGGAGGCCAGGCACTGAGCACGTGCGTCGGGCCTCCGCAGCAACCTGGGACCTTAACTCTGGGGCCTTACCTCTTCAGAGCTATGGAGAATAGGAGAGGTGAAGACACCTAACAGTATAAAAGCGCTGGCTAAGCAGGGCAGTATCTTCTTCATTGCTTCTTTCTCCCTTTTTCTCTTTTCTGAGGGGGTAATGGTGGTGTTATTATTTGAGATGAGGTCTCTATGCTGTCCTGGCTGGCCCGGAGCACAAAGCAGTGTACCGTGAAGCTCACAAAGATCTTCCTGCCTCTGCCTCCTCAGTGATGGGAATAAAGGCTCGCACCACACCACCTGACCTCAGGTATCACTTTTTCAAGACACCAGTCATTAAAGTATCAAGTCTGGGCAACACATCAATGAAGATTAAATGTATTTCTTTTTTTAAAAGCTTCTATTTGTAGTGGCAATATTGAAGGGACTCTAGCAGGCCGAGCACAGCAAACGTGACTCTGGCAGGCCTTGTCCTTCCCTCGTTTTCCCTTTCATTAGATCACATTCCCCTAAACCTCACCACCAAGGTCTCTTCCCTTATTTGGCCACTTTATCCCCCTGATGCTGACTACCAAAGTCCAGCTATCAGAATATTGAAGTCCAGCAATCAAAAGCCCCCTTTTGACTACCCTAACTAACATACCCAACTAAAATTAAACACTTCAACCTAACGTGGAGTTTCTCCTTTTACCTTTATAAACTGCCATTTGCCTCTGGGCCACATCTGTCTCCTCTTTACCCAGAGGCAGTCCTTTGTCCCCTCCAGGACAAACGCCCCTCCTCCCTCTCCTTTGTTCCCTACCCTTTCTCCCTCCACCTCCCTCTCCTGTCTTTGTCTCTTATTCGCTGCCCTTTGTCCCTTTAAGGCAAATGCATTTCCTTTGTGCTCAGAACTTGGTTTTGGGGTGTCTTGTGCCAACTTCAAAGTCCTTTCAAATATCATTTATCAACAGATAATAAGCAGGCTTGTTGAATTCCTTAATTTCAACAAGAGTGCCTTTTAATCCCAGCACTCAGGAGGCAGAGGTAGGCAGATCTCTTTGTGAGTTCAAGGCCAGCCTGGTCTACAGAGCAAGTTCTGGGACAGCCAGGGCTGCGAAGAGAAACTCTGTCCCAAAAAACAA
>CM053744.1:89905548-89987757 GCA_028658305.1 Pachyuromys duprasi
GAGGACAGCTCTGCACCATCGCCAGGCAGGGACCACCAGTAGAGGCTCTCATATGCTTTTTTGTTTTGTTTCTTTTTGTTTGTTTGTTTTTGTTTTTTTGAGACAGGGTTTCTCTGTGTAGCCCCGGCTGTCCTGGAACTTGCTCTGTAGACAAGGTTGGCCTCGAACTCAGAGATCCCCCTGCCTCTACCTCCTGAGTGCTGTGATTAAAGGTGTGTACCACCAGCACCCAGCTTTGTTTTCTTCCTTCCTTCCTGTCTTTTCTTTCTTTCTTTCTCCTTCCTTCCTTCCTTCCTTTCTTTTTCTTTCTTTTTTTTTTTTTTTCCAGCCAGGAGGTCTTAGGTAGTCCAAGCCGGCCTAAAACTTGCTAATTATAGTTAAGGCTGATCCTAAACTCCCAGATTCTACTGTCTCCACCTCCCAAGTGCTGGGATTAGTAGAGTTTGCTCCTCCCCATGTGTAAAAAAAATTTTTTTTCTGAAGAATATGTATAAATACAGACCAGGTGTTTTTGTAATATAATACTACATTTGAGAAAATTTCCAGGTGGGTACATGCCCATAATCTAAGCATTCCGGAGGCTTGAGGCAGGAGAATTCTGCAAGTCTGAGGCCAGCCAGGGTCACATAGCAAGATCCTGTCTCAATCCCCCCTAGCTTCATCACCCCAAAATTTAAAACTCCAATCGTAAGCCTTTTGTCTGAGCCTAGTTACAGGAAAAGTTACAAAATGAGTCCTAGGTTGCATCATCAATTTAGCAGGTTACGACTGGTGTTTTAATGTTGAAATTTCTGTGTAGTTTGTGGTAGGCTTAGGAATGCTTCAGGCAGGAACTTGGTTTGGGCTATAATTCATGATACAGGACCTGAACCATGGTACCAAATGCATTTCTTAGACTGTTGTAGGCTTTAAAGACAAATTAATAAGTAAATCAGCAAAACTGATATCACAACAACAGTGTCAAAAACACTGGACTGAAGAAAAGTGTGGCTCCTTGATTGAAAAAAGGGAATGGGCTCATGGCAAGACAAAGTTATACATAAATAAATGCAGGTTTATTGGAAGTGGTGGGGGAGGGGAAAGGGAGGGAGAGAAGGGAGAATTATGTGCAGGGGGAGAGGAGGAAGAGAAACACAGAAAGAGACAGAGAGGAAGCAAAATGTCTGGATTATATGGTGAGGGGCCTTTGGGAGAGGGGAGGTCCCCCTGGGCTGGGGAATTCAGGGTAGGGGGCAAGGTATGCCAGCTACGCCCAGCAGCAGGAAGGGACCAAGGGATGCCTGGTCTCATTTTATTTCTGCCTTCTCTCTTGACCCCCGAGACACGGTTTCACTGTGTAGCCCTGGCTGTCTTGGACTCGCTTTGTAGACCAGGCTGGCCTCGAACTCACAGCGATCCACCTGCCGCTGCCTCCCTGAGTGCTCCTCCTTTCATTTTTAAACCTGTGAATCTGGCAGGATCTCTGCCCTACCTCTCCTTTCTCCACCTCTGGGTATGTGCTGGGCGCTCATCTGCCCCACTGACGCAGGTAAGCAGGCAGGTGTGACGTCCAGTTGCTGCTGTCTGACTCCATCCCCCAGTGGTGAGCGGCAGTGTTAAGACCCTTCGTGCTCTTGGAGCTCGCGTGTATCTGGAATATGGAGGGCTGGGGAGCAAGGTTTAGATAACCAGTGTAGCACCCCAGCACAGCAGCTGTAATCCCAACACTCTTGAGGCTGAGGCAGGAGAATTGTTTTGAGTTCCAAGCTAGCTCCATAATGAAATCCCGTCCAGGGATAAGACCCTATTTCAAAGAAGCCCAAACAAACCAATATGGTGATTAATAGGGAAAGAAAGAAACAGTGTATAGAGTTCCTATTTTATAAACTGGAAAGCATGGCCCAGAGAAGTTTAGCCCCTTGCCCAAGAATGCCCAGGTTCAGCTCATGCTTGGCCATACCTGAGGCTCTTCAACATCAGTAAGTAAACTGTGCTGCTAGCTCAGGTGGGGAAGGAAGTGATCAAAGGGGAAAGGAGACTATTTTGGCCCAGTTCTGGATAAGCCACGCTGTGGACTTTGTGGGAAGGCAAGTCCTGTCCCTTCTGGCTCCTCACAGAAATAGCATTGGCCTATAGTTGCAGCCTTCACACATTTATGCTCTTGTTCATTTTATTTTATATATATTTTTTAAGTTTGGAAGCCAGCTGTAGTGGTGCCTATAATCTCCGCTTGAGAGGAAAAAGAATTCAAGATAGCCTTGGCTAAATAGTGAGGCTGAGGTACATGTTAAAAACAGAGAATCATCTTGTTGTCTGGCAGGGAACACACAAAGTGAATGCAGCTCAGCCAGGCAGATTTCTTTTGCAAAAACGGTACTCTGCAAGCAAAGCAGCTAGCGAGCACACAGGGGCAGGAGTTCGCCTGGTTCTTACTCTAAGGCAGGTAGGGACTGTGTGCTTCCTCCATTAGCTGGAGTCTTGGAATGGGCTGATTTGAGAAGAATCTTCACAAAAGCAATGAAAGGTGGGGGAGGAGGGTAGCAGGTTCTAGGGCTGCTCCTTAGGCAAGCTTGGTGTAAACAAAAGGTTTACCAGTTTGGGATGAAAAGATTTGGATAAAAGTTTTTCAAACTGGGAGATTAAAAGGGGTGTGGGAGTTGGGTTTGGGGGATGGGTGTTTATGCAACATTGGTCAGTATCCTCCTTTGATAGAAACAAAAGAAACACATTTCTAACACTCATGAAACACTGTCTCAAGAAAAGGGGGGAGGGCGCTGTGAGTGGGCTCATCAGGTAAAGGTGCTTAAGGCCAGGTCTGACAACCTGAGTTCAATCGCCATGACCCACACGGTAGAAGCAGAGAACTGACTTCTAAAAGTTGTCTTCTGACCTTCACACGTGTGCGATGGCATCACCCCCACACCAAATAAGTAAATAATATGCAATATAAATACTTGGTAACAACAAAAAAAGTTTTGGCAAAAATACATACTTCCTCATTCTCCTTCTCTCCCTTTCTCTCTCTCTCTCCCTCTCCCTCTCTCTCTCTCTCTCAACTCACTCTACAGCTCAAGCCAGCCTTTAACTCTAGGCCATCTTTCTTACTGAGCTTTCCCAGTGCTGGGAGTACAGGCCTGTGTCCAGCATGTCTGTCCTTTTTTTTTTTTTGAAGTTGCAATTTAAACCAGGCATGGTACAGCACCCCTTTAATTTGAGCTCCCAGGAGGCTGAGACCTACAGTTGAGGTTTCAAGGCCAGTATGGGCTGCATGTTAAAACTGGGTCTCAAAAAACCAAGCCCGGCCAAGCCAAACCAAACCAAATTAAGTTCCCTTAGTTTGATCACTGCAATTACACACACGCAGAAAGCTCCTGAGACCAGAAAGCTGTAATTGTTAAAAATACTACTGGAAGTAGTATTTATCGAAACAACACATAAACAAGCCAAGCAGTGGTGGCGCAGACCTTTAATCCCAGCACTCAGGAGGCAGAGGCAGGTGGATCTCTGAGTTTGAGGCCAACATAATCTACAGAGTGAGTTCTAGGATAGTCAGGATTGCACAGAGAAACCCTATCTCAAAAAGCAAACACAAGCAAAACAACAACAAAATAAACCCAAGTAAGTTCACTATTGTTGTTAGTTAATAATAACCTTCTGGAGGGTGGAAGGGGAGATGCTGGCTGGTCATAGGGACTTACAGAAGCTAGACCAGTTTCTTCCAGTGAGCTCCACACCTAGTCCTCAAAAACAGGGTCTTGGGCTGGAGAGATGGCTCAGAGGTTAAGAACACTTACTTGTTCTTCCAAAAGTCCTAAGTTCAATTCCCAGCAACCACATGGTGGCTCATAACCATCTATAGTAAGATCTGATGTGCAGGCAGAATGTTGTATAAATAATAGATTTTTAAAAATCTTAAAAAAAAATGGGGTCTTGAAAACCTGCCCAGGCTGGTCTTGAACTCACTCTGTAGCCCAATTTAGCCTTGAACACAAACTCCCAGATCCTTATGGCTTAGGCTCCCAAGTGTCTAGGATTCCAGGTGTGTTTTACCAGCTTGGGCTAATAATTCCCTTTTTGCTGTTGTGTATTTGAGGCAGGACCTTATGCCCAGGCTGGTATCAAACTTTCTGTGTAGCTGAAAGCTGACTTTTTTTTTTTTCAAACAAATAGTTCAAAAATTTTTTATTTTATTTTGTATGTAGGAATGAGTTAACTGTTGTGCGCTCTTTTTTCTTTCTTTCTTTTCTTTTCTTTTTTTTTTTTTTTTTTTAGACAGGGTTTCTCTGTGTATCCCTGACTATCCTGTAACTAGATTTGTAGTCTGGCCTTCCACTCGCAGAGATCCACCTGCCTCTGCTTCCCAAGTGCTGGGGCTAAAGGGGTATGCCACTATACCTGGCCCCCTCTTCTTTAAAAAAAATAAGTTAAGGGCCGGGCACAGTGGCACATGCTTTTAATTCCAGCACTCAGGAGAAAGAGGCAGGTGGATCTCTGTGAATTTGAGGCCAGCCCGGTCTTCAAGGCCAGTCCAGGACAACCAGGGCTACACAAAAACCAAAACACAAAACACAAAAAAGGTAAAAATATTAAGAGAGAGTGTGTGTTCGTTTGAATAGCGTGGTGCACTCTTGTAGGCGGGAGGATGACTTTGTGGAGCGGGCTGTCTTGCTGCCTTTATTGGGTTCTGGAGATTGAACTTAGGACATCAGGTTGTCATAGCAAGCACTTTTACCTACTGGGCCATCTTGCCAGCCCCACAATTCACTTCTTATGTCATGAAATTTCATAGGTAATCTGTCTCATAAAGATATGAGAAAAGTAGGGTGGTGTTTATGGTTCCTTGATGAAAATAACCGAGGCAGGGCGCGATGGCACAGGGCATGATGGCACAATCGTAACCTCAGTCCTCAGGGCTCAGGGACAGAGCAGGGCTGTAACTTGAAAGCTAGCCCAGGCGCATAGACGGTTCCAGGCCAGCCACGGCTTCCTAGTTAGACAGTGTCTCGAACAACAAGAAGCAACAATTACAACAGCAAACATATACATTTAAAAAAGGAAAGAAACAAACAAAAGTGAAAAAGGAAAGATTCAAATTATGGAAGAAAGCCTGGCTCTGTAGTGTACACCTTTAATCCCAGCCTTTGGGAGGCAGAAGCAGTTCTATCTCTGTGAGTTTGAGATGAGCCTGGTCTACGAAGTGAGTTTCAGGACAGCCAGAGCTACATAGTAGACTTGTGTCTCAAAAAATAAAAATAAAGCTGGGGGCTGGTGTACACACCTTTAATCTCAGCACTTGGGAGGCAGAGGCAGGCAGATCTCTGTGAGTTCGAGGCCAGCCTGGTCTGCAAGTTGCAGGACAGTCAAGGCTACACAGAGAAAGGGTATCTTGAAAAACAAACAAACATAAACAAATCAAAAAAGGAGTGAGAAGGCTTTACCCTCAGCAATTTAGCAGGATGGGGTTGGGGTTAAGAATTAGACGTTGTTGTTTTTAAGTGGTTGAGGGCAATTAAGAAAACAGACGTGAGGTGGTAGTTCAGGGCTGCAGATGCCCACTCCCTATATCAACATCAGTTTCAGAGAAAAACACAAAGGGTATTGGTATCTGAAAATATATTTCTTTGAAAGCATCCAGGCCCCTGGATCGCCTGAAAAGTATTCCCATAGGCTGGCTATCTGTGAATCTTCTGAACGCCATGCTAATTTGTTTTTCTTGTGTCCCACTTTCTAGGAAGAAAACTGGGTCATAGGAGTGGTAAGAAAGCTTTGCTTTTTGTCCCTTATCCCACCAGTTATGTGCTCAAGGATCTGTTTCATCCTGAAGTCTCTGAGAGTGGCTTATTCTTTTCTTTTTATTCCTTGTTAGGGATGGAACTGGGGCCTAGCATGCAATAGGTAAGCTGTCTGCTATAGAGTGGTTTAGTTTACTATGTAGAACAAGTTGGTCTGGAACTTATTATGTAGACCAGGCTGGCTTCAAACTCAAGAGATCCACCTGCCTCTGCCTCCTGAGTTCTAGGATTAAAAGGCCTGTGCCACTATGCCCAGCCCAGCTGGCGATATTTTATTATTTATTTATTTTTGTTTTTTTCAAGACAGGGTTTCTCTGTGTACCCTTGGCTGTCCTGGACTCACTGTAAACCAGGCTGGCCTTGAACTCGCGGCAATCTTCCTTCCTCTGTTTCCCTGAGTGCTAGGATTACCGGTGTGAGCCACCACGACCTGCTGACGCTATTTTATAAAATTAAAACAGATTTCAAAGTCATGCTAGGAGGAATAAAATATTTAAAAATACCATACACAACAGATCTAGAATGAAGAGATGTATTGTGCAGAGGTGTGGAGAGAGAGACAGTGGGCAAAGAAAAAGAGGGAGATACTTGGGGGGAGGTGAGAAAGTCAGAGAGAACAGGGGAAGGGAGGGAAACTGAGGTATAGGGAACAAGAGAGGAGAGAAAGAGAGAAAAGAGACTGGGACCCTTTTATCTTTTATCCCCATCCCTGGTGGAGGCAACAAATGATGACGTTACAAGTTGCTAAGCAACCTAGGCTGCCTATATGCTAACACTAGAGTCAAAAATTTAATCCAGCAACGTAAAGCTACAACAGGTTTCCTGTGTCTTAATAACAAGCCAAGTTATGTAAACAACCCCTGTGCTGATGCCGATTGCTGCCCCATCTCTTATACTCGAAATACAGTTATGTCCCTCTTATATTATGTAAACCTTCTACGGGTCAAAGCTTCGGAGAATGCTCTGCCAAGCTGCTGTGTTCCAACTAGAAATGTGAGTAGTGTTAACCTCGCCTGGTCCTGTGTTCATGTGCTGATAATTATGTCATGGCTATTCTTTTGTAAGCAAAGATCATTAGACATGTCTTAACATCGTCCACTCTAAGAAGTGCATCTTGAGAGTTTGGAGGTATTAGGCAGTGGTTGCTTAAGAAGGCCACTTACAAGGGGATACTTCATTTTCAAATTAGCTTTCTTTGAATATTTGCTATATTTTTTAAAAAGATATTTTATCACCAGGCAGAGGAGGTGCATGACTTTAATCCCAGCACTTGGGAGGCAGAGGCAGGTGGATCTCTGTGAGTTTGAGGCCATCCTGGACTACAGAGTGAGTCCCAGGACAGCAAGGGTTACACAGAGAAACCCTGCCTCCAAAGCAAAAGGAAAAAAATTGACATTATTAAAACTATCATTATTGTGTGTGTGTGTGTGTTCTCATGCGTGTGCATGTGTGAGTGTGTATGGAATGCTTTTGTGTGGTTGTGGGGGCATTAATGCCGTCACACACACTTGATGCTCTCCTTCACTTGTGCATCCCAGAGATTGAGCTCAGGTGTAAAACTTGCAAGCCAAGTGCTTTTCCTGCTGAGCCATTTCCTTGGTCCAATATTTGCTCTTGGTGATTGTTTTGTTTTCTCCTTGTAAAGCTTTGCAGTGGTTTTCCCCTGGACACCCACAACTTTTAACAAAAGACCCTAATCGGTATTATTTTTGAGATGCATTATTTACAGAACAGACAGAAGGAAATTCCTGAGGGACTCCAGGTGGGCCTGACCTAGGGAGTCACTTTTTTCGTACCTCTTAGTTGCCTGGATTCGGCCCTAAAGGGTTTTATTGGCATTCACTCTTTGATACCTGTTGATTACACTCACTGTATGGAAACAAATCTGACTGAGACAGAGCTCATGCTGGTCGCTAGAGGCCGTGAATAGCAAACCACAGATGGTTAATCACAATGCCTGCAGAGACAGAGGAGGAGGTTGTCATAAAAATGGAATGCTGGGCGCAGTGGTGTTCGGAGCCTGAGGCAAGTGAATCCTGCCTGGATTTCATAGTGAGGCTGTGCCTCAAAGCCAGCAACAAGGTGAGCTCTCTACAGGTAAAGAAAGCCTAGAGGTTTGAAGAGATGCTACATAAGCATGGTTACTGACCCTAAGCAAATATTCTGGTCTTTGTTCCAGGCACAAGCATATTTTAGGAATTCTCACACCAACTGCAACCTATCGCCTAAATCCCTTAAGATTGAGATCTAAAAACAAATAGAAAAGAATTAGGTCCTGGCAGGAGGGAAGATCTTTTGAAGAGACCCTTGTGCTCCTCTATTGGGTTACAGATTATTGAGACAATGGTCCCCGAGGACTTTGGAATTCCCTGGGGAATCTCACGCCGGGAGAAGGAAGGGAATGAAGGAAGGGAACTGACCCTGGTGCCAGTTAGAGGAACCTGTGTCCCAGGGAAAGATCTCACACAGTGCTGACACCTTATCAGATAGACTACCTTGCAAGACAGCCTGGAGCCAGGACTAGAATTGCTTGCTTATGCACAGCTTTTGCCCTCCTCAAAACCTAAACCTCATGCTATTGCCTGGACAATAGCCTCGGAGGTCACAGGCCCTTTTTATTTGTTCCCCTTCTTGCCCTTGCCACGTTGAACAAATCTCCTTTCTCTGCTTTTCCTTCTTGTTTGTCTCTTCATTTGGTATATTGAGGGGAACCCTAGGTTTTCAAGAACTCTAGTGCCCAGGTGTAGACCCTAAAAATTATAACAACAGTTTCTGCCAGTTTCATTTATCCTTTGTAATTTAAAACGACAGACTTGCTGGCCCCTTCGCTACAGTGAAAATAGTGGTCCCTTTACCCATCAATGGTTTTAGTTTTCAAAGGTTAGTTATTCCTCTCTCTCCCTCCCTCTCTCCCTCTTTACCTCTCTTCTCTCTCTCTTTCTTTCTTTCCTTTCTTCCTTCCTTTTCTTTCTTTCTTGACAGGGTCTTGTTATGTAGTCCAGGTGGCCTTATGCCTTCCATTTTGCCTCAGCGCCTTCAGTGCTTATGTTGTAAGCACACACCACCACTTCTTGACGGCAGCTTTGGGAGACAAGGTCTCTCTACACAGCTCCAGGTTGGCCTCCACCTTGTAATCTTCCTGCCTTCTCCTCCAGGGTGCTTCGTGTTCAGTTGTGTTACAACACCAACTGTAAAAGTTGTAACTATAGTATGTGGTAAGTAGTTACAATGGGAAAAGCTCTGAATATGTGGGTGGAAAGTGTGATCAGAAAACCTATTTCAACTGGCAGTGAAAGCACTGAGCCTGCAGGGGACTTCATTCAGCAAGGATCCCTGGGAATGGAGGACACTAAGGAGATGCAGAGATTCATGGGGAGGCTTGGACTAAGAAACAGAAACATGAAAAGCCGGGCTTTTGCTAGTGTACAGAGCAAAGAACCCACACACTCTGAGAAACAAGAACAACAACAAAAAATCTTCCTGTGTTCTGCAATAATAGTGGAGAATGTGGGTGACCGCTTCTGCAATAATATCAGAGAATGTGGGTGACAGCTGTCTTGTTTATGGACTAGTTCCAGCAATACTTCATTAGAAGTGAAAAAAAATGCTAGGAAGTAGAAAGGTTAGAATCTAACGTTCTATGAATAGGGGCTGGAGATTTGGCTCATCGGTTAAGAGCTCTCTCCCTTTCCCTCTCTCTTGCTGCTCTTCCAGAAGGTCCAGGTTTGACTCCTAGCATTCATGTTAATCATCTCACAAGTACCTATAACTTCAGCTCCAGGGGGTGCAGACACCTTCTTCTGGCAGTAACACCCCTAACCCAATGTGGCATCTTGTCACACAAATCCACACATGTACACATAAAATAAAAAATAAATCTTAAAAAAAAAAACCCTATTAATAATAGATAATTCAGTGGGGTGGGGGAGTGGTTGGGGAGAAAAGAGGGAGGGGAAACTGTGGTCAAGAAGTAAAAAAATTATATATGTCTGTGTACATATATTACATATATGTAGATATGCATATATATATATATTAATGCAACCAGATATGATGGTGCACACCTTTAATTCTAGCACTTGGGCCGCAAAACCAGGTGGAGTTGTGTGAATTGGAGTTCAGCCTTCTCAGTGAGTTCCAGGTTAGCCAAGGGTGAAATAGGTCTCAACAAAATAAAACTACAACAAAGAAGACAGTTCACCGGGCGTCTGTAATGGGCTGTGAAGATGAAAGTATAGAGGGTGTATTCTCACCTCCAGGCACAATTATTGTGTTTGTCAAAGACCACACCTACCCACTTTGCGTGTGATCATATTTGATCAGCAATGGATAATGACCATGAATTAGTCCGGGCGCAACACAGGGCTGGAAATCATTCACTGTTGCTCATGGAACCACATTCATCAAAGTCAGAAAGGACAGATTAAAGCCTAAAACAGTAAAGGCAGCTGGAAGAAAGTATGAAGTCACGATGGGCTTTAAAGCCTTACGGGGGAAAATCTAGAGCAATCGTTCTCATGCCAAGACAAGCTGGTAGAGGAGCGTATGCTAACATGCTTGAGGAGGAAGTGGGGGAGCCTACCGAAAGCGGCAGAGGACTGTTAGCGCAGGAGAGGACTTGGAGGAGCCTGTGGAGAATCCTCGGAGAGAGAGACAAAGATAAGGAAACAGAAGCAGAGCTGGTGATGTCGACATGACTGACATGTGCCCTACTGTTGAGGCACACAGAAATCGAAGCCCAAAATTACGGGCTACGACCCCTCGAATGGGAGGAGTGGCTCCCAGCGCTGTGGGCCGAAGTTCTCTGAAGAGGCCGTACCTCTACTGAAGATCCTGCGGATAGCTTGACTGATAGAAAACTGGAACTGTGGACAGGCGGAATGCGGTCAGTCCAGAGCCCGAATTATCTTGGGCTATCTTTCGTCCCTAAACAGCCACTTAGCTTAACTTTTGCATCTGACCCAGCGTTCTCCTGGCTAATAGGTAAACTTCTTGGAATGTGTCACTAAGCTTACCATCCCTGGAGCCTCCACCAAGCCTAAGAAGAACACTACCATGAGATAACATCTGTGAGTCTCCAGAAAAGATTTCCTGGCTTTGGAGACAGTCCACCTGGCGCTTCCACCCATGTAATTAGAAAATTGATAGGTGGCTTGCTTTTGTTCCGGGACTATAAAAGTTCACCTTTTCCACGGTGGAATGTGTCATTCAGGGCAATTCAAGTCAATGTTCTTGGGCCATACTTACTCAGTGGCTTGGGATAACCGTTTTCTTCCTTCCTTTAAAGCAGTTATTCTTCTATGTTTGACAGCAATGCTGTGCTGAGTTATAAAGAGAAGACCACATCTTTGTTTTGAAATCATGTTTCGTTATCATGTGTGTGTGTGCGGTGTGTTTGCATGTTTGAGTATAGGTGTGCACATGCTACACACATCACATGCATACATACACACAAGTTTAAAAACATAATAAAAAAAAATTAAGGACCAGGCCTCACTCTATAGCCCAGACTATTTGAAACTCACGATCAGATTGCCCCAGCCTTCCAGTGCAGGGATTGGGTCATTTACCATGTCTAGCTTGCTTCTCAGTCTGTCTTTCCAATTAGACTCTGAATTATTTTAGGGTATTGACCACCTTCAAATATGATTGTAAGAGACCACAATCTGTCATTTCAGGCAAAAAAAAAAAAAAAAAAAAAGCAAGGGAAATTTGTGCCTAAAAAAGAAAATTTTATTTTAAAGTTCTTCTCTTTTTTGTAACAGAAAGATAAAGACGAATTAATTTTTTTTTTTTTTTACTAGATACTTTTCAACAACAGAAAAAGCATGCACCAGCCCAGAAAGATATATTCCGGTTTTTGAAATCTGGGAGTGAGGCACTAGGAATAGCCCTGAGAAAATCTGGGAGCCTATGCTGCTTCCAGTTCCAGTCAGTATGCGCCTGACCCCAACATGTCCATTCTGAGTCAAGATTTCCTCCCACAGGTGGGCCTAGCTGCCCAGCTCAATAGCTGGGGGCCAGGGTCAAAGGTTAGGAGGATTACTGCTTTGGCTTCAAAGAAAAGGCATGTGGGGGGGGGCGGGGAGCTCACAGGTGAGAAGAAGCCACTGAGGAGGCGGTGGACTGGGCACACCGGCCGAAGACGAGAGGGGCAGCACAGGGCTACAGGGCTACAACTGCGCAGGCCCCAAGGAAGCTGAAGGACGGGAGAGTAGTGACACTGAACAGTCCCAAGTTGTTCCAAGGACCCCTTGGCTGTAAACGGCCGCGTCACAATCCGTCTCTTTTTCACTTCTGAGGGAACAAAAGGGAGGTGGAGTCACGTATTTGCAAGTGACCCTTCAGCAGGGACCGCGCTAGTAGAGCACACTATTAATGTACTCGCTGCCAAGCTGAGCACGCGCGCTTTGTTCATGTTACACGCCTCACTTGCATTAAGGTGCTTTTCTCGGCCATCTCTTCTGAATATGTATTTGATTGCCACCATCACCCCCTTCCCAATGCTTTCTTCTTTAGTTCAGATAATGGAGAATTTAAGCCTAAAACTTAAACACTTTCTTTGAGATCTATTCTCGACCTTTACGCTGAGCATATGGAAACACACATATTAATAAACTCACATTTTTCTTGTTTTCTTGTTTATTTATCAAGCAAGACATCTCAGCTTAAGAACTAAAGGAGAAGCCAGGTAGGGTTACACAACACCTTTGGTCTCAGAGGTGAATCTCTGAGTTCGAGGCCATCCTGGTCTACAAAGCTAGTTCTAGTACTGCCAGGGCTACACAGGGAAACCCTGTCTTGAAAAAAACCAAACCAAGCCAACCAACTAAACAAACAAATAAATGGGATCTAGAAATAGGGCTAAGTTTCCCAGCTAATTCTTTCCACCAAAGAACAAAATCACAACAATAACTTATTTGTGTGCCTTTTTAACTGTGTGTGCATGTCTGTATGTAGGCATATGCAGGTGAGTGCAGGTGCCATAGGAAGCCAGGGAAAGGTGCTGGGAATTGAACACAGTAAGTGTTCTTAACCACAGAGTCATCTTTCTGGACCCTTTATTTCTATTTCTTGAGAAAGAATTTTCTTGCCCCGCTGGTGACACACACCTTTAATCAAGAGACAGAGGCAGGTGGATCTCTGTGAGTTTGAAGCCAGCCTGTTCTACAGACTGAGTTCCAGGACAGCCAGGGCTACACAGAGAAACCCTGTCTTGAAAAACAAAGAAACAAAGGTGTGAGTCACCAAGCCTGGCAAATTACACTTTCAATTATGTTCACTGGTTTTTCTTTGGTTCAAAAAGTGTGTAATAACTTCAATGTATGAAACAAAGTAAATGTTCCAGTGAGCTGAACGGAGCTGAAGCATTTTCTAATGAGAAAGGATGAAGAAAACAAAAGCCAAAACAATGAGAAAACACTCAAGAATCTGCCAGGTATGGTGGTGGACAGCCAAGGCTACACAGAGAAACCCTGTCTTGAAAAAACCAAAACAGGGCTGGAGAGATGGTTCAGAGGTTAAGAACACTCTCTGTTCTTCCAACGGTCCTGAATTCAATTCCCAGCAACCACATGGTAGCTCATAACCATCTATAGTAAGATCTGGTATGCAGACAGAATGTTGTATAAATAGCAAATAAATCTTGAAACAAATAAACAAAAATCAAATTGGTCACTTGGAAGTTATCTGTCTTGCAAGATGGGATAGACAAAAATAAGTAAATAAAAAACCACATCGGTTTATTTCAAGAGCTGGAGAGATTTCTCAGCTGGTAAGAGCAGAGAGGTCCCGAGTTCAATTCCCAGCAAACACATGGTGGTTCACAATCTCTACTGGAAGCTAATGTCCTCTTCAGGCCTGAAGGCATACATGCAGATAGGGCACTCATACATAAGATAAACACTGGCTTATTTTAGATTGCTTTTCTGTGTAAGGTCTGAGGCCAAGCAAACATGATGACCAGTCCTACTGAAACCGTCCTGTTCAGGAATTTGGCTGTCTGCCTAATCTTGGTTCTTGGAAGGTCAGAGAAACTTTAGTTTTGCATTGGAGATATGGAACTTTAGCACAAGCAACTCCATTTTGGGTTTTAACCTAGTCCTCTGGACCCTGTTCAGGACTGTAGTGAAGAACAATGGCCTCCTGTAAAAGCCCTTAAAACCCCCATGTATTTAACACAGGGCTGGACAAAGCAGAGGCTCAAAGGGATTTCATTGCCTTGAAAGCCATGCCTTTTGGAGCAATTTGAGGGATTTTGTATGTTTGTTTTGTTTTTGTTTTTAGGATAATTATGGTGGTTTTGGCATATGTGATAAATGGGAACAAGAAGCATCCTTTGTGTTAGAGCAGGAAGTAATAACAGACGACCTTAGACTGGGTAACTTTGTTGTTACTGTTTAGTTTTGATGTGGTTGGGATGATGGCACCATGGTGCTTGTGTGAAAATCAGAGGCGAACTTGAAGGGGTCCATTCTCTCCTTCTGTCACATGGCCCTTGGAATTAAACTCAGGTCATCAGGCTTGGTAGTAAGCACCATCCCCCACTGAGGTGTCTCACTGGCTGAAACACTGCTCTTGGTTCTTTAGAGGATGGGGTCTCACTTGTACCCCAGGACAGCCTTCAACTCAAGATCCTTCTGCTTCTACCCTGGAATTTCGGAGCTGTCTCTGTGTCCAGCTTTAACTTGGGTAATGCAAAAAGCTATAGAAATTACTGCTGGTCGCTGTGGAGAAAAGAAAGTAGAGGATCAAGCCGGACATGGTGGTCCACGCCTGTAATCTCAGCATTCAGGAGGCAGAGGCAGGCAGATTGCTGTGAGTTCGAGGCCAAGGCTACACAGAGAAACCCTGACTCGAAAAACAAAACAAAAAATGGAGGATCAAAGTGCCAGCAGATTTGGTGTCCAGTGAGAGCTAGTTCCTTACAAGAGGTGGTTTTTATTTTTATATTTTGGAGACAGGATTTCATGGAGCCCAAGCTGCCCTCAAGCTCCTATTTAGACAAGGCCTCAATTCTTTTGTTTTTGTAAATTTAATTTCACTATTTGAGCGTGTGTGTTTGCTCATCAACGCTTGCACATAAGCAGGTGAGTGGATGCCTTGGCACATGTATGGAGGTCAGAGGTCAATCTGAAGGAGTCATTTCTGTGTTTCTTTGGTGGGTTCTGGATGTTTAACTTTAGTCTTCAGGTCTGGGTCACAAGTGCTTACTGTGGTTACTGCTCAGCTTTCAGGCCCTAACCTCTGAATTCTTAATCTTCCTGCCTCTGCCTCCAAATGCAGGTGTTACAAATGTATTCCTCCTTACCCCTTTTAGAGGATATTTTTTTATGTGTTCTCATAGGGTGCAAGGGACAAACACCCTCCCTCTTGACCCAGCCTCCCAACAGCCCCTGCCTTAGTAGGGTGGTAGAGGCTTGCTTAGATTCATGAGGTCCTGGATTTGATCCCCAGCACCACAAAACAAAAACAAACAAACAAACAGCCAACCAAACAATAAAAGGCACTGCTCTTTTTGTTTTCGTTTTGAGACAGGGTCTTGCTGTGGACTACAAGCTGGCCTAGCATTCAGCATTCTCTGGAGACACTACCTCTGAACAGTATCACGTGGAGGAAATACGGAGACTGTCATACTTTTCTGTCGTTTGTCTTTCAGCAATAAACAGAAGGAATTCTCTTTAAATGAGTGAAAGGGCTTTTAGGTGTCTTGAGGACAAGGGCTCATTCCACACAGGCCTCTGCCACCCTGGAGAGTGCTAACCCAGGGAGAGAGGACAGCTGGGCTCAGGAACCATTCTTCGTTTTAATATGGGGCAGAAGCCATCCCTGCCCAGGGGTGGAGGAGAGGCCGGCTCTGATTCTCCAGCCAGCGGATGAAAGAAACAGTCAATGGAGAAGCAGCCTGTTATCTGGACTCAGTCCCCTCCAAACAATGCTTTTGTTGACGCATTCTCTCTCCTTTTCCAAGGGGGAGGGAACCGCAGTTGGCTGATCTACGGAGTCTTCCAGCTTGGAGTCGGGAGGACCCGGGGGAGGTCTTCTTCCCAGAATGTTATCCCAGCAGATCCCCTCACCCAAACTGCAAGCCTGTTCCTGGTCTGTGCATTGGAACTCCTAAGTGCTGCTCTAGATACCATCCTGTACTCCCTTGGAATACCTTGGAAAAGTTAAGAATGCAAATGCCTGGGCCCCTCCAGGCTGCTAAAACAGAATTCCAGGGTGAGGCCCAGGAAGCTGTGTTTTTACAAGTTCTGCAGGGGACTGTTAGGCACCTTAAGGTCTGCTATGCTAGGGAGATGAAGGGTGAGAGGGTTAGGGGAAACTCTGCAGCTGCTACCACGGGTCGTTTTCCTACGGTTTCCCACAGCAGGCCCTGGGGTTTGTTTTTTCTCCACTGTGGGCCGCGTTCGTTTCCTGCTGCTCTGGGTTGGGAGAGGTTGGAGAGCAGCAGGAAAGTAGGAGGGAGGGGAAAGGGGTCAGCCAAGGCAGTAGCGCTTTCTGGGATGGAAAGGCAAAAGCTTCGTGACAATGTCCCTTTGTCGCTTTATGTTGATGGAACTGCAAGTCATTAGCAGCCCAGGAGTTTGACCCGGTCATTCTTCAGGGCCAGATCGCCCTCTGCTGCCCACCAGCAAAGGATACTCCAGGACGCCAAGGAAAAGAGGAAGAGCTGGCTCAGCAGTAGGAGAGAAGAGGACGTGACAAGACCGAAAAGGTCACCGGGTCACCACTTCAGGCTGTTAACAAAATCATGTTAAAATCGTGTTTGCTGGGAAGGAAGACTTAGCCAGTGCAGTGGGTATTTCCAGGACAACTCCAGCAAACAGCGGGGTTCTGCCAAGAGCCCCTCTGTTCCCACAATTCCAAGCTCCACACTGGATTTGGCTCTGGAGCCATTCTCCCCTTTAGCAAACCCTTACCTCACCTCGAAGAGTCAGGGTGTTTAACAAAACAGGAAGAGGCAGACAGAAGGAGAAAAGTGATGAAAATTTTTGATGTGCTGTCACTTACAGTCAAGACTCCGTTATGTGTATGCTCTCCCCCCCCCCCCCCGCGCGCCCCCATCTTTCTTTTTCAGCTTCTCTTTGTTTCTTTTGTTCCGGGGAAAGCACCAGGTCGTTCAGTCTTTTCCTGCCAGGGAACCCTTGCCCCACAGCCGTGGAGTCAGCCTCTCTTTCCAACTTTATTGCCCCACTTTATTGCTGTTGGGAACGAGGGTTCATGTAGGTCACTGGTGGAAAGAGCAAGGATTTCTTCCCAGCGTAAAAACTCAGGCCAGCAGTTGCCCCTGCCAGCCATGAGCAATGACCCGTTTCCTTCTGCCTCTTGTCTTTCCGCCTTCTAGCTCTGACTGTAGTGGACCCCAGAGTGTCCCAGCTCTCCATCCTCGAGCCCGGGTTTCGGCAACAGATCTGGCTGGTGTAGGGGAGTCCCCTTTCTGGTCAGGTCTGGGAAATCATTTAAATTGTTGCAAAAGGTTTTGGGTGAAATAAGGGCAGGAGTGTGGGAGGTGGACAGGGTGGGTGGAGGTGAAGGTTCAGGTGGGGAGGAGGCAAGTGCTCCAGCCAAATTCTGCAAAATGTTCTGACGTCATGAAACACTCGGGCTCTGCCCCTAACAACCTCTAAACTGGGTGAGTCTGTGTGGCTGAAGCCAAACCCTTCAATCCAAACAAACATATTAAGTAAAAATTAGACCACATACCTGCATCGCTATTTTATTTGTTTGTTTATTTGTATTTGGTTATCTATCCTGAGGCAGGGTCTCACTATATAGTCCTGGCTGTCCTGGAACTCTCTAGGTAGACCAGATTGGCCTAGAGCTCATAGCAATACCTGCTTCTGCCTTGCCAAGGCTGAGATAAAATGCTTTTGGGGCTGGAGAGATGGCTCAGAAGTTAGGAACACCGGCTGTTCTTCCAAAGGTCCTGAGTTCAATTCCTAGCAACCACATGGTGGCTCACAACCATCTATAGTGAGATCTGGTGCCCTCTTCTGGTGTGCTGTATAAATAATAAATAAATACATCTTAAACAAGAAAATGCTTGCACCACTACACCAGCCAATTTTTTTTGTTTGTTTGTTTTTGTTTTTTGAGGAGACAAGGTTTCTCTGTGTAGCCTTGGCTGTCCAGGACTTGCTTTGTAGATCAGGCTGTCCTCAAACTCACAGAGATCCACCTGCCTCTGCCTCCCTGAGTGCTGGGAATCCAGGTGTGCTCCACCTTGCCTGGCTGCATATTTGCATCTTTAGATAGCTGTATTTGCATAGTTTTATCTTTATGACACCAATATATGCCGGTAATCTATGTAAAAATCAAAGCATGATTGTGCTGGGATTGTGGTAATCCCAGCACTTGGGAGGGAGAGGATTACCCTAAATTTGAAGCCAGCTTGGTCTATATGGTAGCAAGTTCCTGGGTTAAAGAGAAAGACTCTGTCTCCTCCCAGAGAGGAGAAAAAGATATTTTATTGTTATCATCGTTATTGATGAGCATGATGGCTAATTTTATATCAACTTGACAGAAGAATCATCTGAAAGGAGGGAACCTCAATCGGGAAAATGCCTTCATAAGATTGACTGCAGGGTGTTTTCTCAATTTGTGATTGATGGGGGAGGGTCCCGCCTATTTTGAGTGGCTTCATCCCGTGCTGGTGGTCCCAGGTTCTATGAGAAAGCAAGCTGCCAGGTGGCACAACCTGGAATCCCAGCACTTGGGAGGCAGAGACAGGCGGATCTCTGAGCTTGAGGCCAGCCTGGTCTACAGAGCAAGTCCAGGACAGCCAAGGCCACATAGAAAAACCCTGCCTCGGGGAAAGAAAGACAGACAGAAAGAGAGAGAGAAAGAGAAAGCAGGCTGAGCAAGCCAAAGGGAGCAAGACACTAGACAGCACCCCTTTGTGGCCTCTGCATTGGCTCCTGAATTCTGTTCCTGCTTCTTGAGTTCCTCTCCTGCCTTCAGCTGTGCTCTATGATGTGGAAGTGTAAGCCAAACAGACCCTTTTCTCTGTTTGGTTATGGTGTTTCTTCGCAGCAATAGTAACCCTAAGTAGTACCATGAGACCAGCTCATGTAGTCCAGGCTAGCCTCAAAATCACTGTGCAGCCAAAACTGCCCTCCTGAGTGCTGAAACCACAGTTGTATGCCACCAAGACTAGTTTATGTGTTGCTAACTATTGAACATGGGCTTCATGTACGCTAGTCGAGCAGTCTACAGACGAACTACAACCGCAGCCTTTGAACAGTCTGTTGACATTTTGCCTCTCATCCAGTTCCATAAAAAGGCCAGTGACCTTCAGGCATCTCACCCTGGTGACAATGCTGATTTGGGAACTGACAATGGCTGCCCAACCAATTTTGCCTTTTTTTTTTTTTAAACACAGGCTCTCACCATATACCCCTGGCTGCTATGGAACTTGCTCTGTAGGCCAGGCTAGCTCAGAACTCACAAAGATCCACCTGCCTCTGCCTTCCAAGCGCTGGAATTAAAGGAATGCACCGCCATACCAGACCTTAAAGCTTCCTTTTTCACAGATGTCAGTCATTAAGGTATGGGGTCTACACACCAGTGAAATATAATATTAAGTAAGATAGCATGTATTTTAACTGTTTGTTTTAAACTTGGTATTTATTTATAAAGTCTTTATACTTGAAGTTTCCATTTAAAGCATGCTTAGTTTGCTGCTGATGCTTCTAAGGGAGGTGTCATCATGAAAATTAGTGGGGAAAGTATCTTGGTTAGGGGTGGGGTTAGGGTTGACAATGGATGGCTCTTCCAGAGGAGTCAGGTTCATTTCCAGCGTTCACATGGCAACCCACAACTGTCTGTAACTCCAGTTCTAGGGGATCTGACACCCTCACACAGACACATGCAGCCAAAACACCAATGTACGTTAAACAAAATTATATAAATCATTTTTTAAAAGGTGTTGTTGGGGAAGAAGAAGAGGACAGAGAAGAAGACAAGATATAGAGGCTCCAAGGGGCTGGGTGGGGGGAAAATGCTGGCTGCAGGCACAAGGCTGGCTCTACAGGGAAGCCTGATCTGGCTTTGAGACAGGGAACACAGGTTAGTTGTTTGCATACAGAGGCAAAAGAGGGGACAAAGGAATAAGCACCTGGGACCTGGATAAACCAGAAGACTATAGGAAAGAAAAGATGGGCAAATCCCCACTGAGTGGCGACCTTGTGTTTCCACACGCAAACCCTTTCCATCTCTCTGGGTCTGCTGTATACACTAATGCCTTCAGTCAACATTTAACAAAACAAACACATCTGCTTATTTGTTTGTTTGTTGAGACAGTTTCTCTGGTAACCCTGGCTGTCCTGGAACTCACTCTGAACTCAGGTTGGCCTAGAACCCAGAGATCTGCCTGTCTCTGCCTCCTGAGTGTTGAGATTAAAGATTTGCATCACCACTGCCTGGCCAAGCGAACACTTCTACAGTCGTTAAGCATCACAAGTATTTCACAAAGTATTACATATTTATTGTTTGTTTTTACAAGATAGGATGTCATGTAGCACAGGCTGTCTTTTAATTCATTATAGAGTCATGGCTGTCCTTAAACTCCTGGGCCTGTCCCACTGTGACAGGCTCTCTCTCTCTCTTTTCTCTCTCTAGCTCTTGTGCATGTGCGCTAATACACTGTAGGCCAGACTGGGCCTCACGTGTTGATTCTCAGATGTTCTCCACCTTTGTTGTTTTGTTTTGTCTGATTTTATTTTATGTGTATGAGTGTTTTGCCTGTATGTATGTATGCATGCATGTGCCCCATGTCCAAGCCTGGAGTCTGAAACTGTCAGAAGGCGTTAAACCCCCTATGACCGGATGGTGGTTGTAAGCCACCATTTTGAGTGCTGGGAACAAGAGCAACAGGTGCTCTTAACCACTTAGCTATGTCTCCAGCCCCCATCCTTGTTTTGTTGACACAGATTCTTTCACTGGCCTGAGACTGCTACTGTGGTTAAGGTGGCCTGGCCGGGAATCCTAGGAACCAGCCTGTCTCTGTCTCCCAAGCACTGAAATGGCAGCCATGTGCCACCGCGTCTGATTTTTTTTTTTTTTTTCTTTTTTAACACAGGTTCAAGGGTTGAATTCAGGTTAGCAAGCTTACAAGGCTGGTAGTTTGCCGGCTAAGATATCTCTTCAGTTGGTTTTTAATTTATTTTCTGTGGAGATGTAAAGCGAGGGTTTATGCTTGTAAAGTGAGTACTATGCCACTGAGCTGAACTGCAGAGGCGGGTAGATAGATTTCTTGTGAGGCAGAGGCTAGTCTGGTCTACATAGTAAGTTCCAGGATAGGCAAAGCTACGTAGGGAGATTTCTGTCTCAAATATCCCCACAAAGGTATTTTATTTTGTGTGGATGATTATTTTGCCTGCATGCATGTATGTGTACTGCAGGTACACATACGTGTGTATGTACAGGTGTGCCCAGTACTTGCAGAGAAATTAGAAGAGGGCGTTGGGCCAGTTGCAACTGGAGTTACAGAGTGCTACAACCTGTCATTTGGGTGCTGAGAACCAAACCTGGGCCCTCTGTAAGAGATGGAAGTGCTCCTAACTGCCAAGAAAATCTCTTCAGTGCTAGCTTCATTAAATATTAGTGTACTGTTATTTTCTTTTTCTCTTCTTTCTTTTCTTTTAAGACAGAATCTTTCTACACAGCCCTGGCTGTCCTGTGAGCTACCTTCCACTGCCTTCTGAGTGCTGGCATTAAAGGCCTGCGCCACCATGCCTGGCTTTACTATTATTTATAATCCTTCAAAAATTACAGATTAAAAAGGTTTTGACAACTTTTCTCCCCCTTCTTTTTTTCTTTTTTCTTTTGGACGGGATCTTGCTTTTGTTGATGTAAAAACCACAGTTCTCATCTCTCTTTCTCCCTCCCTCCCTCTCTTTTTGTTTGTTTTTCAGGGCTTTTTCTGTGTAGTCCTGGGATTCACAATGTACACCAGGCTGGCCTGGAACTCAGAGGTCCAACTGCTTCTGCCTCCCAAGTGCTGGGATTGCACAGGTGTGCCACCATACCCAGCCACAGTTCTTACCTGACTCTTTGAGTGGCCATGGCCTGGGAATACAAATCTAGGTTATCCCAAAGTCCATGTTCCAATGTAGAAGCAGTTTCATGACACTTTTATGGTTTTATAGAACAAAAAAAAAATTGCCTTAAATCAAGGCAAAATTAAAATATATTGGTGGCTATATCAGAGAGGCAGGTACAGAGAGATGGAGGAAGCTTTTCTATAGGCCCAAGATCCTATATGAGCTTTTGAGTTGGTAAAAGCAAGTGGTCAAGGCTGGAGAGATGGCTCAAAGATTAAGAGCATTAACTGCTCTTCCAGAGGTCCTGAGTTCAATTCCCAGAAACCACACGGTGGCTCACAACCATCTATAATATGATCTGATGCCCTCTTCTGGCATACAGGTGTACATGCAGATAGAACACTCATATACATAAAATAAATAACGTTTTAAACATTTATAAGCAAGTTGGTCTGCTAAATTAGTAGATTCCTAAAGGTTTTCATCTATTAGTCACTAGATGTTAATTCTGATACAGAGATGAAGAAGCAATGACTAGAACTAACCCAAGATGAGGTAATTCACCTCTGGACCTGTAACATTCTAACTTTTCCACAGAACTGAAATCCTAGCCAGCCAATCAGTCTTTGCAGGCACAGCTGCTTTTCCGTTCTCCTTCACAGCCAGACACAGCTGTTTTT
Organism: Pachyuromys duprasi; assembly: GCA_028658305.1. Lineage (NCBI taxonomy): Eukaryota > Metazoa > Chordata > Mammalia > Rodentia > Muridae > Pachyuromys > Pachyuromys duprasi. The sequence continues at coordinate 89,928,046 of CM053744.1, forward strand.
CAGGAGTTTTTCTTCACGCTGTGTAGCTGTGGCTGACCTGGAACTCACTATGTAGACCAGGGTGGCCTAGTACTCACAGAGATCTGCCTCTGCCAGGTACTGGCAAGTCTTTAATTATCAAGTTTAAACATTAACACAAGGCAGGCTGCCCAAGTGCCTCAGTGTGGTATTTGCTCAGCATATGCAAGGTCTTGAATTTGTTGCCCAGTACAATAAGAAAAAAAAGGAAAGATGAAAGAAAATTAGTGAGAGTCACAGCAGGAGGAACTGCTCCCTAGAACTAATTTTTGTTTTATTGTTTTTCTTTCTGAACTAAAAATAAAATAAAAAATAAAACCAAGACTCATCACCACGGGCACTGTAGGACAGAAAGATTAGTGGACAGAGGTGATGATAGTGGGTGTGAAGCCTCAGGGAACAGCACTGAGGTGGGACTGAGGTCTGACTTGGCAAATTGTTTTAGGTATGCACTCTACTATTGAACTACAACTTGACCCTAATTAACTGGGGAAAAAAAAGAGCCCATTTGAAAAATAAAATGAAGAGCCAGGCTTGGTGGTGCTTGCCTGTAATTCCAGCACTCAGGGAGGCAGAGGCAGGTGGATCTCTGTGAGTTTGAGGCCAGCCTGGTCTACAAAGCAAGTCCAGGACAGCCAAGGCTACACAGAGAAATCCTGTCTCAAACTAAAACCAACCAACCAACCAAATAAATAAACAAAATTAAGGGGGCCACAGAGATGAGGCAGCATACAGAGCATACAGAGCACTCACTAGCTGTTCTCCCTGAGGATTTCAGAGTTCTGTTCCCAGAACCTACAGGATGGCTCACAGCCTGCTACAACTCCAGTCCTGGGGGATCTGATGCCCTCTTCTGGCCTCCACGGGCACTGAAGACACATGGTGCATATAGGCATAGACACACACACACAGACAAAACACACACATATAACAATAAATAAAAACAAAACTAGGGCCGGTAGGAGTCCTTATTGAGTAAAGGTTCCTGTTGGATAGCTCAGGACCCTAGTTCAATCCTTAGGCCCCACATGGTTGAAGGACAGAGCCAGCTCCCACAAACTGTCCTCTGACTTAAATCCATAAGCAGGATCATAGCATGTGCATTCCCTCTACACATAGACACACATACACACAAATTAAAATACAAATTTAAGTAGGGGCTGGAGAGACGCTCAGTGGTTGTACTGGCTGGTTTTGTGTGTCAACTTGGCACCAGCTAGAATCATCAGAGAGGAAGGAGCCCCAGTTGAGAAACTGTCTCCATGAGACCCAGCTGTAAGGCCCCAGTTCATGGTGGGCGGTGTCACCCGTGGGGTGGTGGTTCTGGGTACTATAAGAAAGCAGGCTGAGCAAGCCAGTAAGCAGCACTCCTCCTTGGTCTCTGTCTGCATCAGCTTCTGCCTCCAAATTCCTGCCCTGCTTGCATTCCTGTCCTAACTTCCTTTAGTGATGAACAGTGTTTCGAAAATGTAAGCCAAATAAACCCTTTCCTCCCCAACTTGGTTTTTGGTCATGGTGTTTCAACACAGCAATAGAAACCCTAATTGAGAGAGTGGTTAAAAGCCATGGCTGGTCTTCCAGTCCAAGCCCATCATGAATCTCTATCTCAAAATAAAAGCAAAGATGCTCATAGCTTAATGGTAGAACGCTTGCCTAGTGTGTGTGTGAGGTCCTGGGTAATATCGTTAGAACCACCAAAGAAGCAAAAACACAGTTAAAGAGCCCTTCCCTGTGTGGGCCACATCTGGACCTTCATACACACCGAGTGTGCCATGGGTTAGAGGGATCCTTTAAAAACTGGGGAACAAGGCGGGTGAGGTGGTGCATGCCTGTAATCCCAGCACTCTGAGAAGCAGAGGCAGGTGGAGCTCTGTGAGGCCAGCCTGGCCTAAAAAATGAGTCCTAGACAGTCAAGGCTATACAGGGAAACCCTGTTTCAAAAAAAAAAAGCAACTAAATAAATAAGAATTTAAAAAAGACCAAAACAGAACCTAGGAACAGTCGAGGACAATAGCACTGGGCGGGGCCTCCGTCATCCATGTTCTGATTATGCTCTCCCAACGTTTTTTAGTGGTGCCATTCCTGTTTCACAAATGAAGAAAACAGGCGTAGTAAAGATTTCACATCAGAATTTAAACACAAGTTGGGATGACCTTTCCACATATATGCTGAGTCACTGTGTGCACAGGCTATCAGAAGAAATAAGACTTGGATAATGAGGTCATGAATTAAACCACACCTTAACATAAATTATTTAGGATCTTGGGTGTGTTTAACCTAGAGGCACAGAACCATTGTGGCTACCTTCAAATATTTTTAAAGTTTCATGTGGAAAATGTAGGTCTTGAGGGCACAGTTAGGGCAAAATTGTTATCTGCTCCACGTAAGGAGAGGCTTTTGTCCATCAGAAGTGTCTGAAGTGGAATGGGGGAGGGGGTTAAGGAGATGGTCAGCCAGTAACGTGCTCCTTGGTACCCATCTAAAGAGCTGGGTGTTGTGTATGCTTGTATTCACGGTGGCAGGGGCTGGAGTCCTCTAATTCCTGTAGCTCCCTAACCAGCCAGCTCTCATTCTGCCTTCAAATCCAAGGAGGGTGATGGGCTAAAGGGAAGTCCCAGTGGGCAAGAGCACCCACTGCCCTTTTAGAGGGCTAGGGTTCAGTCCTCAGCACCCACTGGGAGGCTCACAAACATCTGTCAACTCTAGTTTCAGGGGATCTGACGACCTCATAAGAGCCATATGACGTTCTTCTGCACACAAATGAAGTTCATGCTTACATTCAGGGGCCTACTCATAGACATGAAATAAACATTAAAAAACAAAATCAAGGGGATGGAGAGATGGCCTAGAGGTTAAGAGCACTGGCTGATCTTTCAAAGGTCCTGAGTTCAATTCCCAGCAATGACACGGTGGCTCACAACCATCTATCATGAGATCTGGTGCCTCTTTGGCATGTAGGCAAAATACTGTATAAATAATAAATCTTTTTAAAAAAAATCAACCAACCATCTAAAAACAACAAAAACAAATTGGGAATGGCAACACACATCTTTAATCTTAGTTCTTGGAAGGCAGAAGTAGGTGGATCTCTGTGTTTTTGAGACCAGCCTGGTCTACAGTTCCAGGACAGTCAGGGCTCTCAAAAGATATGGCAGGAAGAAAGAAGAAGGAGGAGGAGGAGGAAGAGGAGATGGAGGAGGAGGAGGAAACAAAGAAACAACAACAACAACAAACCAAAATAAAAAACACCAAGGTAGTCAGCTCCTAAAAATGACACCTGAACTTGACCTCTTATACCCTTCACAAGACCACACACAGACACACAATAAAATAAATACATAAATAAAATAAATACAATGTAAAATGGGATGAACTGCCTAGTAAAAAAATTGGTGTATTGTGATATCTAAGCGCGCAATGAAAGCTATTCCTATATGTAAATATTTGGATAATTAGATGTTTAAGGTTTCATACAAATGTTAATTACATACACACTGAACACATCAATAGCTCACATGTTGCCTTTGCTACCCTACCCAGACGGCTTCCTCAGGCAGTCATGGCTGCTGCTGCTGTTTTTGAAGCTATTCCATTGCAGCTGGCTTCTTCGTGGATACGGAGACATGGGCAAGAGGCTCAAGTATAGTTTTCTCAGCCATAGACAAAAATCCGGAAAACACTTAAATGTGTATCAGCAATGAGCAGACAGACAAATTGAGGCACGTAAAACCTAGGAAACAAAAAAACAAATTATTAAATCACATAGCAACATATTCTGTAAAAGAAGCCAGGGGGATAAGCTCACACAATGTTCTATTTCATCTCTATAAGATTCTACCACTATGTAAATGAATCTCTACTAACAGAAAACAGGTTGGCACATGACCACAGGGAGCATTGTGGACAAAGGAGTAATAGATGGACTGTAGAGGAGCATGGGAAACTACAGGAGCAAGGGACAGGTAACGAACTTTTTACTTCATTAGGATTATGTTGTCAGACATGTTTATAGACCAAAACCCAGCAAAGTATACACTGTAAAACGAAGAAATCAAAGAAAAAGAAAACAGGCAATTACTTCTGAAGTTAGGACTGTAGAAGGGATGACAGGATTTCCCCTTTTCGTGCTGCTTAATACATACATACATACATACATACATACATACATACATATATATAATTTGTTCTATTATTTATTTATGTGTGTATCCATGTATGTACATGTGCACATGCATGTGGGTGCTCAAGGAGGTCAGAAGAGGGCACTGTATACTCTGTAGCTAGAGGTAGTTGTTAACCACCAGATGTGCGTGCTGGGACCTAAACTCAGGTCCTCTGGAAAAGCAGCAAGTACTTTGAAATGTTTTACCATCTCTCTAGTGTCTGTCTGTCTGTCTGTCTGTCTGTCTGTCTGTCTTTCGACAGAGTTATGCTATGTTAGGGTTTCTGTGCTGTGAAGAGATAGTATGATAGCAGCAACTCTTAAAAAGGAAAACATTTAACTGGGCTTGGTTTATAGTTCCCAGGTTTAGTCCATTATCATCAAGACGGGGAGCGTGGAGGCCCACAGGCAGGTGCTGGAAAAGGACTTGAGATTTCAAAGCCTTCGCCCAGTGCCTTACTTCCTTCAGCAAAACCCTCCTATAGCAAGGCCACACCTCCTAAGAATGCCACTCTCTGTGAGCCTGTGGGGGCCATTTTCTTTCAAACTACCACCCGAGCCTTAACTTCCATCTTCCTAGCTCAGCCTTCAAGCGCTGCTATTAACTGGATATAGGCTTAACATTTTTTGACAAAATTAAAATATTAAAAGAAACTATAAACCTACTCACAAAGGCAACAACACAAAAAAGAGTTATCATTGTGCTTTGAGCTTAATCATTGATGGATTTGGAAAGACTTTTCAAGTGGGTTATATGCAGAACAGAAAAGGCTGTTGTCGAGTGGAATGTTCAGAAGTGCCCTAATTACTGAGAACTTGCAAAGACTGAGCTGCCAACTTCAAAGGTTCCTTGTTTTTCCTCTTTCCCTGGGGTCAAAGTTTTTGGGACCTAGTAATAATCCCAGAATAGTTTTCTGTCTTTCTGGGATTAAAGTAGACGTCATTGCACTAAGAAACCTGGTCACAGGTCTGGATCGATGACTTAGAGGTTAAGAGCACTGACTACGTTTGCACAAGACCCGGGTCCAATTCCCACCACCCATATGGCAGCTCCCAACCATCTGTGATTTCAGCTCTGGGGACTCTGACTCCTTCTTCTGGTCTCTGTAGGCACCAGGCACACAAAGGGAACACAGATATGCATTCAGGCGAAACACCCACCCACATAAAAACAAAGAAGGAAATATATGTTTTAAAAATATAGTCATTGTTCTCTTGGTTCTTTACACAGATGCTTGGAATTCACTCTCGGGCCTCTAGCTTGCAGGGTACGTGCTCTTACTCATGGAGCCATTGCTGTGCCGAGTTCACGAACCCCAAAAGACCAGGAATAGACTCTACTCTAAATACAGGAGGTTTTTTTTTCAATTGTATATGTATTCGAACACAGGACGCAAACCCCTGCGGAAACAGGAGAGGAATTCGGCCCCGTGGTCTAGGGGAGCAAGGTTTTTATAGGACAGAACGGCAAGCAGGGGTTTACACGCTTTGGCGTTACATGATTGGGTAAGGGAAATTGACTTTTGAAATGATTGGTCCACTTTAGGTGCCAATTCCTAGCAATTCCCTTACCCAGTCATGTAGCCATCAAGACTACAAACAGTTCTGGCCTGGTCATATGGGCTGGTTTCCTAGCAACGTTATAAATTAGTGGGCAGGGAAAGAATATATTAAGCTAGTTTCTTTTCCCAGGTGGCTGGACATATCTCCATTTGCTGGCCTCTGTTTAGGCTTGTGCTTTAAACTTTAAAACAATACCCACTGATTTTTAATCCTTTGGTCTCTCACCATCTCCTCTGAATTTTGTTTATTATTTAATTTATGTTTTCATCCACATATATGGAAATATATGTATATATCCATATATGTGTGTATATATATAGATGTATGTGTGTGTGTGTTTACAACTTTTGAGAGTCTGCTCTCTCTTTCCACAACATGAGTTCCAGGAATGGAACTCAAGTCCTAGGTTTGGTAGCAGACACCCTACCTACAGAGCCATCTTACTGAATTTTAATCTGCATTTTACAGATAAAGAAATCTGAGCTGGAGAGATGGCTCAGCTGTTAAGAGCACGGCTGCTCTTCCAGAGGTCCTGAGTTCAATTCCCAGCAACCACATGGTGACTCACAACCATATGTAAAGGGATCTGATTCCCTCTTCTGGTGTACAGAGCACTCATGTAAAATAAATAATCTTTACACAGTATTCTGCCTGCATGTGTGCCTGCACACAAGAAGAGGGCACCAGATCTTACCATAGATGGTTATGAGCCATCATGTGGTTGCTGGGAATTGAACTCAGGAACTTTGGAAGAATATCCAGTGTTCTTAACTTCTGAGCTATCTCTCCAGCCCAAATAAAAGAAAAAAATTTTTTGAAAGAAAGAATATTGTCAAGAGCAAAAGAGAAGTTAACTATTTTATCTTAGATTACCGTACTGGCTGGTTTGTGTGTCAACTTGACACAAGCTAGAGTCATCAGAGAGCAAGGTCCCTCAGCTGAGGAAATGCTCCCATGGTGGGTGTTGCCACCTGGGTTAGTGGTCCTGGGTTCTAGAACAATGCAGGCTGAGCCCCTCCATGGCCTCTGCATCAGCTCCTGCCTCCAGAATCCTGCCCTGTTTGAGTTCCTGTCCTGACTTCCTTCAGTGATGAACAGTGCATATGGAAGTATAAGCCAAATAAGTCCTCTCCTCCCCAACTGACTTTTGGTCATGGAGTTTTATCACAGCAATAGACACCCAAACTAAGACAGTTACTGAATTAGCAAGGATCTCTTTTCTTGTGTTGTCTTTTTCTTTTTTTCAGTGCTTAAATCACAGCCAAGCCCCTGCATATGCTGAGCACACATTCTACCACTAATTCTACCTCTTATTCTAGAGCTGAGATGTTAGAGTACATTCTTCCTGAAGCAGTTCACATTGGCCATCATGAAGCAGCCCTGCAGTGTTCTGGAATGAAAAGAGAGGTTCTCCAGGTCTCATCACATGGGAGGCACACTGGTGGAGAAACACACTGGCCTACCACATGATAGGCACTAAGCACTGCGAAGGGACTGAGGAAGACCCCTTGTCCTCTGGGAAATGGGGAGTGTGGTGTCTGAGCTGGACCTTGAAGCATAAATGAGATCTGATTCCTCAGGGCGGGAGCGCAGACAGGCAATTGCATGCCCAGCAGGCACAGGGGAGTGAACCCTGAAAGCCCGTCAGACTGGAGGGAAGGCAAATAGCATGAAGAAAGGCTAGAGCCGTACAGTGCTCTATGGGGATGGAGTTGGTTTAAGAGTCTCAGTTAGCCCTTCTGGATGTCCCTCAAAGTCAGCTTCCCCAGGACTGTGCGGGTCTCCAAATGAAGAGTGTAAGAGCCGGGAAAAACCTGACTGTCACCTTCCTCTTTCACTGGTTTTCCTGCGCCTACACAGTGAAGTGGTGCAGCACCTGTTGGGAGAGGCCCTGTTTGGATTTTTATGAAAACGTTGCTAGAGGATTCTCGTGTGTAAATGTGTACTTTTATATCGCTTGAGAGCTCGGTTGCTGAGTAAGAGGGCAGATAAATGTGTCCTTGTATTAGGAGGAGAGAGAGCAAGAGAAATAAACCTGAGCCTACATGTATCCTACTTCAAACTTCCCGAATGCAACTCCTGTTAAAATCATTCCAGAACCGTGATATGTGATTTCATTTGTAATTTAACCTTGCCCAACCGTGTTTAGTCACTGACACACCTCTGCGTTTGTCAGGGCCTGCCAAGTGACATGAAGGTGGGGCTTTGTTTTTAAACCACCTTTCCTGTGCTTTATGTGCTATCTCCACATTTTATATGTACACAGGATTGTACACCACCATATTGTGCTTAGAATATTATCTACTTGTATAAAATGGGGAGTGACCTAAATAGGTGTTAAAAAATTATAAATTGTGCACTTAGAGTTTATACTAGTATATATATATGTATATATATGTATATATATATATATTTCCGTTTTATACACCAATAAAAGTTGTACATGTGATGGAGGGGAGAGGACACTGAATTTGAGTGTGCGTTCTTTGTTTTTTGTTTTTTTTAAGAACTGGGGATTGAATCTAAGGCTGTCTGCAGGCTAAGCAAGTGCTCCGCTGCGGGTTGCATCTCCAGCCCTGGGCTTAATTTGGGACTAGCACTGTAAATTCCCATCGTGTTTGTCCAGTCTTTCAGTCATCTGCAAATGAGGACACAAAGGCTGCTTTTTAACTGCAGGGCTCTCTGAGGATCAGATAAGCTCCCACATCTTTCTTTTCCAGCTAATGAGCTGTCGTAATTCTGCATGACGCAGTGGCAAGTCTCTGTATATTCCTGTTGATGAGCCCTAAACTTCCCTCCCTGCTTCTCACGTGCTGGAACTCTGTGTGAAAGAACACAGGGCAGAGACTGAGCTAAATAAGAATCAGGGGAAGGGCAAAGAGCAAAGGACAGAGGGAAATGGAGACTGTTTCCTTTCCTTTCCTTTTCTTTTCTTTTCTTTTCTTTTCTTTTCTTTTCTTTTCTTTTCTTTTCTTTTCTTTTTTGGAGACAGGGTTTCTTCCGTGTAACCTTGGCTGAACTGGGTTCACTTTGTAGACCAGGCTGGCTTCAAACTCACAGAGATCTGCCTGCCTCTGTCTCCCTGAGTGCTGGGATTACAGGCGTAGGCCACCGCACCCAGCTTAAGGAGACTATTTTCTTGTAAACTATAGAAAGTACTGTTGGCTAGTACACAGGTTTTGTGTGTGTGTGTGTGTGTGTATTGAGAATGAGACTCAGAGCTTCACACATGCTAAAGAAGTGTACTACACTGAACTGTATCCCTAGATCCACAAATGACAATTTATATATTCTGTGAGTGTAACTTGACAAAAAAAAAAGAGAGAGAAAAGAAAATTGAGCTGCTACCTATGACGATGAAGATCAACATATCTATTTTGTATTAAACAATAAAAATACCTTCATTTAGGAGGCTGGAGAGATGGCTCAGAGGTTAAGAGCACTGGCTGCTCTCTCAGAAGTTCTGAGTGCAATTCCCAGTAACCACATAGTGGCTCACAATCATCTCTAATGAGACCTGATGCCCTCTTCTGGTGTGCAGGAAGACATGCAGGCAGAATACTGTATACATAATAAATAAATAAATAAATAAATAAATAAATAAATAAACCTTAAAAATACCTTCATTTAAACTGATATTTGCATAGAAAAAGATCTGAAAGACAATGGATGGTTATTATTACAGGTTATCCTAGACAGGTGTCTGGAATGGATGGCTTCAATGGCTTCACTTTCTTCTTTTCAGTTTTTCAAAACAGGGTTTCCTCTGTGTAGCTTTGGCTGTCCTGAAATTCACTCTGTAGACCAGGCTGACCTCAAACTCACAGAGATCTCTCTGCCTTTGCCTCCTGAGGGCTGGGATTAAAGGCCTGTGTCACCACTGGCCTCCTCCTTTCTTTTTTGGAGACAAGGTAGCTCAGGTTGACCTTGACTTACTGTGTAGCAGAGAATCACCTTGAACCTTTGTTATTATTATTATTATTATCATTTATTATCTCACATATTACATCCTAACAGCAGTTTCCCCTCCCTCTCCTCTCTCCCATATCCCCTAGTCCTTCATTTTCCTTCAGAAAAGAGCAGGCCTCCCAGGGATAGCAAACAAACATGGCAGAGCCAGTTACAGCAAGACTAGGCACAGGCCCTCATTTCAGGGCTGGGCAAGACAACCCAACGGGACAAAAATGGTCCCAAGAGAAGACAAAAGAGCCAGAGGCAACCCTACTGTTAGGCATCTCACAAGAACACCAGCCTACAAAATCATAACATGCATGAAGAGTGCCTCGGTTAGACCCACACTGGGTCCATGCTTGTCTTTCGGTGAGCCCCTATGAGCCCTGCTTATTCTGTGGGCCACGTTCTCCTGGTGTCCTTGACCTCTCTGGCTTCTACAACCCTTCCTCCCCCTCTTCCTCTGCATTCCCCGAGCTCCACCTACAGTCTGGCTGTGGGTCTCTGCAACTGCTCTTGTCAGTTACTCTGATGATGATGATGGTCCTTGAACTTTTGATCCTCTTGTTCCCACCTTACCTCCTGAGTGCTAGGATTTTTTTTTTCCCTGATTCAGGATTTCTCTGTGTAGCCCTGGCTGTCCTGGAACTTGCTCTGTACACCAGGCGCTGCCTCCTGAGTGCTGGGATTGAAGTTGTGCGCCACCGCTGCCTGGGTTAGGATTGTTGGTGCGCCACCTCGCCTGCCCCATTTACGAGGTTCTGGAGCTTGAGCCAAAGATTTCGCTCATGCCTGACAAGCACTCCACCAACTGAGCCACTCCTCCATCCCTGAAGGCTCCATTTTTCACTTCTTATTTTCCTGTATGGTTTTAAAGTGCTTGTAATCATTTGTTACTATTTGCTTTCAAAAGTGAAATATGGAGGGCTGGAGAACTGGCTCTGTGGTGAAGAGCACTTACTTGCTCCTGCAAAGAAGCTAGACTCAGTTCCCAGCACCCACAGGGCAGCTCCTGACCACCTGTAGTTCCAGGGGCTCCACACTCTCTTTTGTCCTTGGCAGGCACTGCACACTTGTGGTATATTTACATATGCTCAGGCACATACGCATAAAATAATAAATAGTAAATAAGCAAAGAAACTGGTTTGTTGTTTTTGTTCTGGGTAGCCTTAGCTTCCCCAGACTCAATTTGTAGACCAGGCTGGCCTCGAAATCACAGAGAACTGCTTGCCTCTGCCTCCCAAGTGCTGGGATTAAAGGTAGGCACCACCGCCATCCCTACCACTCTAGCCCAAACTTTTTTTTTTCTGAGTTAAAATTTCTCTGTGTAGCCCTGGCTGTCCTGGGCTGTCCTGCTCTTTGTAGACCAGGCTGGCCTGGATCTGCTTGCCTCTGCCTCCCCAAGTGGTGGGATCTTAGGTGTGCACCACCATGCCTGGCAACTCTCTCTCTTTCTTCAAGTGAAATGTGCCCAGGTCAGGGAATAGTTAGATAGGCATGCAGGAGTCATGCTTCCGTGTCCTTAACCCTTGGCTCCTCTCTGCAGGGCTGCTCTCGGTCCCAGAGGATGTTGACCGGCTGTCCTGCTTTTCACGTGCTGTTCTGTAGCCCACAACAGCTGCCTAAGCAGCAGGTTCCTAGTGGCTGGTCAGCTGGAACTGCTTCTTGAGGCAAACAGGAAGAACTCACAATACCCCACTGGCCTGATTGACAGGAAAAAAAGAAAGGAAAAAGAAAAGAAACCTCAAAAATGCTAAGGAAAAGTCACACTAGCAACACCCCAGCCTCTTCCTGGACCTGGCAGTAAGCTGGACCTGGGGTGCTCTGAGAGGGCCTTGTCTGTGCTTGTAACAGACTGCCTTCCTGGTAACTGGCCTCCTGGTTGGTTTGGGATCCAGCTAGGTTCTGATGATCTTGATCGCCCGTGTCAGCACGGAGCTTTCTATGGACAAACAGGAAGCCTCATCACTCCCTTACGGAAGAATCCCGTAGAAGCTCAGGACAAAGGTGGATTCCCAAAGAAAGGTGATGAAATAAGTCAAGAACTGCCACGGACCGTAGACAGACATTCCCTAACAGTGTGACTTTCACCTTCAAGTTTCTTCATCTTGTGGGACAGATTAAATGTCTTTGCCTCCTGGGCTTGGAAGTGTGACATAAAAACTTGGTGCTACCAAATGACAACCCCCCCACACCTCCCATGTGCCCCAAAAAGGCTTAGTGTTTTTGACATGGAGGCATGCTTAGTAAATGCTCTTAGTTTTGCGGTGATCCTCATTTCCTGTCACAATGGGAGTGAGTTTGGACTCCTAGGGATAGGGCAAACAGTTACACCCCTGCTGTCCTAGCACTATAGAGATAGAGGCAGCTATGTAGCCAGCTTGAGACCAGCCTGGGCTACCTAGGCCTTTGTCTTTTAAGAAAAGGCCATGGCGATGCGATAACTCATGGGTCAAGTACTTGCTACTCAATCTTGACAACCTGAGTTCAATTCCCAGAACCAACCTAAAGGTGGAAGGAAAACTGACTTCATACAGGTGACCTCTGACCTCCATAGAGACACCATACCATCTCCAACATAGACACATATGATTATAAACACAATTTAAAAGTAAAAAAGGAATGTGAGTTTGTTTTGTCTTTTTTGAGACAGGGTTTCTCTGTGTAGCCTTGGTTGTCCTGAACTCATTTTGTAGACCAGGCTGGCCTTGAACTTAGAGATCCACCTGCTTCTGCCTCCCTGAGTGTTGGGATCACAGGTATATACCACCATACCCAGCATTTTCTTGTCTTTTTGAGAGAGGGTTTCTCTTTGTAGCCCTGGCTGTCCTGGAACTCACTCTGTAGACGAGGCTGGACTTGAACTCAGAGATCCGCCTGCCTCTGTCCCCAGTGGGTGTGAGCCACCGGTTCTGTCCTGAGACCTCCTCAGTCTGTGCCGTACCATCTTCCCATCTTCCCAGCCCTCTTCTCAGTGCTCCAGTCTCTCTCCCTCCCTGCCCAGGCCTCTCATTAGTCCAATTAATGAATCACTGCTGTCATAGCAGGCCCCGGATCAGGGTCCCCTGGGGATAAGCATGGGGAAGTGAAATGGGTGGGGGAGCCACAGGGACATTCTTATTTCCGTTGAGAATGGACTGGGGGAAGCAGGGTTGGCAGTAGATGAGCCTCCCAGGGCCCAGATCTCCGGGGACACCATCAGGATAATCATCGAGGACTTTATTATACAGTGAGCGTCTGTCAGTTTGGCAGAACACTGGGGCCCGCTCAGGAACAGGGAGGCTCTGGCCTGGAGCTAATAACCAGCTTCAGGCTTGTGGCTTTTTTCCATGCTCTGGCCCTCAGCTTCCCCAGGGCGTTCAGACACACATTCTCGCAGTCACACATACGTTTCTTCAGTGTTCTGTCAGCCAAAGGGTTTGTGGGTATGTTGCAGCCTGGAAGGCTGGTGAACAGGATGAAGCTCGGAGGGCCCAGGAACGCATGAGAGCACCTGCTTGCTGCTAAGAATAAGCAGACTCCAATGTTCCCCAGAGTCTTTTAACCATCGTCATATCCAGAAAGCTTGCTTCTCTCCCAACCTTGACAGGGTAAAGGAGCAGGTCTGGGGAGTGGCCCAGCAAGCTGAAAACACACGAAAACTGGGGACTCACTTCAGATCACTCAGAGGCTCTGGCTGACATGAAGGGTACAGGATGGAGGTCAGCACCTTCAACGTTCTCCCTACATCCTCAAAGCAGTAAGCCACAATTCTGCATGAACTTGACAGTCTGAATGGTCTTTCTCTTTTTCTTTCTTTTTTTCTCTTTCTTTCTTTCTTTCTTTCTTTCTTTCTTTCTTTCTTTCTTTCTTTCTTTCTTTCTTTCTTTCTTTCTTTCTTTCTTTCCTTTGTTGTACTTTAGAATTTATGCCAATGATGAGGAGTGGACCAGAAGTCAGGGGACCTGGCTTGGTGGGAAACCAGTCTGGCTGTCTTCCATCAGTTATACCACACTCTTCAGGCATGTGTTTGGGGGAAAAGGAGTTGGTATCATACTCACTGTGCTGACACCTAGTTCCTACCTGCTACGCTGTCAACACTCTTATTCACCACCTAGAATTATGAGCTTTTGTGCTGGCCCCAGCCCAAGAAGAATGAAGGAAGAATGCCAGTGTTTTCTTCCATGTTTGACCTCTTAGTTCTCCTCAGCCACAAAACATCTATGGTGTTTATAATAGACTTTTTCCAAATCTCAAAGATCATTTTTGCTTTTTCCTTCTTTTTCCTTCCTTCTTTTTTTCTCTTCTTTCTTCCCTTTCCTCCTTTTCATTTTATTTTTTCTTTTTAAAATTTTAATTATTGTAATTTTTTATTTTTTAAAAATGTTTTTAATTTTTTATATTAATCACAAGTTATTTACTTTGTATCCCAGCCATAGCCCCCTCCCTCACTCCCTACCAATCCCACCGTCCCTCCCTCATCCTCCCTGCCTCTTTCCAAGTCCACTGATAGAGGAGGTCCTCCTCTCTTTCCAATGACCCTAGCTTATCAGGTATCTTCAGGATTGGCTGCAATGTCCTCCTCTGTGGCCTAGCAAGGCTTATCCTCCCTTGGGGTGTGTGTGTTGGCGGGAGGTCAAAGAGCCAGCCACTGAGTTCATGTCAGAAATAGTCCCTGTTCCCCGTACTAGGGTACCCACTTGGAGACTGAGCTGCCATGGGCTGCATCTGTGCAGGGGTTCTAGGTTATCTCCATGCATGGTCCTGAGTTGGAGAATCAGTCTCAGAAAAGACCCCTGGGCCCAGATATTTCGGTTCTGTTGCTCTCCTTGTGGAGCTCCTATCCCCTCCAGCTCTTTCTATCTCCCCCTTCTTTCATAAGATTCCCTGCACTCTGCCCAAAGTTTGGCTCTGAGTCTCAGCATCTGCTTTGATACCTTGTTGGGTAGAGTCTTTCAGAGTCCCTCTGTGTTAGGCTTCTGTCCTGTTTCCTGTTTTCTCCCTCTTCCAATATCCATCCTGTTTGCCTTTCTGAGTCAGGATTGAGCATATAACTCAGGGTCGTTCTTCTTGCCCAGCTTCCTTAGGTGTACAGATTTTAGTATGTTTGTCCTATATTATATGTCTAATATCCACTTATAAGTGAGTATATACCATGTGTGTCTTTCTGCTTTTGGGATACCTCACTCAGGATGATCTTTTCTAGTTCCTACCATTTGCCTGCTCTTTCTTTCTTTCTTTCTTTCTTTCTTTCTTTCTTTCTTTCTTTCTTTCTTTCTCTTCTTTCTTTTTGGTTTCCTTTAAAATATGTGTGCAGGATCTCATATAGTCTAGGCTGTATAGCTAATGATGTCCTTGAACTCCTGATCCCCATAATCTACCAAATGCTGGGATTACAGGCATGCAATACTGAACTTTTTTTTTTTTTAAGGTTTCTGGGTAATTCTGAAGGATAACTTGAAAATATTTGGGCACAGGGATGGAAGGAAACTAAATGAAACCTGACCTGTGAATAAAACTGTTCACAAGCCAGTCGGTTGCACACATCTTTAATTCCAGCACTCTAGGAGTTCGAGGCCAGGCTGGTCTGCAAAGGACAGCCAATGCCACACAGAGAAACTGTCTCGAAAACTGAAGACAAACAAACAGACAAACAAAAAATTATTAACAAATGTGTAGAGTTACTAAAAGGTTGTATGAGTTTTACTTCCCCCACCGCAGAGGCCTGTATACACATGTCAATCTCTTACCCTACCAAGACAATCCAAACCATTTGCTCCCACCTGTACCCCCCCCCCCCGCCACATCCGCATCTCTCTCATCTCTATCCCCTTCTTTTTTTGTGTGTGTTGTTGAGATAGGGTATTATGAAGTCCATGCTAGCCTCAGACGTGATTTGTGGCCAAAGATGACCTTGAATGCCAGCTCCTCCTGCCTCTGCCTCTGCCTCTGCTTCCAAAGTGCAGTGATTATAGGCAGCTACTGGAGATGGTACCCAGGGCCCCCCAAGCCCTAGGCAAGCACTTGGCTAACTGAGCTCTGATTCCAGCTCCCGCTAGCATCTCCAGCCCTGCTGTTCGTCAGTTCTGTCCCTGCTTGCACTAGTAGTTGCTACTTTCTTTTCCCATCCTTTGCACTTTGTTTGGCAGTGCTGAGCTGGTTACTGGCAGTTTGTTTTCCCACTCACCACTGAGTGTGGAAACTTATCCTCCCTCATGCTACAGCACCTTTCTCTTTTTTTCTTTCTTTTGATTTATTTATTTATTTATTTATTTATTTATTTATTTATATTTTTCTCACTGAGACAGAGCATCTCTGTGTAGCTTTGGCTATCCTGGACTTGATTTGTAGACCAGGCCAGCCTTGAACTCACCTGCCTCTGCCTTCCCGAGCCTTTCTGTTTTCCAGTTGGTGGACACTGGGTGGCTGCTAAGTTTCAACCATGGAAAGTCACGCTTCTGTTAACACTCATGTGTACAGCCCTTTCTATCAATGTACAGGACTTTCTCCAGGATTTACACCGAGGAAGGAAACTGCTGTCGGTGCTTGTTACCTGGAATTCGTATTGTGCATCATCAGCTTCTCTAGATCTTTTAAAGGGACTCTCCAAAGCGATTATGTTGCTGGGCTACTTAGTGACACCCTGTCTAAACAAACAAACTTTAAGTGTCCCCAAAGCAATGGAGAAAAACAATAGAAAAGCTAAGAGGAGCCCTGAATGGTGTGGAGATCGTGCGAGGCCCCAGCGGTTTGGGTGGAAAAGCATTCTATGTCTCTAGACACTATTGCGAAGTAGTGGAAATTATCTGGGCCAGGTGGGAGGTCTTCAGTTCCTTGGGGTCATGGCCTGGAGGGGACACTGGACCTCAGTACTTCTTCCTCTTTTTTCTCTTTTGCTTCCTGGCCATGAGATAAGCACTTACTTCTGCCTTATCATGCCCCCCCCTCCCACTGTAGCGAACTAATACCATGGGGTCAACACAAACTTCTGAAACTTCCAGAACTAGAAGCCAACGCAAACTATTTCATAACTTGACTATCTCAGATAGTTGTTATCCAGATGAAAAGCTGACTAATACTCTTGGGGATATTTATGCTTGATAACATCTGACCACATCAAAGTGAAAAATGGCTGGGTGTGGCAGCTCGTACCTGTAATCCTAGCATGCAAAAGTCTGAGGCAAGTGGATTGCCATGAAATTACAGCCAGCCCAAGCCCACAGAATGAGTTCTGGACCATAGGTTACAGAGTGAGACTGTGTCTCAGATACAGAGATATTCTGGGCTACAGTGTGAGAACAAGTTATTCATAGTTAGATAGATAGAGAAGCAGATAGATAATAGATATAGATAGTCTGAGCTGTAGTGTGACTATAGGTAGGTAACCAAGTGTGTTGGCAGATGGATAGATAGATAGACAGACAGACAAATAGATAGGTAGATAATAGATATAGTCTGAGCTCTGGTTTGAGACTATAGGCAGGTAGGTAGAGAGCTATACAAAAATATTATTACCATCAGGGATGGTGGCACATACTTACAATGCCAGCACTTGAGAGATGGAGGGAAGATGATCAGGATTTCAAAGCCAGACTCAGCTAGATGGTGGATTTAATGCCGGCCTGGGCTACATGAGTTCTTGCCTTAAAAAAAATTGCTAATTAAAGAAAACATAGGACAAAAGTTAAAAATGCCCAGGGCCTTGTAAGCACAGTCTAAGTAGTCACCCTTACACTGATATTCACCCCCCAGCTTTGACTAACAATTTGGCTAATGGGATAAACATATGACAAAGGTCCAGCTTTGAAGGCAACTAGAGAAATGCAAATTACAATACAGCAACACCAGGGCTGGAAAGGTGGCTCGGTGGCTAAGGCCTCTTGCTGCACTTGCTGCACTTGCTGTACTTGCTACACTTGCTGCACTAGCTGCTCCTGTGTTGACCCAGCTTCAGTTCTCAGTACCCACAACCTGCGGCTCACAACCAGTGACTCCAGTCCCTGGGAATCTGGTGCCCCCTTCTGTTCACTGGGGAATCTGCATGCATGTGGTAGACATACAGACAAACAGGCACATTTAAAAATAAATCTTAAAAAAAATACATCAAAGGACTCTTCATTGTCAAAATTATCAAAGTTTAGCAATGCCAAATATGGACAAAAAACAACAGGAACTCTTGTTTGTTTTTTGAGATATAGTCTCCTGTAGCTCAGGAGACTGGGTTCACACTGTGTATCTGCAAATGACCTTGAACTTTTGATCCACGTCCTCTGTACTGGAATTGTAGGTATAATGCAGCCACTCCAGGTTTTATGCTGTGTTGGGGATCAAACTCAGGACTTTCACATACCAGGCAAGTACTCTACCAACCAAGTTCCATTCCTAGCCCAACAAGCAGGAATGCTTATACTCCATTATTCTAATCACACTTTTTCCTCTTAAATTTTTGTTTATCTGTCTATCGGAGGCACATTCTCTTTATGTAGCCTTGGTTGTCTTGGAACTCCTTATTTAGACCAGGCTGACCTTGAACCAGAGATCCATCTGCCTCTGACCCCTGAATGCTAAGATTAAAAGCGTGTGCACCTTAGACATTAAAAATATTTTTTATGGCTTTAAAAATATATACTAAACAGTCAGCCATGGTGGTGGTGGATACCTTATTACTCTTTCTTTTCTTCTTTTCTTTTCTCTCCTCCTCCTTGTTCTTCTGCTTTTTTGAGATATGGTTTCTCTGTGTAGCCTTGGCTGTCCTGGACTCACTTTGTAGACCAGACTGGCCTGGAACTCACAGAGATCCACCTGCCATTGCCTTCCCAAGTGCTGGGCTTACAGGCGTGCCACTGCCTACTAACTTTAGCACTCTTGATAGAGGCAGGAGGGTCTCTGTGAGTTCAGGGCTAGCCTGGTCTACATAGTAAGCTCCAACACAGTCAGGACTACGTAGAATTTTTCTCGAAGACAACCCCTCCCAAACAAACACCAAAACAAAACAAAAACACCACCAATGGAGGAAAAACAACAAAAACCAAAATCAGACCTAAAAACAAAACAGAGGAGGTTGGGAAATGTGTCCAGCTACAGGATACTTATTAAGGAAGAATGGGAGAGTAGCTCTCAGGGACAGGAAGTAGTTTTTGTCACACCTTCGATACCTACACACAAGGAAATTCTCAACATTTTCCTTCTAAAAGTTTTGTTTTTCTCATTTAGGTCTTTGACAGAATTTTGTTTTTCTTATCGTGTGAGTAGAGTCTAATTTTGTTTTAGTTGTTTTTTTGTTTCTTTTATGACTAACAAGTAGTTCCAGTGTGTACATGCATGCATTCACATATGTGCCAGGGCCTCGTGTGTGTTCGGCCACTGCTTGCCACTGAGCTATATCCAAAGCCCTCAGGGTGTGCAATGACTGGTCTGTAAAGTGACCTTTGTTGATAATTTCTTGTGCACAGGACTTTCTGTACCCCATTCAGTTCTGTTTGACTATTTGCCTACCCAGGTACTTCCTCACTTTCTTACTAGCTGAGACTTTGTTATGAGTCTTGATTTCTGGAAGAGTAGGTCCTTTTTTTTTTTTTTTTCCTTTTATAAGACCAATGACTAAACGTAAGGTGTTGCATGTTCTAGGCACCTTACCTTAGTGCCGAGTTCCATTCCCAGCCCATTTTTATTTATTTTGAAACAGAATCTTATGAAGTTGCCTAGGTTGGCTTTAAGCTCACCCTGTAGTCCAGGTTGGCCTTGAACTGGTGGTTCTCTTGTTTCAGACTGCTGAGTGTTGCTCAGGCTGGCCTGGAATGCAGCGTCTAGCTGATGCTGGCCTCCAACCTGCAACAATCTTACCGAGGCCTCCTGAATACAGAGATTGTAAGTGTGTACCACCAAGCCTAGCTTCTTCCCTTTCTCTTTTGAGCCAGGCCGTTATGTAGCATATGGAAGGCCCACCTTGAGTTTCTAATATCTCTGCTTCCACTCATCAAATGTTGGGATTAGAGGTAGGTGCTATTATGTTCACTTTTTAAAGTTTTATTTACTTTTTTTTTTTTAAACAAGGTCTAATTATGTAGCTCTGGTTGGTCTGAAAATCGGTATGAAAAAACCAGAACCTACATGATGGAAAAAGAAAATCAATTCCTGTAAGTTGTCCTCTGATTTCCACATGCTTTTGGTGTCCACACACATTAAATGTAATTTTTTAAAAAAGCTTTATTAGGTTCTTAGACTGAAAGGCTCATTTCTATAGAGATGTCCAAGTTCTCTCAGGTTGATTTATAGATTTAGTGCAATCCTAATAAAAAAAATCCTCAATCTGTATAGCATTTGCAAGATAAAAATAACAGCAAAGATACAGTTGGGGTGGAAAATGTAAAAGAACTTGCTAGGCCAGTTATCAAGATCTATTTGAAGGCTACTGTAATTTAAAAATATAGTACTGCCCCAGGGAAAGTTAAGTTGACTTTTGATACATATCAGATGTTTAATTAGATGTTTGATTTATGACAGAACTTCAGAGCAGCAATGAAAGGACAGATTTTTCACTGAATGAAGCTGAGCATACTCGAGTGTCACATGAAAGAAAAAGGAACAAGTTGGATCCGTTTTCTTTTCTTTGTGTGTGTGTGTGTTTCAAGACAGGGTTTCTCTGTGTAGCCTTGGCTGTCCTGGAACCAGGCTGGATTAGAATTCAGAGATCTGCCTGCTTCTGCCTCCTGAGTTCTGGGATTAAAGGAGTTTGCCACCACCACTTTCTTTCTATGTACACTTGTCTGTCTTGGAACTCACTTATAGACTTGGCTGGCCACAAACTCTGTCTCCCTAGTGCTGGGATCAAAGACATGTGATACCCGGATCCTTTCTTAGTCATATGCAAAAATCAATACAAGGGCCAGGGATACGGTTTATGAGATAAAGGCATTTGCTGCTCAAAGCTGGTGACCTGAGTTCAGTCCCTAAGACCCACATAAAGCTGAAGGGAGAGACCCAGTTGACAAGGATGTCCTCTGACCTCTGTGCATACACATACACCACCACATATTATGTACACATACATATAATAATCAGTGGTTGGAGAGATTGCTTATCAGTTAAGAATACTGGGTGTTCTTCCAGAGGCTCCAGATTCAATTCCCAGCACCCACACTGTGTCTTACAAATAAATGGTCTGTCTCTAGTCTGGGAGATCTGATGCCCTCTTCTGGCCTTGTGAGTACTGCGTGTGCTCACAGACATGCAGGCAAAACATTTACATACATAAAAATAAATGTTTTAAATTTAAATATATTCCAGACTAAAAATTATATGCAGATTTATAAAGATTTTGGAAGAGAATTATCAGAGAATTTTTTTCCACTTTGGAGTAGGAATGAATAATTTAAGATGTAAAAAAAAAGTTTTTAACCATAAAAGGATAAGAAATTTGACTATATAAAAATAAATTTGCCAGGTATGATGGTGTATGCCTGTAACCCAAGCCCTCAGGACGCTGAAACTGAATGGCCTTGAGGTCCAGGCCACCTTGGACTACACAGTGAGTACCCTATGCTATAAAAGTATAATTGGAGCTGGGGGTTGGGTAGAGAGACGGCTGGGTAGCTAAGAGCGCTGGCTGCACTTGCAGAAACCCAGTTTGATTTCCAGCAGCCTCGCGAAGTTCACAACTTTGTGACTCTAGTCTCAGGGGATCCCATGCCCTCTTCTGGCCTCCCCAGGTACTGCATAATATGGTAAACACACACGCGGGCAAAACACTCGCACACGCTGGGGAAAAAAATGGGGGCTGCAGAAATGGCTTAGCTCTTGTTCCTCTTCTAGAAGACCCTCGGAGGCCACGACAGGGTATTGAGGTCTTCGGAGCTGGGTTTCAAGCTGTCCAGTGTGCTGGTCTTCTGAGCCATCTCTTCTGTCCCCAAAATTTAAAATTTTGATGAAATCCACTATCTCTATTATTTTTTTTTTTGGCTTCGCATTTTGATGCAAAATAGTAGTTGCCGTTAATTTTTACGTTCATTCTTGGCTTTACTGGGAGAAGAAGAGGCCGAAGGAGACAGCTTTCTAAAAGTCCTATGCAGTAAACAAGCAATGAGGACAGCCAGGACAGTAATTTCAACCCAAAGGCATGATACGTGGCGTGTGTGCGTGCCTGTGCTTACGTATTTAAGTGCCACAGTGTGCATGTGAAGTAACTTGCAAGGGTCAGTTCTCTCCTTCCACCGTGTGGGGTCTGGGGTTCCAACTCGGGTGGATACCCGTGGTGGCAAGGCTATTATTGCTGAGCTATCTCAACCACCCCTTTCTTTTTTCTTTTTCCTGCTCCTCTTCTTTGATAGCTATGTAGAGGAGGGTGAACTGGGACCTGTGCTCTTCCTGCCTCCACGTCCTGAGGAGCTCTGGGATTGCTAGCATGCTGGTCCACATTCGGCTTGGCAAACACACTACCCATCAGTGAGCCCTAAGTAATATTTCCAGGCTTAAACACATGGCTGAGAAAGCACAAGGTAGCTAGGCTCCGCTGTTCCCAGCTTCTGCTTCAGGGTAATTTCCTTCCTTCCAGCCAAAACCCCTACCCCGCAAACCAACCCTCTATCTATTTGCCCCACTTGTTTTTCTGAAGGCGAACAGCACTCTCTCAAACCGAGAAAAGAAATTTTCCTCAGGGGCGTTTGTTGAAGGCCAGGCTACTTCCCCGTAGAAGCTGGAAGTGTCACGGGGACGGCGCGCTGTGCGGGGCTGTGAGGACCTGGCGCTCGGGGGTTTCGCTCGGCCCTCCCGAGCTAAAGACCCAGCGCGCCCCTCAGCGGAGGAACAGGCGCGGGACTGCAGAGGAGGCAGGGAAATGGAGCCAGGGCCGCTTTAACGCTCACCGTCTAGGGGGCGGGGCCTCTGGGGACCCCACTTCCGCGCAACCCGGTCCTGCGCCCCGATTGGCTGGCTCTTGAGCGTGAGGACGTCGCGTCGCGGGGCGGGGCGGACGCGCGGTGTCTGTCAGGGCTTCAGCTGTACGCCCCCGACCGCCGCCCCCCTCCCCCGCGGCTCGCGTCGTCGCCACCTCTCGCCCGGCCTGAGAGGGGACAGGTGACGGCCGGGGCCCCGGGTGGCGGCTCGGCCTCCCGGCCTCTCTCTCCAGCCTCCTCTGCGAGCCAGCCGCTTTCCTGGAGCGGGTCCCGGCCTGCGGAAGATGGCGGCCGCGCCCCGCGGCGTCTGGGAGCAGCGGCGCCCGGGCCGCGGGTCGGGACCCCTCTCCCGGCTGCTCGTCCTCGCGCAGGCGCTGCTGCTGCTGCCCGCCGCCCGGGCGGGCCCGTGCCCGGCGCCCTGCGCCTGCCGCCCCCCTCTGCTGGACTGCAGTCGCAGGAAGCTGCCCGCGCCCGGCTGGAGGGCCCTGTCGGGCCCGCTGCCCCCCGACACCTCCAGTCTGTGAGTAGTGGGCCCGAGGGGCGCGGTCGCCGGCGGATTGGGAAGGAGATTGTGAACTTTTGAGTGTTAGGGATCCCCGGGATTCGAGTGAAGACTGGACCCCACGGGGTCTGCAGTGTTCTGGGTTGGAGATGTTGAATGTTGGACTCAGGGGTCCTGAGCACAGCGGAGGCCCTGAGGGCTGTGGGCCGGGTCCAAATGCGAAGCCCGCTTTGGGCTGCATCATTTTTGTGTTCCAGCTTGACTGGTCCTTGAACACGTGATCCAAACACGCCTTCCAAAGACACAGGAGCTCTCTTTTATCCCCAGTTCTGTAGACGCATTGTATGATTCAGTTTGAATTCTTGACACGGTTGAAAACCTCATCATATATAAGGAAGGTCATTGCTGACCCCTGATGTTTTTGTAAGAGCAGTATTCTGTAGCAGTCAATTTAAAGAAAGGAAAGTTTTTTTTTCTAGGCAAAGAACTTAAATATCACATCTCATTGTTTATGTATGAGAGTCCAGTACAGTGGTTGAGTGGATTTGGGACTCTATAGCTCTGACTTTAAATCCTGACAAACTTGTATTAGCTAGTGGCACTTGGAAAGCTAGTGGTCTGAGTCAGTAGGTATTAAATACAACAGTAGGTATTAAATACTGCAATTATGAGACTTCTTAGCCACCAACATACAGTTATATCTCTGCCACTAACTGACATGCTTATTAATTAACTACTAGAATTACCTCTGAAAAAAGTTATCATTAGAAATACTTTGGGGTGTAATTAAAATAGGAAGACTGGTTGGGTTCTCATTGGAAATAGGATACAGCTAGAACATCTGTATTGCAGAGTTTAGGTATATATTTACAGTGCATATTTATAGGATAGCATAAATAGGAAAAAAGTTAACCCATATATTCATTGGGAAAATTAGCAACTGCTACAGTTAACATAGAATTGAAATATAATAACACAGCTTCTGTCATTTATGGTGGTAATCGCTGTAGCTAATTCTGGTTTGACTTAGACTTTATTATTATCATATAGATAGTCTGAATTAAACTTAGGTGTTTGTTTTTTTTTTCCGAAGAAATTGTTGAGATGTGATTATGATAGTCTGAATCTGACAGATTTAAACACAGAATGACTTAATGTAATTGAAATAAGCATGGCCTACTTTTGAAGACCATTGAGGCTTCTGAGCATCTTGTTTAGCATGCATGAAATTCTGGGTTTGATCACTAGCACTGAAAAATAATAAATGCATTAGTTAGTATATGTAATTAGAAGTAATGTTACCAAAGATGCAAATTGCCAGAGGCTGACAGTTTAGTTTTTTTTCCCTTTGTGTTTTGAGAGGAGGTACTGACAGATAGCCAGGCATCTGTCCTCCTGCCTCAGTTTAGTGAGTGCTGCACCACTGTTCCCCGTTTACACTCAGAAAATCTAGAGGTCTGGAAATGAAATTGACATTTTCAGTTTAAGTGAAATGCCCTAGAGAACAATTCTCTAGATAGCTCAGTGGTTAAGAGCGCTGACTGTTCTAGAAGACCCTGGTTCCGTTCCCAGCAGCCACATGGCAGCTCACAACTGTCTGTAACTGCAAGATTCAACACTTTTGTTCAGATATACATTCAGGCAAAATACCAATGCACATAAAAAATGTAATTGAGTCTTCTATTAGAAAAACTCATACACTGTTCAAGGATAAGATTGTATTGTTTTAAGTTCAGACTGAAGCATTCTTCAGTACTTGCTATTACCTACATAATTGCCAGGTATACTTTGGTTTCTTTATGTCATCTTGAATTTTAAAAAACATTCAGTGCTGTAAAGAAACTCAGATGCTCAGACTTATGATACTCATGAAAATAATTGTGCACAAAATTTGATAATCCTGTTTTCTTTTTTCAGTGCTGGGTATTGGACCTAGGTTTAAGCATGTTAGGCAACTGCTCTGTCATAGAACAACACCACAAACTCAGCTTTGTTTTGCTTTTAAGTTTATTAGGTATGGTCTTTATGCTTCTCTGTCTTAGAAATTCTCTGAAATATTTGGTTTTCCAAAATTGGATTCTCTGGGAACAGAGTTCGGTATTGTGTCATTTAATTGCACACACATACACTTATATACAGATTGGAGGACCAGGTAAATTGTAACTTCTTTTCTTTTTTAAAAATACTTTTGGGGCTGGAGAGATGGCTCAGTGTTTAAGAGCATTGTCTGCTCTTCTAGAGGTCCTGAGTTCAATTCCTAGCAACTCCATGGTGGTTCACAACCATCAGTACTAGGATGTGATGCCCTCTTCTGGCATACAGGTGTACATACCAATAGAGCACTCAATATATGTAAAATTAAAAAAAAATCTTCATTGTACCTGGTGGCAGCGGCAGCACCACACACCTTTAATGACAGCACTCGGGAGGGGAGGTAGAGGTAGGCAGATCTCTGTGATTTTGGGGCTAGCCTGATCTACAGAGTAATTTCCAGGACAGCCAGAGCTACACAGTGAAACCCTGTCTTGAGAGGAAAAAAAAATCAATTAAAAAAATG
This sequence comes from Pachyuromys duprasi, assembly GCA_028658305.1. Taxonomy (NCBI): domain Eukaryota; kingdom Metazoa; phylum Chordata; class Mammalia; order Rodentia; family Muridae; genus Pachyuromys; species Pachyuromys duprasi. The sequence continues at coordinate 89,953,668 of CM053744.1, forward strand.
ACTGCATCTTATTTATTGTTTGTATGTATGAACATGTGTGAAGGTCAGACGATAACTTGTGGAAGTTGGTTTTCTCCTTCTACCATATGGATCCCAGTGGATCAGACTTGTGCTTTTAATCTTGGTAGCAAGTACTCTCACCTTCTGAGCCATCTTGCCAGCCCGAAGGAATAGCCCAGACTGGCTTTGAACTTGTGGTCCTCCTGCCTCTACTTCTGCCTCCTTAGCTTATCCTACTTATGTGCACCACCACAACTGGCTGAACTTTGTATTGTCTCCATAGTTCTCCATTTTCAGGATGCCATATAGTTGGTGTTATGGTTTGAATATGAAGTATCTCCATAGGCTCATATGTTTTCCCAGCTCCTTTCTGTATCTGGCTGCAGAATGCAGCCATGGCCTTTGTCAGAGTGTAGTGTGACTGGCCCCTAGACTAATTCCCTATAGAGCCCTTGGTTCCCTATAGAGCTTCTTGGTTGTTGTTGGTGGTGGTGGTGGTGGTTGTGTGTGTGTTTTGTTGTTTGAGACCCAGTCTCACTGTATAGCCCTGGCTGGCCTGTAACTCTTTGTGTAGACCAGACTGGCCTTGAACTCACAAAGGTTTGCCTGTCTCTACCTCCCAAGTGATATATCAACATGCCTAGAGGAGGATTGTAAGGTTTGTTTGATTAATTACATTATTTATTTATTGAGTGTATGGGGTGGGCAGGTACATCCTGTGGTACATATGTGGAGATCAGAGACAACCTATAGACATCCATTCTTTTCTGTCATGTGGGTCTCAGGTATTGAATTCTGTGTCAGGCTTGGCAAGCAAGCACTTTTACCTGCTGAGTCATCTTGTTGGTCCCTCATTTTGTTTTTGTTACAGTAACTAGGACTTGTTTCCATTGGTTCCTTTAGAATAGTTGTGAACAGGTTAATTCTTTGCTACATAGAGTACATTAGCTTCCATTGACTAACTCTAGGTAAGTCTTTCATCAAGTCTCCATAATCTTACAGTTCCAACACTGTTCAGAAGCCCAAAGTCTCTTCTAAGGACACGGAAATCTTAATTATGAGCCTCTTTTAAATTCAAAAAGCAGAGTTCCTACTTCTAATGTATAATGGAGTAAGCATTAGTCCTAAAGGGTAAATGGATGTATAACAAAAAAGATCAGACCAAAGAAAGACTGAAACTCAGCAGGGCAGACACCAGATTCTGCAGCTCCCTGTCCGGTATTTGAAGCTGTGATGCTCCAGTAGGCTTGGGTAGCATCATTTTTCCAGATCTGTTGCCTAGGGGATATATTATGGTCTTTCCATTGAGCCTACATCTCTTGGTGTCTTTAATTTTCCTTGTTGAACTTAAACACATTTCTGGAATCACTAGTATCTTAGGTTTGCCATTGCACCTTTGGTTTCCTCTTCACAGATATGTGTACAGTCTACTTAGGGTATCTCCGCAGGGAATTTGATTGTGCTATAGTTTTCCTGGCCTGTCTTTCTGGAACCTTGGCTTAAGCCTCCAAGACCATTTTGGAGACACCAGCTCTCTGACCCTGATGGACCACAGCTCTGGGGGTTATTAAGTTCTTGCTTAGGTGAAAACATATTTCCCTGTAAGATTATCTGTGTGGCTGTGTTCTTAGTTCAGGCATTTCCTTTTTCAAATGAATTTGTACTTTTACAAGTTGGAGGCCTTGATAGGTGGTCTTACACTCAAGGCATCTTTCCTGTTGTCCCCATAGAAAGTGTGTGGTTTTTCCTTAATGGTGCCAGAAATATAGCTGATTTGTCTATAATACTCTTTTTAAAAAAGATTTATTTATTTTATGTATGTGAGTGCTCTATCTGCATTTACATGTGCCAGAAGAGGGAATCATTTCACATTATAGAGGGTTGTAAGCCACCATGGGGGTGCTGGGAATTGAACTCATGACCTTTGGAAGAGCAGACAGTGCTCTTAACCACTGAGCCATTTTTCTAGCCCCCCATAATACTCTTTTTCACTATTTTAAACAGGTTCATGTTCTTTTCCTGACTAAACTACTCATTTTCTACATCTTTTCCACTTTCTGATTTAAATTCTTGCCATAACCTTTACTAAGCATACTGAGCAGTAACCTTGCCACAGACTAAATGTATGCTGTCTTGAAATTTTCTTCCATCAAACGTAGTCAATTATTTTAAAATTCACCCTCACTACAAATTTCAAAAAACAGGCAGAATGCAGCCATGGCCTTTGTCAGAGTGTAGTGTGACTGGCCCCTAGACTAATTCCCTATAGAGCCCTTGTTCTCTGAAAGCTGCATGAGCATAGCCTCTACTGCTTATACTTCTATTAGCATTTTGGTATCAATGTGTTGGCTCACTAACCTCCCCCTTTTAACAGTCTAGGGCTTCTCTAACCCATAGCTCAAAATTCCACTTTCCTCTTGCAAAGCAGTTCTAAGGCCCACAACAAAATCAGCATATTGCAACAATAGCCCTCCCTCTTAATATGGATTTTTTTATGAGTTTCTTTTCTTTTCTTCCTTTCTTTCCTTTTTTTTAAAAGCCAGTTTCTCTTTGTAGCTTTGGCTGTCCTGGAACTTACTCTGTAAGTCAGGCTGGCCTTGAACTTAAGCAGGCTGGCCTGCTTCTGCCTCCTGAGTTGGGGGATCAAAGGCAGGGCAGCACCACGACCAGTATTACTGTTCTTGTTGCTATGACCAATTACCTGACACTTATCAGCTCAAGGGAGGGAAGATTTGTTTTGGCTCATGTTCAGAGAGATGCAGTCTATTGTGGAAAAGAAGACCCCATGGCAGAAGGACCATGCAGTGGCTTGCTCATAGCTAGGTGGATGAGGAAACCGGTTTTTTTTTTTTTGTTGTTGTTGTTGTTGTTTGGAACAAGGCTTTTCTACATAGCCCATGCTGTCCTCAAACTCATGAGTCTTCTACTTTTGCCTCCTGAGTGCTGGGATCATTCTGTGAACCACCACATTGGGTACTAGTGTATGTAATTTTTTACTTGTGTTATTATGTTGATGCTTAAGTTTTGGACTGTGGAGCATTTTTCTGGTTAGGAATGCTCAACCTATATTTTTAAATCCTTCCTAGTTACACTAATATCCAGTGTTAGTGGAGAACCATTTAGCCAAAATATTTGTAGTGTGTTAGGGCCTTGTGCCTGCTTGCAAGTCCTCTAAGCTCTGTCTGAAGCCCAAGTTGTCATTGCTTCTCACATCCAATTAAGGAGATCCTTTATGGTTTGGAGACCCACTTAATAATTACTTACTAATCAGGGTCCCAAGTGTTTTATTTTTTATTAAAAATATTTTGTAGAGGGCTGGTGAGAAGGCTTAGCAGTTAAAAGCAGTGGCTGCTCTTTTTTTTTTTTAAGATTTATTTATTTGTTATGTATGCAGTGCGTGTTTACGTGTACACCTGTACTCCAGAAGAGGGCACCAGATCCCATTTCAGGCGGTTGTGAGCCACCATGTGGTTGCTGGGAATTGAACTCAGGACCTCTGGAAGAGCAGCCAGTGCTCTTAACCTTTGAGCCATCTCTCCAGCCCCCACTGGCTGCTTTTTCAGAGGGTAGGGTTCAATTCCCAGTACTCAGGTAGCAGCTCACAACCATCTGTAAGTCTAGATCTAGGGGATCTGATGCCTCTTCTGTGTTCTCAGGCACCAAGCATGCACATGATACTGGACATACATGCAGGCAAAACACCATACACATAAAATAGATAAAAAACAATGAACCACTTTATATTTTCAGAATACAATATGCATAATCAACAAGGGAATAATCAAATTCTTGATTTTTATTAATAATTACAAAGTTGGCCAGGCATGGTGGCACACACTAATCCTAGCACTTGGGAGGCAGAGGCAGGTGGATCACTGAGTTCAAAGTTAGCCTGGTCTACAGGCAGTAGCCCAGGTTACACACAGAAAAAAAATGTTGTAGACATCATGATACTTCACTCCTAAAAAGTTTGGAATTACAGGTGGGCCACCACACCCACCAAATATTTATGTGGGTTCTGGGGATCTGAACTCTTAACATGTGCTTTAACCATCTTCCCATACCTGCTTTATTCTTTAAAGGGCATTCTAAGCCTAATGAAAAGCTGGCATTTAACCAATGGAGAAAGATCATATTAAAAGCTTAGCAAAAATGTTTTTAAGAAGGGCTTTGAATGTGTTCTTATATTTTTTTAGTGTGCCAAAGTAGATGGCTCAGCTAATTATTATTCTAGTTATTAAAAATATTAGGATGTACATTTGATACAAATTTAAAAAATCAAAGCAATTTAAATAATTTTACCTCAGTCAAATTACTAAACTTATATTTAGATAGTCCCCAGAATGGAATAGTTTATGTAAACTTTACTTTTTTAAAGGAATGTGTTTCTGCTTCTGTTGCTCTTTCCAAAGGGGGGGGCTTTAATTATGTTATTTGTAAAATAGTTGTCATGATAACTAGTGATGAATAATTTTAAAATTAAGCAATGAATGTTTCAACAGCAGAGCTACACTATAATAATTGGAAACTAAATGCTGTGTTTTGGGGGGGGTTCTCTTGTTTTTGAGATATTTCAAAATACTATTAGAGCTTGCTCCTATAATTTAAATCTTGGCAGGTTTCATTGGTAAAAGTTTATTATTCATAGATAATCCAGAGCATAAGAGTCTTTGGAAGCTGGGCGATGGTGGCACCCACCTTTAATCCCAGCGCATGGGAGGCAGAGGCTGGAGGATCTCTGTGAGTTCAGGGCTGACCTAGTCTATAGAGCAAGTGTTAGGACAGCCAAGGCTATACAGAAAGACTCTCTCCAGAGAGAGAGAGAGATAAAAAGAAAAAGTTTGTTTGAGAAGCTGTTAAATCTGGTGCTGAGTTAACTGATGTTACCATTGAAAAGCTAGGAAGGTAGATTTAGTGGGTAAGAGTGCATGCTGTGAAAGCAAGGTGATCTGAGTTAAAATCCCCAGCACAGAGGTTAGAGCACTGGCTGCTCTTCCAAAGGTCCTGAGTTCAGTTCACAGCAACGACATGGTGACTCATGACCATCTGTAATAAGATCTGGTGCCCTCTTCTGATATGCAGGCACAGTGTGCAGGCGGAACATTGTATACATAATCAATCAATCTTAAAAAAGAAAAATTCCCAGCACTCATGTAAAAGGTGGCCAAGATTGGGCATACCTGTAACAACTGTATTGCGTGGAGACAGGTGGATCCCAGGAGCTTGACAGCCAGTCTAGTTGAGATGGTAAGCTTCAGGTTCATTTAGAGAGCCTCTAAATGAGAGCCTCATAAGATGGAGAGATCTGGAGAGATGGCTTAGCAGTTACCAGTTAATTTAAATTCCTCCTACAAAATAGAAAAAAAACCAAACAAAACGTATGTCTGTTATTGAGGAATGATGGGTTAATGATGAGAAAGCCAACTGATATGTTGCTTTATAATTAGATATTCACTGTATGTTATTTATTTACATTAAAATAAAGTTTCTTGTGGGTATGTGCATGGACATGTGTATCTGTATAGTCCATGAGTGTGGAGGTGAGAGAACAACTTTGTGGAGTCTGTTCTCTCCTCTACCTTGGGTTCCAGGGGTCAGACTTAGGTTGCCAGGATTGTACAACAAGCGCCTTTACCCACCGAACCTTCTCAGCAGCCCTTAATATTTTACGTGATAAGATAGCTTTTTTTGGTGTTGCTTGTTTATTTTCAGACAAGGTGTCATTATGGTACTCTGGCCCAGAACTCACAGAGATCCCATCTGCCTCCTACCTCAGCTAAGATAGCTTGTTTTTAATGTCCATTTCACATTTGAGTCTTTTTAAAAATTTATTAATTTTTTTTTATAAATTACAGTTTATTTACTTTGTACCCCGGTATAGTGCCCTCCCTCACCCCCTCACAATCCCATCCTCCCTCCTTCCTCTCCTCCCATGACCCTTCCCACATTTAAGAGTCTTAATGTATAATTATAAATAGTACCATAAAAAGATGTGAACTCAATTGAGTCTTAGAAATGCTCACAAATAATGGAAAATGTCATAGCTTTCTGTATAGTATTGGATATAATCAACACTATTTCCAGATTTTCTCTTTCTCTTTCCCTTTTGTGACAGAATCTTGCTGGCCTCCATTTTACTGTCTTCTTGCCTTGGTCCCTGAGTCCTAGGATTACAGGAGTATCAATACACCTAGCTCGTTATTTTATTTATTTATTTAAAAAAAAGAATTTATTTTTATTTTATGTACATTGGTGTTTTGACTACCTGTGAGAGGGTGTCAGATCCCTTGGAACTGGAGTTACAGACAGTTGTGAGCTGCCATGTGGGTGCCGTGAATTGAACCCAGGTCCTCTGGAACAGCAGCCAGTGCTCTTAACCACTAAGCCATCTCTCCAGCCCTCGTTATTTTATTTTTAAAGATCTATTTTATTATTTTAAATTATGTATCTGACTCTCCCACCTTCAGTCGTGGGTTGTCAATGGCTCTTCTGCCAAGGGTGGAGCATGGTGGGGGTTGCTTTTCCCCATTTATGTTGGAATTTTGGCTGGCTCATTCTTGTGTAGATAACCACAGCAGTTGCAAATTAGTGAGTGTAACAGCCAATAATATCATGTTTGGAAGTCAGCATTTCACAGTTCTTCTCCCTATCCACCAGTTCTTATAGTCTTTCTGCCCCCTCCTTGGAGATATATTCTCTGAGCCTTGGATGGCCGTGGGAGTGGGGGGTTGATAGATGATTCAGCCACAGCTGAGCACTCACAATTACTTAGGCTCCCCTCTTTGACTAGTTATGATGAGTTTGTTTTTAAACAGCCTTTTTTTTTTTTCCCTTCATGATCAGCTGTGAAAATAGAATGGAGACATTTAAGGTAGAAAAGTAAATTTTTTTTTGTCACACTTAAGGGAACCCACTCTTGACGTAATCCCAGCACTTGGAGAAGGAGAAGCAGGCAAATTTCTGTGAGTTCGAGAGCTAGTCCAGGACAGCCAGGGCTACACAGAGAAACCCTGTCTTGAAAAATAAAAAGACAAAACAAAATAAACCAAAAAAATAAGCAAACAAATTATTTTTTGGGTAGGAGTTTTACATGTCTGTATCTTTTTCCTTTCATTTGAAAACAAGTGAAGCCACTGTGTAGTTTGTATAAATATGTGTATGTTTTAACTGGTTGCAGAGAACTTTGTAGGATGGAACTTTAAGTTATTTAACTTACCTCATCTTTATAGCATGTAGGTTTTATTTAAGATTTTTTAGTACGATAGATTCTTAGTAGAGAGCTTTCCAAAATTATATGATTACATATATAGAATAGATTCTTAGAAGTAGTGTTAATGGATGCTTCTAGAATATTAAATATCATGATATTGGTGTGTAACCCAGTATGTTGACGAAGTCTTTAGTGGGCCACCTATCTTTTTATTGCTATCTTTCTCTTGGAGTTGGAGTTCAGAATCAATATTTAGATTATGGTTTTAATATTTTAATGTGGGGAGCTTGGCCTGGTGGTATAGTTATTCCAGAGACTGAGTGAGGAAGATTGCAAGTTCAAGACCAATTTGAGCAACTTAGTGAGAATCTGTGTTAAAATAAAAGTGAAAAGATAGGGCTAAAGAGATGACTCAGAGGTTAAGAGCATTTGCTCTTCTTGCAGAAGATCTAGGTCTAGTTCCAGCACCTACATGACAGCTTATAATAGTCTGTACCTCGAGCTCCAGGTGATCCAACACCTAAGATTTATTTGTGAATTTGTGTTTAATTATGTACATATATATGGTAGTGTTTGTATGTGAGTACAGGTGCCGTTGGGGGCCGTTGGATCCCCCGGAATCAGAGTTACAGGCAATTGTGGGCTGGAAAATGTGGGTTCTTGGAACCGAACTCAGGTACTCAAAATCCCAGAGCCAACTGTCTAGCTAAAAACTACAAAATAAAAAAGAAAAGTAAATAGAGGGCTTGGTAGGTACACAACTGAGTGGTAAAAATGCTTCACTAACAGGTGTAAGACCTGAGGTTAAATCCCAGTACTACAAGGGACTGTGTGTGTGGTGGGGTGTAACTGCAGTAAAATAACCTAACAGAGGCAATTTAAGTGGAGAAAGGGTTATTTTGGCACCTCCCTCTCTCTCTTTCACTCTTTCTCACTCTCTTATTCTCGTAGACAGGGTTTCAATGTGTAGCCCTGGCTGTCCTGGAACTCACCTGTATGCCAGCCTGGCCTTGAATTCAGAGATTCACCTGCCTTTGCCTCCCAAGTGCCAGGATTAAAGGTGTGTATCACCACTGCCCAGCTTGGTTTATGGGTTTGATAATCTGTCATGTAAGGGGAGATGTGGTGGCTGGAGCAGTTTGGACAGTGGAAGTGGAAATGTGAGGTGGTTGGTTATGTGACATTGGCAGAAAGCGCAGGTGGGAAGCAGAGCTGGCCCATTATCAGGTCTTGCCCTCCATGTCTCAATAGTCCTGGCTAATGCACAACTTCCCCAAACAACTTCACTAGCTGGGAAATGTGCTCAACCACATGCGCCCGAGGTGTACATTACATTTGTACCACAGCAACATTAGTAGAAATAGTGCAAACCAAGCCAGAGTGTTTCATTTGAAGAATAGCACTGTGCATGGTGTACCTTCAAATTGTACTTACATGGAGATATTTACCCGGTATCTTTAGCTCACTCTATTTAACCATAAAACAAAAATGCTTCCAGGAGTCATTTATTCATAGAGGAGAGGCTCACTCATATTTCATTTACTCCTAATTTAGATGATAGGTGCCAGGTTTTTCTAGAACGCCTAATGGTGAGGGGAAAAAAGTTTGAGGCTAAGTGTAGTGAAACAAGTCTAATCCTAGCACCTGAAAGAGGGAGACAGGAGGAGCGGGAGTTTAAGGTCACTTTTTGATTTCAGATCAAGCCCCAGGCCAACCCAGGCCACATTACAGGTAGGAAGGCTAATGGCTGTAGGAAGTGAGAGCGTATAATATACAGTTGTTTGTGGAAAAAAAAAATGAAGACAGAACTTTGAGTTGTCTTCAAGTTCTTGGGTTTAATTAACCAAAGAATATTCAGATCACCAGCTTATTAAATCTCAGCACAGTAACTGATTATAATGCTATGAGTATTGTTATTTTTGAAAGGAGATTATAGTAGTTATATTTTAGTAGAAAAGTTTTTTTTTTATTATTCTCAAAACAAAGAATGAATTTTCCTGGATAAGTAAATAAAGTATTTCTTACCTTCAAAACACTAGAACACTAGATTTAAATTTTTTTTTTTTTTTTTGAGACAGGATTTCTCTGTGTTTTCCTGGTTGTCCTAGAACTCACTCTCTAGACCAGTCTGGCCTTGAACTCATAGAAATCTGTCTCCCAAGTGCTGAGATTGAAGGCATGCACTACCACCCCGGCAAAAAAAAATTTTTTTATAATAAAGAAAATAATGGGTGTTTTGCCCGCATATATGTTGTGTACTACATGTGTGCCTAATGCCTGTGGAGGCCAGGGGAGAGCATTGGATCCATGTAACAGGAGTTATAGACAGTTGTGGTATGGGTGCTGAGAACTAAACTTAGGGCCTCTGTGAGACCAGCATGTTCTCTTAACTAAGCTGTGTGTTTTGGTTTTTTTGAGATTGCATATCTCTATGGAACACTGGTTGCTTGGAACTTATTGTGTAGACCATGCAGGCCTAATAGTTAATGCATGTTGGGCAGGCACTCTACCAGTAGACTACAATTCTTTGCCCTTTTCAATATAAGTTTTGGTCCAAGGACTGGTCTCCAGCTTGTAGTCTTCCTGCCTCAGCCTCCCAGACTTACAGTTCTGAGCCACATTGCTTGGCTAGATGTGTTTCTATATCCTTTTTAAAAGATCTTCTTATTGGAGTCTTTGTTATTGTTGGAAGTTAATAATGGTGTTGATTCTTGAAAACAAAACAAAACAAAACAAACAAACAAACAAAAGATTATTGACCCAGAAGTGGACGGACCTGACTGAGCAAAAGGAAACTACATTTGTGGCTGCAGGAACTCTTTGTAGTTGGCTTGCAGGACTTCTCTGAGCATTCTGTAAATAATTTATACCCTGATGGTACTGCACAACCACAGTAATGGCACCTCTGGCTCCGGATGATATTAAGCACTTTAATAATTCATTGCTTATTGCAGCTGCTTCCCTGTAGCATGAGTGGGGGGGGGGTCTACAACTCAGAACTCTAAAGCCTTCATTGAGACCTTTACATATCAGTCATCTATTAATACTCATTTATAGTGATAGAAAACACAGGAAAGGTTGTTGGTTGTAAGTATATTTTGGGGAAGTTGAAGGGAATAGTTGAGGCTTTCATTTTAATCATAGCAGTGCTTGTGATGCTTTACCAAATCCAAATCTTCCTGGTAGTTATTATTATTATTTGTATGTATATGGTTTGCATATGTGTGTGCATGTGTGGGTGCACTTGTGTGCACATCAGTGAGGAGGCACAAGCTTGGTGTTGGGAGTGTTCATTTGAGCAAGGGTCTCTCACTTGAACCCAGAGCTCATCAGAGCTGTTAGTCTGCTTATCCAGGTTGGTCCTTGGGATCCTGTTCCCACCTTCTGAGTGCTGGAATTTCAGGTGGGCTTCCAGGACCATGTGGCATTTATGTGGATATAGGGGGTCCGAACTCTGGTCTTTACACCTTCATGACAAGCATCTGATCTACTGAGTTATCTCCCCAGATCGCTGGTAGTCTTAAGTCTTTATTTTTATTAATTACAGTTTATTTACTTTGTATCCCCAGCTGTAGTTCCCTCCTTTATCCCCTCCCAATCCCACTCTCCTTCCCTCATCGCTTCCCATGCCCCTCCCCCAGTCCACTGACAGGGGAGGTCCTCCTATCCTTCCATCTGACCCTCACCTAACAGGTCTCATCAGGGCTGGCTGCATTGTCTTCCTCTGTGGCCTGGTAAGGCTGCTCCCCCCTCAATGCGGAAGTGATCAAAGAGCCTGCCACTGAGTTCATGTCAGAGACAGGCCTAGTCTTAACTCCTGATTGCACTCCTCCCTAAGAGTTCTCCCAGGGATGCCACTCAGTGTTAATTTAGACAGTCTTGACCAAATAATTTCTTTTTTTTTTTCCTCTCTCTCTTTTTGAGACATCTGTAGTCCTAGTTGTCCTGGAGCTTTCTCTGTAGACCAGGTTGGCCTTGAACTTAGAGGTCTACCTGCCTCTGCCTCTGGAGGGCTGGGATCAAAGGTTTGTGCCACCACTGCCCTGCCCTAAGAATTTCTTTCAAAGACTTCAAAAGATAGTTTTATGTCAGTACCATAACTTAAAGAACAATGACAATGATTAGTTTTGTCTTGATGTAAAGTAAGTTCTTAAATGAAAATGGCTAATATTTACTGATGAGCAGGCATGAATCTAGCTGAGAACAAATTGTTCTGTTGTGATAGAGACATCATCCAAATCTGAGTGTACTTGCCAATTGCCTGTGGCAGCACAGTGAGATAAATTGATCTACAGTGTTTCTCCAGTGTGCCTCTATTGCTAGCCATATTGTAACATACAGTAGGTCTCTTGGGCAAACAGCTTGTGTGGGCTAAATTCCACTTGAACATTGTAAATATGGCAGAAATCATGAGGTGAATTTTAAAAGACTGCTTAAAAGTTTAAACTCATGATGAATTTAAGTGAAATTTCTACTCTAATGAACTACTTGCAAGAGATGGGATAGAATTTTGAATAAATAGCTTCTCGATTTTTAGTTGTGTGACTTTGAGTTAGCAAGTTACAGTTTGTATGCTTGTTTTTACATATAAGCAAAGTGAGGATGCTAAATGTATTTGCCTTGTAGTTATGTGCTAGTTTAGCTAACACTACACAGAAGAATGCCTGTGACTTAATAAGTATTAAGCCAGAACTGTCACCATCATCAACATAAATTGGTAAGATTTATTACCTTCTTAGTGCTGAAATTACAAGCACCATGCCTGACTTACAATTCACATTTAGGGCCTGGTGCGATAGTTTAGGGGTTAAAAGCACACACTACTCCTGAAGAGAGGACTCTTGCAGAGGAAAACATGGAGTGCATATGACCTTCCTCCAGAGGATCTAATGCCTTTGGCCTCCATAGGCACATTTACTCCCAAGCACATACCCACATATGAACATAATTGAAAAAAAATACATCTTTTTTGTTCGGCTACTTATGTATTTAATTTTGAGACAGAGTCTTACTATGTAGCTTTGGGTGGTTTGGAGCTCGATATATGGTCTAAAGGTCTGCCTGCCTCTTCCCCCTTGTGCTGGGATTAAAGGCATGTATCATGCACCTGGCTAAACTAAATCTTCTTTAAGCATTTTTTACCTTTAGTAGGACTTAGTATTCCCATTTTAGTTTTGTGCTTCTTCCCCTTCTTGGGCATACTGAGAGTGCCTTGGGCTTGGCCCCTCTACCATTGAGGCATATCTATCTATCCCCTGTTTGTTTTATTTTTCTCTGAGGTCTAGTTTCTGCAACTAAGCTCAGTATATTTGTCCTCTTTCAGGGATTTGAGTCATAACCGGTTGTCTAACTGGAACATCAGCTTGGAATCACAGACATTACAAGAAGTGTAAGTTATTTCTGTTCATTCAATAGTAAAGTCTTTAAAATAACCTAATTATGAATCTGAGTATTTTTGGTGTGTGTATTTGTATGTATTTGTATGCTTGTCTGTGTACCTGTGCACTTGTACATGCTTATGGAGTCCAGAGATCAACATTACGTGTTTTTAAGTTATTGTTTGTGAATTTCATATATTTTGATTATACTCTTTCCTTTCCCCCAATTAATTCCTCCCAGATCATCACATACCTCCCTATCTTCCCAACTTCATGTTCTCTCTCTCTCTCCCCCTCTCTCTTGTTTTTGAAAATGGTCTCACTGTGTAGCCCTCGGACTGGAACTCACTTTATATATCAGGATGGCCTCAAACTCAAAAAAATCTACTTGCCTCTGCCAACAAGTCTCCCTGGAGTGTGGTAGATATACACAGTATCGCTTTGTTGAAGAAAACTGATTTCCTCTAGCAGTTACCAGCTGTAAATAGCTTTTTGTCTTGGATTGGGACTTTGTGCCCACTTCCCTTGGGGTTTTGTCTGGCTTGAGCTTGTGCAGGTCTTATACATACTGTCATAGTCTTTGTGAGTTGATATGTACATTTGCCCTGCTGTGGCTAAGAAGACAGCTGTTTCCATGAAGTTTATCTATCACCCCTGGTTCTTAGGATCTTTCTGCTCCTTTCTCATAGATCCCTGATCCTTGATGGGAGGGGTGTGATAAAGATTTCCTGTTTAGGGCTGAGTATTCCAAAGTCTCTTACTCTCTGCACATTGATCAGTTAATTAGCATCTATGCAAGAAGCTTCTCTGATGAGGGTCGAGAGATGCACTGATGTATAGGTATAGTAACATGTCATTAGGAGTCGTTTCATGGTTATGTTCATTTAGTAGAATAATAGTAGATTTCCCCTCGTGCCTATGACCTATCTAGCCTCAGTTTCTTGGCCTTGTTCTGCCTTGTTTTTTTTGAGGCAACATCTTTCAACATGGACCTCACTGATTCAGCTAGATTTGCTAGTTATTGATCACCAGGAATCTGGCTAGCTCCACTATTCCCACCGCAGTACTAGGTGTATAGATGTGTACTGCCCTGTTCAGTTTTATTTTGGTTCTAGGGATCCAGACTTGAATCATCATGTTTGTATCACAAGTACTCTACTGCCGGGACCATTTATCCAGCCAGAATTTGGGAATATTTAATACAGAGATGTGAAAAAAAATTGAAGGAAGGGCTGGAGAGGTGGCTCAGAGTACTTGATGCTTTTCCAGGGGACCTGAGTTTCATACCCAACAACCAAGTGAGGCATCTTACAGCTAGCCTACTGTCCGACCACTGAGCAACCCACCCTCCTTTTTTTAAAAAAAAAATAATTTTTAAAATTAAAATATAGTTGTATCACTTCTTCACCCCTCCTTGGAAACTTTTTATTATTATTTTATGTGTATGGATAATTTGCCTGCATTGTGCATGTATGTCTATGTACCACATGCATGCAGGATACAGAGAGGCCAGAACAGGAAGTCAGAAACCCTGGAACTGGAGTTAGATATAGTTGTGAATTGCCATATGGGTTTTGGGAATCAAACCTAGGTTTTCTGGAGGAGCACCCAGTGCTTTTAACCATGGAACCACCTCTTCAACCCCTCAGCCCCCTCTGCCTCCTTTAGAAAAGATAGGATCTTGCTATGTAGCTTAGTCTGGTCTAGAATATACTGTGTAGGTCAGGTTAGCCAAAGGACTTGTGCATCTTCCTACATCTATCTTCTAAGGCCGGGGGTTACTGTCATGTGTTGTCATATCTGGCACAAACCTTTGTAATACTGATTTTTCTTTCTTTTTCTTAATTTTTTGAGACAGAGTCTTTTTTATTATAGTCCAGGTTAGTTTTGAACTTATATTCTCCTTCCTGTTCCTCCCAAGTAATAGAACCACAGGTGTGCTAAAACCACATCCAGCATCTAATACTGATTTTAATGGTAGATCTTTACTATGAAGTAGTACAATAAATTTCTGATTTCTTAGAGCTGGAGAGATGGCTCAGAAGTTAAGCACACAAACTGCTCTTACAGAGGACAGAGTTTGGTTTGCAGCACTCACATTGGGTAACCTACTACTGCCTGTAACTCAAGCTTCAGGGGAATCTGATGCCACTGGTTTTTGAACAATCCTCCTTCCCTCAAATAATTATAAGTAATAAAATCTTTAAAAAGAAAGAAATCCAATTTCTCAGAAGCCACATTTTCATGTTAGTCTAACTCATCCTGAGTCATAGGCCTTTTCAAATTTGGATATGCTAGCATATTAGCCAAAAACCAAAGTTCAAGATGTAATTTCTATCATTAAACTTTCAAAACTGTTTTCTTTTTTTGCTTAGGAAAATGAATTACAATGATCTAACAGAGATCCCATATTTTGGTGAACCAACACCTAATATTACTCTACTTTCATTGTAAGTTAAGATTTTAGATCTTTTATTTAATTAAGAATTGTGTGTGTGTGTGTGTGTGTATATATATATACATGTATTATATATAGGTGTGTGTATTATATACATATATGTAGAAACCCCTGTTTTGGAGAACCAACACTTGCTATCACTCTGCTGGCAATGTAATATAACAGTACATGTTGTTTGTTTGTTTTTCAAGTACCTATTTATTCTGTTGATCCTAATTATTTAGTATCCTTGTGGCCTAGGATAGATCACTGGCAATAACTTCAGTATAATCCTTTTTTTGTAGGGTCCATAATTTAATACCAGAAATAAATGCAGAAGCATTCCAGCTTTACACTGCTCTCGAGAGTTTAGACCTCAGTTCCAATATAATATCTGAAATCAAGACATCTTCATTTCCTCGAATGTCACTGAAATATTTGTAAGTAAAGTAAAGACCTAGATTTACGTAGTTGGTTGGAAGAACAGTTTATTGAGGAAACTGCAAGGGAACAGTGGGCTGGGTGGTAACTCGTGTGCCTGCTTCCTGGATTTACTTTGAAGTACATTTCTGTCATTTATTGGTAACCATATTCCCTCAAATGTCTGTTGTTTATTGTGATTTTGATATGCATATAAAACAAGTTTAGTTTTGTGCTTTTGGAGTTACTTATTCCACTACTTCATCCCAAAAGAAAGAGTGCTCTTTTGGCAGAAAAGATTGCTAGGCGTTGAGAGCAAAGCTTGATATTTAGTTTTTAACATTTGTTTAGTTGTTTGTTATTGTTCTCTGGATGATGTAATACGCAGATCGTACAGAGTGTGGAGGTCAGAGGACAACTGTGGAACTTTTTCTTCTTCCATCTTTTTATTTCTTTTCTTCTAGTTTTTGAAGGCAGGGTTTCTCTATGTAATCCTGGGTGTCCTGGAACTCACATTCCAGTCTAGCCTTGAACTCAAGAGACTCATATGCTTTTATCATTAAAGGCATGCACCACTGTGTGCCCCCCACCTCCACCCTGCCTTTTCTTCCATATTTAGGTGAAATTCAGGTTAAGCTTGTTTGGCAAGTCCTTTTACTTGCTAACCCATCTTATAATGGTGCATATGTGCGTGCACACACACACACACACACACACAATATCAGTAAAGATTCCTTTTTGGTTCATAAGCATGATGATTGCTTTTGACATGACATGTGCTTCCCGTGAGCCTTGTTATACCTTGTCACATGACTTTCGTCTAATATGGGGGGGGAAACCCATCAGCTCAAGATCTAGTTTGAAAGTTTTTCATTTGGGTACTGGGAACCAAATCCAGGACCTTGTCATGCTAGGCAGTGGCTGTGCTATGAGCCACACCTCCAGCCCTAGTCAGCAATTTTGTAAAAAGTAAATGGGAATGATTTGTTATTGTTTGTTAAACAGTAGCTTACCCTGTATAATGATGATAGTTAGCATGTATGCCAGTTTCTAAAGTATACTCATGCACACTACTTTGTAACATTCTAAATGAAGTAAGAGCCATACTTTTATCCTACCTTGTCTTTTTTTCTTTTCTTTGTTATTTTCTCTTTTGTTGTTGTGTTTTTTTGTTTTTTGTTTTTGTTTTGAGACAGGGTTTCACTATGTAGTCCTGGCTGGTCTGGAACTCAGTAGGTAGGACAGGTTGGCCCCAAACTCATAGAGATCCACCTGCCCCTATCTTCTAAGTGTAAGAATTAAATTTAAGGATGTGCTCCAAAAAGTCCTGCCTTCCTCTTCTTTTTAGATGGTAGGGTTCAAAACTAGGACTTTGTCATATTCTAGGCAAGCACTTTATCACTGAGCTATACTTCTAGCTCTAACATAATTTTGTAGATGAAGGGAGAAAACAGTTAAGTGATTTGTGAAATAAAATAGCAGTTGAGGGGGCTGAGGAGATTGCTCAGTGGGTACAAGTGCTTCACTCTGTAAGCACAAGGACCTGAGTTCAAATCCCAAACACCCATATACAGGCATGGCTGTGTGTGTGTCTGTAACTCCAGCATTGGGGGTAGTGAGAGGCAGATCCCGAGAGTTCAGTGGCCAGTCAGCCTAGCCAAAATGATGGACTTAGAGTTGTATGAGAGACTGAGCTTTTCGTTCCATGAGAGATCCTGTCTCAAGGTAGTAAGTCAGAGAATGATAGAGGTAGCTCTCCCTTCCCCCATCCTGCTCTGGCCTCTACACCCACACCATGCATACTCACCTGGATAACATATACACTTGCACACAAAAGAGTGCAGGGAATCTTACGAAGAAGGGGGAGATAGAAAGACCTGGAGGGGACAGGAGCTCCACAAGGAGAGCAATAGAACCAAAATATCTGGACCCAGTGGTCTTCTTTGAGACTGATACTACAACCAAGGACCATGCATGCAGATAACTTAGACTCCTACACAGATATAGCCAATGGCAGCTCAGTCTCCAAGTGGGTTCCCTAGTAAGGGCTGTCTCTGACATAAACTCAGTGGCTGGCTCTTTGATCACCTACCCCTGAAGGGGGAATGGAGGAAGAGGATAGCCTTACTAGGCCACAGAGTAAGACGGTGCAGCCAATCTTGATGAGACCTGATAGGCTAGGGTCAGATGGAGGGGGAGGAGGACCTCCCTATCAGTAGACTGGGGGAGGGGCATAGGAAGAAAAGAGGATTGGGAGGGGGTGAGGGAGAGGACTACAAAGTGAATAAATTGTAATAAATAAATTTAAAAAACAAACCAAACAAAAAATATTCTTTTTTGGTTCATAAGCATGATGGTTACTTTTGACATGACATGTGAGACGTCTCTCATGAACCTTGTTACAGTCTTGGCACATGACTTTTGTCTGATGTGAAAAAAAAAGCTTGATTTGAGGTAGGAGTTAGAAATAGCAGTTTGTTGTGGGCTATTAATATTTGATGTAACTTTTAGTTAAGCAGTGGTTGTTCCTAAACCAGCTATAAACCCAAATCACCACACAGAAACTAGGATGTATTTAGTTAACATAGAGCATAATGCTGGGCAATGATGACTCCATCTTAAACCTCCAAGCCCGCATAGAACCTACCACTCAGATTTTACCCATTATACTTGCTTTTAGTCATATCTTAGGTCTGGTTCACCTCTCCTTATGGTTCCGAGTCCTCTCCTGCTGGTCTCTGCTCTCTTACTCTCACTAGCTTCTTTCCCTTCCCTCTGGACCAGGATGGCCCACCCTATTCTCTCCGTTGCACAGCATTGGGTGGTTGTTTTATTGACAATACAGAGAACAAATTGGTGGCATGTTTACACAAACTTGATGCTTATGTCCTGATTGAAGCCAGATAGTGGGGTAGAGAAATTAGCATTTGAATGAACAAGGGTAAATTGTATACATTCCACAAGAGTATTATACCAACAGCAGTTGAATAATTTGTCAAACGTATATAGTTAAGTGATAGAATTAGAGCCAGACTTACAAACTTTGGGTAGTTACTACTATTTCTGTTCTTTTGCTGGTACCTTGTCTTTTTAGGAATTTGAGTAATAATAGAATAACCACCTTGGAGGCTGGCTGCTTTGACAACTTATCAGGTTCTTTATTAGTGGTAAAATTAAACCGGAACCGAATTAGCATGATTCCACCTAAAGTCTTCAAGCTGCCTCATCTCCAATTCTTGTGAGTAACAAAATTGATGGATTATAAGAAGACAAGTTTTCCTTTACAGCAGTTTTTCTTTAAATTACTGTTAGAGTTATTCAGCCAACTTTCTAACTGTACAATTTCTTGTTTAAGGGAACTAAAAAGAAACAGGATTAAAATTGTAGAAGGCCTTACTTTCCAAGGGCTTGATTCCTTACGCTCATTGAAAATGCAACGGAATGGGATTAGCAAACTCAAAGATGGAGCATTTTTTGGCTTAAATAATATGGAAGAATTGTAAGTATCAGAATAGAGGATAATTGTGAGGACTCTTTCTGGGGATTTTAATGCCAGAATAGTGAAGAGGCAGTTGATTATATAACAGAGATACATGAATGGTTTTTCTGATGTGAGGTAAAATACACAAACAACCTCCACTTTCTTCTGCCCTTCCTCCTCCTCCTTTCCTACATTGAACCCAAGGCCTTACACATGCTACATCCCTTGCCTTCATACAGACTTGAAGTTTTTTTAGTTGACTGGTATTTTTATTTTCATTCTTAAGGTTTTCAATATAAAAAGATTATTTCGTATTGTTTTGACTTGAAATTACCAGAATTTATCTGGATCGAGAATCCTGTACCACTTGATCTGTTGATGTTGTAGATATTTAGTTCCTTTAGGGCTAAATCTAAGTTTCTTGGGTCACTAGAGTTCAAAAGGTGTCTGAGAGTTTCATGGAGATTTAAAACTGTGCTTGGTATTGAATGCCTTGTTTTGAGTTACTTACTTTTCTCTATAATTGTACAGAGAACTGGAACATAATAACCTCACAGGAGTGAACAAGGGATGGCTCTATGGCTTGCGAATGTTACAGCAGCTGTATATGAGCCAGAATGCTATTGAAAGAATAAGCCCCGATGCATGGGAGTTCTGCCAGAGACTATCGGAACTGTAAGTGTTGAGTGGTGCTTCATGGGAGGGTGTGTTTGGAGGAAATTATTCTCGTGGTAGTTGTGAGATCTAGCTTCCCTATTTTCTCAGGTTTTGTTAGAACACTTAAATTTAGTGTGTCAGTGGATTAAGATTTGTGGGTTGGAATAAATACAATAATTTCTGACTTTCAATGTTTTTTAAAATTTTTTAGGGATTTGTCCTATAACCAGCTGACTCGCCTTGATGAATCTGCCTTTGTGGGTCTGAGCTTACTGGAGAGATTGAATTTAGGGGACAATAGAGTCACTCATATTGCTGAT
Source organism: Pachyuromys duprasi (assembly GCA_028658305.1). Classification (NCBI taxonomy): domain Eukaryota; kingdom Metazoa; phylum Chordata; class Mammalia; order Rodentia; family Muridae; genus Pachyuromys; species Pachyuromys duprasi. Next base: position 89,973,571 of record CM053744.1, read on the forward strand.
GGTGTATTTAGGTTTCTTTCCAATCTTCAGACATTGTAAGTTTTAGTTGTTTTTAAATCTTCTTTAGAATGAAATTAAGCAAATGAATGAAAATAACTAATCAATATGAATATATGTATATATTAGTATTTTGTGTTTCATTTGTTCTCTATCCCATATATAAATCTTAAAGCAGTTTATACTTTATTCTGATTTAATCTCACAACAGCAAAGCATTTCCATGTGAGTTGACAGTGTCAGAATACAGTCATCTGCTTGTTCTCATGATGGATAGTATATCAGAACTAGTGGCTTTTGTCTGGAAGGATGTAGGTATATAGTGGTAGCAGTTCTGTTCACTGTTAGTAGTTTGCTGCATGACTTTAGTTTGTGTGTGTGTGTGTGGTTTTTGGTCCTTGGGGCCAGTGCTAGAGACTAAAACTTTAGCATACTAGGCCAGCACTTTACGACTTTCTCTGTCTTCATGGCTTTGCCCAAAAGAAACTAACTTCATTTTTTCTTTTTCAATTTTGGAGATTAATATCTCAATATGTAGCTTAGGTTGGACTTGAATTCTTAGCTATGCCTTCCAGGTGCAGGGATTATAGGCATGTACCACCATGCCTGGCTAAATGGTCTGTGTGTGTGTCTGTGTCTGTATCTGTGTGCACACAAGTGTGTGTGCAATGATGCTGCTGCTAATTGATTATTGGCTTTGTTCAGTGGCGCACTCTCCTAGCATATACAAGACCAATAATTAATAGCAATACCACCAATGAATTTCATTAAGATTGCATTCAAGAGTCTGGCTTGGGTACCAGTGGCCATAAGACTTCAGGAACTATCTCTTCTCTCCTCCATCAACTATTAACTATTTATAAACCCTCAGTGAGGTGTGGGGCCTAGTGAGCCTCTTCTTCCTCCATTATGGGATGGGTCTAATGTTACATCGGTAATTATAGCTTCTGGGAGTTGAAGATTGTTATGCCATGTCATATGAAATAGCTTTAGGAAGCAAAAGTGATTAAATACTTTTAATATAGCTGGTATTTCATCAGCACATGATGTATATAAGTATGCTTTCTCTGACAATGGAATAGTGGTTTTTTTCCTATGTTAATCTCTTTCTAAACTTTATTGATTGATTGCAATTTATTCACTTTGTATCTCCCTCCTCATCTCCCTCTTCTCCCCCTATGCCCTTTCTCTAATCCACTGATAGGGGAGGGCTACATTTGTGCAGGCATTCTAGGTTTCTCCATGCAATTTATTCACTTTGAACCCACACTACAGCCTCCTCCCTCTTCTCCTCCCAGTCCCACCTACCCTCTTTCTTCTCCCCCTAAGCCCTTTCCCTAGTCCCCTGATAGGGGGGACTTCCATCTGATCCTAGCCAATCATGTCTCATCAGGACTGGCTGCATTGTCTTCCTCTGTGGCCTGGTAAGGCTGTTCCCTTCCCAGGGGGAGGTGATCAAAGAGCTGGCCACTGAGTTCATGTCAGAGACAGCCCTTGTACCCCTTACTAGGGAACCCACTTGGAAACTGAGTAGCCTATGGGCTTCCTTTGAGCAGGGGGTCTAGGTCCTCTCCATGCATGGTCCTTGGGTAGAGTATCAGTCTCTGCAGGACCCCTGGGCCCAGGTTTTTTTGATTCCATTGGTCTCCTTGTAGAGTTCCTGTCCCTCCAGGTCTTCTATCTCCCTCTTCTTCCATAAGGTTTCCTGCATGCTGCCCAAAGTTTGGTTATGAGTCTCAGTATCTCCTTCAGTACCCAGGTGGGTAGAGTCTTTCAGAGGTCCTCTGTGAAAGGCTCCTGTCCTGTTCCTTGGTTTTTCCTACTTCCGATGTCCATCCTGTTTGCCTTCTGAATGAAGTTTCAGACTTTTCCCTAGGGTCCTCCTTGTAGTTTAGCTTCTTTAGGACTTTAGTAGATTTTAGTATGTTTATCCTATATTATATGGCTAGTACCCACTTATAAGTGAGTGTATACCATATGTGTCTTTCTGCTTCTGGATTACCTCACTCCCCAGCTATACCACGCCTGGGCATATACTCAGAAGATGCCCCACCATTCAATAAGGACAGTTGCTCAACTAAGTTCATGGCAGCATTTTTCATAATAGTCAGAATCTGGAAACAACCTAGATGTCCCTCAATGGAGGAATGGATATAGAAAGTGTGGTACATTTACACAATGGAATACTACTCAGCATTAAAAACAAGGAAATCATGAAATTTGCAAGCAGTTGGTAGGAACTAGAAAAGATCATCCTGAGTGTGGAATAGTAGATGTTAAAAGATGATACTTCTAAAAAAAACACAGTGACTGCTCTAGCATGTGGCTATATAATTTTTGCTTTCCAAGGCGAATGTTTAATTGCTCTTGAGCTATGAAGCTCTGTGTTGGTATTACTGTTTTAGCAATTAAGTTTAAGGGCCCAGAGGGAGTCTTGAGGCATCCAGGAATCCCATGAGTCTAAAATTACATTTTCTTTTCTTTTTTTTTCATTTATATTATTTTATTTGGAAATGTTTATAACAGTACAGTGAAACTAAACTCCAGAGACAATGGATGTCATTTCTTTAGGCAACATCAATTTATTATAAAAAGGAGGCAATGAAATTACTTATGTGATGAAATAGTTCAGAACATTGGTGGAATGGGCAGCTTCATGTGACACCATTTCAATAGTGATTTCAGTCCACATACTTTCCAAGAATGTCACCATCTCTAAATGAGAAATAATCCTTGTCATCTAGAACTACTCCATACTCTGGGAGAAGAACTTTATCTCCAACCTTCACACTGACTGGTTGAATCTCTCCACCCTTTCCTTTCGCCTAAAATTACATTTTCAAGCTGTATCTATCACCCTTATTTGAAGCCCTCCCTTTTGTAGGGCCTTGCCTATAATTTTTTTAATAGGCTAGTATAATTAGATAAGGCTAACTAGGAAGATTAGTAACCTTAGGAGGTTGCTTATTTTGCTTACCTATGTCTATATTAATAACTAATAATTAATTAATTAAAATTTGAGGCTGGGTCTCTGAAGTTCTTGACTACCCTGGAGCTCACTATGTAGATCACTATGTAGTTCACTGTTTTGAACTCATAGAGATCTGCCTGCCTCTGCCTCCCAAGTGCTGGCACCAGCTGGGACTAGCCCAGCTGTTTAGTTAATTTATTAAATTTTTGGTGTTGATCACAAATATTCCTTTAAAATCCAGAACTGAGTCTTCATCATCAACCACTGTTAAATTAAAGTTTAAAAGCACTATGTGTCCCTTTATGCTGCCATATCAGGATACTTCCTAGTAGTTTGGTGGACATGTTGGCTAATAATCTTTATCTCCTTAACACTTTCAGAGATTTGAGAAACAATGAAATTTCATGGGCCATAGAAGACGCTAGTGAAGCCTTTGTTGGACTCAAAAGCCTCACTAAATTGTATGTATTTGTGATGTTTGTGTGTATCTCATGTCTTTTCAAGGAGCATTATAAATGTTACTGGAAAATGTTTATTTTATATGACCAGAAAGTCTGAGCCTTCCCATTATCTCCTAAAGGAAGAAGCTTTGTTTGTCAAATAGCTTGCTGTTGCTTAGGCACTTTTTATATTTTTTATATATTTTTTATTAATTATTCATTTACTTCATATCCCAATCCCAGCTTCCCCTCCCTCTTTTCCTCCCTGTCCCTCCCTCTCACTTTCCCTCCCCCACATCTACCCCTCCTCTCCTCAAAAAAGGGGAGACCTCCCATGGATATCAACAAGTTTTGGCATATCAAGTCGCTGTCAGTCTAGGTGTATCTTCTATCGAGGCTAGACAAGACAGCCCAATTATAGGAAAGGCAGGTAGTGTAGTCAGACACAGCCCCTGCTCCCATTTTAGGAGTCCCACATAATGACCAGCTACACAGCTGTTCCATATGTGTAGAGGCCTAGGTCTGTCCCATGCATGCTCTCTAATTGGCAATGCAGTCTATATGAGCCCCTATGGGTCAGCACTTTTTATTTATGAAGGGTTCTTATGGAAATTTACCTTTCATCTAAAATCCTTTCAGGTTAGCATTATAAGAGATGGCTTACACACAGAATGCTCGTTCATACATGGGTCTCATTGTTCTTTTTGTTCTCTTTTATTCCCCTCCTTACTCTTTTTTCCTCCTCCCATTTTCTCTATGCTGTGGGTGGTTCCCTTATATTCAGGTAGATTCCTCTGCTCTTTTTTTTATTAATATATCTTTTTATTAATTATAACTTCTTCTCTTTGTATCCCAGCTGTAGCCCCCTCCCTCATTCCCTTCCAATTCTACCCTCCCTCCCGCCTCTCCTCCCTTGTCCTTCCCCTAGTCCACTGATAAGGGGCGGTTCTACTCCCCTTCCATTTGACCCTAGCCTATAGGTCTCATCAGGACTGGCTGCATTGTCTTCCTCTGTGGCCTGGTAAGGCTGCTCTCTTATGAGATATGCACCATTCTTTATCTCCCATCTCCTTTGGATCTCTTCCGCCCGTCAGGATCCCTTTTCGAGTTTCCTGACCCCCACACACACAGACACCTGCCCCCCACCCCGCATGTTTATAATTCTAACCTAAGTACTGAATATGGGAGAAAAATGTTTGGTTGCATCCATTTTTCTGCAAATACCATAACTTTATTTTTCTTTATTGCTACATAAAATTTTATTGTATGTATGTGTTACCTTTTCTTTATCCATTTGCGTTTTAATGCACATCTAGGCTGGTCCCATTTCCTGTCTGTTGGCAGTTGTACAGCAGTAAGCATGGTTGTGCAAGTATCTCTGTGGCATATTGACTTAGAGGCCGTCAGGTATACATCTACCAGTAGTATAGCTGGGCCATATGGTAGTTCCGTTTTCAGTTTTTGGAGGAACTTCCATACTGATTTCCATAGTGCCTGGACAAGTTTACATTCTCAATCTAATGGAATTTAAATAAGTTGCTGAATAGAGTTTTCTGTTCAAGTAAGAGAAATGCCCTGAGAAAATGTAGTAGAGAAGGTAGTATGTTTAATCATATTTGGGGAATCAACCTAATAATAGGGGAAAATATTCTCCCACGAAACATTTTAGATCTCGTATGAGAAGGAATTCTCCAAAGGGTTGTATTTGTCTCAATCTGATCATCTTTTATTAAGGAGAGAAATGGGGACTTTAACCTCACTTAGCATTGGTAAGCTCCCCAGTATTTCAGTGGCTGGGATGGTTGTTCAGAGGACTTCCATTGAGCTATGAGATCTCAGAAGAAGCTTTCATATTGTGCTTTGCATTAATTAGTAAGTTCATAACTTTCTTTAAAATGCTTGCTTTCATTAAACTACAATTCAGTGTGTATAATTTTTCCCTCAGCAATATCTGAGTAAAGCCATTAAAGGGACCAGAGGGATGGCTCAGAGATTAACAATGCTTTCTTCTCTTGCAGAGGACCTGGTTTGTTCTCAGCACCCATATTAGGTGACTCATAAGCACCTGTATCTTCTACTTCAGGGGGTCTGAGGACTTCTGGCTTTCAAAGGCACATCCCTCTCCCCCGCATATGCATACAGACACATAACGAAAAATGGTTTAAAAAATGTGTTAACGATACCACATGTAAACATTTAACACAATTACACTTTGTGTAGGTAAATATTTAATGAATTTAATTTTATTTCAGAATCTTGCAAGGAAACCAGATTAAGTCAATTACACAGAAAGCATTCATTGGTCTTGAATCTCTTGAGTATCTGTAAGTATTTCATATATATTTACTTACTGTATAATCTTTGTGAGGGGCAGTGGTGCCTGCCTTTAATCCCAGTCCTCAGAAGACAGAGGCAGGCAAATCTTTTTGAGTTTAAGGACAGCCAGGGTTGCATACTGAGACTGTCAGCAGGAGGTGTTCATGAACATGTACACATTATGTAGTTTCATTATAGAAATGGTTACTGATGTTTCTTTTTTTTTTTCTTTTTTCTTTTTTACTTCAGAGATTTGAACAACAATGCTATAATGTCTGTCCAAGAAAATGCTTTTTCTCAGACTCATTTAAAGGAACTGTAAGTAATTTTTTTCTCTTTTAGTTGTTAGGACTCATTATATGTATTATATGGCATTTGTGTGCCTGGTGCCATAGAGGCCAGAGGAGATCATCAGAGCCTGTGGAACTGGAGTTTCAGATGAGTGTAAACCGCTGTGTGGGTGATGGGAATTGAACCTGGGTCTTTAGGAAGAGCAGACATTGTTCTTAACCTCTGAGCCATTCCTCCAGTTCCTTTTTGTAAAGTAAAGAAGGCCATGCAGATGTTTTCAGAAGCATGTCCTTTAAGCAAGAGGTGGAAACTTGTTTACCCTGAGTTGTTGGAGTAGTGGCATCTTAGCGATAGCCCAGCACTGAGCAGTCAGGAGTGTGTGCTGCCAGTTGTAATGTGTTTAAACTACTGAAATGTCCAGAAACTTTAAGTGTTGCAGTAGAAAAAGGATAGTGTTTTATACTTTTTTTTTCATACATAATTTTTAAAGTAATTTAAAAAATATGTTTGGGTGTTTTGCCTACATGTGTATCAGTGTACCAGGTACATTCCTGGTACCTGTGGAGGCCAGAAAATGATGTCAGATCCTCTGGAATTGATTTGCAGACAGTTGTGAGCTGCCATCTGGGGGTTGGGAACTGAACCCAGGTCCTCTGAAAGAGCAGCGCTTTTGACTGCAGAGCCATTTCTCCAACACCTCCTATATAATTTTTTTAAATTGTCTTTTAAAAAGACAATTTTATTTTACATGTTTGTGCCTGAGTGAAGGTAAGTGTGCCACGTCATGCATGCGTGAGGTCAAGGGGTCAGAAGGCATTGGGTCCCTGAGAACTGGAGCTGCAGAGGGCTGTGAGCTGTCTTGGAGTGCTGGATGACAAGGCAAGGTCCCCTCTACAAGTTCTTAGTTGCCAAGCTGCCTCTCCAGCCCCCTAAAATTGGTTTTAATAATTTAGAGATTTTTCTGAGTGAAGGAAGTTAGCTTTGAATTCTTAATTAATTTAAATCAGTTTATTTTAAATGTCTTAGTTAGGGGCTACTCAAAAGACATGCAGTATCAGCTCATGACAAGACAGTGATAAAAATGAAATGAAAGCTTTTAGAAATTTTTACAATGATCTGGTATTATTATGGCATCTTTGTTGTTTTTAAAAGTTCTAGTTTTGCCTGTGATGTGGTTCAGTGGATAATGGTGCCTGCCGTCATGTATCACAGTCTGATTTCTACAAGTTGTCCTCTGACCTCCACATAAGAGCATGGCACATAGCCAGGTATAATGGCATATGCTTTTACTCCCAGTACTTGGGAGGCAGAGGTAGGCAGATCTCTTGTGAGGCCAGCTGGTTTACATAGTTCCAGGATAGCCATGATTATATAGAGAGACCCTGTCTCAAAAAAAAAAAAGTGCCATGTGTGTATGCCATCCCCTCCAACATGTGTGCACATATATGGTAGTAAATAAAAATCTCAACAATTTTATTTTTAAGTACTGATTTGTATTAGGTTGGAAATTTTAAAAACTGGTTCTTACCACAGGTTGAGATGTACTAGAAATGTGTTTTTAAACTTGTGTTCAGACCCTTCCTTCATTCCTTACAACTTGCCATAGTAGGCAAATTGTTTAGCTAGAGACTCAGTGTATGCTCTCAGAATGGGAGCAGTGGTTCTCTAGGGTCAAGTGAAGTTACAATGAAATAATTTGCTTGCTAAGACATTTATTCATAATTTTATACTGTATTGGACCATGGTCTCTGTTCTTACCTCATATTACATTAAGGGAGTTTATTCTAAGGCAGATAAAGAATTGAGACAGTAAGGCATTTGCAAGTTTATTCTCCAGCACTGCAAAACAGTGATAGCAGTAGTAGGATAAATAGAGGTGTATGTGGAGAGTTTTAAGACTGATCTAGGCACAGAGTAAAAATCAAGTGACTAATATCAACAACAAAAATCGAAATATGAAAATCTGTACTATGGATGTGACTAGTTGGTAATATACTTGCCTAGCATGTGTGAAGCTCTGGATATTCCCCCTAGCATTGTGTTAACCAGGTGTGATGCCTATAATCCCAGCACTCAAGATGTGAAGGCAGGAGGATCAGAAAGTTTAAAGTCATCTTCAACTACCTATCAAGTTGTTTGAGGTCAGCCTGGGCTACATAAGACTCTGCCTCAAAAAGCTTTGAAAAACAATCATTAATTACTTTTTGCTATGTTATAAAAATTTCTGTGAAATATTTGGATTTGCTTTTAGGTTTAGCTAATTTATAAGGATTCAGTTTAACTACAAATCACTTTACCTTTTTTCTACCAGTATAATCTGAGGGTCTGCAAAAAAGTTTTAACTGTTTTGAGAACCTGGTTCAGTGTATGCTTTAGAGAGTAGGCAGTATAGTTTCAATCCAGAGATTCATTAGGGAGGTGAACAAGTGACAAATATTTGTTTGAACAAACTTCAGTCACACTCCTGACTCTTTTACTAGGCCTCTGTGTGTGTGTGTGTGTGTGTTTTGACAGGATCTCACTATGTAGAGCAGGCTGGCACTAAACTCAGAGATCCACCTGCTTCTGCCTCTTAAGTGCTGGGATTAGACATGCGCCACTACACCCTTTCCCTTCTAATATTTTTTAAAGTTAGTTTGATCTAAAACTTTTCTGAATCTAAAAGTTTAGCAAGGATCCTCCCGTATACATATCTGGGTATCCCTAAATAACTAATCACATTTTTTCCTTCTGTACCATTCCCCAGGTGATGTCTGACACATTGGCTTGCCTTTTGCAAGAGTATTTCTAGGTTGTTTTTGCTAGAATCCACCTCAGTTCTGAAACCACCCATGGGTTCCCACCCCTTTTTTCTTTGGCTAAAATTTCTTGTTTGCTGTAATTGAAGTTGAACCCAGCTTCTTTCCTCTGTTATAGAATTTCATTGCAGTGATCTCTGTGCCTGGGAGATGGTCTTGAATACACTGTGCATCACCATGCTTTAACAAGTATTGAATAATGTTTCATTTAACAGTTATGAGGTTGTAGCACAGATAGGATCAGATTCATCATTGGGCCCTGGACCTCTCACCCAGGACTCCCAAATGTATACCTTTGAAGCCTTTGTCTCCATTCCTGACTGATTGATCGGGGATCTAAGGGTGAGTCAGACTGGTGATTCGTAGCTCTGGACAAACGTCCATTGGAGCTGGTAAGGAGAGATTTTGATTCTTGAGATTCTGAGTGCAATTTCTGAGCTGGGGCAGAGTGCCACGCTTCTTTTTAGAGACAATGCTCTGCCAGAGGTCTTCCTGGGCCTCTTCCTCAGTGCAGACCGTTTCCCAACTCTCTGGTACAGACGTTCTTTGTAGAGTCTTACTGTTTTCTTGATCGGATTCCAGTTTTCCTACAGGAACTTCTCTGTACTCACCGGAAACATGCAATAGCATGTTCTGCTAACTCTGTCCACTTCCCAAGTATAGGAATCTTATTGTCCTCTTTGAGGAACTTAAGGTCTCCATTACTGGTTCCTCTTAAGATCGCTCCCTTCCCATTGTTACTTTTCTTTCGCCTCTGAACCACTCCTTCCCCTGAGTCTTTTGATATGTGTTTTTGAAAATCTCTCTTCTGCATATGTCCATCCACCTACGTCAGACCAGATCCCATTTTAGCTGCTTCACTTTCAGGCCACCTGTCCTCCATTGGGGACACTCAAAGGACTAATAGACCCCCAAATAACAACTGTGTGATTCTGAAAAACACTGAATGGAAGTACTATTTTATCTATACTTCAGTGATATCAAGATAGCTCCTAGGTGTCTCGTAACCTCCCTAGGATTGATTATATGTCATGGCAAAATAATTTTAAAAAATTAATTAGCGTTTATTGATTGTACATGATAATAATTTCACTGTGATATTTTATGTAATGTATTCTGAGCAAATTCATTCCCTGACTCCTCCTCTATCTTATCTCCCAATTACTCCCACTAATCTTCTTTTCAAGAAGCCCCACTTCTGTTTTTATGTTCTTTTTGTTTGTTTTTGTGACCCAGTGAGTTTCATTAGGACTGTTTACAGAAGCATGGGCATCTTATTAGTGGCTGCAGAACTGAAGGAAATGTTTCTCCATCCCCCAACAACCACTAACAGTATATAAATCCTCAGAGAGGTTCCCCAACATTGGCAGTCTCCTGCACAAATGTATGTATGTTTCACCTTCTCCTTCAGGAGTAGGTTCCCTGTGCTGAAACTGCATAGTACCAAACCTTAACTACACTATAAAACTGAAGCTGCAGAGTAATTTTTTAGAGTTCACTTGACCTTCCATGTCTTGTGCCCTGTTATCGTTTCTTCATCACGTGTGGGTTGGAACTTTAACAAGTTAAAGAAGTTATTTGAACCCAAGCCACTGTAACACTATAACATTTGATTGAATAATCAAGATGGCCATTAAATTATTAGTGGGTGTCAGCATAAGTAATGTGGATACACTAGACAAAAGGATGGTTTATGTCCTGAATGGACAGCATGAGATTTTATCTCATTAATCAAAATGGCACACATTTTGCAATTTAGGAATTATTTACTTTTGTGCTTTTCTGTGTAACATTTTTATATATCATTGACCTCAGGAAGCAAGCTATGGGTAAGGAAGATGTACTGTATTTGTAAATAGTTATCTTTCCCTCTTTGTTTTTCAGCAACAGTTTGGATAAAAATGTAAAGAATAGGAAAAACAACAGTTTTGTACTTAAAACAGCAGCCTTTGGAAGGCAGAGGCAGGAGGATCTCTGTGAGTTTAAGGTTAGCCTGATCTACATAGTGAATTTCAGTCCAGTCAGGGCTGCAGAGAGACCCTGTCTCAAAAAAAGTAAATAAATGAATGAGTTTATGTTAGTGTTACACTGATTCCAGAAAGATGTAATTTCTCTGTTTGCATCTGTTTAAATAGTAGTTTGTATATGTTTGGTATGAATGTTTGTATGTTTGATCATTTTTTGTTTTTGTATATGTTCACATGTGCATATGTGAAAGTACATAACATGAATGTGCATTAAGAGGCCAGAAATTGACATCAGGGGTCTTTTCTGTTCTTCACCGTATTTTTTGAGCCAGGATCTCTCACTGACCTGGAGCTCTGTTTTGGCTAACCTGGCTGGCCAGCATGCTCTTGGGGTCTCCCTGCCCCTGCTTCCCCAGAGAAAGCTTACAGATACATGCATCAGCACCCATCTTTTACAGGGGTGCCAGACTTAGATCCTTATACGGCAGACGCTGTAGCCGCTGAGCCACCTCCAGCCCCGTGAGAGTTGTTTAGCTCTATAGTAGAGGTTCTCAACCTCGGGGTCACAGCAGACCTTTATTGCCAAGCTTTACATTATGGTTTTTGTTGTTGTTGTTTTTGTTTTTTTCAAGACAGGATTTCTTTTTGTGTAACCCTTTCTGTCTTGGAACTCACTCTATAGATCAGGCTGGCCTCAAACTCAGAGATCCACCTGTCTCTGCCTCCCAAGTGCTAGGATTAAAGGCTTATGTCACCACTTGCTGGCTACATTAATATTCTTAACAGCAAATTTACAATTATGAAAGAGCAATGAAAATAATTCTGTGGTTGGGGTCATTACGACATGAGGAAATGTATTAAAGGTTGTAGCATTAGGATGGTTGAGAACCACTGCTCTAGATGATATTGCCAAATTCATTTATAAAATTATTTAAAGGAGTTCTTTTAAATTGTCTTGAACAAAGAGAAAAGATTGCTAAGTGGTGGTGACATGCACCTTTAATCTCAGTACTCAGGAGGCAGAGGCAGGTGAATCTCCAAATTCAGGACCAGACTGATCTACAGAGGGAGTTCCAGGACATCAGGGCTACACAAAGAAAGTCTGTCTCAAAAACCTAAAATGACAAAAACAGAGAATCTAAGAAAAACAAAACCAAAAAAACAGGCACTTATATAAATAATCATAAAACTCTCAGAAATATAAGCCATGTGCTTTTCAAATTCCTATTCTTTGGGTAAACCATGTATGAATAAGATTAGTCTCGTTGTTGTTAAAAACTGCTGTATTTTCAGAATTGTCAACATGGACCATGACGCAGACAGTTTCTACTCAGCTTGTTATCTTTACTAGATGTTTGGACTGTGAAACTATAGTTTAACCCGTGAACAGAATGTTCACTAAAATGAATTATTTTCTGTATAACAAGAGCTAAAAAGAAGTAAAAGAAAGAAAGTAGTATTTTAACTTTGTAGATTTTCCTGTGATACATTTTTCTTTTTTGAGAGTTAAAAGCAGGTGTCATAGATGCTGAGCACATGCAATACCACTTCAAGCCTGAGAGGGCATAGATAGGCTAGCTTTCCTCCTGCCTGAGCCTCTTGAATGCTGGGATATACAGCCATGTGCCTTCGTATTTAGTTTCCTATAATATTTTTGACTCTTGCCTTCCTCAACAGATAATGGTGTTTAACTTTATTAATGTCTCTAGAGATTTTCCCTGAGAACTTAAGTCATAATTAAGCATAAGTGAGTCAGGCAGCTATAAGTAAAATAAGTTTATGAATGAACTTTTCAGCAGTAATTATTTTTATGTGTCTATGTAAAACAACTAAGTTATACTACTAAGTGAAAAGGTGAGCTATATTAATTGAATATGTAGATTGCTTCAAAGTATAATAAAGTTTGAGACATTGATTCTCAAATATTTTCAAATTTACCTACTTTAGATGGCTTAAATTTTACAGGAAACAAAATATATTTGAGTCTGTTAGGGAGTATGTCCTGGGCTAGAAATAAAGGGGTGTGCCATCACTACCCAGCTATATTTCTTATTTTTAAATATTTTTATTTAAAATTATTCTTTTGCATCCATCTATCTATCTACCTATCTATCTGTCTACCTACCTACCTACTTACCTATCTATTTATCCATCCATCCATCCATCCATCCATCCATCCATCCGTTGTGCATATGCGTAGATCAGAGAATGACTTGTGGGGATTAATTCTCTCCTTCTACTGTATGGGTCAAACTCAAGTCATCAAGCTTGGCAGTAGGTATCTCTATCCACTGAGCATCTCGCTAGCCCCCCAAACATACATTTGTAAAGTGGAGGGGGAAAAAGAACAGAACAGTTGCTGGAGAGATGGCTCAGAGGGTAAGAGCACTGGCTATTCTTCCAAAGGTCTTGAGTTCAATTCCCAGCAACCACATGGTGGCTCATAACTGTCTATAATGAGGTCTGGTGCTCGCTTCTGGCCTGCAGGCACACATGCAGGCAGAATACTGTATAAATAATAAGTAAATCTTAAAAGAAAACAATTGAGTAGGTATTAGAAAGTTGGGAAGAGTCTCATGTGGTCAAACTGGCTAAATCACTTTATTCTAAGATTTTTGAAAAAGCATAAATATTAACTGTTCTCTGTACCATTAAAATATATTTTCTTCCATAAAAAAATGTTTTTTAGGTCCATCTGTCATCTGTTCATTTGTTTTGTCTGTCCCTGACTACTCTCTTATCTCTCTCTCTCCTGCCTTCAGGATCTAGGATCAGATAGGTTATAGGATCTTTTAAATGCTAATATATTTTGTTGTTCTAAGCCAGCCACACCTCTAGCCTTCTTTTTAAAATTTAATTTAATTTTTTAAAACTGTACATGACCAGGCTGGCCTTAAACTCCTGATCTTTCTGCTTTCGTGTCTAATAGATTTTGCTGAGTCCTCAGTCGTGGAGTTTGCTCTTGTACCTTTCTCCAGCTTTCTGAGATGATGTTTTCATTTAATATGGTGCATAATAAAACAGCCTTTCCCCAAAGTTTTGTTAGCTAAACACCTCATCACATTTTAGACATTCAGCTAATAATCCAGGAAAATCTGACACTTAACGAGATTCATCCTACCTCTGGCAATACTTTGAGGCAGCATCCAAGAATCTGTGTAGCTAGTCTTTTTTCTTTCTCAGCAGCTGGGAGGCGGAGGCATGATGACTCCCCCAATCTCAGGTCATCTTGAGCTGCTGAGTATTAAATACATAAAAATTCAATAGCCTTTAGTACCGTGACTGCCCACAGTCGATATTTAACTCCTAGTAGTTTCCTTTATTGTTCCATTTCCTTTCTACTCCTCACACACTGACTCTGCCTGTAAGAACCTAACAGAGTATACACACACACAAACACACACACA
>CM053744.1:89988257-90012990 GCA_028658305.1 Pachyuromys duprasi
TTTTTTTTTTTGTAACACTGACGTATTATTAAGGCTAATTGTCTTAAGTGTTTTAATAATTAGATGAACTTTTTTAGATTTGTTTGTTTGTGTATTTTATGTATATGAGTGCTCTGTTTTCATGCATATCAGAAGAAGGAATCAGGTCCCATTATAGATGGTGACAAGGTGCTGGGAATTGGACTCAGGACTTCTGGAAGAGCAGCTAGTGCTTTTAACAGCTGATCCATCCCTTCAGCCCAGATAAACAGTTTTTGACGAGTAGATGCTTAAATGTGTGGTTATCCTGAAGAACCTAAAATTAAAGGTTCTTTTTCTTGTTTTCTTTCTGCAGCGTTCTGAACACAAGCAGTTTGCTCTGTGATTGTCATTTGAAGTGGTTACTTCAGTGGCTAGTGGATAACAACTTTCATCGTTCTGTGAATGTAAGCTGTGCACATCCTGATTGGTTAGCAGGGCAAAGCATCCTGAATGTGGACCTGAAAGATTTTGTCTGTGGTTTGTATTTCTGTTTAAAAGGTTTTAAATGTCTCTTAACTGTTGTAACACAGCCATCACCTCATATGGCTTTCGACTAGCACACCTTATGTGTTTTGTGTCCTTGTGTCGCTCTCCAAACCATGTCTCAGTGATTACATAATATAGGCTACAGGTTTTATTCTTTGACTTAGTGTTTCAAACAGTTCTTACTATTTTCTTTTGTTTGTTTGTTTTTCAGACAGGGTTTCTCTGTGTAGCCTTGGCCATCCTGAACTCGTTTTGTAGATGAAGCTGGCCTCAAACTCACAGAGATCCACCTACTTCTGCCTCCCGAGTGCTTTTGTTGTTGTTGTTGTTGTTCTTGTAACACAAGGGTCCTCTCAACACTGCCTTCTCATTGGCTTTGAGTGATCTTTAGTGGCAGTGTGAGTGTTGGCTTTAATTTGAGGGGAATTATTAACTTTAGGATATATGACAGGCTTCTGAATCACTGTTTTGTTGTTGTTTTTTTATGTGAAGACTTTTAGTATATTCTAAAAAGAATCACCAAGAAAATTTTTGAAAGGCATTAGTGTATGTGGCCATTAGCAGTGCTGTAGTTATAAGTGTGTATGTGTTCAAAACCACCAGTTTCATTTTTTTGTGTGTAGTTTCTTGGTAAAAGGACAGACAACTTGGGATAGTAAGTTCTCTTTTTCTATCATGAGGGTTCCAGAGAGCAAACTCATGTTGTTAGGCTTTATGGCAAATTCTTTTACCCACTGAGCCATTTCACTGGCCTTGATAGAATGTCTTTTCTCTTTTTTTAAAGATTAATCTATTTTATTTCATGTGTATAGGTGTTTTGCCTGCACGCATGTCTATCCGCTGTGTTTGTGCAGTGCCCACGGAGCCCCAAAGAGGGTGTCAGATCCTCTGGAACTGGAGTTGCAAAAGATTGTTACTTTGGATATGCTGGGGACTGAACCTGGGTTCTTTATAAGAACAGCCAGTGCTCTTAACTGCTTTTGCTCCTTTATGCAGTTTCTCAAGACTCAAAGTGGCCAGGCACTTGTAGGGCACACCTTTAATCTGCAGAGGCAGGAAGGTCTCTGAGTTTGAGGCTACCCTGGTCTACAGAGTGAGTTTCAGGATAGCCAGGGATACATGGAACAACCATGTCTCAAACAAAAAACAAAAAAGACTCAGTGTTAGCATATCTTTGAGACAGTAGAGGTAGTCATAGATGGTATGTTCTGAATATAATTCTTTTGTTTGCTTGTTTTTCAAGACAGAGATCTTGACTCTGCCTCCCACATGCTGGGATTAAAGGCATGTGCTACTACCAACCACCCTGAATATAACATAGTTAATTTCAAAAATCTGTAATTTTCTTTCTCAACTTAGAAATTTTTTTATACTTAAATTTTCTTTACAATGGATTGAATTCTGCTTACATTGTCACACATTCCCCTTTGACTTAGTTTTAAATATAAGGCATACTTTGTTTTTGTTTGTTTTTGAGACAGGGTCTCACTGTATATCCCTGGCTGGCCTAAAATTAACTCTACAGACCAGACCAGGTTGGTCAGGAACTCAAGAGATTTGCCTGCCTCTGCTGAGATTAATGGTGTGTGCTACCACTCTGGCTCATACTATATGTTTTATACTATTTCAGTTACCTCTTTTAAGGCACAGTGGAATGTTACCTAGTAAAGATACTGGTTCAGCATTCTCCCCACCCCAGGGTTTCTCTGTGTAACAAGAGCCCTGGATGTCCTGCACTCATTTTGTAGACCTCGAACCCACCAAGATCCATCTGACTCTGCCTCCTGAGTGCTGAGATTAAAGGCACACACCACCATGCCCCACTGGTTCAGAATATGTATAGCAGCCTCTCAATCTATAACGTTTTATTTATGATTCCATAGTATACGAACTAGTCCTAAACCAGTTTTCACTTGTGTGTTTATCCTGTTTGTATCTTCACTATTTTTTTGGTGTTTTTTTTTTCATTAATTTATTTATTCACTTTCCAGCCTTAGTGCAGCCCCCTCCATTCTCTCCATGAAATCCTACCCTCACACCTCTTTCCCCCCATTCCTCTCTCTCCTTCTCCTCAAAGGCAAGACCCCATGGGTACCAACACACCCTGGCACATCAAGTCTCAGCAGGACTAAGCATATCCTCTCCCGCTGAGGCCAGACAAGGCAGCCCAGCTTTGGGAAAGGGATCTAAAGGCAGGAAACAGAGTCAGAGACAGCCCCAACTCTATTTGTTAGGGGACCCACATGAATACCAGGTGCACATCTACATATTTGTAGAGGGCCCAGGTCCAGCCCTGTGTGCTTTTTGGTTGGTAGTTCAATCTCTGTGAACCTCCGTGGGCCCTGGTTAGTTTACTGTGTAAGTCCTCTTGACCCCTCTGGCTCCGTCAACTCTTCCTTTCACTCTTCCACAAGACTCCCCTAGCTCTACCTGTTGTTTGGCTGTGAGTGTCTGAATCTGTTTCCATCAGCTGCTGGATGAAGCTTCTCACAGGCCAGTTATGCTAGTCTCCTGTGAGCAAGCAAAGTTATCATTAGTAGTGACAGGGATTGCCTTTCTCCCATGGGGTAGGTCTCAAGCTGGGCCAGTAAATTTGCCATTCCCTCAATCTCTGTTCCATCTTTATCCCTTCACTTCTCATAGGACAAATTTTGAGTCAAAGATTTTATGGGTGAGTTGGTGTCCCCATCCCTCACTGGAAGTTCTGCCTGGCTACACATATTCCCCGCTGCTAGGAGTCTCATTAGGGTCCCCTCCATAGACTCTTGGGAGCTTCCCCTGTCCCAGAGATGCCCTCCCACTGAATATTCTTGAGTATTATAATGTTGAAGGTGTGTACAAAGTTCTGTCAAGTCATGTATTTATTAGTAGTCTCCATAAAAAAAGAGTAGGTTTATATTCCATTTTCTTATTATACAGAAAGGATAATGGTTATTTTAAACATTTTGTGTATGTATCATTATATATGGGACATAATATATATATATGTTTATATATATGGGATGATAGAATTAGAACTTACCTTGAAGTTCTTACGTAAGGTTTCTGTCATCCTTAACCCCCCTGCATTGGTAATTCTTAGGAAATAGAGGATTCCTGAGAGATGGTGGGAAGAGCTCTGGGTGCTGACGTCCAGAACCTGAGTTCCAGCCACCTTCTGTCACTGCTTGAAGCCTGTGAGCAAACTGACATCTGGAGTTAATTTTCCTCAGCTTTAAGAAGGGATTTGATTCCAGCTCTACAGTCTCCTTCAGTATTAACATAGCCCCTGTGAATGAAACTTACAGTGTTATAGTCTTTTTTTAAAAATCGGATCAGAAATAACAATAACTGACTTGGCCACTGTTGCACTTATTTCCTTTAGATGATTTTCTGAAGCCTCAGATAAGGACACATCCTGAAAGCACAGTTGCATTGAGAGGTGTTAATGTAACTCTGACGTGCACTGCTGTGAGCAGCAGTGATTCACCCATGTCCACTGTGTGGCGCAAAGACAGTGAGATCCTGTATGATGTGGACGTTGAGAACTTTGTTCGCTATCGGCAGCAGGCTGGAGAAGCTCTGGAATATACTAGTGTCTTGCACCTTTTTAGCGTGAACTTCACAGACGAAGGGAAATACCAGTGTATTGTTACTAATCACTTTGGTTCTAATTATTCTCAGAAAGCCAAGCTGACTGTGAATGGTAAGGAATGGTGCTACTTCACTTTTAAAATACTTGCTTTTTTACTTACATATTTCTAGAATATACACCATGCCTATGTCTATGCTGATGGGCAAAGTGCTTTGCAGTTTTTTGTTTTTGTTTTTTTACATTATTATAAATCCCTTGACCAAGAGAATTATGTCATGCCCCACATTTGGAGGGGGCTCTTACTTTCTCTTGGCTATGACACATGAAAGGGGTGGACTTTTGGGTTACCCACCTGCCCACTGGCCTACATTCTTCTTTGCCCTAGGAGATACTTTGTTTCCATTTTTGTTTGTCCTGAAGACATTCTTCTGATGGTCTCAATTTCTTTCCAAAATCACAATTCTCTGAAAACTATGATTTTTTTTCTAATATTGTTTACTGTATCCTCTAAAACTTGAGAATGTTTAGGACATATCTGGGTCCAGTGGTCTCTGTAGATCTCTGGATATAGTGAGAACCATCTTGAAAATGAAACTCTCCTAGTGGTTATAAAAAAACTTTCTAAACCAGCTTGATCTGTCTATGAAATTGTGTAAGTACTCCATTTTAGGCTGTATGCAATCGAAAGATATGCTTGTGCCCTGTTCTGTGTTTCTCTTTTTAATTTCCAGATTTTTAAAAAGAGTTTGTTTTATTATTTTATGTGTATGAGTTTGCCATCATTTATGCCTGCACCACATGCATGGCTGGTACCCACAAAGGCCTGAAGAAGCCATTGATCTCCCAGGACTGAAGTAATAGACAGTTGTAAGCTGCCATGTGGGTGCTAAGAATTGAACCCACGTCCTGCAAGAGCAATAAGTGCTCTTAACCATGGAGACCACTCTCCAGCTCCACACCTGACTCCTGTGTGTGTGTTTCTTTCTCTTTCCTTCCTTCCTCCTCCATCCTTCTTCCTTCCCACCTTTCCTTTCTTCTGTTTTTCGAGACAGGCTTGGGTTTCTCTTTGTAGCCCTGGCTGTCCTGGAACTCGCTCTGTAGATCAGGCTGGCCTTGAACTCACAGTGATCCACCTACCTCTGCCTGCCTGAGTGCTGAAATTAAAAGCATGTGCACTATGCCGAGCTACATTTCTGTTTTTCTTAAGTGTGATTTCTTAAAGAATAATGGTTTTTGAAACAGAATTGTCTTGATATCTGTTGATACTAGATTCAAATGCATCACTTGACTGTCGTAAGTGAAAGAGTAGTATTAAATACTAAATTCTAAACTGGCATTCAGAAAAGTTTTTGGCTTTCTGGTTTTCTTCTTTCCATCAACATAGTCAGATGGACATGGCGTGTATTCTAGAATTACTGTGCTCTACACACAGGCAGGTGGGAAAGACAGTGTCAAATGCTGTGCTTATTGTTAGTCCAGAAGATATGGTTTCTCAAAGAAATGGAGCATTTTACATCAGAATTCTGCCTGCAAGATTATTAGATTTGTGGGCATGCATGTTTTCCTTTTGCCTACTTTCTCTGTACTGTTTTTGGAACAGAGATGCCATCTTTTCTGAAAACTCCAATGGATCTAACTATTCGCACTGGTGCCATGGCGAGATTAGAGTGTGCTGCAGAGGGCCACCCTGCACCTCAGATTTCCTGGCAGAAAGACGGTGGCACTGACTTTCCTGCAGCCCGAGAAAGACGCATGCATGTCATGCCCGAGGATGATGTCTTTTTTATTGCCAACGTGAAGATAGAAGACATGGGCATCTACAGCTGCATGGCACAGAATGTAGCAGGAGGCCTGTCCGCAAATGCCTCACTTACAGTGTTAGGTAAGCATACTTTGGTAGGTCCACTGCCTCACTGGAGCCTCAGAGCTATATATGGCTTTGGAAGGCAAGGGAAACAGTTTGGAGGCTTAGGTTGTGGAGTTCCCCCTTCCACCAAGACAGGGTTTCTCTGTGTAGCCCTGGCTGTCCTGGACTCACTCTGTAGACCAGGCTCACAGAGATCCACCTGCCTCTGCCTCCCGAGTGCTGGGATTAAAGGCGTGTGCAACTACCACCAGGCTTACAGTGTTGTCCTTATTTTGCTACTTTATACAGGGTTATGTCAGCTGAGCGTATTTGTGGGTCAAAAGACCTAAATCTTGGAACATACCCAGGCCACATATCTTTATCAAAAGCTTCAGATCTCTTTATTCTTTTATGTTTTCTCTTTAATGTTTTAATTTGCATGTTATTGGGTTTTGTTCGTTCTTTTTTTGTTTTTTAATTATTCAGTGAGTTTGTATGGGAGTTCTGCTTATCCTAGAAGGATCCCAACCATTTGGTATAGCTACATACAAAACCTAAGAAAGTTTATCTTTTCTCTAATTAAGAAGAAATTTAAAATAAAAAATTATTTGTCTTCTGGTTAGATTTTCCATTTTTTCTGTATGCTCCATATAATCTTAATAATTCTTTAAAAATGCCCAGTGGGCATGGTGGCACACATCTGTAAAGAGACCAGTATAGCCAAGGCTACGCAGGGAAACTCTCAAAACAAAACAAAACCCAACTTTTCTCATACGGGCGTTGTGGCACAGTTGTGTACCCCAGTACTGATGAGGCGCACAGGGGCGGGAGGGTGACAACAAGTTTGGGGGCAGTCAGGGTGAATAGTGGGCTCCGGGTCAGCCTGGCTATATAGCAACAATATACCTCAAACAATCAGAAAATAAAAAAGGATTTTCCTTGAATTTTTCATGAATAGTATTTTGTTGTATTCATTTTTGCTTTGTCTTCATTTTTGGTTTTGGAGACGGGTCTCATATAGCAAAGGTTGGACTTGAAACTGCCTCTACCTCTTCCTACTTTTCAGATGCTGGGCTTATCGGTGTGGGCCACCTTGTTATTCCTAGTTAAAACATGTTTCTTTATGTAACTCAAATCCAAGGCAAATTATGCCATTCAGGTCTCTGATTTTTTTAGATATCAGAGTTTTATGGGGTCTTCTCTTCCTTCTCATCTTCCTCCTCTTTCTCATTTTCCTCCTCTCCTTCCCTTTCTTCTTCCTTCTTCCTCTTGCTCTTCCTCCTTCTCCTTCTTCTTCCTCCTCCTATTTCTTCTTCTTCTTTTTTTTTTTTTTTTAAGATAGGGTCTCTCTCACTCTGTGACCCTGGTTGGCCTGGAGAACTCATTTGTTACAGGTAAGCACCTCTGACTTGGCTGTCAAAAACCTTTAAAGTAAGTTTGTTCTCTTGGAGGCTGAGGTCAGCTTGGGTTATACAGTTGAGAACGTGGCTCAGGAACAACAGAAATCCCTAGTGTTCCCTCAGTGCTGTGCCCTGAGTGTATCCTGTGTATGCTGGCCCTGCTTTATTTTTGAGACAAGGTCTTACTAAGTTGCCTGAATAGAATAGATGGAATTACAGCCATGCATCACCACAACCAGTTCACATTTAGATTATTATTATAATTTTTTTTGGTCTTTTTTGTTTCTGAAACTTTAGCTGTTAATCCTTGTTAAACTGTACATTGTTTCATACTTTTAATAGTTTAATTTTCTATTGGGTTTAGGGTATAAATTTCCTAATTTAGTATTTTTAATCTTTATCTGTTAGAGACACCCTCATTTATTAGACCTCTGGAGGACAAGACTGTCACCCGAGGTGAAACAGCAGTATTGCAGTGCATAGCTGGAGGGAGTCCTGCTCCTCGACTCAATTGGACCAAAGATGATGGGCCACTCCTAGTAACAGAACGGCACTTCTTTGCTGCAGCCAATCAGCTTCTCATCATTGTAGATGCTGGGCTGGAAGATGCTGGAAAATATACCTGCATTATGTCTAACACTCTTGGGACAGAACGGGGACATATTTACTTAAATGTCATTTCATCCTCCAACTGTGACTCTTCTCAGAATAGTATTGGGCATGAAGATGATGGTTGGACCACAGTTGGCATTGTCATCATTGTTGTGGTCTGCTGTGTTGTGGGTACCTCTTTGATCTGGGTCATTGTTATTTACCACATGAGAAGGAAAAATGAGGACTACAGTATCACAAACACAGGTAAGTGGTACCCAGATGAGAGACACATGCCATGTTCTTAGGAATATAGGATTTAGTAGAAAATTACAAAGCTGAGTACTGTGACTGGTTACTAGATAAAAGATATTAGGAAGTTTTTCTGATAAAATACCTAGCTTTCTTGAGATAACAGGGCCTATTTGGGGAATTTGTATATACTGTAAATGCTTTCCCCTAAATTGTATTACAGGTATATTTTCTTAGTTTCCTTCCTTCCTTCCCTCCTTCCTTCTTTTTTCTTCCTTCCTTTCTTCCTTTTTTCTTTCGTTCATTCTTTCCTTCCTTCTTTTCTTCCTTCTTCCTTCCTTCTTCCTTCCTTCCTTTCTCCTTCCTTCCTTCCTCCTTCCCTCCCTCCCTCTTTCCTTTCTTTTTTTCTTTCTTCACAGGGTTTCTTTGTGTACCCTTGCTATCAGCACTTATTCTGTAGACCAGGCTGGCATTAAACTCAGATCCACCTGCCTCAGCCTCCAAAGTGATAGGATTAGCTGCATTTGTCACCATGCCCAGCTTGTACTGAGAGGATTGCAGTGTGTAGCCCTAGATGGCCTGGAACTTACAAACTGGCCTTGAGTTTTAAGTGATCCCCTGCCTGTACCTCCTGTATGCAGAGATTACAGGTGTGGTGAGCTATGCCTAGATGGGATATGTTTTGTTTTGTTTTTTGCACCTTCTCAGTTGTCGGGAAAAGTTGAACCCTTGTGAGTTGGTTGGTCTTTAACCCCATTCACCCAGGGATCTGCAAGAGAAGGGATCCAGGTAGAGAGATGGTGAAAGTGTAGCTGAGATAAGGGTTTCACCTTTAGGTTTTTCTTTTGGTTACTGCTTACCCTTAGCCCTTTGTCAGTGATTCTGGGCACTGAACCCACAGCCTGTACATGTTAGGCAAGCACTTCACCGTTGTATGGCACCTGCATACTAAGTAATTCTACTAAAATGGACCTCAAAAGAGCTCTAGTAAAAAATATGCTAAGGGAAGTATGAAGAGCTGTTGGAGTTCCAGATCCATACCACTTTCCAGGCCAGTGTTAAATAGAACACATTATAAAATTGCCTTCTGATGCTGACTTCAGCTGCCTGAGTTTGAGAGTTACAGATGTCTCTTTACAGAGGAGCTTAATTTGCCTGCAGACATCCCCAGCTATTTGTCTTCCCAAGGAACACTGTCTGAACCACAGGAAGGCTACAGCAACTCTGAGGCAGGCAGTCATCAGCAACTTATGCCTCCTGCCAACGGATATATTCACAAAGGCACTGACGGTAGGTCCTTACCGTTCATAGTTACAATTTCTATTGTATTTATTATTCCATATATAGTTTCCCTGTTAGTCTGAGTCAATATTTTAAGATAAAACATTGAAACATTTAGCTTTGTGTAAAATGGAATGAAAATTGACTGTAGTCTTAACCAGAGAAGGCCATCTTAAAAAAAGAAACACATTAGCCTTAAACAGGGATTGAAGGGCACAGCTGAGGCTCCTGGATCTCTATCATGACAAGAAGAGGATGTTCTGGAGACTCGGTTCAAGTGTTTCTCACCCCTTTAGAGAGGAGCATTCTTCGGATAACATCCAGAGACATTTGGTTCTCCTGCTGACAGGTAGGTACTTAGTAATGTTTAAAGGGCAAAATGACTCTCAGCCTGTAAAGAAGAACTTCAGAGGTCTATAATATGTCCCCTAGTAAAGGGACTAGGACCTCCTTTGCCCTTCTCTACTCACACCCTCACTTCTGTAGAAAGTGAGACACAGGAGGGTGGATTTGACTAGGGATAGTTTGAGCAGCTACTGTCACTTAACCTCTTGACTCATAAAAGTAACATGGACTCTCATGTCATGGTGATGCCTTATTTGCTTTAGTTTCCTCAAGCCACACATGTATCTCAGACAGAGGTCCAAGCCTGTCTTGGATACCTTGGTTGGAGTTTAGTCTCTCCAGGCTAGACAGAGATTTAATATTAGAATTCAAGAGCATAGGCTGTGAAGCCAGAGTGCTTAGATTTAAATTTCAGCTCTTCCTCCTGTCATACCTGTCTGTAAAGTAGAGATGAGAATTGTGTCTGTTTCATGGAGATGTTGTGAGGAATAAATGAGTTAATTCGCATAATGACCTTGAAATTTCACCAGGTTTATAAAGTAAGTGTGCAGTAAGTATTACAGCTATTAAAGAAAGTTGATTATTTAAAAACTATTCCTTAACAGAAAAGCATTTGGGTTCTTTTCATGTTATTATTAGGTGGCACGGGCACCCGGGTGATCTGTTCAGATTGTTATGACAATGCCAACATCTACTCGAGGACCAGAGAATACTGTCCATACACCTATATTGCTGAGGAGGATGTTTTAGATCAGACACTCTCCAGCCTCATGGTTCAGATGCCCAAAGAGACATTTTTGTCACATCCTCCCCAAGATGCTGCTAATCTGGAGAGTCTGATACCATCAACAGAGCGAGAACTGTCTGCCTTTCCCACCAATCACGAGAGGATGAATGAGAACCTTCCCTTCTCACAGATGAGCAATGGTAATGCTTTTGTTCTATTTGGAGCTTTTGATTTCATTGATTGGCCCTTCTGTTTTATCAGTAGCATGTTCATTTAACAGGAAACAAACAAATCAATATACTAGAATAATTGCTATTGTTTACGGGTGTCAGCTAGTGGTCTTATATTTTCTCCCATCTTCATTTAAATAATAGAGAGTTGTGCTAAAAATAGGGCTTGAGAAAACTAAAATGTTTTGTTTGGCTGTTTTTCTGTCAGCCAAACAATCTCAGCATCATAATCTCCCCTCCCCACCCTGTGTCAATAAACCATAGCTCATTCTGGACCATGATGGGAACTATTCTCAAGCAGCTCATCAGCTGTCCCTTCCTCTCAGAACATGGGGGAACGAACAGGGCACAGGGCAAAATTTACAGAGGAAGGTAAAGTATAGAATTTCTTCTAGGAACAGTTCTGGCAGCAATAAATGATCTAACACGAGACTGAAGATATCCTCTGTGTGAGACCAGTTCTAAAGATTTTTCAAGAGGTATAGGTTAGAAAAGAGCACTGTAATCAAAGGGAGTCTCAGCTTTTTTAGTGTCATGAAAGAACTGTAAGTACAATACAGCTTTTAACCTGTGGGATATCTTCATTTGGAGTCTGTTTTTAAGTAAAGAGATGAGCAAATGAGAGTGCCTTGGTACATTATCCATTCTTTGCCTAGGGTACTGTAATTAATTCTATTCATCGTGTGCTAGGGTTTATTAGCATTACCTTAGAACTTGTTAGTGATGTTGTGTTCCCACCCTAGAACTAGTGAATCTGAATCCAAATTTTAATAAGGCCCAAAGATTATTTGTATACTTTGTTGTTGTTGTGACAATGTCATGCTCAAATTCAATAGCAACCGTCCTACCTCAGCCTCCCAAGTACAAATCGTAGGATGATGGGCATGAGCCACCTCACATGGCTTGTATTAAATTTTGGGTTTTATGTGTTGAGGTATTCATGTGCATGCAGACACATGCATGGGGAGACTAAAGGAGAATGTCTAGAGTTATTCTCTATTGCTTTTCACCTTATTTGTTGAGACATAGTCAATTTGTAAGCCTCAAGATTGCTGTTTAAGGGAGGCTGACTGGCTAGCAGGCTCCTGGATCCTCTTGTCACTGTCCCTCAATGCTGGAGTTACAGTCATACATGATGTTGCCTGGCTTTTTATGAGTGCTGACAATTTGAACTCAGTCCTCATTGCTTTCACAAGTCCTCTTACCGACTGAACCATATCCTCAGCCCCAACATGCACATTAAATCTTGAGAAATCGGCCAGATGTGGTGGCGCATTCCTTTGATCCCAATACTCAGGGAGGCAGAGGCAAGCAGATCTCTGAGTTCGAGGCCAGCCTGGTCTACAAATCAAGTCCAGACAGCCAAGGCTACACAGAGAAACCCTGTTTCTAACAACCAAAAAAAATAAAAATCTTGAACGACCATGCCCTGGCTTACATTCTAGGTGAATTTTGCTTTCATTTGTGGAAGTTTGTTTCCAGAATGTTAGACTAGGTTTTCCCAAAATTTGTTCTCATTCTCCCCGTGTCCTACTCTGTGTATGTGTTTATCACCATCTACCTCCATCTTCTCAGTGCTTTGACAACACCTGAACCCAGGTTCAGTTCCCAGCACCCATATGGTGGCTCACAACCATCTATAACTACAGTTCCAGGAGAGTTGATGCCCTCTTCTGACCTCTCCTGGCACCAGGCACATTTGGTACACAACACACTGGCAAAACATCCATATACATAAAAAATTTTTTAAAAATATATTTAAAGAAGTACTGGCTCCATTGAACCAATGGTTATTATCTCTGTGTCATGAAACTGTTATTACAGTATGTCTTTTTAAAATTTCTTTTCCATGTGTCTAGAATTTTGTACTCTATTTTGATCTTAGTTATGGTTTCTATTGCTGTGATAAAACACTATGACCTTGGGGAGGAAAGTTCATCATCAAAAGCAGTGAGGGCAGGAACTTGCACAGAGCAGGAACCTGGAGCAGAAGCTGACGCAGAAGCCTAAAGGGATGCAGCTTACTGCCTTGCTCCCATGCTTTTGCTCAGCCTGCTTTCTTATAGCACCCAGGACCACCAGCCCAGGACCACCACCCATCATGGGTTGGGCCCTCCCCCATCAAGCACTACTAAAGAAAATGCCATATAGGCTTGCTTATAGCCCAATTTTTTAAAACTTTTTTAAATTTAATTTTTATTTTATATTAATTAATTTACTTTGTATCCCAGTTGTAGCCCCTTCCCTCATCTCCTCCCAACCCCACTCTCCCTCCCTCATCTCCTCCCTGCCCCTCTCTAAGTCCACTGATAGGGGAGGTCCTTCTCCCTTTCTGTCTGACCCTAGCTTATCAGGTCTCATCAGGACTGGCTGCATTGTCCTCTGTAGCCTAGCAAGGCTGTTTCTCCCTTGGCAGGGGGCCAGTTGGGGGAGGGAGAGGTCAGAGAGCCTGCCACTGAATTCATGTCAAAGATAGTCCCTGTTCCCTTTACGAGGGTACCCACTTGAAGACTGAGCTGCCATGGGCTATATCTGTGCAAGGGTTCTATGTTATATCCATGAATGGTCCTTGGTTGGAGAATCAGTCTCAGAAAAGACCCCTGTGCCCAGATATATTTGGTCCTTGACTTTTTAGTTTCACATCATGTATCCCAGTCTGACTCGTCTCCCCATTCCCTCATATCCATCCTTCACCCTTGCAACCTCTGCCGCAAAATCACACACATACATACGCGCACGTGCGCATACCAAACAAAACATCATGGAAGCTGTACTATGTCAGAGTGTGTCCCGCAGTATCTCCCTCTGCCCACACATCTTCACTTGCAAATGTTCATTTGCAGTGAGTCAGTGGTCTGGTTTGAGAGCTCTAGGTTCTATGATATCATCAATATTGGATCCTCACCATGTCTCCTTGCCATTATTGCCCTGTGTCATGGAGTTCTTGCACCATTGAATTTACAGGACCAGTCCTTTCACACACTCTAGCAGTTCATAGATGCAGTAGACTTTGGGTAGGCCAACTTAAAACCCTGGATCTGGGCATGGGTGGTCGCTGAGTTGATCAGCTCACTGGCTCTCCCACACCTGCATCCCACACCAGGGCGAGCTCTCCAGCACTGCTCTAGCTAGGCCACCCAGTGCTGCCATTGGCAGGAAGCAGGTTCAGCTCTGCTCTCATGCCTTTGGGGCCAGCTCACTTCCACCCATGGCTCCAGAGCCAGCTCTGCTGTGCTGCCCAGTCAAGGAATGGGGCCCACGCTCCCAAGTGCTTCAGCCTGCAAGGGGCTGGGTCAGCTCTCCCACTCTCACACTCTTGGGGGCTAGCTCACCTATGCTTTCACCATGAGGGCCAGTTACACTGTGTGGTCCAGGTGAGGTGCTACAGCCAGTGAGGTGGCAGGGCAAGCTTTTCCACTCTCGTGCATTCGGAGCCAATTCTCCCTCCCTCATGCCCACAGGGCTGGCTCATCGGCAACCTGCCACCAGGGCGAGCTCTGCTGTGCAGCTCAGGTAAGGTGTATGTTTCACTCTCCTGAGTGCTGCAGCCAGTGAGGGGCAGAACCAGCTCTCCAATGTTCATGACCCTGGGACCAGCTCTCCCAACTGCCATAGATGGTGAGGGTGACATTATGTTAATGCCACCTCACAGCAGGTCAGTTCCAAGGCCAGCTTTCTCATGCTTTTGCCTTTGAGTCCCGCTCACCTGTGCCCCACCACCAGGGTCTAGTCATAGTGCAGGGCCCTCTCTACCAAGTGCTGCAGCTGGTGAGGGGCAGGGCTAGGTCAGTCTTATGAAATCGTTTTCTTAGTTGAGATCCCCTCTGGTAACTTCAGCCTGTGTCAAGTTGACATAAAACTAGACAAGACAATTCTTTGCAGAAAAGCTAGTAAATAAATTTAGGTGAAAAAGAACAGCAAGATTTCAAAAAGGTTCGGTAGATTGTGGTTCCAGTTTTTATTTTATTTTGCTGTTGTGTTTAACGTTGGCGTTGTGATCTTGGTATCCTTATCTAGGATGCGGGCATCTGTACTTTGAGGATTGGGTTAAAGGATGCCAGGGGCTGGAGAGATGACTGAGGAGTAAAGGGCATTTGTTGCTTGTACAGAGATCCTAGATTTGATTCTCAGTTCCCACATGGCTGCTCACCAGACACACATGTGTTACACAGACCATGCAGAGAAAACACCCATACACATTTAAAATTTAAGTTTTAAAAAAGCATTCACTGATGATATATCTTGTCTCATTCTCAGAAATATTTCAGCGGCCTCTGTGGAACATGAACAGAGAACTGGGCCTACTTCCTTTCCCCCAGCAGCCTGTCCTTGAGTCATCACAGCTGGCAGAGAGGGATCCAAACTGCTCTTCGCCTGTGTCTTGCCACAGGTTACATGACCATGCTTTTGATTTTAGTAGGACTCGGAACATTCAAGATGGTAGTGAGGGCACATGAAGCTTGCCCAGGAGGAAGTCCAAGTAGAAACTAAAGCTAGTTAATTCACTACCTCAGAATTGAGAAGAACCCCCAAAGTCAGCATTTGCGCTACTCTTTGCTTCAGATTACATCTGACCACACCAAAGTAGCCCTGATTGTCTGATGTTTGGGCT
Source organism: Pachyuromys duprasi (assembly GCA_028658305.1). Taxonomy (NCBI): domain Eukaryota; kingdom Metazoa; phylum Chordata; class Mammalia; order Rodentia; family Muridae; genus Pachyuromys; species Pachyuromys duprasi. The sequence goes on from CM053744.1 coordinate 90,003,623, forward strand.
TACACCTAGCGAAGAGAAGCAGTGGCTGACAAAAGTGTACCACAGAAATGTACACTGCATTGAAAATACACAGCTCTGGCAGAAGACGATATGGGCAGGTGTCCTTCCTGATGGCCCCACAGGGATGTGCCCAGCTGTGCATTGTCTGTCATGAAGGGTGTCATTGCTGCTTAGCCTGCTGGACTATCCCAGTCTTCAGAGTGGTCCCGAGGAAGCATCACTACTTGACATTCTACTTTACCTTCCAAGCAAGGAGCAGAGATAGCTTCTGAGCTCTCCTTAGTATAACTGGGATCCTCTGTGGTGCTGAGCTGAGAATAGCGGCCGAGGCTTTGATATTCAAGGTCTTCAGCTAGAGTCCAAGTTTCACCAACTGGTACCAGATCAAAGGCTTTTGTATTCTTGTGGATTGTGTATGTGTGTGTTGTATGTGTGTATGTTGTTGTGTGTGTTTTGTCCCTCTAACCAGGGATGTCATTGTAAATATATGTGCATTTATAAATAATTTTTCTACTCATTGACCTTGTGTGTTGGCTACAGTGTAAATATTTTTGATATGCCTAAATTATATATAATGTCTGTCTGGTTACTATATGGCAGCAGATTCTCAAGATCACAGATTTTGCATAACTTAGTTTAGTGAGGTCTGTAAACTCTGTTTAAAGTTTTAAGACTGTTTATTACTAGGTATATGTAGAGAGGCAGGGTACTTAGTGAGAGAGTGTGCTCACAGACTCAGTCGTGGTGTAATTAACTGCTTGCTTCATGCCTGAAGGTCCATGCATCCAATACTTGCCATCTGTTTTACAAGTCAGGTGATAATCTTGTTCTAGCATAAATGTCCTGCTCTTCCAGCTCAGCAGCCTTGTCACAGCCCTGTGAGCATACGAGATGACTTATTTTGGGACTGTCTTCTTTCAGCAGAGTACTTTGATGACAAGGAAGCCAAAGATTGTTCTTTTTCATGTTTACTTTGTTTTAATCGCCTTCACGAATGTAGCATATTAAGAAGGGAAGTGCGCTCCTGGGAGTAGATCACTCGGACGTCCTTGTGCTCTGTAAATTTAGAGTGGCTCTTACTTTATGCAAGTTATTATTTAAGCCAAAAAGCTCTATGTAAACAAAGAATGTTGACACTAATGAAGTGTCATGTGCTTTCACTGTCCTCTGAGTGTAATGCCAGCTTCCTGCTAGGTGGCTCCCAACTTGTAAAGGTGTCTATTTATAAGAACTGTATATTTCTAGAGTTCCCAACTCACACAGTTTCTTAGCTTTTTGTCAGAAAGTTAAGATGAATTTTGGAATCTTTCCCATGCTTGTTTTAATCCTAATTTTTTCTTCCTCAGACAGCAGCACTGTTAGTTTTTTAACTTCCTTTTTCCATTCAAACTGTCATGTTTTCTTTTATTTTCACTTTAAAATATTTCTAGTCTGACCAGCAAAAAAACAAAACAAAACTGGAACATGCCCAAAAGGAAGAAAGTGTATAGTGCTGCTCTTGGTAGCTGTGTGTCTCTTACAGGAGAGAGGTTGTTTATTAGCTGCTCCAAGCTGCTCTCCAGCTCCCTCCAGGAACCAAAGAGGATTGAGCCATTTCAGTAAAGAGCTGCCTTTGTGAACTGTTAGCTAGATCAAGGGTGATGCTGCTCGCTCTTACTTGAGCTGTATTTATTTTGCCAGTGTGGGACTAACGGTCTGAGAAATGCTCAGGGGAGGGAAAAAATGTTCTGCATCTAAACAGTGTCAGTAAACAAAGACTCACATCTGAATTGAAAAGTTGCCTTTTGTCCTCTGAGCTGCTGCTCACAGGAGGCTCAGGATGGAGGTATGCCTCCGTTCAGTTGTAGCTGGCCATGCCACTTCTTCTGTGGTCAGGGTTCTGTGCTGTCATAGCTGTTAATGTGTCAGGGTAGAAAGCAGGCCCCATCCAGTCCTCTAGAAACACTTTATCCAGGACATTGCCTCCAAGCTCCAGCAGTGGCCCTTCTGCTGGGAAGCCAGTCTGGTCTCTGAGGGTTGGTGAAATTTTGGACCTGCCTTCCCAGATCCCTGGCTTACTTAAATAACTGACGAGGAATTTATTTACAGATGAGCCTGTCCCTGGTCTTAAAATAACAACAGATTCTTATCTTAGAGAACTTAGTTGCACATGTTTGACCAAGTGCTCTTCACCCTCCTAGTGATAGGATTAGTGTCTGCTCAGCACTTCCTCTAGGCTGGATAGGTTCACCTAGGACTAAGTCAGGAACTCTGCAAAGCAAGGCAGACTGAAATTCTGAGAGAAGTAGTCTGTCTCCAGCCAGTTCCCACTTCATTTCAATGTGGCTACATAAGCTCTCTTAATTTGTTTGTGCCCCTCTTGGGCTGATTCTACAAGTGTACCTATAAGAAGTAGCCTTTTCCTTGAACTCTAGGCCTTACCAGTACGGATCTACACTCAGCTTTCTGTTAGTCATACTTCATCTGCATGCAGGCTGCTATCTGAAATATGAAGTACTTGAAATCGAACCCTGATGAATAGCTGTCCGTAAGGCCATACCTCAGAAGCTTTGCATGGGTAGTTTGGGTCAGGTAACTTTCACTCTTGGTTGGCTGTATGTTGCCCAGGGAAGGGTTGTAAAGAATCGTTAGTCTGCATCAGGCAGTTTCAGCACTGTCCACCATCCTGTGAAAGGGGTGACAGGAAATATCAGATGTCATCTCCAGGGAGGTGTAGAGTACACATCTTAGTCTAATAATTACACTTCCCTGATAATGGAAATAGTCTGCTTTTGGGGGGAGGTAGGTGCAGAGTCCATTGCTAACAATCTGAAGAAAGTGATGGAGTGGAGCATGGGCAATGCTATGATGTCATTAGCTTGTCCTTTGATCTTTGTGTTCTGTTTCGTTCACTTCAGATTTTTTTTTTATTGTTTGGGACTTTGGTTAACAAAGGAATGTGATCTGTGTTCATTGCTAAAAACATGAAATTTTGGCATTTTTTTCTGATAAAACCCTATACTTCTGACATAAGTGTTATTTGACAAAAATTTTAAGTCAATGTTTTAATTTTTTTCTGAATTTTTATATGTATTTTTAGTACCCACTGACCTTGAACTCTCAGTCTCCTGCCTCACTCTTTCAAATGTGGAGACTGTAGGTATGTCTAACTTTATTAATTTGTATTCTTTCCTATAGAGGCAACTGGAGTTGAGTTGGTTTAGAGTTGAGTTGGTTTAGTGTTCTGCTTTCTGTTTCACCTAAGTGTGTGAGGATGGCCTTTTCTCATGATTGAATATTCACTGACATGCTGCATTGGTAAGAAGTAACAGATAAGTGTGCCTGTCATGTCTTCATACCCCCGCCTGCACCCCTTGTGCTGGGATTGAACCTATAGCTTCCTGAATGCCAGCTGCATGCTCTTCCGCTGAACCCAGACCCCACATTGGTTCTCTTTTTATGTGAGACATATTCCATCCTTGGGCCTTTGTTTTCCCTTTTGGCAGTCCTAGGGACTGAGCCTGTAGCTTCCTGCATACCAGGCCAGTGTTCTACCTTTGAGCTGCAGCTTCAGCTAAATATTATTTTGCTGCAGATGAATAGATGGTTATGAAAAAACAATGGGACCATAAATAGTTGAGCTGTTGTTTTTTGTTAGATGGTCTCTTTGCCAGTCCATTTTGGTGGTGCTTCCACGCCCCTCTCTACTTCAAACTTTTTGTTTGGAACATGATCTTAATATACAGCAGTTAGCTTAGATTTACTTTTTCTTTTATTCTTTTTTGAACACTTGTCTGGTTTACTGACACAAGTACCGAGTTTCCGAGTTAAGAATGTATTAGGAACTGTACTTGGAACATCTGAAAACCCCAGGAAACGCTTTGTGAGAAGGTGGGAGGGGAAAGAGAGGTTGGTGTGTGGTGTCCTAGGAGTCAAACTCAGGCAAGCACTCTCAAGGTCTGCATGTTTTAAGTTAAGATTTGGATGAACTCCTCCTAGGTTGACTATTGTTTCTTCGAAGTCCTGATAATCGTGGTGAAGAGGGGTTTGACTTGTCTCCGCCTGTTTTTGGATGTGAAGTGATCTTTTCGCAGCTGTAACTGTTTCCAAAGAGAAGCTGATCTCCAGGTGGCTGAGTGCCCTTGGAGTTATCTATGGCCACTGGAGATGGCCTCTCCACCCCTGAGTGACTCTCCCTGCTGCCTCCGCTCTCTTCCCCGTTAGAGGCTGTCAGGCTGAGCAGCCCTGCTGCAGGGCTGCTCTAAAGAGAAGTACCAGCCAAATTGCTTAGTGTGTCTGTTTCCTGGTATCCATTATATTTTCTCACATAAGAATGTATATTTTATAGAGCATGTGTTCGCCCTGTCTACTGTGATGTCAATAAAGCTAAATCATATGATTCTCTGGTCTTCTCTTGCTTGAAGTATAGGAATTAATATAAATAATGTGTTTGTTTGGGCCCTTTGGAGGGGAGTTTTCAAGTAGTTAAGTTAAAATGAGTAGCTTGCTTTTCTCTAGGTGTCACCAAGTCCTACTTGGAGGCTAGAGTGCCAGCTGTTCTCTCCTGCTCGTCCTTCCTGGCTTACTGTGGTGCTGGGAGACAAATGGACTCAACAGTCTTTGCAAAGGGGAAAGTTGAGACCAGTATTTTCTAGTCTGATAAAAATCTTTGGTTGACATGGTATTTCAGTGTTTCAGTATTCTGTATCTTTGTTGCTCTGCCACCTCAGGGACTTGGTCTCTTCAGGGTGTCAGCGCTTTGAAGACTGGGTTTGTCACGCCGATGTCATTGTGTGCATCTGTCACACTTTGGGAAGCACTCACATGAATGTCCCAACTGTCTGGGGTTATAGATGAGGCAGATAGCTTTAATCTGCATTATGTAGTTAAGGAAGCTGCCTCAGTGAAGCTATATACCCAGTGGCAAGAAGCTATGAGGCAGCGAGGCTAGGATTTGAAGCTAGGTTCAGATTGACAGGCCTTTTCTGCTAGGACGCCTTCTGGTTCGGAGTACCATGACTTGGCTGCAGTCTAGAGGACTAGGATGAAAGCACTAGTCATTCCCAGTGTGACAGTGTAAACTAGAAAATTCATGATGTTTTACTAAATTCTGATGGAAAAATAGCTCATTTTGTTCTCTTGTAAGATAAAATGCAAAAACATCCCCAACACCATGATTTTATTCTTTTTTCTTTTCCTTTTGAGTGGAATATTCTAGGGCCTTCAGGCAATATCCTGCTGTTACAAAAATACCTGTCACACTGAAAGTATTTTGAAGTTTATAACCTAGTACTGAACTATCTGTACCATACAGCATGCTTACTTGCTATGGATCAGTACTTTTATAAAACACGAGTGAATATTGAGAAAAAATGAAATAAAAAGACAGTACAGGGTGGATATGTTGGTACATGTCTGTAATCCTAGTACTTTGGAATTGGAGGAAAGAGGACCAGGAGTTAAAGGTCATCCTTGTTCAGCTAGCCTTCGCTAAACAAGACCCTGTCTTAAAAAAAAAAAAAAAAAAAGTGGGTTGTTGGTGGTGCTGAGCTTGAGTCTCAGAGCCTGTGTAAAAGCTCTACATGGTGGCATATTCCAGTCCTAGCTCTGTGGAGGTAGAGGTGGAGAGCCCAGCCAGGCTAGCCCATTTGTTGAGCTCCAGGTTAGTGAAAGACCCTGTTTAAAAAAACAAAAACAGAAGGACCACTCCTGAGGAGTGGTGTCCAAAGTTATCTTCTGTCCTCTGTACACAAGTGTGAGGTCAATCCATGAACATTTTCAAGTCTTGCTCAGTTTCTGTGTTGATATTCATGGATGAGCAGCAAGTACAGTATATGACCTGGAACAGTCTTTGGCCTTCTGGATTGCTACCTCTGTGACTGTAAGTGCCATCAGGGTCACTGGGGTCTTGACTGTATTTATTTTTCAGGGTTTCTTTTAACACTTTGATACTGAATAGTTGAAACTTGAAGACCACACTTCTGTCCTGAAGCAGCAACCCAAAGGCCTTTGCTGCTCAGCCACCTCCCCATGTGCTAGTTCCTAATTTGCTGGGTACAGATTGGCTTTCCAGGGCTGCTGTGTTCCTAGCCAACAGTCTCTGGGATGGGATGCCTATGGTTTGTTACCAGGGAAATTTTATCACAAGGAAAAGCCAGTCTGCAAAGGAGATAGATTGCCAATATGGGTGTCATGGCATGTAGTGGCTGAAATGAGGCTGTTGGGAGCTGGTGGGTTCGCCACCTCTGCTGCTTTGTTCAGCCAATGCTTCTTGACAGCTTGAATTTGGAGCTAGAGAGAGGACTAAATGGTTGAAAGCACTTGGTGTTCTCATAGAGGACCTGGGTTCAGTTCCCAGCACTCACATTAGGCAGCTTGAGACAGCGTGTAACTCCATTTCCAGGGGATCTGGTGTCTGTAGGTATCTGTGTGGATGTGGTACACATGAACTAATTGTGTGTGTGTGTGTACACACCAGTGTCAGCAGCGATCAGAAGAGATCATAGGGTCCCCCAAAGCTAAGTTATAGACAGTTGTGAACTGCTTGACACAGTGCTGGATTTTGAAAACCCTAGCATTCTCTGGAAGATCAAGTATTCTTAACTGCTGAGCCATCTCTCTAGCCCAAATAACAAATCTTTAAAAAAAGAAATTTCAGGTCTTTTTTCAGTATCCATTTAGTTCCCAGACTGCAGTCTGTCAAGGCAAACATGAAAACTTACAACTATTGATGGGAAAAAGTTTTAAAATAAATAGCAAATATATTGTACTCACCACACATAGTATTTTGCCTTACAACCACCCGTTAGAAGGAGGCGGTATTCTCCGTATTTTACAGATGGTGGAGCTTGTGTATCACACTTGCAATGCCAGCACTTGGGAGGCACATGCCACATTTCGGTTGAGCGGGAAACCAGCCTGGGCTCCACAGACCCTGTGTTAAAAAAGGGAGAACAGTAGAGGTGATGGGTCGGGTTGAAGCCCTTGTCCAAAATCACATGGTGAGCAAGCGGTAGAGCCAGGAATTGCAGTTAGGTCTCAAAGTGCAGAGTTATTATGGTAAAGGAAAAATTAGACTCATTAGAAAGCCTTTATTTTGTCTTTTAGTCTTTATTGACTGAATTGTGTCCCCAACAAATAGAAATGTTGATGTCATATTCCCCAGAACCACAGATTATAGTCCTGTTTCAAGATAGCCCTTGAAAGATATGTTTAAGGTAAAATGATGTCTTTAAAGGACAGGACCCGGCCCCACAATTAAGAGGACTGACTGTTCTCCCAGAGGTCCTGAGTTCAATTCCCAGCAACCACATAGTGGCTCACAACCATCTATAATGTGATCTGATGCCCTTTTCTAGCATGCAGGTGTGCATGCAGATAGAGCACTCATACATAAAATGAATAAGTACATCTTTAAAAGAGCAGGAGCTAACCTGATGGGAGTCCTAAGAAAGCAGAAAATGTCAGACACAGGAGCCCAGACAGAACACCATGTGTAGACTAGCTGAGAAGGTTCTGTGCAGGCCAGAGCCCTTACAAGAAACCAGGCCTCTCCACTTCTCAATTCCTTAAGTGTAAGAAGACAAGTTCTTTTTTAAATAAAGATGCTTTGCATGCATGCGGGTGCCCACACAGGTCAGAATAGGGTGTCAGGTTTATTGGAGCTGGGGCTACCTGATGTGGGTGCTGGCAGCTGAACTTGGGGTCTCAGGAGGAGCACTATTTGCTCTTATCCTCGGAGCCATCTTTCCAGCCCACTCTTTAATGTAGAACATTACAGCAGCTCTGGCAGACAATCTTCCAAAAGCCCAGCTAGGCTGGTCAAATTCCTCTCTTGCACCTAAGGAGTTCAGCCCACATGATGTGATTTGCCTAAAGTCAGTAGCTCCAAAGTTTCTTTCTGCTGAAAGACTCTGACCCAGTCAGGGGTTGGTTTTGTTTTGTTTTTTTCTGTTTTTGTTTTGTTGTCTTTGTTTTTTTAATGAGATCTTAGGTAGTCCAAGTTAGCTTCAAACTCACTGTGTAGCTCAGAGTGGACTTGTGATCATCTTACTCCACCTCATGAGCAGGCACATGCCACCATGTTTAGTTTTAATTTTGCTGTTACTTTGTTTTCAAACAGAATCTCTCTATTATGTAGCTCTGGCTGTTCTGGAACTCACTATGTACACCAAACTGGCACTGAATTCACAGAACTCCATCTGCCTCTGCCTCTGCCTCTGCCTCTGGAATGCTGAGATTAAAGGTGTGTACCACCATGACCAGCTGTCAGTTTTTGGTTTGTTCTTAATCTCTCTCTCTCTCTCTCTCTCTCTTTCTCTCTCTCTCTCTGTTTCTCTATCTCTGTGTTGGGAGAGAGAGCAGAAAGAATGAATGTGGGTGTATGTGTTATGGTGCTTACATGGCAGTCGGGATCACAGCCTTGGGCATCAGTCCTCACCTTCCACCTTCGTTGAGATGCGGTGTTTTGTTTTTCTGTTGTATAGGCTGAGCTGGGAATTCTCCTGTCTCTGCTTCCCTTCTCCTGTAGGAGCTCTGGGATGACAGGGGCGCTGCATTGGTTTTAGTGGGTTCTGGGGAGTTAAACTCACTTGGTCAGCAAGCACATTTGCCTGCTAAGCCATCTCCCCAGGCCTCTCCAGTTCATTACAAGTTGTGGATTCTCAAGATTTTTAGATTTCCTGAGGTAAAACTGGAAACCAAGCAGATGAACACCCCAGGGATTACAGAAGTATAGGAAACTGAAGCAGAAAGCAGGAAACTGACTCTACAACGTAAATGAGTGCCTAGGAGCAAAGAAGGGGAACTTGGAGCATTCAAGGGTAAGTGTTTATTTGTTTGTCTATTAATCTACTTTTTGAGACAAGGTCTCACCAGGTAGCACACTGGTTGACTTGGAACTTAATAATGTAGACCAGGCTGGCCTAGAACTCAGGTCTGTCTGCCTGAGTTCTGAGATTATGGGTATGCTCCACCATGCGAAGCTTAGTGAGTACGTTTAAGCTCCTGGTTTATTCTTTTCCAAGGAGAAACCAGGTGCAATAAAATCCCATGCACAGAATGGCAGCAGGGCAGCTCTTGAGGCATATTTGCAAGATTGGGTTGTTTAAAGATTGACTTTATTATCATTAGTTATGTGTATATGTGTGTCAGAATGTGCATATGTAAGATCAAAGATGTCCGATCTCTCCCCGGAGCTGCAGTGACAGGCAGTTAGGAGCCACCTGATACAGGTGATACAGGTGTTGGGAACTGAACTCGGGTCCTCTGCAAGAGCAGAGTACCATCTCACCCACTGAACCATCACTCCAGCTCCAAGATCTGAGTAATTTAAATGTTTTTTTTTTTTTCTAAATGTTCCATCAAGGCCAGGTGAATCCCTCAGTCTT
>CM053744.1:90013090-90028865 GCA_028658305.1 Pachyuromys duprasi
TTGAGTTATTTATCCTTTAGAGCAAGATCCAGAGACAACCATGGGCCTGTGTGTCCCATGTTCAAAACAGCAAGGGCAGAGAAAAAAAAAAAAAAAAAAAAAAGCAACAGTGAATTGCTAACAGCTGGGTGGCCTTGTTCTTTAAACATGTCACCTTGGGGGTGGGGCTGGCTCAGGACTACACAAGCTCCTCTTACTAAAATGGGACTTTTAAGGTGAAAATTCAAGCATGTGATGGTGAGAACTTTTGACTTTCAGAGAAACACAAAATCATAATAAATTGCAGGGTTTGAGGGAAAGCCATGAATCACGTTGGCAGGTGTGCTGCCTCGTGGGCCTGTGCCACCAGCACCAGCCTTCTCTCACACCTTCTAGCACTATGTCACCTGTCTCATCTGCCAAGGGTACACCATTTCCTGACCCACCTCCCCCAACACAACGGACGTCAGTACCCAAAGAGGTCAGGAGACTTTGCAAAAGACCCTGCACCTTCAGCTGTGACTGTTCCCAGATTTCTCTCTTTGGCCAGCCTTAATTTAGGGAGGCCTCTCAGCTGGTGCTGCTCATTGCTTTCAGCTGGAGGTCCCTCCTGGTCAGCTGGGCCCTGCATTTGCCACAAAAAATTTAAAAGCAGCAGGCCCTAGTCCTACTTGGCAGTCACAGAAGCTTAAGCCAGTCTCTTAGTTGTGTGTACCCCACTTTCCTGATTTGCAAAATGAAAATACCCATGCCTTACTTTCACTAGAGCAGACTACATCAGCTGATGCGGGGTAACACAAGAGCACAGCATTCAGTGTAGCCATCACACATTACTGGCTTTTCAAACGGAGTGCCTTCTTCCCTGGACTGGCTCTGGGTAGAAAATGGGGAAGGTTGGTTTTCTAGGGCTAGCCCTGGAGATTTGGGTTCCTAGTTGGATTTGGCTTGGAAACAGGACACTCTGAAGAAACAAAAAGTGCCAGTGATACTGAGATTCTGCCTGGCTCTGCACACACCCACGTACTGAGCTCGGTGGAGTCTGGATGGCACCCCTGATGTTCAGGGTGTGTGTATGCGCCCTGAGATACCCTTGGGAGCCCTTTCAGCTCCAGAGTCCTATGGATCTTCTCAAGCACACTGAGCTATTCCTAACATGATCTCCAGTGGATTTTTGTCCCATCCTCCTCACTCCCCCCAGTTGTTTTTCAGTAGTTTCTTAACTCCCTGGAAAGGCTCTATTAAAGGTCAATAATTACAAATGCACGTATGGAATGTTAAAGAGGACAGAGAGCTCAGCTGCTTTATATGAGGAGGTGGGAAACGAAGGACTGAGACTTCGAGCCCTCTACAAAATGTATTGTGTGGTGAGACAGTCGATCGAAAAATCCTCTTGGGCCCAGACATTCCCCCCCCCCCCCCATGTAGTCGAGTCCCCAAGACTGCATACAAACTCCCGCAGTACTCTGTGGCAAATCGAATTGCTTCTCAGGATATTATCTTCGGTGCTTAGCATACTGTAACTCACACCAAGAGGGGAGGTGGTATCTTGGAAGTGCACAGATGTTCTGGAACCAAAATGCTTGAGTTCGATTCATGGCTACTTGAATTACAGGCAAATTCCTAAATGTTTCCTCACTTCTGTTTTCTTCTCTGCAGGACAGAAATGACAATCCTCATCACTGCAAGCACCAGTGAACTCATTTCTGCTAGGGAAGCAAACATGTTAACCTGTCTATCTATTTATTTAACAGGATCTCACCAGGCAGTCCAGGCTGGCCCCAGACTCATTATGTAGTCCAGGCTGGCCTTGGACTCACAATTTTCCTGCTTCAAGCTGGGCTCACAGTCATGCACTACCATACACAGCTCAGCTTTTTGCCTGGATAAATGAACATCACTTTCTCTGTGTTTTTTTGGCCAACTCGTGGGCTGTATGTTGTTTCCAGGGGACAGTTGCATCTCTAAAAAGTTCAAACATGACTCTCATTTCTCCAAAACCTGAGCTCCTGTTGGAATTGTTGGTCTGAAGAGTGACAGCAGCTGCTGCATGTGAAGATGGGGTCGACTTTGTGAGCACCCAGGGCACTGCACACTGCTGCTCTGACAGCCAGAGCTTACTATTTTGTGTCTTGTTTTCTAGCTGTGCTCAAGAATCCAATAAGATAAGGAACAGAAAGTCAAGTTGCTTTGTAATTAAAAAATAAGGCCAGCACACAAAATCCCAGATTTCATTATGGCGTCTTTGTACATAGGTGTCATATTTTGTTGTCACTTGTTCTTCTCCCCAGCCCTCCCCCCTTGTCCCTTTCTCCTCCAGTCAGTCCCCCTTCCGATTTCCTATTGTATGTATCCCAGTTCCCTTACCATCTCTTCCTCCCGTCTCACGATCCTCTTTCTGTTTTACAACCTACAAACATGTAGATGCATGTATATACATATGTGTATGTAATTTAAGAAGACCTTGCACAGAAGAGAGAACACACTTCTGAAACTGGCTTATTTTGCTTACCATTCTAGTTCTAGTTCCATCCATTCTCTTGTAAATTCTATTTGTGATTTTATTTTTATTGTACCCTCATAAGATTCCATTTTGCATATGTATGTATTTTTAAATAAAATTATTTTTTGAATATATATATATGAATTTTGATTATATTCATTTCTCCATTACCTCTTCTTATCCTCCTCCTGTTAGACCCCTTTCCAACTAAACCAACTTCCGTGGTTTCCTGTGGGGAGTGGATGGCTCATTGAGTTTAATTGTGGTTGCTTGTGTAAACAGGGGTGGGGTTGTTTACTGGGGCATAGGCAACTTACCAGTGGCAACATCACTGAAGAAACTTTCTCTCCTTCAGCAACCATTAACTGCCTGTCAGAGAGGGGTGAGACTTACCCCTCCCCAACCTGTGACAGATGCTGAACTGTCCAGTGTTGTGCAGGTGTTATGCGGGTAACCACAGCTGCTGTGAAGTCATGAGAGAGTACAGCATCTGGGTCACATCTGGAAGAAAGCTCCACAGCATTCCTCCCTATCCACCAGTTTACGTTCTTTCTGCCCCTTCTTCCGTGATGTCCTGTGATACTGGAAAGGGCATAAATATGTCTCACTGAGAGCTGAGCACTCACAGTCACTCTCCACGATTTCAACCAGGTCTGCATCTCTGCAGTAGCCATTGTCCACAGAGAAATGAAGCTGCTCTGACCAACGCTGACAGCAATACTATATGAATAGAAATAGAAATGTTGGCTTAGCAGGTAAAGGAACTTGCTACCATCCTGGATGGCCGAGTTCACTCTCCGGGGCTCACGTAGTAGGGCGGAACTGATTCCCACACGTTCTCTGGCTTTCAGACACATGCAGTAGCATGTACACACCTCCCTACACAAACAGATAATTATGAGAAACCATAAACTCTTAGAAATCCAACAGACACAACATGTACATTTAGAAAACAACAGAAGCAGCTTTTCCAGTGCTTTGTGGCCTCTTGAGCTATGGGCTTTTGATTAGGTCTAAATTCCTGGCTGTGGAACAGGTCCAAATGTGGGAGTGGTCAGTTGTCCCACGCTGGTCATGGCACTGTTGCACCAGTGGGCACACAAAGGATCCACGGCTGGATGTGACTTGATTTTATCCGTTAATCCATTATTAATTGTTAATGATTTCTCAATCTATTTTTATTAATAATAAGGCACCAATATGATTAATTAATCTATTGATGGACATCTAGTTTAGTTCTTGGTTTTATGAACAGTAGCACAGTAAAAATGGACGGGCAAGTTACCTTTGTGATGTCTTGTTGACCTAGAATCCTCCTGGTGTGTATTCAAGAGTGGTATAACTGGGTCAAGTGTAGCTCTAGTTTCAGGGTTTTTTTTTTAATATTAAAATCTTTTATATGTTTGGGTGTTATCTACCTGTGTGCATGCACCACATGCATGCCTGCTGTCTGTGGCAGTCAGAAGAGGATGCCGGATCCCCTAGAATTGGAGTTACAGATGGTTGTGAGCCACCACATGGATGCTGGGAAGTGACCCAGGTCTTCTGCAGGAGCGAGGAGTGTCCTATCTGCTGAGCCATCTCTCCAGCCCCGCTGTCGGTTTTTGTAGGAACCTCCATACGCAACTTCTGTAGCAGCAGCTTACTGGCAGTCTGCGTGGATTCCTTTTTTTCAACATTCTTGCTGGAATTGTCACTTGTTTTCATGGTGATAGCCATTCTGGGTTGCGTTTCCCCGATGGAAAGATGCTGAACAATCAATGTATCAGCTCTTTGTATGCCTTCTTTGAGAACTCTCTGCTCAGTTCATTAGCTGCATAACTTTTTTTCTGGTGTTTAATTTGTGCCTATACACACACACACACACACACACACAAAGGACAGTCAGTTGTATTGCTGGCAAAGATTTTATTACCATTCTCTAGGTTCTGGTGCTTGTTTCCTTTGCCGAACGGAAGCTTCTTAATTTCCTATAATCCATTCGTCAATTGTTGACACTATTTGCTGTGCAGTTGGAACACTGTTCAGAAAGTTCCTGCCTATGCCTGTGCCTTGAAGTGTTTCTCCCCAGCACTTTCAAAATTTCAGGCCTGCCTTTCACGATCCACGTTGAGTTGATTTTTGTGCAGCAGGGTTAGAGATAGGGAGCTCAGACCTCAACTGTGGAAACTGTTCCCTCAGCACCAGCTGCTGGAGAGGCTGTCTTTCCTCCAGTGTATGCTTTTGACACCTTTGTCAAAAGTTAGGTAACTGTAGCTTTGTGGGGTGACATCTGGTCCTCTAGTCCATCCCCATGATTGCCAGGCCCATTTTTGACCAGTACCATGCTGATTTGGTTCCATGACTCTGTAAAAAGATTTGAGATAGGGTATTTCTGAGAACCTCCAGCAGTTTCCACATTCTGAAAAGGATCTGCTTGAGATACTCAGGCTCTTCTGTCCTTATAGGCAGTTAAACTGCTGCCTTGCCAAAGGAATAGGTGCAAAGATGTAAGAAAGAAAGTGCTCGCTCTGTCTCCCTGCTGTTTGTTTGCTTGGTTACTAGCTTGCCTTAAGAACAGACGTTCCTTTCTGTTTGGGAGCCTGGTCTGCTTTTCTTTATTTTGGATACTCCCTGTTCCTTGTGTCCATCTAGCTTAGAATTTCTTCAGGCTAAAATAACTTGGAGCTCATTTTAAACAGTCGCCTTAATCCTTGGTGCCTTTGTAGACCCATCCAGCTACTTGTCAACAAAGAGTCCAGGGTGTGTGTTCATGCCAGCATTGGGCAGCTGGCTCCAAAAGCTCCACAGCACCTAACTCCCTCCTGAGAGGGGGCCGGCTCATTGCTGAACTCTTTCCAAGTTAGTAGAGTCAGAATTTTGCAGCAGGCGAATGAAGAGGTTGGGGTCTGAGATGCAGGGAAAACTGCAGCTTTCTTTGCCCGTGTGCTCCTCGGATTGAGATGTTAGAATTCCTGAGAGGTAGTGACAAGATCACTGTGGTCCTAAGCCATGAGAAATCCTGTTCCATTAAGAAGCTGCGTCATTCAACCCTTAAGTATCTTATCAGCAAATAGCAGGAGGGAAGGTGAGGAAACTGTTGAGGTTCTTTCAAAAGGTGCCATTTTATTGCGGTTTTGTGTCCCTGTGTGGAGGCTGATTTTAAAGGGTCTACTACACAACGGTTTGGACGAGAACCGGCCTCCAGGTGGAGCTTCAGCACCGAGAATGCGGCGGAAGGCGCGGCCCAGGCCACCTCGCTCAGGGAAGACCTTACGTAAGGGGATTCACGGGAAATCCGGCTTCTCGGGTTGCACAATGGAGGAGAGGCCTGGCCTTTGTCATGGCTCAAACTGCGGCTTTAAATCTGTCCGGGGCCTTGCAGGGTTCTGAAAGTTCTAGACCGCTGCTGGAGGAAGCCCAGAGCTCCTTGGTCTGTTAGGAGGGTGAAACCATAGCTCCGGGCTCCCAGCCCAAGACTGGGCTCTCAGTTCGGTCCGTGGCTGCTGTCCTTCCCCTCGGCCTCCTGGCCCCTTTTTCCTCCTCTCCTCCTCCTCCCACCTCCCCTCCCTCTCTCTCCACACCCCATTCTCACCTTCTGCTATTTACAAATCGATTTCCCATTGAGATCTCATTTGCAGCTCCACCGCCAGGGTAGAGGGACAAGGTTGGGGCCATCTCAGAGTCCTTGCACTCTAAGTACATCTTGAGAAAGGTCCCTGCCCGTGCCTGTCACCACGA
Source organism: Pachyuromys duprasi (assembly GCA_028658305.1). Taxonomy (NCBI): domain Eukaryota; kingdom Metazoa; phylum Chordata; class Mammalia; order Rodentia; family Muridae; genus Pachyuromys; species Pachyuromys duprasi. Next base: position 90,019,290 of record CM053744.1, read on the forward strand.
GCAAATACCGCGCAGCTTGGACAAATATTGAATTCAGCTTGGTGGTTTCAGAGCTTGGCACTGAAGAGTGCTCGAAACTGTTTACAGCATGAAGAAATGTTTACCGGTGAAGGGCTGCGTGGAGGAGCAGCGGACTGTGGGCCAGGGCCTCAGGTACCACGACCACTGACAGGCGGCGTGAGGCACTAGTTACGGCACATGGTTTTTGCAGTCAGATGTGCAGGAACATGAAGGGACCCGTGCAGATCTGACACAGTGCCTGGCAGAAACCTCTGCCAGGTTAGGCCCCGGGGCGCCTGTCTATAAGGGGACATGTGACATTATGGATGAAATGGAATGAGTGGTAGCTATGAGGCCTTGTTCAAAGCATGGGGTGGATAGGCGCTCGGGCTCCACTTATCAAAAGCCCTGGAGTGGCCTGTAACTATTACCTATCCTGCCCCACTGGAGCACCCACCAGCTCTTGTTGTTGTTGTTGTTGTTGTTTTGTTTGAGTATGCATGTTCAGGCCATTTGGGGACTTGAGGCAGACTAACTGGGTTCCAGTCCCAGCTCTGCCTTTTGCTGGCTGCTTATCTTTATGCCTGCTTTTTAACTTTTTGAGTGCTAATATGATAAGAGTATTAACTAAAATTTCAGGAGCTAATACACACCCCCCTCATTACCACTGAGGTCCCTGCCCCATGCCTCAGCTGTCTCTCTGTAGTTAACCCTGTACTTGAGGACTGTTTTGGTTCACCCTGGAGTAGGGTAGGGGGCTCTCTCAAAACTGTGTAAGATTTCCTCAGCTGCCAGGCTTCCCCTTTCTCCCTTCAGTTATAACTTCCCTGTGGCCTGAGGAGAAGAGGAAACCACTTGAAACCCACTGGTTTTGTGTTGTTTTCTGGCAGAGGCACTGACATCTTCATCTTCAGCCTCTCCATGGATTCCAGGTGAGGTTGAAAGGCCCTCTTCCCGACCCTGGAGTTGTTCAGCACAAGCCCATGCAGACAGGAAGGAAGGGGCCTTTCAGATGATAACACTAATTAGTGCAGAATAGTTTATCTGGACAACCTCCTGTAGAATGCAAAGCTGTCCCTTAAGTCTTCTAAGTACAGGGATCACTGAGGAAATGTGATCAGCTGGAAGCCGAACGTGGGGCAGGGTGGGTAGCAGAGAGGAAACCGTAGCTGCTTGTGATCGGCCAGATGCATCATTTTCCACTGCACAGGGTTCCATCACTCAGGCCAGGCTGAAAACCTTGCCACTGCTCTGGGGCACTGAAGGTGTCTCCAGTTGCTGCCTGCCTAGGAGTCATGTTCTGTGGGAGAGTTTGTCATTTGTTTCATAACCTCTTAGGTAGCTTTCTCTACGGCTCAAGACCAGCTAGTTTACTCGGCTTACATGTAGGCCTGAGAAGGAGAAAAGCAGAGCTTAGGAGAACAGTCTTCAGAGTGCATGTGTGTATGTGTGTGTGTGTTTGTATCTATCTGTCTGTCTGTCTTTCTTACATAGCTCAGGCTGGTGGGGCATTTGCTATATAGCCGAAGATGACCTTGAACTGGACTTTCCACCTTCGCCTCCCTGTATTGAGATCCCAGGTGTGTGCCACCACACTTGGTCTACGTGGTACTGGGGATTGAACCCAGGATTTTGTGCATGGCAGGCAAACACTGTTCAACTGAGCCACATTTTCAGCCCTTCAGGGCAGTTTGTAATGGAAACTTTCTGGCTGTAGCTGTCATATTCCAATTCTCATAGGGAATGAGACTTCTAAAAGAGGCTGGGTGGTGGTGGCACACACCTTTAATCCCAACACTTGGGAGGCAGAGGCAGGATCTGTGAGTTCCAGGACAGCCCGGTTTACAGAGTGAGCATCAGGACAGCCAGGGCTACACAGAGAAACCCTGTCTTGAAAGCAACCAAACAACAACAGAGCAAAAACAAGATGAAGAAAAGAAAATTGTAAAGAAGGCACCCACAACTTGGATTGTCCAGCCGGAAAGGCTCAGAGTGGACAGAATGTAACTGGGCGCTACCCTAGTTTAGGGTCCCATAAGGGAGGTCAAATTAAAACTCTGGGTTCTTGCCTAGTGAACACATTAGCTGTTAGCCAGCTGGGGCACTGATGGTAAGCAGGAGGGAATGTCTCAGGCACCCAGGCACTCTGATGGCTATAACCTTCCTGGGGAATTGTGCTGAGAAGGATTCTGAATGTGCATGCCACGTAATGCTCAAGGGCAAGTGTGCTCACAGCTCTGTCTGTCACAGCTGCAGAATGGGGAGCTGCCCCTGGAATGGCGGGTATGTGCCTGCTCCGGCTGCTAACGAGAAGAGGAAGTTGATTATTTGGAAGTTGGGAAAATAAAGATGGTTGACTGGTCAAGGATGCTCATTTAATTAGATCACAATGGGCGTTGAGCAGCAGCACAGGAAGGCAGGCTCCGAGGGAAGTTGGTGAGATAGAGTGTTCACACTCCCGGTCCCTGTAGACTTGTCCCCATTAAAATGCTCAGGTGGAGATAAAGTAAGTTGCTTGCTCTGAATTTAAGGCCTGGGCAGACCCTAGAAGAAAACGAAGATATTGTTAAGCAGATGGAAGGTCAGGGAGAATCTTCCCACCTGAGCTTTCCACATCGCTCAGCACCCCTGAAAATCAGGTACTGGTGGGGGTTCCATCAACAGAGGGAATCCTGTGAAAAGAATTCAACACAACTTACTGAGCCCAAAGTGGATCCTTTATTATTTATTTGAAGCTATTAACGGTGCAAAAAAAAATCACGATTACATTTTCATACTATAATACCCTTTATTCATCTCACCTCAGTGTGGTGATTGGCCTGAGGGGGGTGTAGGAGAGGGGTGTGCTGAAGCTCCAGTTCCGACAGGGCAGGAGTCTGCTTATGGCTGGGAGGCAGACACCTTGGGGGTTGAGGAGATGGGGTGAAGGCTGGCTTAGGAAAATCAGCGTGGGTACTGTGAAGGAAGGGCTGAAGGCAGGAGAAACTGTGGGTCAGAAGAGGAGTAAATAAGAGGGATTAACAGGACTCGGGAGCCAGGCACAGTGGCACACACCTTTAATGCCAGCACTCCAGGCAGGTGGATCTCTGTGAGTTCAAGGCCAGGCTGGTCTACAAAGTGAGTATAGGGCAGCCAAGACTACACTGAGCACATCTGTCTCAAAAACCAAAAATCATCAAAAAACAGCAATAGCAGCAGCAGCAATGACAACGAAAACACACAAAAACGCAAAACCCCCCAGATCTGGGGATACGGCTTACTGGGTGGAATGCTCCCTAGCGTGTGTGAAGCCCTGGGTTCAAGTCCTAGCAAGGCTTAAACCCATGCATGGTAGCACATGCTTGTAATTCCAGCACCAGAAAGACAGAGGTAGGAGAGGACCAGGAGTTCAGAGTCATCCTTGGCTACATAGGGAGCTCAAGGCCAGCCTAAGCTACTTGAAACACTTAAAAATAATAATAATACCAAAATAATCACAAGAGGTTTCCTGAGAGCAACATGGAGGGCAGTTACAATGGAAACAGAAAGAAAGGCCGAAAGTCAAGAGATACTTGCCACTGTCTTCAAGAGCTTTCAGGCCCCTGAAAGCAGGGACTCCAGGAAAAGGCACCAGCGTTTCGTACAGCCTTTAGAGCAAGAGCAGCCGAGCAGGAGACAAGTGCTGAGCTGAGGTGTTTGATGAGATGTAAGAGAGGCCTCTCCTCATGCTGGGACAGTTAAGCTTGGACGAGCTACCCACGCCACCAGCAAGCCCTTCACAGCCAAGTGGCCATCCTCCCCGGACCGCAAGGCAGACCGCTCAAAGCTGCTCTCTGCTGGGTAAGAATATCATTAATTTTCTTAGGGATCTGAACATTGAAGGAGGCATCCGAGCATTTCTAGTCAGCGGCTTTTAGACCTGACTGGACAGGACTCAGTGGTTGAATGGTAGCTTAGCATCCATGAGGTGTGGGGTTCAGTCCCCAGCATGAAGAGCGCTCACACACACACACACACACACACACACACACACACACACACACACACACACACACACACACCATCCCTCAGCTGCACACTGCACCTGAGCATCACAAACCTCTGATCTGACAAGTTGCTGTTGCCAGAGAACCCAAGTGGAGCAGAGGGCCCACATTCTGTGGGGTCTTGAGGTGATTAGAAAGGCAGGGTCAAATCCTGACTTTATTCCACGAGTGAGCAGACCGAGGGCCAGAGAGGAACACGGTCGTACTTAAGGTTACCTGACAAAGGTCCCAGGAGCAGAGCTTGGATCAGAACCTCTTGCTTGCCTGGTCCTATGCTTGGGTCTGGGTCAAGGGGTACACGGTGGCAAAAGGGCTTGGAAACCTTGTCTATCACCCCCCTAGGAGGACCTAAGAGAGGGGCTGGGGAAAGGTAATGATAGCAGTTAATGTGTTCTTGGTACCGAGTGCTCCTACCTCACCATAGTCTACTGTTTGGCTCTGCCTCAAGGTTGTTCTTTGTCCCCACACTCAGAAGGGCCCTCTTTCCTCTAGTTTCTCTAGCAGCCATCGTTGGGGGCAAGGAGTCTGGCACCAGGGCTTCTTTCTGAGACTCGAACCTGAGTCCTCTGCAAGAGCAGCAAGGGTCCTAAACCACTGAGCCGTCTCCAGCCCCAAGGACAGGCTTTCTGTAGCCCTTCTCCATTCACACTTTGATAAGAACAATGGCTGGTATTTTGGAGCGGTTGCCATTCTTCACACATCTCTTTTCATAATTTCAGGGCCTAGTAGCATTTCCATTCCCGTTTTGCAGGTGTGCTGGTCAGTTTTTGTTAAACTAGTCAAAAACTAGAGTCTTCTTGGAAGAGGGTCCCTCGGCTGAGGAATTGCCGGCATCAGATTAGCATGTAGGAAAGTCTGTGAGGTATTTTCTTAATTGATGATTGAGGTGGAAGGGCCCAGCCTACTGTGGGTGTGTCAGCCCAGGGCAGGCTGAGGAAACCATGGGGAGCAAGCCAGTAAGCGGTCTTCCTCCATGGTCCCTGCTTCAGTTCCTTTCTCCAGGTTCCTGCCTTGGCTTCCCCCAAAGGCGGTCTGTGCAAGGTAAGCCAAATGCACCCTCCCCCAACCTCACATTGCTTTTGGTCAAAGTTGTGTGACAGTGACAGAGAAACAGACCAGGATGAGCTGTTTCTGGCTTTTCTGATTATCATGAAAAATGCTACCTTGAGCGCTGGTGTCCTTGATTTCACATGGGCCTACGTTGTGATTGCTCCTGGGACTGTCCCTTGGAGTAGAGCATGGAGTCACCTGGAATCACTGGAACTTTTGAGTGCAAACAACAGGAACTGCCTCTCAATAAAGAGAAGCAATGGAGTGGACGAGCCCTTCATTGGCCATCATTAGCACTTGTAGCAACAGGAACAAAGTGTAATGAGTCTGGTCATAGTTTGATGGAACGTGGGAGCCCTCAGACAGGGCAGGATGTATTGGTGATCACTCATACGTGATGGGCCTGTATGTCTCGTTTCTTTCTGCCCTCTCTACAGCCTTCCTTTTTATTTTTTTTAATTTTTATTTTTCCACTCCACATTTTCTGGCATCAGGTTTTGAGACCTTAGGACTTAAAACCAAAGAAGGTAGGGCAAAGTTTCTGACTTTTTTTTCAATTTTTAATCAACGTGTTTCAGGCTCTCATGAGATACAATGTGGCTGTGATTTTTCAGTGTCTGTGCAATGACTGGATCAGGGAGACCGGGGTATCCATCACCTCAGACATTTCTCATTTCTCAGTGTGGGAACGTTCAAAACCCTTCCCACTAGCTACTTGTCAGCTACAGTTACCCCGAGACACTATAGGACATTAGCAGCGATTCCTCCTCTCCAGCTGCACCCCTCTCCTCACATGCCATTCTCTCTCTACCTCTCTGCGCAGTCCCTGGACCATTGCGTCTCTACCTCATCCAGTTACTATAACATCTCTCTCTGCTTGATTTATGTCACTTAAACTTCCAGCCCCACCCATGTTGGACAAAGACATAATTGTATTCACGTTCATGGACAAATAATATTTTAGTCTGTCTTTATCCATTTGTCTGTCAGTGGACACCCATCTCCATGCAGTGAATGTTGCTGTATGTCCCTGAAACACAAAGTCTCTTTGCCAGGCTAATTTCAATTTAGCTGATATATACTCAATAGAAGCTTTCTGGATTAGACTGTGTTGTTTTTTTTTGTTTGTTTGTTTTGTTTTTAAAAAAAAAAACAAAGTCTCAATTGTTTGATTTTACCAATAAAGACTCAGGAGCCAGATGCTCTGGTGAAAGCCTACTAGCCCAGAGAGGCAGAGAAGGCACCCAGCTGACCTTCCTCCTCAGCCTTCGTCCCCAAACAAAACCTCTTTCTCCATACTGTTTCAAAAACTCCTCAAACGCAATGTCCTTCTCTTCTACTTTCTGTGAGTCTCTCTCTCCATCCTCCTGACTTCCTTTTACTCTCTGTTTTTTTTCTGTGTTCACTGTCAACTGGTTGCTTGTTCCGACTCTTGACCTGTGGTTAACTTTATTTAATCCTGTTTACAATACTCAAGCAGAAAGTACTTAAAGGTGTGTGCTAGGGCTGAACCACACCACAACTAGAAACAGTTTTTCCCGTAAAAAACACAATCTTGGGGTTCAGTGTGATCATGTGAGGGTCCATGAATCTCTGAAGAAAGACCCCAGACTCAGATGGTATGCAAAAACAAAGAGGGTTTTTTTCTGCAGAGAATTCTAGCATGCTATGGTCACCACCTTCACAAAATGATGACTACCTAGAAGAGTATAGGCCCTATGTATAAACACTCATTTAGGGGAATTCTAAGAATGATTAGGTGACCTTTACTTTGATTGGTGGGCAGCTAGCCAAGGGGTACAGGGCCAATCTAGATTGGTCAGGAGCTTAGGGACTATCTCTGACCCGAGCCAGGTGTCTGCCGATGCTGATTGGCTGCGCATCACATGATCCTAGAAACCGAAACTGTAACTCAGTTTAGTCAGGTAAAGTTAAAACTAAAGCCTGTCATGAAGTCAGGCTGGAATAAAGCCCTCTCAATCAAATGTCCTGCAACAAGGCTGCTTGTTTTCTGAGGTGTCTCCCTTCTGTCTCTGCAGTGGCTGCGTGTGGGAGGCTCTCCTTGCAATCCATTTCCACCAACATTAGTTATCTCTGCCTTCTTAACAATTGCCATTCTACCAGGGCTGACTTGATGCCTCATTGCGAATATGTGCTTTTAAAGAATACTTGTTTTTAATTGTGTGTGTGTGTGCCTGCAGAGGCCAGAGAGGGTGTCAGGTCCTCTAGGGCTAGAGTTGCAGGCAGCTGTGAACTACCATGTGGGTGCCATGAACAGAAAAGCAAATGCTCTTAATTGTTGAATCATCTCTCCCATCCGCCTCCTAACCCCCCACTGTGTGGTTTTGCTTTGTGCTTCTGTGGTGATTGATGATTGTTTTGTTTTGTTTTCTCTCCCCCCCCTCCCCAAGTGATTGTTGACTATCTGTATATCTTCTTTGGAGAAATCTATTTAGGCCTTGGCCTACCTTTAAGCTGATTTATGATTATTGTGTGGGTTTGTTTTCTATTGAGCTGTTTGAAATCCTTGTTTATATTCTTGAAATCAATACTTTGCTGAAAGGACCAGGCCTGATCCCTCCCCCAAAAGTCATCAGTCTCAGGAACTGGGCCATAGGTCACCAATCAGGAATAAGAAAACCATAAAATTCCCTACCCAAGGATTGGCGTGGAGGTAACCACAAGAGTGGGAAAGTATCTTGTCTCAGGATGGGGCATCTGTGCTGGGCGGCCCACGGACCTAACATTCCTGAGGTCTATAGGTAGCTCACTCAATTAGTTATGTTAGTTAGTCAATCACTTTGTAACAAGCTTGCCCTTGCCGAATATCATCCAATCGTGTAACTGCTAAGCTGGGAATTCCAGGTTCTTGCTCAAGCCCTAAATAAAAACCCTGCTGTGCAGCTGCTTGGGGCTCTCCTCTCTGATCCACTGTGTTGGTGACAGTGGAGAGACCAAGCTTAATCCTGCATAAAGACCTTTGCTCTTGTCTACATGGTCTGGGTCCCAGTGGTGTTTAGGGAACCTGAAGATCTGGGCACACATTGCTAGTAAAATGATTGGAAAATGCCTGCCCCCCCCCTCCATTGTTCTGTTTGGGGGAGGCATGAGTTTTTCTCTTCCACTTCTCATTTTTTTCCTGTCTGGGGGAATGATAGTAAAAAAGAAAAAAAAAACTCTCTTTGCTCATATCCCAAAGTATTCCCCTGGGTCCTTCTTTACTGATTTCATAGTATCGGGTCTTACATTTAGGTCTTTAATCCATTTTTGAGGTTTTTGTTTTGTTTAGTTTAGTTTTTGAGACACATTTTCTCTGTCTCTCCTAGAAATCCCTCTGTAGTCCATTGGCCCCGAACTTACAAAGATCCTCCTGCCTCTGCCTTCCAAGTACTGGATTGATCGCATGTGCCACCACTGCCCAGCTTGAGTTGATTTTTTACATAGTGAGAAATGAGAATCTAGTTTCTTCTGCATTTGGATGTCCAGTTTTCCCAGCACCATCATTAAAAATAATTTTATTTTCCAGTGCATGTAACAGTTAACTACAAATAATGGGTTTATTCCTGGTTCTCTCTTCCACTGGACTATGTCTGTTTTGGGGGCCATTACCTTGCTGTTTGGTTACGATAGCTTTGTAGTATGTTTTGAAGTCAGGAATTACAATGACTTCAGCTTTGTTCTTTTTACACAGAATTAGTTTGGAATTTGGGGGTTGGGGATTTCATATATCCCAGTCTTGTTGATTTTTGTTGTTGTTGTTGTTGTTGTTGTTTTTTGTTTTTTTAGTTTATGTTTGGAATATCACAGGTATTTTGATGGAAGTTACATGGAGTCTGCAGATCACTTTCAATAGTGTTGGCAGTTTAATAGGATGAGATTTTCTAGTCTGTGAACATAAGGAGTCTTTTGTTTTTCTGTGTGTGTGCTCTTACTTTCTTTCATAGGTCTCTTACTTTGTTTCTTTTAAACTTTAATTTTTCTCTTGATAAAATTTCCCCCTCCTACCAAAAAACAATAGTTTTTCTTTAAAAAATCACTTTAAAAAAAGTGAGTCTGTGATAAATGTATTCAGTGACTAGTGTGTTTAACTCCTGTTGCACTAAGGTCGATAGAATTAAAAGCAAGCCCCGCTCTCTCAATCATGTTTCAGAGTAATAACAGAGATTGGAATGCAGAAATGTCTTTTTGCAATTCAGCACACACAGTTGAATTAATATATTTAATTCGAGTGTGCACATACAGCTATAATGGAGTTTAAACTAGGGGAAAAAATAAGTGTCTGTCTACCCATGTGTCCTTTATCTACATTCTAACCTTCCTCATCATCTAATTTTACCCTATTTTCTAAGTTTTAGACCATACTTAATAGTCATGTATTTTACTATAGGCTACAATTCATATATGAGGAAGAATGTGGTTTTGTTTTCCAGAGTTTAATATTACTTGCTTAATGTTATGCTTTTCAGATCCATTCATTTTCTGCAATTTTCTTTCTTTCTTT
>CM053744.1:90029365-90057756 GCA_028658305.1 Pachyuromys duprasi
AGAAACATTCCCATTTGGCATTTGAGCACCTGGAGATCAAACGCAGCTGAGGGAAGGTGTGGCTTCTATACACTAATTGCAGACATTTTTTTCCCTGGGGGAAGGGAGCCTTGGAAGGGTGGTGGAAAAGGCACAGGCTGGGCTCCTTGAGATGATGAGGGTTATATTTACTCACGGGACAGAGAAGGAGGAACCACAGGTTCTCATGCCATGAAGCTAAGTAAAGACTGGAAGACAACTCGTGGGAATCTGTTCTATCCTTCCACCCCTTGGGCGCCAGGGGATTGAACTCAGGTCAGCAGCAAACACCCTCACTGTTCCAGCCAGCTCACTGGTCCCACATACGGTATTTATGAAGACCAAGGATATTTTTGAAGGACTCTCAAGAAGTTGGTTATGTCAGGTGTGTTGCAGGTGGCGAGGGACTGAGTCTCTTGGTAGCAGGGTCACCTTCCCGAGCTCACTCGGGAGCTTGGTCACAGTGTGGTACATTCTGTGACTCTAACAGACACCGCCATTGTGGTGTCATGTCTTCTCACTGTCATAAGAAGTTTCTCAAAGCTGAGTATCGGTCCCAAAGGGAGTGAGTCACTGAGTGTAAGGGTACTGAAAAAAAAATTGGCTAAAGCAAAGATTTCTGAATGTATAAAAATAAAAAATTCATTCAGAAATCCAGTTCAGGGTGAATCTGGGGGTTTCTGGGACGGCAAACTTGTATCGTCTTCCCTGCAGCCTTGGTTCTGGACAACAGTATGTGCCCTGTGCATGCTGTTTGGCCAGGAAACGCCAAGGGCTGCCCCGGACAGCTCTTCTCAGACTCAAGGCTATTATGTTATGAACTGCAGTGTGAAGTTTTCTGCTCTTAGGAAAACATAATGGTTTAATTACAGAAAACAGACTCAAATGTTCCTACCACCATTGCTCAGTATATAAGTATCAAAGTCATATATCTTTGGCTGGTATTGTATCGGGATGTTTCATTGGAAAACCTGCTGTTTGAGCATTGTCTTGATTTTGGGATTAGGAAAGAATTTCCAGCAATTTCTTAAAAGTTTACCGTATGACATTTAGTAGTGTGCATAATATTTATGCAAAGTGACATTCTCAGCATTGATTATAAAATCAAAATATCAGTGAACTCTGAAAAATCTTCATGTTCTCTTTTATGCAGTATCAAATATTTGGATCACGATTTAATCTATGTAAAAATGAATATGCACATCCTCTCATTGGTATGCAAATTTGACTTAGTCTTTAATATAAATTATAAAATTACATGACTAACAAATAATTGTTTAAAATACATTTAGGATTTACTAAATGTAAATTGATTGGCTTTTCTATTTTATATACAAATGTACTCAGAATTACATGAAAATTTCTTGGGGGAAAGTGGTCGTGACTGAAGAAGGTCTGAGCTGCCTTGACAGAGAGTTGCTTCCTCCCCCAAGGTCAACATGGTTCTCAAGCAAGGCTGCCAGGGCCCTCGGGAGGTGGCTGGGTGGGAAAGAGCTTGCTATGCAAACACGAGGCCCAGAGTTCAGATCTGCCTGTAACCAAGCTCAGCCTCAGAGAGCTCTGGGTTTGATTGAGAGATCCTGCCTCAATTGATAAGGTAGAAGGGACACCAACCTCATCTCTCCATGTGCACACACCCACACCCATACCCATGTGCATACATATGTAAAAAATGGGAAAAGATGAGAGTAGCTTTGCCATCCTCAAGGGATATGTTCTTGGAGGCCTAGCAGATACCTGAAACCCATAGATGATGTTATTTCTGGTTCCAAATATTTATGATAAAATTTAACTTATAAATTAGATGTGATAAGAGGTTAAGAGGTCCTAATAATAACATGGAACAATTATTACACTGCACTATAATAGATGTTCTCTCTTCCCACCCGCCTTAACATGCTTATTGTGGGCCACCAGGAAGGCTCAGGAGGCAAAGGTTCTTGCTACCAAGGCTAATGACTTGAGTTCAACCCCCAGAACTCACCCAGAAGGAAAGAACCAACTCCTGCAGGTTGTCTTCTGACTTCCACGCATGTGCTGTCGCATGCACACACACAATTAAACTGCCCTGCCGATTTGTTTTTTATTTTATGTGTTTGGGCACTTTTCCAGCATGTATGTCTGGCGCCATGTGCGTGCAGTGTTCACAGAGGCCAAACGAAGGTCTTGTGTGCCCTGGAGTTGGAGTTACAGAGGGTTGAAAGCCACTGGGTGGGTGCTGAAAAGCAAACCCAGGTTCCCTGCAAGGAAAACTAGCGTTCTTAATGGCTGAGTCATCTCTCCAGCCCCTTCTTGAGAAGTTTTGTCTGTGTTCACAGGAACTATGGTGCAGCCATTTTCTTTTCCTGTAGACACTGCTTTTGGTAGTATGGTCACGTTGGCTTCACAGGCTGAGTAAAGAAACACTCCTGTTCTTGTCTTTTGGAAGAGACTGGAGATAACTGGTATAGATGGTTGAAACCCACCAGTTAACCCGTCCAACCAGCTTACTATTGATTCAACGTCATTCATACACAAAAGTTAACCTGTCCAACCAGTTTACTATTGATTCAACGTTATTCATACACAAAAGTTTCTTCTGTCATGAGTTTTGGCAGATTCTTTCTTTTTGAGGGATAGACCCACGTCATTTAGGTTGTCAAATTTGTGGACATAGCATTGTTTGTGCTATTTCTCCATTGCTCTTTCAATGCCAGTAAGAACTGTAGTGAGAACCCCCTTTCATCTCTGGTATCAGTAATCTATACCTTCTCTTGCTGAAGTCTGGCTGAAGGCTAATGGATTTTACAGATCTTTTCAAAACGTCAGATCTTAAAAAAAAACCAAAATAGATTCTAGTTTTACTTCCTTTATTGATTTCCTGTTCGTAGTTATAGGGTCTTGGCTGTGATACCCCAGGCTGGCCTCAAATTCCTGGGTTCAAGTGATCATCTAGTCCCACCCAGCCTCCTAAGTGTTAGGTCCTGAAGAAACCAAGGACAAATGGTTAACTGAGATTCCTGTTAGCATATCAAAGCTGACACTGGCTGCAGGGCTCTCCCAGCATCTCAAGTACCCCCAACTCCCCACCCCCCCCCCAAAGCCTCTCTAGCCACTGAGCTTCCCTTCCCTCCCCCCAGCGTCTTTCCTATATAATGCAGCCATTTCTGGCCATGTGCACTCTTGGTTCTCTCTGCCCTTAGTCTTTAATTCCCTCTTTTCTCTTCCTCTGTCACTCTCCCTGTCTCATTCTTCTGTCATGGCTTGGTCTATTCTGCTGGCCGTGTTCAGTCTGGACTCTTCTAGAGGCCTCTAGAGGTTCTCTTCCTCACATCGACAATGAAATCCTTCTCCTCAACCATACCTGGAGCGGTCAGGTGCTCATTTTTATTCATTAAGCAACTAGGGCCACAGGCACGCACCACTGAGCCCACGTTATTTCTTTTCTTCTGCTGACTTTATTATTTCTTTATTTATAGATAGAGCCTCACTATGTAGCCCTGACTGACCTGGAACTCACTATGTAGATTAGACCTCTGCCTTTCAGTGCTGGGATTAAAGGCCTGTTCTTAGGTCTACTTTCTCCTGTTGACCTTAAACTCAGCTTAGATGACTGATTGATTTTATTGTTCCTTTGTTGCCAACACACACATTTGGTGCCATGCCTTTCTTTCTTTCTTTCTTTCTTTCTTTCTTTCTTTCTTTCTTTCTTTCTTTCTTTCTTTCTTTCTTTCTTTTTTGGTTTCACAGTGCTTTTGCTGCACCCTGCACATTTTGATAAGTTACATTTTTGTTTTATTTCAGACCCGTGGACACTTCCCATGCTGCTTTGTCTCTGACCTGTGCGTTATTGTAAACATGCTGCTCATTGCACAGCTATGTTAGTATTTTCGAGCTGTCTTTCTGTCATTGATTTCCAGTTTCTGTTTCCTTGTAGCCCAAGAGCACAGGCCACATGATTTCTATTCTTTTTAATGTCTTATGATTTTCTCTATAGCCCCAGAGCAGCTAGATCTCAGTGCTATTTCTTTTTTTTTTTAATTATTTATTTATTATCTATTACAATTTATTCACTTTGTATCCCAGCTGTGGCCCCTCCCTCATCTCCTCCCAATCCCACTCTCCCTCCCTCTTCTTCCCCTATGCCCCTCCCCTAGTCCACTGATAGGGAGGTCTTCCTCCCCTTCCTTCTGACCCTAGCCTATCAGGTCTCACCAGGACTGGCTGAATTGTCCTCCTCTGTGGCCTGGCCAGGTTGCTCCCCCCTCAGGGGGAGGTGATCAGAGAGCCCGCCACTGAGTTCAAGTCAGACACAGCCCCTGCTCCCCTTACTAAGGACCCCCAGTGCTGTTTCTTAAGGGCTCATGAGAGCAGTGTGTCACTCCTGCTCTTGTTGAAGTCATTGGGATCCAGTTGACTGACGGCACTGTTGAGTTTGTCTCTGTCTGTTTGTCTGTCTCTCTCCTTAGCTTCTTTTTCAGCTTTCAACTCTAGGAGGATTAAGTAGATAAAGCCCAACTGTTTTCCTTCCTTCTTCCCTTTTTTCCTTCCTTCTTTCCTTTCTTTTTCCCTCCCTCCTTCCCTTTCTCCTCTTTCCACAGTGGAATAAAACCCAGCGGCCTCAAGCATACTCAGTTAATAAGCTGCCATTGACTTGTGCCCTCCTCCTAACATTCACCTTTTAGAAGAAAAATGAAAATCTATATTTTGTCTCCGCCAGTACCCATTCATGCCAATGTCTTGTCCCCTCTGTCTGTGATGATGGGACTTGAATTAGGTGATGATCCCTAAGGCAGAGGGACATCTTCATCAAGAGTGAGTCTCTTATGCCCACTGACCTCTGCTTAGGCAAGAACACAAACTGCGATGCTTCCAGAATCACTGGTAAGGCTTGAGATATGATGAGTCATGTCCTTAGCTTCGTCCCCATGTCTTAAACTGACGCTGGGATTTCCTTGCCCCTGACATCCCGGAAAGGGAAGGACTCAGGGTGACTGACAGTTTTCAGAGAGTCTGCAGAAAAGGAAGCACCAGGGTGCCTGAGGCCTGTTAATGTCTACCGTTGTCACAGTAAACACTACAAAATTGGTGTCTTAAAACAACAGATGTTTGTTCTCCCTGGTTCTGGAGGTGTGAGTCTGAAGGGCTGTGATTTCTCAGGCTCTGGGAAAGACCTGTCTCTGCTTCTTCCTAGCTGCAGGTGGCTGCTTGCATTCCTTGGAGAAGTTTCCCTCCTCATTGGCAATATGCATGCCTTTGTGTCTCTGTTATCTATGCTCATAAAGATGCCAGTCTTGGACCAGGGCCTGCCTTACTTAACTAATTACATTTGCAAAGATCCTCTTTCTAAATGCAGTACACGGGTACTGGACAGTGCAGATCCTTCCGAGTGGTAGAGTTAAGCCCATAGGAGAGTGTTTCTTTGTGTTTGTTTTGTTGTTGTTTTTTGAGACAGGATTTCTTTATGTAGCCCTGGAGGGCCTTAGAACTTGCTCTGTAGACCAGGCTGGCCTCAAACTCAGAGATCCTCTTGCCTCTGCCTCCCAAGTGCTGGGATTAATGGCATGCGCCACCACTGCCTCAGTCCCGTAGAGTATTTCTTGTGTCTCCCAAATTTTCCAGAAGGAGGTATCCACTGGGATGATCTGGAGCTGGGACAGAAGTTACAGCAACTGAGGAGGGGAAGGTGAACGTGAAAGATAGCAGCTTCCACAAGTTTGCTAAGGGGGAGTGAAGGCTCTGAGGGGTCAGCTCTGCCCTCATCTTCCCCTTTCCTCAGAGGCAGTTTCAGAACTGGCATCTGACGTGTGAGGTCCTTGTGAGTCTCTGCCTAACCCAGCACTTCCAAATAAATGCTGTCAAATTGGTCCATTCGTCATTTATAAGGTGCACTTTCACACCGCGCTTAACATCCCTTTCCAAGGCAGACGTGTGCTGTAATTCATCCCAAATTTAAAGAGAGAGTGCTCAGAATTCTGCTCAGATTTATCAGCAAACAGTTCTGAAAAACTGTGTCTGATGCTGAGTAAGGCCTGGCAGGAAAAGTAGCCACAAGCACTGAGCTCTGGCATCGATCTGTGACTTCCCAGCGGGAGAACTTCAGGGGTGGAAGCCCATAGGCCTGATTGCCTTTTTAGATTAATATTTAATAGGATGACCGGCCCCATCTAGCCTGCCAGCTCAGTTCAGGGCCACAAGCCAAGGCTTGGCCTGGCTGTGAGCAAGGGCTGTAAGGAAGCTTTGGCAAAATTTTAATTAACTGAAGATAAACATACATGGGGAGCGTGGTTCCATTAGCTGGCCATGCCACCCATCGAGAAAAGGCCTCGCTAATCACACACCCCAGCAGGTGAGGTGGCCCTCGGACCCTCAGCAGCCCTGTGCTTTCAAATTAAAAAACATACTTTAAAAATAAATATGCGTGGGGGTCCTGACGCATCACGCTGCTTCCTCTGACAGGCAGTCGGGTGTTAATGAGTGACTGTTTTTCCATATTGCAGCCCAGGAAGGCCAGAAACACATGCTCAGCAAGATGAGGTTGGAGTGGTACTTTCATAGAGGAGAGCGGACATTAGAAATCAAGCAAAGGGAACCCAGAGTGAAGACCTGTCCCAGAGTTAGGCCTGGGTTGGTTGGGGAGTAGAAGAGCAAGTGAGGCAGAGGGGGGCCGCTTGCTTACCTGGCAGGCAGCAAAGTTAGAAGCTGGGTTTGCAGTTTACCCACTTCCAGAAGGCAGGCTGGCTAAGGCTTGGCGCCACAGTTTTCTGGAGGAAAGAATGGGTAGAACTTGGTTAGAAAGGAGATGCTGAGTTACCCAGCACTGCTGTAAGACAGGGGATGAAGCAGTGTGGAGGACCTAGAGCTTGTGGTCCTCCAGAGCTGATGTCATGGTGGCGGCAGGCAGACCAAGAACGCTCAAGGAAGTATCACATGGCAAACACGTGACCTAGATGACAGGAAGTAACTGGCCATGCAATCCTGGGGTGGGCATTCTAGGGAAGAGCAGTGCAAAGGCCCCAAAGAGGGTAGGGGCTTGATCTGTGAGCGTTTTAGAGAAAAGACCAGTGAGGTTGGAGCCCAGTGAGAAAGGAATCAATGGGAAAGCAGGTGGGCACAGATCTAAGGGGCTTATTCCAAGAGCAATTGTTTCTTGTCTCCCACTGGCTCTGAGGCTTCAGGAGGCCAGGGCTCTGCCTTTCTTACTCACTTCATCCTGGAGTGCGTGAGGACCACCCTTTCTTGCCGTGGATTCTGTTCCTCCCCATAATCTGTGGAGCTGGGCTCCAAGCTGCTCTCCAGTGACCCTGGGGCCTTTTGTAACTCCCCTTTCACACCGAAGGGTCAGGACCTTTGTGATCCATAAAATAATGTACAAGTGGCAGCCAGCGTGTGATGTTGGAGGCCAGGTTATAAGCACCGTGCCAAATGGCAACCCAGAGAGGCCTACACGGAGTGGAGCTGGCTCCATGGACAGAAGCCAGCCACCGACTTGCCAGTCAAGTGGATGAGCCAACTTAGAAGTGAGGCCTCTTACCCTTGTGATAATGATAGACCTGGATGACACATGTTTGCAATTGAATGAGAGACCCTGAACCAGAACGGCGCAGCCAAGAGCTGCTTGTATTCTTAACAGAAATTACGAGAGGTGGTAAATGATGGACTGGAACTTGTAGCTTTTAGGTGATTTCTTAGGCAGCGGAGTTGGAACTCTTGCCATGAACACAGCTGTGAAGAAGCTC
This sequence comes from Pachyuromys duprasi, assembly GCA_028658305.1. Classification (NCBI taxonomy): domain Eukaryota; kingdom Metazoa; phylum Chordata; class Mammalia; order Rodentia; family Muridae; genus Pachyuromys; species Pachyuromys duprasi. Next base: position 90,037,102 of record CM053744.1, read on the forward strand.
TTACTGAGAGTCTTTTCCCATGGAAATCAGGAAATACCTAAGACCAGAGCTGGGCTAAAGCTGGCCCCTGAGGACCCCTAACAGGTCTGAATAATGGACTATTGGCAAATAAACATCACCTCTTGTCTCCTGTGAAGGAGACAAAAGCTGAGAGATTCAAGACAATGGTCTCAAAGATCTAAGTCATGTGTAATTCCCCAAGTTTGTTTTTGTGGCCCTGGGCTGATTTTACAGGGTGAGAAGCTCTTTAATGTGTGTTTAGGTGAGGAAGAAAGGGGATGAAGGGTTGGGGGAAGCTACTTTGGGGCAGCTGCAGAGGGGAAGGGAAGAAAACAGTAGGCCTTTGTGGAAGGAACTGGGCTGGGCAGAGAGCCCCGCTGGCCCTGAGGTGGGCTAGGGGTTAGCAGTTGAAAGGTGACATGGAGGGAATCAGACTGGCCCAGTGATTTGCCAGCTTCCGGCACAATGGCTTCCAATTCTTTGAGGATCTCAGTTCTGGTCAGAGCTTCACCTCAGGTAAAAATGTAGTGTCCTCTCAGTTGGTCCTGCGAAAAGTAGCATGGCATCATCCTCTGGAACCTCCTCTTGACATGTCTGTCTGGGACTTATTTCTGCATCCAGCTATCCTGTGCATGTGTGTGTGTGCACGTGCACACACACGGTGTGATTGCCATGGCAAGTGTGTGGCGGTCGGAGGACGACTTCTGGGAGTTGGTTCTCTACTTATCCAGTGTAGGTTCTGGGAAGCAAATTGAGGTTGTCAGGCTGTGTGATAAGGTTCTTCATTGCTAGAGCTATCTCTCTTGCCCTGGCTCCTTATTTCTTGGTTAATTGATGCTGTTCGGTTGAGGTCTGTTGAGTTCTTCTTTGATGTGTGCTTGCTGTCGCAGCTAGGGCGAGCATAGGCTGAGGCTGGCCGCCTGTCCTGAGGCACTTCACAGGAGTGCCAACGTGCTGGGGACCAAACACCCAGAGGGTCAGAGCCTGCCGGACAGCTTGATTGAAAGGTGCCGAGTGTGGTGGTTGCTTTTTTCTTTTCCCATGCTATAAATAACCAGGCTAATCTTTCTTAGATACTATCTCCCTGCACATCACTATGCTTCAGTTCCCTGGGAGCTCAGCCTGGTCCCTTCATGGTCTCCCAAGCCTTGTCTATTTGAATTCTGCTATGCAGCTATTTCCTCCAAAACAGAACCATTCCCCTTTGAAGAAAGAAAGGAGGTATATAAGATTCAGGAAGTACAGCATATGAGTCCAGGAAGTAACCAAAATTTAAAAGGCTCAGGAAACTCCTGAAAGTTAACAAGATCCCTCAAGGACCCTCTCCAAGGTTGTATGAGCAGCAAACAATTGCTGGGAAGAAGAGATGCAGGCTGTACTAGGAGCTTCTGGGATGCAGCTTTTGTGTGTCATCACCCATACTGGGTGGGCTTTTCGGTGGTGCAGCCTTTGAGCCACACATGTTCAATACACTCACTGCTTCCCCAAGCTAGACTTGGGTGAAATAATTTCTTTGGCCCACTCTCAGTGGTCTATCTGGAGACAAATCAATATTTGTTCACATGTATCCGTGTTATACCATGTAGATTGTTTGCCCTTCAGGCCCCGAGGCTGCGTCCTCTCCACTCAAGGTGTTTGCTGCCCTCCACGGACATCCTTTGAGGCCCTTCTTTGAAGAGACAGTTTTTCACCCAGCACAAGGCACTTTTGCTTACCAGCCTCCATTAGGATAGGTTGTCTGCACCCATGGGTCAAAGTCACAGAAACATGAGGTTTGAAGAGACTTGTGGGACATGTTCTCATTACATAGATGAGGGCACTTGAAGTAGGCTTATTCAAGGTCACACAATCCATGCCAAAGTCAAGTTGTGAGTCTAGATTTTGTTGTTGTTTTTCTTCCTCCTCCTCCTCTTTTGCTAGTAGCCCAGGCTGACCTGAGCTCATTGTGTAGATTTTGTTGTTGTTTTTCTTCCTCCTCCTCCTCTTTTGCTAGTAGCCCAGGCTGACCTGAGCTCATTGTGGAGTCAAGCTGTCCTATATCCTCCTCACCCTCCTGAAGTCTGTGATTTTAGGTGTGTGCCTGGCTTGAGAGCCCAGTTCTCCAGGCTAGCACTCTTGCAGCTTCTTGAATGCAGACACCATATTACATTTCTTAAACGTCACTAACCATAGTTTTTGGTTAATATCCGTGGCCTGTGGCTGGATTGTGGCTGGATCCGAAGTACATCCCTTGTCCCTCTGAGGCCAATCTAAAGCCAGCGCTAGGAAGGAAGGCTTGAGAGGGACCAGCCCCTTCAGATCTTTCCTCAGAGGAGCATGTGCAGAAAAGGGTGGCAAGTGTCCATCCCCCTGGATGAGAAAGCCCATGGAGTTCCAAGTGTGAGCATGTAGGAACATCAAGCGGATCTAGCTCCAGGGCCTCCACTTAGCCTCTGAACTCAACATCAGGATAATGGGATTAGGAAAATGTTCCTAAAACTCCCTGTGCCTGGGTAACCAGTAAATCATTGCTATTTAAAAGCTACACCCTTTTATATTTTATTGTGGAAAGATATGAAAGACGTAGTAAAGTGTACAGTGCAGAGGTGCATATGAGCCACCCGGACCCGACCATTATCATTTTATTAAAGTGTTTCTTCTTTTGGTTTTTCAAGACAGGTTTCTCTGTGTAGCCTTGGCTTTCCTGGACTTGCTTTGTAGAGCAGGCTGGTCTTGAACTCACAGAGATCCACCCGCCTCTGCCTCCTGAGTGCTGGGTTATAGGCATGGGTGTCATCATGCCTGACAAAGTGTTTTTTTCCTACTCGTTCATCTTCTCATCCCTCTTACATCTTCTCATCCCTCTTACCTATTACTCTATCTTATTTCAGTGATGCATTTCAAAGCAGATTGCAGATATTAGTGCACCTTTCTTTTCAGCATGTGAACCAGTATATTTCAATACCCATTTATTATTTTGTCTGCAAGTTTGGAGTCAACAATGGCCCCCTGTAGACTCATTTATTTGCATACTTAGTCCCCATTTGGTGAACTGTTTGAGAAGGAGTAAGAGGTGTGGCCTTGTTGGAATATGTGTGTGTCCTTGCTGGAGGAAGTGTGGCCCTGGGGGTGAGCTTTGAGGCTTCAAAAGCCAGGCCCTTCACTCTTTCTCTTTCTCCAGCCTGTCTGAGGGTCAGTACGTAAAGCTCTCAGCTACTTCGGCACCATGCCGGCCTGTGGTGCTGCTATGCCCCCCACCATGATGATGATAAATTAAACCTCTGGAGATGTAAGCAAGTCCCCAATTAATTGCTTTCCTTAATAAGAGCTGCTTGGTCATGGTGCCCCTTCACAGCTACAGAATGCTAAGACATGTGTGAATCTTAAATACACACTTGCTGAGTCTTAACATCTTTAATCACCTGTGCAAAATGAAGTCCCATGAAGATCTATGGAGCATTTTCACCAGAAAGCTCACTCCTGTTCTTTCTCAGGACTCCCTCCCTCCGCTTCTCATTTCGCAACCATCAGTCATACTTTCTTTTCCTCCATCGATTATTCTGATGGGTAATTATTGTTAGCCTGATTGGATTTAGAATTTAGGAGACACACCTCTTTGGGTCTTAGGGCATTTCCACAGAGGGTTAACTTAAGGGAAGACATAGCCTGAAGGTATGCCACACCATCCCATTGAGGTAGGTCGAGGAAGAAGAAGGAAGCCGCCTTCAATAGCTTTTGTCTCGCATTACTTCCTGGCCACTGCTGCAGTGTGACCAGCTGTCTTACACTCCTGATGCCCTCCCTACTTTCTGTGATGGACTATGTTTCCTCAAATCATTAACCAAAATAAGTCCTTTCCTAAGTCACTGCAATGAGAAAAGTAACAAATATGGAAAATTAGTTCCAGAAGTAGGGTTGCTGCTATGATAAACCTGACAGTACTTTCTAGGTCTTTGGGACTAGTTTATGGCAGGAATGAGAAGAATTTGAGGTATGGGCTAGAGAGGCCCTAGAAAGCTGTAAGCAGTGGGCCATGCTGGTGGGAGTTGGTAGGATAAGAACGGAGAAAAATATAAACATTAAGACTTTAATCCCAGCACTCAGGGAGGCCGAGGCAGGTGGATCGCTGTGAGTTCGAGACCAGCCTGGTCTACAAAGCAAGTCCAGGATAGCCATGGCTACACAGAGAAACCCTGTCTCAAAAAACAAACAAACAGCAACAACAAAGACTTTGCTCATGAAGTTTCAAAGGGGAATAAGAGCTCTGTGGGAGTTAGGATAAAAAGAGAGAAACATATAAACATTAAGACTCTGCTCATGAGGCTTCAGACGGGAACAAGAACTCTATCAAGAATTTGTTTAGAGCTACTGATGTTCTGTTCTGGCAGAGAATCTGTCTGTACTCTCCCATGTTATGAGAAATTTTAATTAGACTGTATCCAAATGATACATACGCACAAACATACATACCCAAATGATACACACACACACATTTGAAACAGGATATATGTGTGTGTATTTGAAATAAGACATTTCAAGGTATAGTATAGTATCCAGGCTGTGCCGTGATTACTGCTCACTGCTCTTATCCAAGTTTGCAATGAGGAAGAGCGGCAAGTGGAGTAGAAAGTTAGAACCGTGATCAGTTTGTGTGTGTTTAAAATTGTAGATAAGGGTGCAGAGAAAGCAGCTGCACTTGTTAAAGAGATTAGCACAATTAAGGAGAAATCTTTCACTTTGCACTAGGAATAGAACGTGTGCCTGAGGACAAGACCCCACACGTCAAAAGCTCCAGCTCGTGAAAATGCAGATTCATTTGAAAGGAGAGAAACTGAACTGAGCAGGGAGCTAAAGGAGTTCCCTACCTAAAAACAGCTGCTCAGGGAAGATCCCCCTCTCTCCCAGGTTTGGCAGCCGAGGTACACAGAGACTGTCATAACTGTGGTAGAAGTGAGCCAGACCGTATTGAGCTGGCAGAAGAACTTGTCAGCGTTACCTGTGTGGTGTTGATTTTGTAAGCATGTAAAACTGCAACCCTTGAAGGGTGGTAGTGGAGGCTTTCATCAGGCTCTGCCTGCCGCTAAGGCAAGGCCGTATGTAGCAAGGCTGGATGCCCTCCACACATGCTCTGAGAGGCCAGTGAGTGAAGCTATGAAGGGGAATGACCTGTTGCACTGATGATGCATGTAAGATGTCTGAGGGGCCAGGACCGTGTCATGGCTTCTGAGGAACGCTGAAGGCACAAAGTGGACCCAGCCCAAGAGAGAGGCCATGTGTGCTAAAAGCAGCGGCGGGACAGGAACAGGCTGTCTAAGCCTGTTAGCAGCCGGCGCCAGATGCTGGGTTTAGAACTGACAGATTTGATGTTTACTCTGATGGGCTTCTGTCTTGCTTTGACTCGTTCTTGCCTTACTATAATCCCATCCCTCCCTTCTGGAATGAAAATGTTTATCCTGTTATTATATATTGGAAATGTGCAACTTTAAGAAAAAAAATGATTTTATTTTTAATATGTGTGTGTGGGGTCATTCATAGAGGTCAAGAAGAGAGCATTGGACTCACTGTAGCTGGAATTACCTGCCCTGTGAGCCACCTGATACCATGCTGGGAACGGAATTTGGGTCCTTTGTACATGCTCTTTACTGCTCAGCCATCTCTCCAGCCCTTGAAACGAATTGTTATTTTTAACTTCACGGGAGCCCACAGATAGGTGATTGCTCTGCCAGAAGAGGCCCTGGATGCCTGAACAATTTAGAACCATTAAGACTTAGGGGGCTCTTGGAGATGAACTGAATACATTCTGTATTATGAGATGGCCATGGCCTTTTATGGGGCCAGGAGCGATATGTTAGGAATTAGAGTGATGTGTTTGGCCAGGTAACCAGGGGTAGGTTTATGATAGTTGATCTTCATTGTCATGTTGGCTGAATTTAAAATCACCTAGGAGACATCTCTAGGCACATCTGGGAGGGTGTTTCTAGAGGTGTTTAGCTGAGTAGGGAAAACATACCCTGAAGGTGGGTTGCGCCATCTCATGGGACAAACCCCCAACGGAATAAGAAGGGGCAGAGGAGAAATCAGGAGACCAAGAGAGCAGGCACGCCGACAGCTTCCCGACCGCAGCCACAGCGTGACCTGCCACCTCATGCTCCTGCTTCCAGACTTTCCCCATCTTTGTAGGTAACATTCCCTCAAACTCGGAGCCAAAATAAGCCTTCCTTATTGCTTTTGTCACACAAAGTAGAAAAATAGAATGTCCTATAAAGGGAATTATGTATGAGACAGTTGGCCAAAGTGACCTTGGGGAGGCCAGTTCTCCCCTTTTTTCTCACTTATAACCGATGACTTCCTAAGGTAGGAAGGCCCTCTCCGGAGCAGCCTGGGCTGTGTTTCTGCCTGGCTTCTAAACAGGATGTCCTTGAGCACGTTTCAGCCCAGCAAACCACATGGCCGAGGGTCCAAAGCACAGGGTGGGTTCCTTTCCAGGGTTTTTAGGCTGAACTGGAAGTGGGGTGCACACAGGTGAAATTCCGTCCATTCCTGAACCTCGAGGATTGGCTCGCAACAACTTTGAGGCTTTTGTGTCCCCACCTGCTTGCCCATAGGAGTTACTATGTTCTGTAACTTGTGTGTATAAACGTAACGTCTCACCTGCCTCACATGTGTTCAGTATACAGCAATGCTGCTTTGCACATGCAGTATGCACTGATTTCACATTTTGTGACTTTCATTTTGTTTCTGAGATAGCCTCATTATACAGCTCAAGCTAGTGTGGGACTTGCTGTGTAGTTCAGGTTAGCCTTAAACTCAAGATGTGGCTGTCTTAGCCTACTGAGTGCTGGGATTATAAACCTGGTCCACTGTACCCAGCTTTGCAGAATGTCTCTCAAACTCACCCATGTTCTTTGATTAGTGGTCTCCATTCTTTTATTGCTATATAGCACGCTATGGCACAAACGCTTGTTTATCCATTTTTCTAACATTGCTTTTTAATCGATGCCAGTAATGACTCTTCTAGTGGTCTAGAATAAAGAACATCAACTGCCATAAGATTTAACCAGAAGGGAACTGAGAATATGGTCCTTGTAGTGGATTACGAGCCAGTTTTTATTTTCATGGTTTAAATCAACACAGCGTAGATTAGACTTTCGTTTTCTCCTGGGAGGCTCCTCACCCTGTCCTTTTGTCATTCTATGCACCTCGCCCAGCACCTCCACCGTAAAATTACTTGGAGCCAATTAAGAACCTTCTGCCTCCTCATCAGGGATATTTATGACTATGGGAATATTTATGATGCGTGGAGAAGGCTCGGGTCAGGGAGGAGAGAGTTTCTGCTGCCCTTGTAAATGGGATTTGCCTCTTGCTTTTGCCAGGGTTATAAAAAGGAAGAATGCAGACCATGTAGTTTAGAGTTGCTTTTCTCCGGCTGTTTTTCATCCTACCTTTGTGTGCAGGCTGTGGCTTAGTTAGTGATGAGCCTTTTGTTTGTCTGTTTTAAGTATTGTTACTGACTTGTCTGCTTTTGATGGAGATGTTTTGCTTTTCTGGACCCTCATTGATATTTCATCTCTGAGCTTGCCCCAATGTCCTGTTCAGGCTAGCACTGTAAAGGAAGACGTCTTTGATGCAATGGTGGACATTTCTTCATTCTGTGAAAGACTTGGGAGCTACCAGAAGCCTCCGTAATTCTTCTTCATAGAGCAGGAGGGGCCACGGTCATTTTAAGAATTCGGCAGAATTGCCAAGTTCTTAAATATCACATCAAATATCCATTTTTTTCCTTTTCTTTCTTTCTTTTCTTTTTTTTTCTTGGCCTTTCTTTCCTTCCCTCATTTTCATCTCACAGGACATCCCTCTCCTTCCCCCAGTTTTTGGCCTCCTTCTGGACTTTTTCTAACCAGGCCAGGCTTACCTCCATCTTTAAATGTTCCCTTGCAAAGACTCCTTTCAGGGCTGGGGTGTAGCTCAGTGTTACAGTGTTTACCTACTATACACAAGGCTCGGGGTTCAAGCCCCAGTACCGTGAGGAGGAAAAACACACACACACACACGAAGTACCCCCCAAAGGCTCCTCCCACCCTGTCCCATAATCATGTCTTTTCTTTTATAACACTGCAACAGTTTTTTAATGTATTCAGCCATTTCACATTCATATGAGAAACTGTAAGAACACCTCTCGTGTGCCAGGCTGCCCTTCCCTTTGCCCTTCACTGCTTCTGCTTTGTCTCCTCATTCCATCACTCTTTGTAGCTTTGTCCTTTGGTGACACTGTTCTATCAAGGCCCCAAAGGCCACCATCAACCTCCCAGCTGGCAGATACAACAGCCTCCTCTGTCCTGGTGATCCGACAGTCTGGGTGACGACTTTTGGGACGCAGCAATGTTGTTGTCATCTTACCTTTCTGTCTTTTCTTTTTGAAACTGTAGTTTTCTCTCATACTCTAAAGGTAGTTTTTCCTCCAAATGGGGTCCTTGGACCCATGACATCTTTTCTCTCTATTTTGTGATGCACACATACACCACACGCACACAGACACACACACACACACACAGCCCTGACACACCCTTCACACACAGACACACAGATACTTTACATACACCTTCACATACACACATACCCTCACATACCCCATCCCTACCCCCCTGCACCTCTCACACACATACCTCTCTCTCACACACACATCTCCTCACACACTCCTCATACATACATCCTCACACGGTCCTCACATACGCACCCCTCATACACATACATACACACCTCACACACACACTTCACCCCCACATACACAACACACACGAACACACACACACATACGTGCACACACACGTCACACCCCAATTTGCTCTCTAGAGGCTCTGCCTGAGTCATTGAGTTACCTAAAATCAACTTGTACCCAAGCCATCAGGAATCTAAAACACAGTTTCTGCCCTTTGGGAGTTTGTAATTTAGTCAGAGAGGCACACATGTACAGATTTTGAAATGTTCTGTAACAAACCCCAAGAGGTAGTTAAAACTGAGGGCGATGACGGCGAGTGATGCCACAAGATAGGATGCTCTGTGTGTGGAACTAACAACAAGACGTCACTCAGAGAAGGAAGCCCCAGGTGACACTGGCCTCTGTTGCCTGGGAGCTTGTAGAGGGTGGGTCAGCGCATCACCGGGAAAGGTCAGACATTCAGAGAATCTTCTTCTAATGACCTTCCCTCAGGTCAGGAAATTCCTCAGCCTGAGATGGAAAAGCTCCAGGAGAGAGACTTGGGGGGCTTAGCTCTTTGTTAATTATCCACGTTGGGAGGTTGGGGTGCAGAGGCGTGATGGCTGTTCATGGCAGCTAGAGCCTGGAAAAAAAAATAGTAAAATCTCATTGATCAGGTTAGTCTTGTATCTGGCTAGTAGTGGTCGATGTTGGAAACATCAGTGGTGGGGTCATGGGTGGTTGTCATGTCTCTATGAGCTTGTATGATGCATGGAATTACCCTCACAGGGAGGTGACTGGCACCTAACAGCAAACCAATCGCTTGCCGGAGAAACATTAAGGTTTAAATCAAAGGGTAAATTCATGTGGTCAGTCCGATAAACAGATGCTAATGAGGCATGGGGAAGTAGCCCCAAAGCAGCCCTCTGAAGCCTGAAGTAGAGGAAATAGTTGGTCCAGAAACAGCAGCTGGAAATAGTTGCGGTGCTGAAGAATGCTGGAGATGGCAGTTATGGATCCTGAAGACTCCTGGCTCTGTGGGGCTCTGTCTTGTTTGGGGAAGAAGGATGGTAGTCGACAGATGACCTAGGCTAGTCATTGGTCTGTTGTTTCTCAACACATACTTCTTCAGCATCTACCATGTCTGGGTACCAGGCTGGGCCTCTGGAGACAGCTGTGAGCAAGTTCCTGCCCCGAATGCCCACATTCTGAAGTGGAGGAGTAAGGAGTTACAGGAATCCCACAGTAACTCATTCACATCTGACCCAGGTGACATACAGATGGCACAGGTCAGCAGACAGCCCCAAGAATGGTGAGTTTGAGAATAATGTGACAGGTGTTTCTAGCTCTTTCTGGAGAGGCAGGGATGTCAGTCATTGGTTATTGGTGACAGGTTCCCCAGGTCTTACCAGGGTTTTTCAACTCCATCCCTACCCTGTGGGAACATCCTGGATGGAATGAGCAGCAGGAACATCACCCCAGGTTCAGAATTCAAGCCAAACTCAAGTCCAGGACTAGAAGCAGGAAGAGGTGCAGGGTGGGGCTGGCTGGTCAGCAGGTGCCAAGTGCAAGGCTGGGCTGTGGAAGGATTCTTTGGCATGTGGCTTTGTGGGGGAATGCCTGGTTTAAAGAAGGAGTGGCTATTTTGTGACAGCTCAGCTTGGTGTGGCAAAGGCATGCATGTGACTTAGTGGGGGTTCTAACAGGGGCAGACGTCTCACGCATTAGAACAGCTCAATCAGAGCAGAAGGGTGTCTGGTGATTCCATAGCTGGTCACGGGAGTCATAACAACTCCCATGACCGAGTTGAAGGAGAGGCAGATGCCGAACCTGGAAGGAGAAAGGTCGTTTGGAGGTGGTAGGGTAGCTTGTCTTGAAGAATCTGAGATACGTCCAGCCTGGAGCCTCCTTATGGGGAGGCAACAAAGACAAATCAAGGCGATCTGACTCCTCTCCTGTCCAGTTTTTAGTGGGGTTTCTACTGGATAATTCCAAGGAGAAGTCAATGGACAGAAATCCAGGAGGGGACGAGCAAACAGAGAGCATCACATAGGCTCACCATACCGGGACACAGCCATCTCTGTACAGAAAGAAACACCCTCCACCAAAACCCCCGGATCTTCCGTGAGAGTGGCTGGTGTTGGGAAGGAGGCAGGCCCCAGCCTGCCCTGATGTGACCTCTTACTTGCCTCCACGGCAGGCACACGGAGTTCCTTAGGGTTGTCCCTCCTTCTGGTGTCACACCCTCCCTAATGGGCATTTCTCACTAGGGAGGGGAGCTGAGACCTTCACGTCCTTCCTTCTGCCTCATCCAGGCTTCTGTCAGCCACGGAAACCCAGTCTTTCTAACTCACCGATCTGAGCATGCCATTTCATTGCCCTGAAAGCACTGGCCATAGCAGCCAACACAGAGCCTCATATTTCATCACGACTTATGGGGCTTTTGAGATGTGGACATTTCCAGCCCCATTCTTGACAGACTTGGCATAATTCATCACCTTTTAAATTTGCAACTTTCCTTCAAAAACTTCTCCTTTACAAATATGACTACTGTGGTCCAGCCACACAGAACTACTCTATGATCTTTCCCTGACTCCCAAGGCTTTTGCATGTGCTGATCCACCACTTGAACATCAGGTGATATCTACCCTGACTCTCATTTCTCTTTCCTCCATTGCTAGCTGCTGGGGGAAGGACTTGATGTGAGCTGTCCCTCCCATAGCATCTCAACCCTGAACCAGAACTCAGTATTTATTTACTTGTTTTAATTCAGTAGGTATCTACAGAGTATTTTGTACACATCTCATCCCAACTCAGGACCCTATACTGTTGGCCTGTGCTTTCTCTAACTCTTTATCCAGAGACATCTTACATATTCTAGGATTCTCAGGTGAAATGTTTTTCTCCTGGAAGACCCTCTCTCAACATCCTCTTTGTCTCCCAGTCTCCTCCGAGGAAGAGAGATCTGCTTCATTCTCTGTGTGTTTCCAGCACTTGGAGGAGGCAGCGGCAGGTCTACAAAGTGAGTCCAGGACAGCCGAGGCTATACAGAGCAACCCTGTCTCAGAAAGAAAGAATATGAGAGAGAGAGAGAGAGAGAGAAAGAAAGAAAGAAAGGGCAAAGAATAAACAAAGGCACAATGACCCAGGGGTGAACTCAGGTTTTGTGGGGCTTAAGGCTTATTCCATGTGGAGGGCTCCCTTTAAGAAAAACACAAAACCACCAACACAAGATTAGAATTGAAAACAAGCCTTTATTTAGTGTGGAAAAATGTCACAAATATCACAAAACACAAGAAAAAAAATAATAGAATTTTGAATTAATTAACTGCCTAGTACTGTCATATTTTCTCTACATTTTTTTTGGCTGAACACTCTTTCATCACTTCTTCATACTCAATGATTATGTGATGTTTTCTGTAGAGAGAAAGGAAAGATAATTAATCTTTCCTCCAGCATAATAAACACGATATTTATATTGATGGATGGGTGCAGAACACACACAATTTCACAGCCGGGCACACTTGCTGTTCCCAGGACTGCAGCGGTTTGGACCCTACAAGCAGGAATTCTCATAAATCCTGCTGGGCATCATTCCTGTCAGAAAAGAAACAAACAAATGGCGTATCATTGTCTCGCTGTATTAGTCAGCACAGTCCTAGTGCTGATGAGAAGTTGGCACCATGCTTGTTTCACACCGTGGGTGACAGGACAGATTCCCCCACAAGCTATTTTGTTCAAGGCTTATTTCTGCTGTATGACCCCCACACACGTGTACTATTGGGCCTCACGGACACTCACCTTTCTTGGTTTTTGCCTTAGTATGGCAATGCTTGAATGGGTTGGCACTATGGGAAGCAGCGTTGGTTTGTTTGTTTTGTGTTTTTCTCTGTGTAGCCTTGGCTGTCCTGGACCAGGCTGGCCTCAGACTCACAGAGATCCACCTGCCTCTGCCTCCCTGAGTCCTGGGATCAAAGGTGTCACCATACCTGGCTGAAGCCATTTCTACACTGAGGCACCTAGTGAAGACCTCCTACACTCAAAAGTGACTGCAGACCGCCTAACCATGTCCCACGGAACTCCAAATTTATACCGGACTTAATTTCCCCTTAATGAGACTCCCCAAATGGCTGTGACCTTTTCAGTACCAGCCAGTATGACAGTGGGCAGGCTTGAAAGGAAAGAGACCACAGTTTTGACTGAGTGTAGTAAAACCAGCTGGGAAGCTCCTGTAAGCTTTACAGATCACATGACCATATGAACGGTAGACCCCACATTGTTTCTTTCTCAGTGCTGTGAATCAAACTCAAGGCCTTGCTCACGTTAGGTAAATGCTTCGCTTCCTGAGCTACACCCGGGCCGCAAGCCCACAAGCTTAAACTTCATTAGCTTTGTTCTGGGTATGCCTCTGCTTGTACCTTGTTTACTGTTATGTCACGCCGGCTTATAGTCGTTACTTCATGAGTGTGTCAAACCACCTGACAATAGCAACGTAAGGAAGAAAAGGTTGATTTCACTTCGCGGTTTAAGGGGGTCCGGGCTACGGCGGCAGGAAGGCGCGGCAGTGCGGATGGGGGTGAAGCTGGCTGCATGGCAGCCATAGAGTGCTGGGTGCTGGCGCCCGGGCATTTCTCCCTTCCCTGTTCATTCAGTCCCGGTTCTCAGCCTGTGGGATGGTGGTGCTCACATTCATGGTCGGTCCTTCCCTTCTCAGTTCAATGTCTGGAAGCCCTCTCACAGATACACCTAGAGGTGTGTCTCCTAGGTCGTTCCAAATCCAGTCACTTTGACAGTGAAGATTAACCATGACAAGGAGTATTTGCTGATAAGGGCAGAGCTTTTTGGTGTTGCTATCCAGGAGGAAGCCCCTTTGCCCGGTGAATCACATTGCCTTGGGCGGAGCTGGTCCTCGTGGAATGGTAAAGGCCTTGGAGGTGCTGGATAGGGGAAAGAGACCATTCGCCAGGATAAGTTTTTTTCCGCTCCGTCATCATCAGGCAAGTAGGCCAATGCCAAAATGTCAGCTGCCCTCATTAGCAGCCAGGTTACCCTTCTTGCCCTCTCAAGGTAGTTCTAATTGGCTGCAGTGAGGGAGAGCCACGTCTGGCTTTTATTAACAGTGACAGCAGCTGCACTGTTGGAAAAGCAGGTAGAAAGGTCACATTGGAAACACCATTTCCAAGTGCCGAGTCATTATAGGCAGAACTCATGGCTTCTCCAGCAATGCTGAACAGGATCCAGCCCCCTGTGCGGGGGTGCGGGGAGGGGATCGACGGAACAGGACTGTAGGTCTCCCACTTTCTCTTATTCCTTGTCAGGAGGTTTGCCTTGAGCACCCCCTCCCCCACACTTTTCTTCACAGTATTGCACCTACTTCATAGAAAGTTCTAGATTGTCAAGGGCATGGCTCTAGGGGTCTCTGGTAATGAGAGATCAGTATCTAAAAAGCTAGGTCATGGAAAGTGTGCTGCACCTCTGGAGCAGATGGAGGCTTGGAGAACAATGGTCAAACGTGTCGGTGTGTGCACTTGTCTTCCAGCACCCAGGGGCTGAGGTAGTAAGGTGCTGGGTAATGAGAACAGGTGTGTCACACTTGTTCCCCACAGCATGGCACTCCCAGGGACCTGACATCTCTTTGACTTAAGTGTCCTGACTAGCATCTAATAAGCCACCCCATGGCACTAGGCTCATGTTCCTGTCTGTCACTAGTCTCGGTGCGCTGCCTTTTATTTATGTGCTTAGCATTCATCTTCTAAGATGGACTGCTGGCTCTTCTAGGGTATTTGTTAATCACGTCACATTCAAGTTCTAACCTTAGTGTATGTCCATTGACAACTTGACACGATGTCGAGTTACCTTGAAGACAGATCTCTGGGCATGTCCATGAGGGATTTTCTACGTTAGGATAGTTGATATGGGCAGACTTATCCCAAGTCATGAAAGCTGAGAACCATTGTTCATCCATCGCTTCTTCTTGTGACCGGCTGGCTTCTGCTCCTGCTGCCATACCTTCCCTGCCATGATGGACTGTAAAGCCCGACAAACCCTTCCTTCCTCCCTTAAGTTGCTTCTCGTTAGATGTTTTGTGACAGTAGTGCATGGAGGAATGAATACAGTCTCTGCCACAGAGCTCGGCCCTGATGTGTATCAACAGATTGACCAAAAGAAAGGAGTGGAAGCTTTGGTTATAACTGTTGTGCCCGAATCACGATTCCCCAAAAGACCACCACCAGGAGCTGAGTCTGTTGCAAATCACATAAGGATCTTTTTATTATAAATCATTACAAGCTGCAGCTTGGGCTCACAGCCCCAACCTCGAAGCGGTGAAGAGCCAAGAGCCCTGTGCTCAGGTTAGTTGGGTAATTTAAAGATTCTGGTCCCTCCCAGCATGCCCAAGGCAGGGGCAATTCCTACCTGGCAAGCATCTATTGGTTGAAACATTGCATTTTGAATTGATTGGCTATAGGAAGGTCCTCAAACCATTAATCCCTCCCTAGGGGGATGGGCTAGTTTCCTAGCAACTGTATCTTTATTGTGTGGGGAAAGAATGCGGTAAGGCGAGTTCTTTCCCTCAGAGCATTACTGGACCTCCCCACCAAACTAGTTTTAGGCCTTAAGCACTAATAATAGTCACCTTTAATCTCTTGGTCTCTCATAACCAGGCAGGCCAATGAGAGGAGCATAGTTTTGTAGTACAAACAGCATTGGTACAGGGGAAGTCAGGGTCTCACTTTGTAGTTCTAAGTCTCATAAACAAAATAATTGATGAATGGACTGAAGCAGAAACTCAAGAACAATTTTATTGGAGTTTAAAAGAGAAACGCCAAGGTGGGCAAAACATAAAGGGTTTTCTGGTAGTTCTCTGGAACTACCCAGAGAAAGAAAATGGAGGGGAGAAGAAGAAAAACGATGCTGTGTGAGTTGGCATGGAAGTGAGAGACATGGCCATTAGCCACAAATCAGGGAGGGAGGCCTTAGAGGCAGAGTAATGAAGCCCAGAATGTTGGGCGCCAAAGTGTTGAAGAAAATATGATTACAAGAGAGACAGTAAGGAGAAGACACCCCTTTCTCAACAATTCAGCATCTCACTGAGAAACCAATTATTTTGTCCATCTTTTGGTATGTCTTAAGGTGAGCCTGCCTTCCTTGGGGTGAGCCCTTGGCCAAGTGAACAACCCAGCCCCATCAGGACAGGGATTCTATTCTCTTGACTAGGAGTGCTTGATTTCAGTAAGTTGCAGTGCTTGGCCTTTGGCTCCCCCACTATGCTAACAAGGATTGAGCTGGCCTGAAAATCCCATGAGCATTAATACAATAATGGCTTTAGCAAGGAAGGTGATTGTTTCTTTTTAATGGAAAAATCTAGAGGCAGTATCTCATCTCAACCTCATGTAGCTCCTGGAGAGCTAGGCTCTTGTTGTCCTGTGACTCTGCTCTTCCCTGGGCCTCAGTTCTACTGTAATGGTGGCTCTGCTGTTCATGGCTCTGGCTGCCCTGAGCCCCTACGAACTCTCTACTGTCATGGCTGTGTCCCACCATCTGGGAGGAGAAAAGTCTGTCTGTGCCAGAAAGCTATCTTTGCTTATATCCATTGGCTTACAATCAAGTCACATGAATGCATCCTGTTCCCCTAGAGTTTGGGAATACAGCTAAAAGTGGGGTGTCTATTATTCTGTAAGAAGAAGCAATCCAACCAGTGAGAAAATGACTCTGGGCTCACTAGCCACCGGTCTTACATAACCTCCTTAATTCCCAACTTCCTCATTCAGGAGTTAGAGGAATGTAAGCAAACCTCTTAGCAAAGTATCTGGCATTTCCTAAGGGCTCAGTCATTGTTATTAGTTTACCATGGTTGTGGCAAGGCTGTCAGAAGGTATGCCCCTGACAGGGAGCTTGTGCATACAAGTGAGTTTGCCTGAGTCTGAATCTGAGTGTGTGTGTGCATGAGGCATGGTATTCGTGTGGAGGTGAGAAATTGGAGGAGTTGGTTATATTCTTTTGCCATGTGGGTCCCTGCTGTAGAGTAATTTTAACCTGTAACATGACTGCTCTGGCAAGGCAAGGGTTCACATCAATAGACCTTCTAGATCTATATGATCTGGCTGGAATGAGGACACACTCCAGATTACAGTATGATCTGGCTGGAATACAGACACGCCCTTAGTACACACCTTTAATCCCAAACCATGAAGGTAAGATTAGTTTATAGAAGGAAGCAGCCATGTTTGAATGTGACATCTAATTGAAGGGCAGACAAAATGACAAATCAGAGAAAGATCTGACAGAATGAGTCATGGATAGGATATGCCCAACTCTCATGAGACCAGCACAGGAAAGAGAGACTTCTCAAGAGCACCTTGGGGAAAGAGAAGAGGTGTTTGTTTGTTGTTTGTTTATCAAGAGTTTTTTACTAGGTCAGTTTTACAGAGACAGAGAAGCTTTGCAGAGAAGACAGAATCAGCCAGAGAATGAGAAGGAGCCAGAAGATTAATGGCACACACCTTTAGTTCCAGCACTTGGGAGATAGAGGCAGGCAGATTTGTGAGTTTGAAGCCAACCTGGTCTAAAGACTGAGTTCCAGGACAGCCAAGGTCACACAGAGAAACCCTGTCTCGAAGAAAACCAAAACCAAACAAACAGACCCCCCCCAAACAAAAACAAAAACAAACCATACTGCCAGAATTTGTTTGAAGCTAAGCAGAGCAATTCAGTCAGAAGCAAGAGAAGCCAGTTTGAATCAGTCAGCTTGGAGAGGAGTTTGGGCCAGAACAGCTGAGCTGAACCAGCCAGTGAGAATCCAGAATGAGCTTGGGGACAGCTCTCATCTATCTCCTAATATGAAGAAATAAAAACAACATGTACAGGTTCCAGGGAGTGAACTCTTGTCATCAGGAGCCATCTTGTCAGTCCCTTCTTTTAGTTTTGAGATAGCCTCTCACTAGGCTGCCCAGGCTGCCCTTAAACTTACTCTGTAGTCTAGGCAGGTCTTAAACCTATGATCCCTGCCTCAGCCTCTGGAGGATTATAGGCCTGTGTCACTGGACTCAACCTGAACCTGCGTCTTAGCTAGTAGTGCTGCTCGCCAGGCTGACATGGGTTTGTTGCTTGGCTTTTCTGCCCTTGAGCTTTCTTATCTATTGAACAGGGCTAGCAACCGAACTTTCTTTCACATAGTTGCTGTGAGGATTATTTTGGATCTTGTGTATAACACAGGTACTGTTTAGCATAATTTTGAACAACAGGTTCTGTTGGCTGCTTCAGTTACTAATGAAAGCAAGCCTGGAGTGACCTTGATATTGACCATGGATGATGCCAGAGTTTGCATCGTGTTCTTCCCCACCACCAGACCTCAAAATTCAACTCATCCTAAGGGGCAGGGCAGCTGTAAGTAGGAGGCAATAAATTAACTTGCCTGTAGTGGCTGTATTAGTATGCTTGCATTCTGAATTCTTTCCAAATAGATTCGACCTTAAAAGCAAAGGTGACATCCTCTGCCTTCCTGCTTGTTGTTGCCACCCCACAAAAGCTGTCAGCACTTCTCATTACCATGGTGCTTTTCCCAAATGAGCCAGGAGAGAGGCTTCTGGACCAGGAGTCCCAGTTGGCACTGCCAGCGTGAGGGGTGGTGGTGGGCTACCTTGGGACTAGAACTGCCTGTCTGTCAGGCCGAAGTTATAGGAGAACAGCGCTAGCTTTGGACCAGCCAGAGTCATAACCAGTAAGATGCACAGCACTTCCATCTGGCCCCTGGGAGGAACATGAGGTCCCAAGAGCATCCTGAGCATTCAAGAAAGTGGTAAGATTTGGAGGAGGTAGAGTCCTTTCACCCCCTGGAAACTTTATTCTTGCAGGAGCTAAATTTGGACCCTCTGCCATTCACCCTAAGTGCTCCCTTACCTTGGCACCTGCTGAGTGGCTGGCAGGAGTTCCTGAGGGACTGGGGGAATGGATGATGTGGCTGGCCTCACTCTGTGGTTCCCAGGGGCCCCTTCTTACATAGCCTACCAGGCCGACCCCTCCCCCCTCCATTCTTCTCCATAGCTGCTGGTGAGTCCTGGGTAAACCACCTGTATATGGAGCCACTGTTCAATGTCAGTAACTCCCAGTTACATCAGGAATCTGCTGCTTTTCTGCGGTCTGCAGGGGAGGCTTTCCTTTGCCGTGAAGAACTGACAGAACCTAAATGAGTTAGGGAAGGAGAATGGCTGTGCGTACAGTGCTTCCATTGCTGTGGTTCCCATGACGCCTTTGTTAAACACATATAATCATGATAAAAACATATAATCATAAAGATTATGTGGAAAAAATAAAGATTATGTGGTGACTTGGAAAAAAATGCTCTGGTATGATGTTAAATAGAAATATCACATCTCATTTTTTCTTGCCATGAACATAGATGTAAAAATTATATGTATATCTGGAGAAGAACAGAAAGGAATATTTTCTAAGTTTTTGGGATGGTAAGATCATGAGTATAATTTCTCCTTTCTTGATATATTCTGCTATCTAAATTAAAAAATGCTTTAAGGGGCCAGAGAGATGGCTCGGAAGTTAGGAACGCTTGCTGCTCTTCCAGAGGCCCCAAGCTTGGTTGCCAGTACCCACTTTGGGTGGTTCACAGCAGCCTGCAGCTTCAGCTTCAGAGGTTCCAACAACCCCTTCTGGATTCTATGAAGACCCACACTCACATGCACATGCTCACCCGACATACATTTATAATAAAAAATAGAAATAAATTAAAAAATACTTAAAATCTTGCTCACTGTCTTAACTTCCACCCTGTCCATCTTCATCTTCCTCAGTCCCCTCACCCCACCCCAACACACACACAAGAGAAGAGGAAAAAGGCGCCGAGCCACTGGAGTTTGCCAGACTGGCTTTTCAGTCTGCAATCAACTGTTCAGTCGATGTTCATAGGAAAAGGTGTGATATTTGACAGCAGGTGAACCCTGTTCTCTGGTGGTTCTCCTCCCTGCGTGTGGCGACTTAGGGTGAATGTTTTCTCTGGTACCCTTGCAGCGTGGCAAGCAGACAGCAGTCTTGAGGGATTTGTACTCCTGGAGTAGACAACAGCGGTGGGCCTGGCAGCCGCAAAGCTGCTCACTAGTTCTTCACTCCCTGGGTTTGGAAGCACGAATGGGAGAAGCAAGAACCCAACCTTTCGCAATGACCCTGGGCCGCTTGGATGCTGTTGTGAGTTGGATTTTAAATATTCCACAAAGGACCGTGGGACTTGGTTCCCAATCTGTGGTGCTTGCTGAAGGGCGGTACCTACCAGACAAAAGTCAATCGCTGGGGTATTTCCTGAAGTGCGCGATGCTGGGCCCTCAGCTCCTTCTTGCCTTTATTCCTGGCCACCATGATGTAAGCACCTTCTTTACAACAGGCTCCTGCCGTAGTATCCTGCCTTTTCTCAGAGCCCCGCCCCCTTCCTATAACAGAGGAACCTTAAACGGTAAGTCAAAATACCACACCTCTACCTATATCTCTGTGTGTGTCCGTGTGTTGAATTAGGGTATTAGTTGCAGCCTTTTCTAATACCTGCCCTAGCTTCCAAATAATGATACAGAGACCTATTACATTTATTCAATAAGCTCTAAAGCACTGTAACTGGGCAGATGTTCACCTATTCTAATCCAATTATGCTAGTCTGGCTGCTTCTCAGCCTTGTGGCCATCTCAGCCTTGCTTGGCCTTCTGCTATTCCATCTATCCTCATGGAAAACTCCTCATGGTTCTCCTCATGGCTACTTCTTCCTCCTCCTTCTCTTTCTCTACCTGAGACTCACTGACTAGGAACGGAAGTCCTGCCTTCTGTCTTCTCTGTCCAGTTATTGGCTAATCAGCTTCTTTATTAACCAATCAGAGATAACTGGGGAGTAATTTTTACACAACATTGAGATGGGAGATTCAGTTTTTACACAACATTGAGACAGGAGATTCTTAAATGACAATTCCCAAGTTTGGACTGCAGCCAGACCT
>CM053744.1:90058256-90074129 GCA_028658305.1 Pachyuromys duprasi
TCTCTCTCTCTCTCTCTCTCTCTCTCTCTCTCTCTCTCTCTCTCTCCCTCTCCCCCTCCCTCTCTCTCTCTCTCTCTCTCTCTCTCTCTCTCTCTCTCTCCCTTATTCTCTTGAGATAGAGTAGGGTCTCTTGTTTGAACCTGAAACTTCATCTAGTCTGCTTGGCCAGTGAGTTCCCATGATCCACCTGTCTTCACCTGCATGTTGGGATGAAGGCATGAGAGGCCATGCTTGGCTTTTCTGTTAGTTCTGAGGATTTGAAAAATGCATTTACTTGTTTTTTTTTTTTTTTTTTTAATCAGGCTAAAGGAATTCTCTTCTGTTTCTGATTAAAACCCAACCAATGAACAAGGATTGGGTTTTACTGAAGACTGTCTTGACGCGTGCTGGAAAACTTGCACATGCGCAGTTTTCCTCCCTCAATCTGCCTTTGTGGTGTTTTACAGAAAGATACCCACGCGCTTCCTCGGCTAACATGGCAGGGTTTTAATCAGGCGATTAACGTGAGCTGATTTACATTCTGTAAAGTTCACGCCGGCCCCTGTGCAGCGAATCCATTGTAGAGAGCAAGGGAGAGACGCGGGAGACTAGCCAGGGGCTGTGGTAGCCCCTCCCAGGGACAGAGTGGGACGTGGAAATGGAGATAGGTGAGAGAGGCTCGGAGAGAAGGCTGTTGCGGAGATGAAACAGGGCAATGTTCCGGGCTGAGCGTCAAGTGTCCCCACAGGCTGGGGAGTTTCTGAAAACTTGTAGAGTGCGGGGGGCCTTCCAGGAGGAAGTAAGTCACGGGGTGAGGTCCTTGGGGGAGGGGGGTGACCTCGGAAAGTTCTGTCTGGTCCTATCCCCTATCCCTGTCTACCACGAGGTGAAGATCATCACCGTATGCCCCGGTCACCGTGAGGTTCTGTCCAAATGTGTGCACCAGGCCCAGGGACCAGGGAGCAAACCCCAGACAACCGCGAGCCAAAGTCGGTGTTTCCTTCCTCCTTTAGTTCTGAGATGCCCGACGAACAGAGAACCCACGCGAGGAGTGGAGGAGTCGATGCTCTCTTTCCGATGAGTTAGGGTTCAGATGCCCGAGGGCGGGAGGTTTGAGTGAGAAGTCCAAGGACAACCTGGAGGAGTTGATCGAGATCACAGCATTAGAAGCCAGGGCCATGTGTGAACACTGAGGGAGAAGGAGAGATGGAGAGGACAGAAGCGTTATGGGTGTGGTAGCCATTAATAAATACCGAGAGATGGGAGTGCAGAAGCTCAGCAGTTGCCAGTGGAATTTACTAAGCGAGCCTCTCCAAATATTTGTCACTTGCGTACAGACAGATATTTGAGGGGGAAACCAAGAACCATTTTGCATACTGAACTGAGTAAGTCAAGTGTGTCCAGGATTCTCGGGAGCAGGCACGGCGACTTTTCCGCTCGTCTCTCTCTTGGACAAGCATCTCTTGACCTAGCCTCAGGCCTCCTTCTCTGCTTCCCGTACACCCTTTCTGTGGCTTGCTCCTGTCTCCATGATATTCTGCCCACATGCCTGGGAATGGCGAACCACGGTCTGAATGCCTTGTGCGGTGACACGCCAGGTTTTGTCTCATTTTGCTATCTTGTTAGCGGGACTCCCGAAGCTATAAATACTATCTCTCTCCCACACATTGGACTCATTTTATGAGGAATATACACACCCTCAAGGTCTGTGGAGTTCACAGAAGAGAGCACTGCTTCGCCCCTGCCTGAAGGCCTATTTAAAACTAAAACTGAATTCCAATTACCTTCCCTTAGACAGTTTTTCCACACACCCTTGGAGATAACATTTATAAATGACATTGAGAGTCCTGGCCAAGAGACATGAAGACAAAAGATGTCAGATGTGCAGGAGGCTTACCGTAGTCTAGGGAGTCCACCTGGCTTTACCTCGGTGACATTGCAAACCTGAGGCTTCCTGGTTGGGATTCCTGGTTGGTGGAGAGAGGCCTTGAGAGCCTCTTGGCTGTGTGCAGTCAGTTGTTCGGATTTCAACAAGCCCTCCCCTTCTTAAGCAACCGCGATGATTCTCAACAAAGGTAATTTTCTGCTTCTCTGGTTCAATTCAATTTGTCTTTTTAAAAGCAATTAGCACCCCCTTTAAACTTCCTTTATGCCCCACTAATTGTGCTCAGTTCAGGAGTTAAAGCCCTCCCCCATCTCCGCTTAGACAACTCCAACAATATCTAGTTAAAGTACAGGCCAGACCCCAAATACACATTCTGGTTAACAGTCTCCTTAGCTTTGTACGTATTTAGATTTCCACCAGTGGGGAGAGGCAAGGGGATGCATTTTTAAGGCTTTCCAGAGTAAGGTGCGTTTCCAATTAACTGAACATCAGAGGAACTGGAAACTGCACACTGGGGGACTTAAATATGCATTAAGAAAAAAAATTCCACTGCACACTTGAAACTAGTTGGTAGGCCCACACGTATCAGACACACCAGGGAACTTGTACTTTTCCTCTGTAAACCAACACTGCTTATTTACTTGAGCTGGGTAAGGCAACCTGAACTCACCAACACGCTGACCCGATTAGATAGATCTTCTTAGGTGGCAGCCAGCTCTCGAGAAGACCCAGGTGTGATGGGAAAGCAGCTAGCCCTGGGAGGCACCTTGCCTCCAGCGAGGAGAGTTGAAAGAGAATCACAGAATTTTGAGCTCCACCTGGCTCAGCATAGAGCTACCCCTGACTTTGCAAACGAACAGACTCATGACTGAAAAAGAAGGATTGGGAATGCTACTGTGTTCTTTCCATTCCAGAGAGGGATAGTTCTTGAGGAATGTGTTATGTTAGAATGACCTGGAGAGCTGGAGCAAGAAAATGGCCCCCAACACCACCAAGAGAGAGATATCATTGGTGTGAGGAAATGCCTAAGACACTTTTTTTTTAAGATCATGTGTGTATAAGACCTGTGTGTATGTACATACATGTATGTGGGTATGTGCGTGCTATATCCTGTTAGGAGATTAGAGGACTACATGCAAGAAATGGTTCTCTCCTTCCACCATGTGGATCTAGGGGATAAAACTCAGTTCTGTGGATTTGGTGGCAAGTGCCTTTATTTGCTGAGCCATCTCTCTTGTCCTGCACTGGGATCTATCTATCTATCTATCTATCTATCTATCTATCTATCTATCTATCCATCCATTCATCCATCCATCTGTTTATCCGCCCATCTATCATCCATCTATCCATCCATCATCTATCTGCTTATCCATCTGTCCATCTACCATCTACCTATCTTATCCATCCATCTATCTATCTGTCTATCTGTATTTTAAGATTTATATTTAGCCAGGTGTGGTGGCGTGGTGGCTCACACCTTTAATCCCAGCACTGAGGAGGCAAAGGCAGGTGAATCTCTGTGACTTTAGAGACCAGCCTGGTTTACATAATAAGTTACAGGCCAGCCAAGGATATACAACAAGTCCTTGTCTCAAACAACAAAACCAACAAAGACTTATTTTTATTATAGTTATGTGTCTATGTGTAGTATGTAGGTATGCAAGTGCCTGTGGAGGTCAGAAGGGGGTGCTGAACCCCCTGGATTGGGGGGTTACAGTTGGTTGTGAGCTATCTCGTGCAGGTGCTGGGGACTGAATTCAAGTCCTTCACAAGCACGTCTGGCCACTCAGTCACCTCTTCAGTACTGACGCTGGGATTTTTAAGCATTCCTTTCCCCGACTTTGAGTAGCAGGAAGAGGAGGGGGAGGCAAGTGAGATGCAGGGCACACTGGACACACTGACAAGACACTTAGCTCTAATTCACTTGACCTCACCTACCACCAGCACCAAGTCCAGCTATCCGAGATTTACTGAAACTCAACCCCCAGACTTCCCTTTTGATTTATAACTTATAGCATTCTTTGCTTCTTTTAGTGGAGAGGCCTGGAACTGATTTCTGCTTGGCTCTTGGGGCCAGTGTATTCATTTGGTAAACAGAGAATGGCCTTGCTGAAATGTTGTAGAGGTTGTTGGAGCCAAAAGAATCATCTCATCTCCTAGGAACCAATTAGAATCCTTGAATGGCAAAATTCCCAATTAGAAAAAAAAAAAGACAAAACACTCTCTGAATTATTTTGGAACTTTCCACTGGGCAGGGCAGGATGCTCTAGGATAGTTTGTCAGAAAGCTGGGCAGTTCTTTGGCACTGAGTATTCAAGAGCGAAAACGGAGTGACCACCAGAACCTGGTACCATAATGCAACTCCAGGCAGGCAAGCATACAAACACGCATGATGTATTGATGTTGGCAACAGTTCCCAGTATGTTCAATGTCAGCAGCCAGCCAACTTAAAAAGCCATTGGTAACTAAACTCTAAAGTTGAATTGAGAGCTGGTGGGCCCTAGAGACCTCTTGCTTAATTCTGTGGCCTTGTGTCTGTTTGTGTGTGTGTTGGGGGGCGGGGTCCAGCACCTATCGAAAAGATGATAGGTCCAGCTGTGAAATCTAAACCCTAGCTTGCTGACCTTTCTCACCGCTTCCAACTAAGCCGTTCACCTGACGAAGTTGAAAGTTCCCTCTGTTCAGTTGGGTGGTGAGAAATAAAAAGAAACTTCCTCAACCTGCCGGACTGGTTCTGAGGCTTGAACCAGGTCCAACACCTTTATATAATGGATAATCCAGGACACCAGTCCCCAGTTGCACTGACTTTTCACAGCGACCCTCCTCCCCCAAATCCTACAGCACACACCATCCTCTGTGCAAATTTGCCTCTCCTTGACAAATTCTAAAGATCTGAGGGCCCCACCTTTGTCTTGGGGAGCCACACATCAGCAAACTATTTTAAGAGGAGCATTGTGTAGTTACAAAGACTGAGAAGAGGTGCCTGCGTGAATGACAGTCCTGGGAACAGCCAATTAACTGGTAAATCCCTGTTGTCTGAGGGAAGGAGGAGGGGGAGCAGCTGCCCCCCAATTAAACTCAGTTGCTGAGCCGCGCCTGGAGGATTCTTGCTTCTGGTTTACCTAAACATATCTGTTCTCTCAGACATCTTAGGGGACTGCTCACAATGGCAAGCGCTCTGTTGATTTCCTTCTTTATTGCTGCTGGCAACTGAGCTAAAATATGCACATAGGCGAACTGAACGGATGGAAGGGTCACGAGTCCCCAAATTGCATCTTCTTTGGAGTTTGGGTGGAAGGGAGAGGGAGGCTGTGGGACTCTGTAATACAGCAGACTAAAGAGACTAGCCACACACACAGCCAGCAGCGGAGTGGGGGTGGGGAGGGGCGGGGAGTGCTTTACAGATTTGGCGCACACTTAGCAAGTCTCTGAGAGCCCAGCCTACCGTCCAGCTAGTAAGTTTGAAGAACCCTGAATACCTTTCTCTGGACTGATAGAAAGATGTTGTTATGCGGTTCTTGGAGTTGGGCATGCAACAAATTTTCCAGCTTCAATTCCTGATCAGAACAGAATCTTCAATCAATAAGTATGTATAAAACAGAAGTTCTCAACCTGTGACCCCAATGGGGTCGTGTGACGGATATTTACATTACTTCATAACAGTAACAAAAATACAGTTATGAAGTAGCAATGAAATAATTCTATGGTTGGGGGGGGGGTCACCACAACGTGAGGAACTGTATTAAAGGGTCGCAGCATTAGGAAGGTAGAAGATCACTACTAGAAGGGCTTGTTTCCAACTCACACAGCAAACACACCTGCCACTGTCTCTCGGCTGGTCCTGGATCATCTGAGCCACATAACTGCCTTGTCTTAAAAGAACCCCAATTTGGAGTCAAATCTCCTTAGTGCCCGAAGACCTGGGCCAGTTGTTGAAAAAAGTATTTGTTTTACTGTTTAATAATAAGATAGGTTTATCACATAGGACCTTAGAGAGAACAGCCTGGCAGACATCTTGTACCCATTACTAAGCTTCAGTAACCACTAGTATTCTCTTCTTTCACTTCAGTTTTGCCCAACTATATCATTTGGGTCTTTCTGGGGAGAGGGAAGACCATCATATTTTAGAGCAATTCAGCCATCTCTTCTTCACATGTCCCCTTAGCAGATAAAGAGCTGTCAGCTGTTCTAACATGAGCCCAGCGCCATCATCACCCCTAACATTAACTATAATTTCCTTATTTTATTTATTATATTTTTGAGACTGGTCTCATATAACCCAGACTGGTTCTGAGCTCACTGTGTGGCAGAGGATGACCTTGAACGCCATTCTCTTGCTTTCGCCTCACACCTAAGGGTACAAGGATGTGCCACTGTACGTGGGTCTATAATTTAATAGTATCAGATTTCCAGCCCGGTTCCAGGTGTCTGCAGGATCTCGAAAATGTCTTTTTGCATTTGGCTCATTCAAACGATAATGTCTGAAAGGAGCTATATCTCTTGTTCCGTTGATCTTTTAGCTACTTTTCTTATTGCTGTGACAAAATACTGGAAGCTGTTGGGATTCAGACCTGGGACAAGAGGCTGAGGTGCCTAATTTACATCTCAAAGCTGCCCTGGCCTCCAGGTTCCCTGGCTCCAAGAATCCCTCAGTCCCAACCTTTATAGAGCTTGGCTGGCACATCCTGCTTTCCACCCAGAACTTTCTAGCCCAGGGGTGGGTGGGGCTTCCCTAAATAATCCAGACATTTTGGTTCTTTCCTTTCTCTTTCCTTTTCCTCTCTCTCTGTATGCAGTCCCCCCCACCCCCCTGCTTTTCTGTCTCCCCCTGCATAGTGACTTTCCTGACCCAGTTCCTTGGGACAGGTGAAGCCACTAAGAAACTGCTCCCAATAAACCTGCATTTATAAACTCTAATGTGGCTTGAATTAGCTCATTTCTTTGGGCAGAAGAATGCTTATCAGAAGCGATTTAGGAAGGCACAGTTTGCTTTCGTTCATGATTTGAGGGTATAGTCAGTCCTTCATGGTAGGGAAGGCATGGGGGCAGGAGATGAGACAATTATAGTAACATTACGCCAACATCGAGGAAGCAAAGAGAGAT
Source organism: Pachyuromys duprasi (assembly GCA_028658305.1). Taxonomy (NCBI): domain Eukaryota; kingdom Metazoa; phylum Chordata; class Mammalia; order Rodentia; family Muridae; genus Pachyuromys; species Pachyuromys duprasi. The sequence continues at coordinate 90,065,224 of CM053744.1, forward strand.
AAACCGCGCTACAGCGAATGGCTGCCTGTGTTCAGAATGGGTTTCCCCACTTAAGGTAAACTTCTCTGGAAACGCCTTTCCAGTCAAACCCCAAGGTGCGTCTCCTCGGTGACTCCCAGTCTTGTCAAGGCAACCATCAAACTTACGCACCACACTGGGTATGTCTCTTTTAATTAATAATAGTTCCCCTTGTCACGTTAGGACCATTATTTATTGAATAAACAATATAATTTCTGCTACAGACTTTTCTTCATTCTGGCTTTGACTCACTGTGTCCTCATGGTGCGTGTTTAACATGGTCCCCAAACTCATTTTCTGTAAGCTGAGGTTAGAAACTTGATTACATTCTATACTTTTTTTTTTTTTTTTTGGCAAGAATATTCCACAGGTGGAAGAACATTAGGTCAAGCTGTTCCCCTTTTAGTGAAATTCATCAGTGAGTTCAGGTGCTGTCAGCCTGGTCCATCGCATCAAACTCTCCCCTGACATTTTATCTAATGGTTTGAACAGCCGACTTGATCACTGACTGGCTCCGATTCATGTGACTTTCTTGTTCCCTCTTTCTCCATGCACTTACTGTGATTCCAAAGAGAGGACATTTCCTTAGGAACTACATGGTTACCAAGAAATACACTCTGTCCAGGAAGAGGTGTGATAGGAACTCTATTATCTCCTTTTAATTTTCTTTTTCACTTTACAAAAGTTTATTTTTATTGTGTGTGGGTGCTTTGTCAGGATGGATGTCTACGTACCACATGCATGCCCGGTGTCCAGGGATGCCGAGGAAGGTACTAGATGCCCTGGGATTAGAGTTACAGTCAACCACCATGTAGGTGCTGGGAATTAGCCTGGGTGAGCCGGTGTGCCTAACCAATGAGCCACCTCTCTCTAGTCACCCCCTTTTCTTTTTTCTTTTTCATTCTTTTTTTTATTTTAATTTTTATTTTTTTTGAATCAGAGTCTCACTATGTAGCCCTGGCTGGTCTAGAACTCACAACGTAGAGCCGGCTGTTCTCAAACTCAAGAGATCTTTCTACCTCTGTCTCCCAAGTGCTGCGATTAAAGGCGTGTGCCACCACACCTGGCTTAATTTTCACTTTTATCTGAATGATTGATGCTTTAAAATTCCCCAGGGACAGAAAATGAAGGTTTCTTCCTTGTGGAGAAGGGATAGTATGAGCTCATAAGTTTCTACATATTTGGTGTGGCTTAGTCTAGTCAAGGTACTTTTTCTCATGCTCAGGGCCCTGTCATCCATGGCCCATGCAAGTTGCTGTCCATTGTATTTTGCTTGACATGACCTAATAGTCTCAGGGAGTTCCTTGACTCAGGAGTGACAGGATCTCCTGGGCTAATAGACCTCAGATTTGTGATTGGCGGTGTCTCCAAGGAGGCCTGAGTCTTTATGGAAAGCAGTAGAGGTTACTCTTGTCTCCAGGGTCTGTCATCATTCATCTATCCTGAACATCTTCAGTGGACAGAACTTGGAAATGCACATTATTTAGAGAAAGAAAACCTGAGTTATGAACTCAGCTGAGTAAAAATTTTTGTAACGAATTTTTTTATGTGCATGGGTGTTCTGCTTGCATGTATGTAAGTGTAGCATATGCACATTGTGCGCTTATGGAGGTCAGAAGAGGGCATTGGGTTCCCTGGAACTGGAGTTACAGATGGTTGTGAGCCACCATGTGAGTGATGGGAACTGAACCCAGGTCTTCTGGAAGAGTCACCGATGCTCTGAACCACTGAGCCATCTCTCAGTGGTTAAGTAAAGATTTTACATTTTAAAAATATTATTTATTTATTTATTTGTGTGTGTGTGTGGGGAGAACACTTGTTTGTGAAGAGCAGAAGACAACCCGTATATAGTTCCTAGGAGTGAACTCAGGTTATCAGGACTGATGGCAAATGACCCCACACACTGAGTCACATCCCTGGCCTAATTATGTTTTTGTTTGATTTTATTTTGTACCCAGTTTCTGTTGTGCCGAAAAGCTCAACTTCTAATACTATTGACATAACTGGGTTTGTCTACCTTCCCACAACAGCAAATTGGTACAAAATGTTTTGACCAGCACTAAGAGTACTAGAGACAATCTGAAGATTTCTTTGTGCCTATGTTTGTTTTCAGAATACAGTGATTCAATGTCATTTAAAAATTGTCGAAGAGCAATGATGCTTTTGCAGGGGCTGCAGGTTCAGTTTCCAGCACCAAAACTAGGAGCTCACAACCACCTATAACTCTAGCTGCAGAGACTCTCACATGCTCTCCTGACCTCCTCCGACATCTGCACGCATACAACGCACATATTTACATACATGCACACATACATACATATATACATACACACATTAATAAGTTAGTATTTTCCTTTAAAGATCTATAAGAGACCTGGCTTCTGTATTGCAGATATTTTGGAACCCACATCAAGCACAGCGTGGCCATGGCAGAACTGGCTTGTAGCAGTCCAGGTCCCCAACCTGAACTGCCAATTTTTGTCCCCCAATAGCTCTTTTGAGAACCTGTACCTCTTTATCCATCAGCCCTGGGCCTCTTGAAGGTGGGCATGATCCCTGGTGGCTCAGAGCCCAAGCCCCATGTGTTCTTAGTCTGTGGCAGCCACCCAAGTTACTCTTCCTGCCTGAGTTGGAAAAGCTAATAGAAGCCTTGGTCTACTTTGACCTTCCAAGGTGTCACCATCCAACAAACTAGAGGTTTGTCATGGTTCCTTGGATCTCTCCATAACAAGGAAAATAGAAGAAATGCTCTTAATGCAGTTGCTTATATGGCAGATACCACTGTATACTTTTATATTAGGGTCCCATTGGAAAAAGAAAAAAGAAAAAAGAAAAAAAGCCGGGCACAGTGGTGCACGCCTGTAATCCCAGCACTCTGGGACGCAGAGGCAGACAGATCTCTGTGAGTCTGAGGTCAGTCTGGTATACAAAGAAAGTCCAGGACAGCCACAGCTACACAGAGAAACCCTGTCTCAAAAAACCAAAAACCAAAACCCAAACCAAAACAACCCAAAACTCCATAGAATCAACTTGATTAGTTTTCAACTTAAAAAATTAACTTCTAGTTCTTATGACATTTTATATATACGAAAGAATATGAGGATGACATTGAGTTCCCACACACCCCAGTCCCAGCCTGTCAGTTGTAGGCTATCATATGAGTGCTGGGGATTGAACTCAGGTCTTTGCCCTTGTGCGGCAGGCACTTTACCAACTGCCCTATCTTTCTAGCACCTGAATATTTGTTTTCTTTTGATACAAGGTTTCATGTGGCTCAGGCCAGCCTCATACTTGCTGTGTAGTTAAAGATGACCTTGAATGTGGGATCCTACGTCCACCATCTAAGCCCTGGGATTGCCATGATGTTTTAAGCAGTGCTGTAGACTGAGCCCAGGACTCTATGCACTGCAGGCAAGCACTCTACCGAGTTACATCGATACCCTCAACTCTTGGACAACATTTTTAACGAGTCTGGAGCTCTGTGTCTGGAGAGGAAGGACCACAGGATTAAAGTAGCATTTTCATCAAGTTCTATCGAGATTACATACCGTTTAATATGACTTACTGCTACATACTATTTTATATGACTTACTGCTATTGATGTTTTGAAGATAAAATTTGAAATTGGCCTACAAGACAACGTGTTTTGTTTCTACAAAGCAATGGGGTTTGTTAGGGCATCTTCTTACATATGTGTCACTATTCTTTGCTTGAATTCACTCCTCTTCCTCCAGGGCTTCTCTCTCCAGCTGGTTCCCTTCCTTTCTGCAAACAGTCACCCCTTGGGAGTATTCACCCCTTGAAGTATTCAAATTCCCTGACACTCTCACCTTCAGTGTTAACATGGACTCCCACTGTGCAGTGCTTGTCAGCCTTCACCATGAAGCTGCCCATTTCCTCCTTCCTGCTGCAATCAAGGGAAGATGAAGTCATTATGTACAAGGGCTCATCTCTTGAGGACGGAGACCTATATAATTTGCTTAGAATTGGAAACCCTTCCCTTCACATCCATTTATTTATTAAAAATTGTATTTCTGAGTGGCAGGATGGCTCAGTGGGTAAGGGTGCTTTCTGCCAAACCTGGTGACCTGAGTTTGATCCCAGAAATCTATATGGTGGAGAAAACCAGCTCCTGCAGTTGTTCTCTGGTCTCCACACATGCTCATGACACATGCATGTGCATTCACACAGAGACACACACACAGACACTAAATAAATGTATAGCACTTTTTTTTCAATATACAGTCTAATGTATTAGCTTAAGCTTGGGGTTATGACCCAGTTCTGTGATTTGCTGTCCACACTGGTCCAGGTTTGACCCCTGGGAGTTTTTTAGTTTGTTTCTGTATCCTTTTGACATGTCTCCATAATGTCTTTTTGAAAACAGCACTTCCTCACTCTCTGTCACTACCAGATGTTTGGGGACCGTCTTCTCCGTTTCTTGTCCCATTACAACCAGTCATTTTGCTGAGAGGCCCCGGTTCCTTTGATTGGAAAATGGTATCAGACACTGTGATCTGAATGGTGTGTTGCTTGTTGCTATGGGGCCTCCTTAGCCAATGCAACAAGGAAATAGCGGTCTGTGCAGCAACCTGTGCAGACAGACACGGCGGTGGCATTTCTACACATGCCCATCCCTGCCTAGATTAAGCAAAGCTTGAGTTCACAAGAGCAGCTCTAGCTCCAGGCCGTCTCCACACGGGTCCTTCTGTCTTCCTCTACCTCTGACAGTGAGCTGACTCCACTCCACTTACGTAATTGTTCGATTCTGGCACACATGCTTTGCCACTTCTCTCTGTCTTTTTAAAATGTTTTCATCGTGTTTTAAACCTTATTTACTCTGTGTGTGTATGTGTGGGTGTGCGTGTGGCACGCCCGTGGAGAACAGAGGACAATTGCTGACAATCGCCTCTCTTTGTCCACCATGTAGGTCCTGGGGATTGAACTCAGCATCGTCAGGCTTGAGGGCAAGTGCCCTTACCCACTGAGCCATCTTACCAGTACCTTAATTTTGTTTTGAATTGTACAAAATAATTGATTTCAAAGTTAGAACTATAAAGTAGAAGATATTTGGGCAGATCTTGCCACTGCCCTCTCCTTGTTCTCTTCCCTTCATATATAATACTTTTCATTATTTTAGCTTATTCTTCCATTATTTTCTTTTGAAAATATAAGCAAATACATAGATACATTCACTCCTTTCATGCACAAACAGTGTGTGCCATGTACATTTTCCTTCACTTTGCTTTTTCCACTCAGCAACAAATCCTGGAGAGCATCCAGAACAGCCAGGAGTGATCCTCCCTCACTCCTGCCCAGGCCCCTTTGATATGGCTGCCCTGTAGTGATCTAACCAGGCCTCTATTGATTGACATTGGGTTTCTTCAGACTTGCTTTCATAAATAGCACAGTGAGAATAGCTTTGAACATGCAGCATTTGGGATCCTTGCCAGTGTATCTTCAGGATGGATTCCCAAAAGTGAAATTACTGGGCCAAAAAGAATGTATGTGTAATACTGTTAGAAGCTGCCAAATTTTTCTCTGTAAAGGCTGCATCATTTACATTCCCATCAGTAGCATGAGAACGGTTTCTTCCCCTACAGCTTTGTCCAAATGTGGGCCTGTGTTTGGAGTTTTGCTTATCTGACAGGTAACAAATAGTAGCACAAAGAGAATTTTTCTAACTATCACTCTGTCTGTCTGTCTATATCTATCATCGGTTTCTCTATAATCTACTTACCACTTATTTTCTTATCTGTCATTTATCAATTATCTACTTGTATCTTCTACCTTCTATTTATCTACCATCAATCTCATAATAAAATTAATCTATCGTTTATGACTGATCTTTCCTCTACATACTTGCTATCTATCTTCTATTAATCTATCATTTATTATCTCTCTCTCTCTATCATCTATCTTTCCTTTGCCATACTAGAGGTTAGCCCAAGGCCTTATACATGCTAGGAAAGTTTTCTACCATTTCCTAGTCTCTGTGAAGCTACAGCCCTGCACATACCTCCTATTACAATGAGGTCCAATACCTTTTCATCTGTTTAAGTGCCCTTTATATGTTTCTTATTTTGTGAGGCCCCTGCTTTATAGTTCGGGAGCCACTGCTGTGAGGAGTGCATGAGAGAATGGAAAACAGCTCTCGTTCCAGAAGGAACCCTTGGAGCTTGCACAAGACAATAGAAATGGACAGCACACATTCAAGTTTTAAAGTTCTGGGACAAATGAAATATTTGAGGAGTTAGGAGAATAAAGGCAACTGGAAAGTAACTACAGAAAGCTCTGTGGAGAGTTTGATTTGGCGTTTGAGTTGGAGTTGGGGTAGCTTGAGCAGAAAGAGAAAGGGAAACTGTGCCTGGAGTAGCTTGAGAACGAAGCATGTTAAGGAGCGGGGACAGGAATTACTTCACTTTAGGCTTCCCAGGCTCCATCGCAGCCTCCTTGGTCAGCTGATTGCATAGTTTTCAACTGTAGAGCAAGGGAGGTAATAATAGCATGTGTCTTAGGTTATCACCAAAATTAATACAGCCTCTTCCTGTATCTGCAGGGGCTTGACCCCAGGACCCCAGCCTCCAGCATGCCATATCTGCAGATGCAGAAAGTCCCTGGGAAGGAATAGCACTGTAGTTGCCATTTGTGTACCCCATGCCATTCTCCCATGAACTTTAAACCATCTCTAAGTTACTTACAATATTCAATACAAGTTAAACCCTGCACAAAGAGTTGCTGGACTCTCTTGTTTGGGGGATAAGGAAAGAGACTGTGAGTGTTCAGTGCAGATGAGCTATTTTTTTCACATTTCCAATTCTCAGTTGGTTGAAGCCACAGATGTGGAACTCATGAATACAGGGGATTGACTGTATAATGTTGGCTGAATATTTGTTGTTATTACAAAGCACAGGGGGCCATCTGATGGAAGGCAGAGATTCTGTTGGAACTGAGAGAGATTCCGATGAAAATAGAGATGAGCTCAGGTAAGGGACAACATCAAATCCCATACTTCGGGGTTTGGACAATCTAAAGGGCATGGCCTGGAGAGGCTTGGAGGAGACAACCAAGGGAGACTTTTAAAAAAACATCTGTGTGCTACCAGAATGATGAACAAGGGCAACTCCTGAAACGGTATCAAGAAGAAACTTTAAACTTATTCTACTCTTTATAAATGGGCAAATTCTCCCTCTGCTCCATACTTTAATATTAGTAATTAATGCTAAAACTGCAGGACCAACGTAAGAATTAAAATTTCCGAGCCCAGCCTCCTCCTTTCTTGTGGGTTCTCAGGGTAGCAAGGAGAAGGGGCATGTGGCTTCTCTTTCCACTGCCTGCTTTTCCTCTTTTCTTTTCTGCATGATGATTTTTGAGATTTACATGACTAAAGGGAAGTGCTTACTTGGTCAATGCTGTCTTAATAGGGTATCACAATTTGGGGACCTATTTTACAACTTGCTTAGTCCTGGGATTTTTTTGTGGGTTTTTGAGAGGCTCCAATGGGGATGTTCTATTTGTTTGTTTGTTTATTTACCTATCTGATATATAAGCAGAGGGTCTTTTTATTAGAAGCTCAAACTTGAGCTCGGGCACACAGAAGTTGAGAGTAGAGCCTATTTATTTATTTTTGAGACAGGGTCTCACTATGTAATCTTGATTGGCCTGGAACTTTCTATGTAGACTAGGTTGACCTCAAACTCACAGATGTGCCTACCTCTGTGTCCTAAGAGCTGAGATTAAGGGCTTGCTACCCCATCCAGCTAATAATGGTGTGTATAGTGTAGTTGAGACAATTTGCACTAATTGACCTCCTCCCCAGCCCAAGTTTTCCGAAAGACCTCCTGGTAGTCCTTTTAGGCAGACCTCAAAATGGCTCCAGGCCATCCTTGACCCTATTCAACCTAGTTCAGCCCTATGAAAAATAGTCTTTGCCCTAAAAATGGAAGCACGGGCTGCCAGTGCGGCTACCTCTAGCCAGCCATCAGGCTCTCCTTTTAGAGAGCCTCATCAATACCTTTTAGATTCCCCAGGCAGAAGTGAGACACCAGCCTGGGATACCTGCTACAGCACTCCATTTTTCAATTGCTGTAAGAAAGCACCTCAGGTGGGGTACTCTATAAAGAAAAGAGGTTAATTTAGCTCACAGTTTTGGAGGTTGATGTCATCCATCATGAGTTCCTCCTCACCGGAGACCAAACCAAAGAGAATCAGAGATTGGCCTCATTTTTCCCTCGAAAACCTGATCCCATTGAAACAAATGGAGTCTTTCGAGAACTGCATTGTTCCCTTCCCAGGGGCTTTTCTGTCAATGATCTACCTACCTTCCCCTAGATTCTACTTATAGGTCCCACCGTCCCCACCTCAAGCTTTGATCTTTTGAAGAAAACATGCTCAAATCACACATAAACCACAGCAACCCTGCCTTCTGATGCCAAGCTTCAAGTTTTCCAAGTAATGCCCTGGAAGGCTCTTGTGACTTGAGTTGAGAGAGGAAACACCCTCCCCCACCCTTGGAGCAGGCATTCACAGCTGGGTCGCACGCTGTCCTTATCCCAATCTCTTAGTCTCCATCCGCATTTTTTTGTTTTTTGTGTTTTTAATGTTTGTAGGATGGTAAATGCATGTGTGTGGGGGGGGGCATGCGCGCACATGCGTGATAACCTCAGGTGTCATTTTCAGAAACACTGTTCACCTTCTTTGAGACAGGGCCCCTCATTAGCCTGAAGGTGGCCAAACAAGTAGGTATTGTCTCTGTGAGCCCCAGGAGTCTCTGTCTCTGTCTCCCCAGCACTGGGACTGCCAGCCAGCACACAGGAAACTTTTACATGGGTTCTGGATATCAACCTCAGATTCTTATGTTTGCAAGGCAAGTGCTTTACCAGCTATCT